>CM038682.1:237227144-237827144 GCA_021605205.1 Aegilops longissima | reverse complement strand
TCGCCGGAGTCAAGTGGATGATGATGGCAGTATTCCGGTTTTCTGCGATGATAGTTAGTCAAGGTGGCCTCTGAGCGCCGGCGTGAGGTGTGAACTGTGAACCCGCGGTGTGTGGTGGTCGTGTACCAGTCAAGTGTGAACACACCCGCTGCGTTTACCATCGGTGTCTACAGATTCCATTTCACTGCCTCCTAATATCAGGTATTCTACTGGCTAATTCTTGATTATATCTGTGTTTTCCAAATCAAATTATTCAGCAGCCCAGCTCGACGCTGGAGTATTTAACAATTGAGATGCGTGTTTGTTCATTATTTCTGGTGCATTAGGCTCTCTTCTAAGTCTAAAGTGGTCCTGAAGAGATGCATATATTATTCCCCTTGCTTAATCTGGATGCTGACTGTTTCTTGATATGACTGGGCCCAACCTAATAAGCTATCTGATAATAGCCTCATAGTACATTGCCGTGGGGTCCTGCCTTGATTCTTTCCTTCGTTTAACTGACTTCACAGGTCTCCCCCCTCTTTTGTTCACCATCCACACCACCGTTCACACCATTATTGACTCCGGAAGAACTCAGCCATTTTGAAGCACACAAGGTGTCCCTCGCTAGTCTGAGCAGCAGCCGTCACTCTGGATACAAGCTCAAAGCCGCAACCTCAGCTAGGTTAACGGGGCAGCCATTCCGTGTGAGCAGCTGAGCATTGCAAAGCTTTCCCATTTCAGGTACGATTCTTACTTTCTCTTCCTGGGCTCGGTTCTTTGACATGGATACATAGCTTCCATTGCCAATAGTGTGCCACTTCTCTACTTGCAGCCAATTTACTAGTTACCCTTGATCTGGGTACAAGCTCAAACCTGCTTCCTTAGCTAGGGGTTGATTATGGCCAATGAGGGCACCCGTTCCGTGTGACTATGTCTATGTGAGGAGCATTGCGTTGCTTTCCCTTTCCAGGTATGATTCTTAGTTTCTCTTCCTCTGCTTGGTTGTTAGACATGGATGATTGTTTCCATTGATTATTGAACCTCTTTACTTGCACTTAGTTTTGCTAGTTAGCAAACATATTCTTGAATTATCTAAAAACAAGCATAGTATGTCACATAATTCTTCGACAAGCAAACACTTATTTATACATGTTTTTTGGTGGTATCAATCGGATCTAGGTATTCAGAGAAAACAAAGGGAAATATCTAGACCACTATTTTGGTTATCGCTCTGGATACAAGCTCACTTGCAACCGTATATGGCTAACGAGGGCACCCTTCCCTTTTGGCTGTGAGCATTGCAATGCTTTCCATGCCAGGTATAATCTTTTGCTTTCTCTTCGTGTGTTTGGCTGTTAGGCTTTGATGTGTGTAACTTACCACTGCCAATAATCTACCGCTTCTGCGATTGCAGTTAACTAGTTACCCTGTAGAATCTGTTAAGTGTCTTCACCAAGAAGTAGGAGTACTTGTCTATGTGTGTATTGTGGTAATAGCAGTTGGAACTAGGTATCTAGAGAAAACAAAGGGAAAGTTCTAGACGACTTATTTTTGTGGGTCAGATTATAACGGTGATATTCAGTCACATATATGATGTTATTGTTGAATGGTAAACACAAAAACTCATTTCCAAGCATAATCATTAACCAGTACTCCCTCCGATCGGAAAAAAGTGTCGCAGCTTTGAACTAAGGTTACTTCAACCTTAGTTCAAAGCTGCGGCACTTTTTTTGGATCAGGGGGAGTAGAACTCTATGCTCAAACATGAACATATCTATTGTAATATCTAATCATGCAAACTGCACACCAAATTCATCTAGTTACAGTATATACAACAGGGTTGATCCCTTTAAGACTTTAATCAGCTGATAATCTACTTTCGTCTTGAACACCAACCCAGTGTAGACTCTGATAGTTGACGTACAACATTAGCTCACACCTTTCTGGAGAAGTCTATATACTTTAATACTTGAGCTAATAATTTATATGGTGGTTACTGTTTGAAAATATAATTCATATTGTGGTTATCATTGTAGGGTCTAACAGGCAAGTTAGCCTTTAACGTGCTATCTTTGTGTTGTTTTCGTTTGCGACATAGACTTCACGAAGTCCATCTTTCTAGCAACCTTCTTTGCTTTTATTGTTCAGAACCACCCTTGAATTATCTTTGAATCCTTCAGATATCTTCTTCATCCAAGAAACTCTTACCTGATGACCCAGATAGAGGCATAGAAAGCAACCGAGAACCCGAGACTTTGCAATTTCGGTCAGAGAGCAACCACATGGCAGGTGGCAGGCAGTCCGAAATCAGCATTGATCTGACCAACATCAACACAATGGGTACCCAGGTACCAGAGAATGGTTCGAGTGAAGTCAGCAGAGGTGTTTTTGGAATTGGTACTGTCAGCATGCGGCAACATCCCATCAATGGCTCGTCCAACAGAAATTTATTACCCCCTGGCCATGAATTCAGCTCCAGCAACAATGATGATTTTGAGCTCTTGTGGGGACATCGTAAATATTTGGTACTTCTTGGAGTCCTAGCAGTTGGTGTGACATACAATGCTGGATTAACACCACCAGGGGGATCGTGGACACTAAACAAGGATGGTCATGATGCTGGTGACCCTGTCATGCATGATGGCTTTTCTGAACGATATGAGGTGTTCTTTTACTGCAATGCAACAGCCTTCGCTGCATCTCTTGTCTTAATCATCTTGCTTCTCAGTAAGAGTGTGACAAGGAAGAGAATGTGGCTCCACTCCATGCAATTAACCATGATATTGGACCTATTCAGCCTGCTGGGGGCTTGGGCTGTTTGGTTGGAGCCCTGAGAGGAATTGCCTGACCTGACGACTTACCTGAGGTGTGCCTGACTGCTGTTTGGTTTGAAGCCTGAAAATCTGAACGTGTGCCTGGCCTGTACTCGCATGCAGCCAATTAGCCTGGCCACCTCGCATGCAGCTTGATTAGCCTGACACAGGCCGATCGAATCGGACGCCTGGGCCTCAGGCAGATGTCGTTTGGAGCTAGTTAGCACGTCTATGTTGTACTTTTTGTCCACTCAGCCATCCAATCTATTTATTTAATATTTAAGTGCTAGTCTCAGGTCAGGGATGCAACCAAACACCACATGCACAAAGCTGCCTGGCCAGGCAAAAATCCATCCTCCCACCGGCCACTCTCAGGCATCAACTTTTCTCAGGCATGAACCTCAGGACATGAACCAAACAGCCCCTTATGCTGCCGGGAGTTGCAGGGCACTCAAGTCGTCCATTTACATCTGGGTTCTAGTCTTTGCGGTCATCACATATGTTGGGATCCATACCCTAGTATCCACAAAGTTTATTCCAAGAAAATTGAAACAGAATCTACAGAGAATGATAAATACAGTTCTAATCAAACGGGGTTTCCTTGTGAGGCAAGTGAGCATCCCTCTAGAGAACGTTGAGGAGGCTCGCAAGTTCATTTTGACGCTTGTAATTTTTGCTGCTACTATCACATACCAAGCAGGATTGAATCCACCAGGCGGCTTTTGGGCTGAAAATGACCATGGTTCTAACAAGGTGCATATGGCCTTTCCTCCTTACAAGCATCATCCGGCTACTTCTGTCCTCCGGAGTAACTACCTTGGTTGTTATAATATATTCATCGTTTCCAATTCAACTTCCTTCGTGGCATCTTTGGTCATAATCATACTGCTTCTGAGCCCAAAACTGAGTGGACATGGAATAAGGACCAAAGCAGTGATTGTATGTGTGGTAGTGGACCTATCGTGCCTAATTGTTGCGTATGCTGCAGGATGTTGTAGAGAGGTAGCAACATCATTCTATGTGGTGTTTATCATCGTCATAGTTTGGATCTCCTTTGCAATTTTAGCTGGATTCTTTGTTTGCAGGCCTGTAGCAAATTGGCTACAAAAGGTCAAAACAAGCAGCCTGTGTTGCGTGGAAAAATTGGGCCGTGCACTTTCATTGAGCTTTAGTAGACACAGACATAGCAATGCGGAGCAGGAGAATTCTTATGCAAGCAATCATCATTCTTCAGTCCGTTCAACTGATACACCTGCAGAAGATAATACCCCTGAACCACAAGACCAGCCTGCAGACAATCAGCAACTTCCAAATATCAGAGAGGATGAGTCCCATGAGGAGCATGCACCTGCAGAAGAAAGAAATCAAATTTCAGATGATAAAGAGGCTGTGAATCACTCACAACATCTGTCAGGGAACAGCCAGCAATCAACAAATATCGAGGTTGTTGCGTCCAACGCGGAGTGTCCGTCTACACATGTCCAGTGTTGCAAATCCGGAGTGTCAGTCTACAGATGTTGAGCAAAATATGCCGGTCAGGCAGAGTAACGGAGACACTAGTCATGACATAGTGGATGAAGGGCTTTCTGCACCTGTGGAAGCCACTGGCAATGCAGACTCTGCTGAACAAAACAATCTGGTTGAAGATAATAACCCTAGTACTGAGATTCTTTGCAGTGATGATCATCCTATACATTCTGAGAATGTACATACTGACAGCAATCAAGTACCCAATCAAAATGCTGATGACATTCGAACTGAGAAGCATCTGAAGAAGACCCGCACATGTATGCTGCTTCTTGCCATTCTTGCAGTATCTCTGGCATACCAATCAGTTCCTGAATCCACCAGGTGGCTTCTGGTCAAGAAGTAAAGATCATCATTCAGCTGCTGATCGCATCCTTGAGGACACCCATCATCGCCGGTTCATTGCATTCTTCTATCTCAATGCAATCGCCTTTGTGGCATCCATTGTCATGATCACTTTGCTCTTGAACAAGATGGTGAGCAACAAGGTTACCAAACGGCGTGCATTGCCAATAACGATGATAGTGGTCCTACTTTCCCTAACCGGAGCTTTTGCTGTGGGGAACTGCAGGGAGGCAAAGAAGACTATTTTCATATCAGCGCTTGTATGCAGTGTACTTTCTTATGTTCTCATTCATGTCTTGATAGCAGTACATATAATTCCTCCAGAATGGGGAAGACAGGTGGCAGAGATGCTAGAGCACTCAGTTAGTCATTTTTGCTCAGTGCCGCGTCAATTAGGCCACACCCAGACCAGGGGTGATACTAGTGAGAAGGAGTTGGGAAGAAGACGTAATCTGCTATTGACCATTGCTATTTTAGCTGTGACTGTCACATACCAAGCTGGCATGAACCCTCCAGGAGGCGTCTGGTCTGATGACAAAGATGACACGGGAACTCCAGGCAATCCAATCCTTCAGGATACCCATCCAAAACGCTATGATGTGTTCTACTACTCAAATTCAGTTTCATTTGTGTCATCTGTGGTTGTCACAATTTTACTTGTGAATAAGGAATCCTGTGAGTATGGAATCAAGTCCTATGCACTGCGAGTGTGTTTGGTGGCGGGATTGCTTGGCCTCCTCATTGCCTATGTTGCAGGAAGTTGCAGAAATATTAAACAGTCCATCTATCTGAGCATCATTGCTATGGCAGTTCTAGTCTCCCTTCTGATTCAAGTTCTGCTCTCTTCGATGCATGGCACACTAGGAAGACCATTGGCTAAGTGTCTAGTATTTCTACACAATCTTCTCTTTCATGCAGAGGGTGAACGAGTAATCACTCCCGTGAGGCCAGAAGCTTCAGTTGTCGAAGAAAAAGAAGTGAGAAATATCTGATGCTTCTTGCAATTTTAGCAGCATCGATCGCATACCAAGCTGGTCTGAACCCACCTGGTGGATTCTGGTCTGATGATGAGGGCCATGTACCAGGCAATCCTGTCCTTCGTGATATTAATCACCGACGGTACAAGATATTCTTCTGCTTCAATTCTTTCGCATTCATGGCATCCATTGTCGTGATCCTGCTTCTGTTGAGTAAATCTATCAGGAAGAAGGCTGTGCCACTTGGGGTGTTGCACTTGATTATGATACTGGATATGCTGGCTCTCATGACAGCTTTTGCTGCGGGAAGCTGCCGCAAATTGAGGACTTCAGTGTATGTCTATGCACTAGTTGGCGGCGTTGTAGTAATCCTGATGCTCCTAATTATTGTGTCAAGTGCAATTGCAAAATATCGGAAGGCAAGAGAGGGAAGTGGGAATAACTCCCCGAGGATTCCTGAACCTGTTTCAGGAGCAAACACACCGGCACAACCTGAAGTTTGATGCTCCCTTTTTACAAGAACCCTATTCATCTAGGAATCTATATTTCTGTATTATCTGCAAACAATTTGTGTGTATCGTATCAGCATTTTTCTTCATGTTCAGATTTGACTTGAACACTGGTGTTGCTGCCTGTTGTATGTTCTTGGAAATTATTTTAGCATACTTGAAATTTGAGGTCGAGCCTAAAACGGCATATCGGTACATCGTCGTGTGATGGAGCTACAAGCAGGCAATGAGGATTATCTTCATTATTCTTTTGTTGCGCACTTAATTTTTGTTTTCGAGATTGGTTGCATACTATTTTGCATCTTTTTTATACTTGCTATTTGCCAATGAAGTTGCTCCGAGAATTTGGAGTTTTATTCCACTACGGAAGTTGGTACCACATTAGGCTTTCTGGCTTGTTCAGCATTCTTGCACTTTATGTTCTTCTAACATCAGCTTGAGCTGTTCAGTCATTTGTGGGATGATCCCATATTCCCATCTAAAACAAGTTTGACTACCAGGCTTGTTTTGTACTAGCTGTCAGCCAGTGTTTTTCGCTTCTCTGATATTATTAGTGTAAAGGGAGTAGTAGTACATACTGGCACACCAAGGCTTTGGAATTCCTTGTAAAATTATGAAGTAAACCTTGTTTATTTAGAATGTACTGAAGCTGTCTTATATGATGAAATGTTTCCCAAAAATCAACGCTGGAAGGGGAAGTCCGGGACCTGTATTGTATACATGGCGTGCTACTGCCAATGTGTTGTGGAAGCAGTTCTTTTGACTGGGTTACATACCTCTGCTTTTATGCATGTTATTAGTTCACTTCATCATGTGTTGATATCGTTTCGAGAAAAAAATCATGTGTTGATATCTACTTGAAAAAGGAACATTCCCAGGACGTGGAGTTATTTAGAACGCACGGTTATTTTGACACCAATTTTCGCTGACATAGATGTTCAAGCTTAGCAACCTGGTCACAACATTGTCTGGCTAGGGATTACTCCCTCCATTTGAAATTATGAGGCGAGTTATACATTTTAGCAAATACTCCTTCCGTTCCTAAATACTTGTGTTTCTAGAGATTTCAACAAGTGACTACATACGGAGCAAAATGAGTGAATCTACACTCTAAAACATGTCTACATACATCCGTATGTTGTAGTCCATTTGAGATGGCTAGAAAGACAACTATTTGGGAACGGAGGGAGTATAAGCGTATTTCTATTCCATTTTCTGGCACAAAAGTGTTTAATTCCCTCTATACCCCTAAAGCTTTGCTTGTTACTACTCCATATCTGCTGCTTGTTAGCTTAGTCCTTTTCGATGTTCGCTTGGTCTAAATACGAGGCAACTGTATATCTTGAAATAGTGGAATAGTGCTGTTCTTCCTCGCCTCCAAAATATAAGGTGTACTATATTGTTAAGAAGTCAAAAAATATACATGTGTTTGACCAAATTTGTAAATAGAGAAATCTCCAACGATATCAGGGTACATTTATACGGCCATGCAGACAAGAATTCAACATGATGCTGATGCGGTGACGTAGCTGAAGTGTATATGTTTGAGCCGACTACTCCTTCCCTAGTCCTATTTGATTGCTCGGTTTTCTCGTTTTCTCTCCGCCACCGAACCAAGAGAAAACCACCGGAAAACAAATGCCAGCAGGCGATTGACGACGACGAGGAGAAGTCCGAGCCCGACCACGCGGACCGCTGGTTGGTGGTGGGGCTTGGGCAGTGCACCCACGTTGTTCGACGAAATGCCAAAGCGAGCCTCGACACTCAGGCTCAGATGTCTGCACGGGGCGTCCGTCTCCGGCGATCCTGACGCTGTAATCACGCTGTAAGCACGGAGAGCTAAACTTGGTTGAGGGAGTATGAAAAGCTGTTTACGTGACGTCATTCCCTAATTTTCCTGTGACGTAAGCTAGTACCACAAATGCCTAGTCCAGGAGGCTGGAGATGGATGGCCGGCGGGAGGGGATTGAATTGGAACGCCCCCGTCGTCGTCGACGGTGGGGCCGAGCGCCAGTCGGACGGGATCAATGCACGCTGCTGCTGCTCTCTAGGTCTGTTGCCGAACGATGCTCTAGGCTCTGGCTGCGGCTGGCGCGCCCGTCTCTGCTCCCCCCAGCAGTGCCCGTCTGGTGTTCGAACAAATGCCTCAGCGGGCAGCGGGGCGCCGGCAGCGGAGTCGACCGTACTAGCGACTGCACCAGTGTTGCTAGCTACCGTGGCCAGTGGTTGGTGCCTCAATTTAGTCGTGCACCAGTCAACAGTCAACACGCCCTCTCCGCCTACCATCGCTGCCTACAGATTCCATTTCAGGTATTCTACTGGCCAACTCTTGCTTATCTACTCACAGCAGCATGCCGGATTATTTAACAGTTGAGCTGCGTGCTAATTTGTTCATTATTTCTGGTGTCTTAGGTTCTTTTCTAACTCCAAAGTGGTCCTTGTCTTGGGGAGATCATATATTCCCTTACTTAATCTGGAATTCTGGATGCCGACCGTTTCTTTTCTAACTCCAAAGCTAGTCCAAAGTGTCCCTTCTCCTGAGGAGTTCATATATGAATGAATATACTTATTAGTTAATCTGGATGCCGACCGTTTCCTGATATGACTGGGTCCAACCTAATAAGCAATCAGATAACAATAGCCTGATAGTACATTGCTGTGGGGTCTTATCTTATTTCTTTCCTTTTTTAACTGACCTCACGGGTCTCTCCCCCTCGTTTTTCACTGTCCACACCACCGTTCGCACCATTATTGACGCCGGAAGAACTCAGCTGTCTTTGAAGCACACAAGGCGTCCCTCACTAGTCTGAGCAGCAGCCATCGCTCTGGATACAAGCTCAAAGCCGCAACCTCTGCCATTTCAGGTACGATTCTTGCTTTCCCTTCCTCGGCTCGACATGGATACATAGCTTCCATTGCCAATTTTCTGCCATTTCTTCGCTCGCAGTTAATCGCACTAGTTACCCTGATCCGGGTATAAGCTCAAACGTGCAGCCTCGGCTAGGGGCTGATGCATGATAGCTGATGAGGGCAGCCGTTCTGTGTGACTATGTCTATGTGACGAGCATTGCATTGCTTTCCCGTTCCAGGTATGGTTCTTGGTTTCTCTTCCTATGCTCGGTTCTTACTTCTTAGACATGGATGCATTATTTCTAGGGGCGGATCTAGCGAAGTTTCCGTGGGTTTGACCATGTTGACCCGGGTTGACCGATGAACAGTAAATTCGAAAAGTTCCAAAGAAATATGAAATTTTGTGGCAACCAAGATGGTTTGGTGCTCTAGGTGCGTGGAAATTTGTGTGCTGTTTCGACGTTCTAGGAGCTCATGGCAAAAAAAAAACAACAAATTTTGGCTCACAAAAAAACCAAAATTTGTTTTTGTTTTGCTAGAGCTCCTCGGATATTATTAGACCACAAATATTTACACGCACCTAGCGCACCCAAGCATCTTGGTTGTCACAAAATTTCATTTTTTTTAATTTGTTTGCTAAATTTTTGGAATTTACTGTTCATCGGTCAAACGTGGTCAAAACCAGTCAAACATGGTCAACGTGCTCAAAATCTGGTTTTGGACCAAACTTGTCCGGTTTGGAGACTTGAAGGACCAAATGTTTACAAAAAAATCTTGAGGGACCAAGTCTATACTTTTGGGGAACTTGAGGCACCAAAAACATACTTTTCTCAATTTTAAATCATGTCTTGTGACTCTTTCTTAACTTATGATGATATCCAGATTAAATTATACAATTTGTAGTGTGTTTTTCACAAATTTTGAATGGATATGTTGAAGTTATGTTGTTCATACATTCTAATCTGTGCCCCCCACCCCCCCCACCACACACACACACACACACTACGATCTTGGCTCCGCCACTGATTATTTACATCGCCTATTGAACCTCTCTACTTGCAGTTAGTCTTACTAGTTACCAAATATAATCTGGCATTATCTAAAGAAAAACCAAGCAGCTGCTAGTTCTTCGACGAATAAACACTTATTTATATGTGTGTGTTTTTTTGTGATAGCAATCAGATCTAGGTATTGAGAGAAAACAAAGGGAAATATCTGGATTGCTATTTTGGTTATCGCTCTGGATACAAGCTCACTTGCAGCCATTTATGGCTAATGAGGGCAGCCTTCCCGTGTGACTGAGCATTGCAATGCTTTCCATGCCAGGTATAACCTTTTACTTTCTCTTTGTGTTTTTTTTTCTTTTTTGCGAAACTTGTGTGTTCGGTTGTTAGGCTTAGATGCGTGTAACTTACCATTGAATGCAATTAATTTTACTAGTTACCCTGTAGAATCTATTAGTGTCTCCACCACCAAGTATTAATACTTGTCTTATGTGTGTTTTGTGGTAATAGCAGTTGGAAGAAAAACAAAGGGAAATATCTAGATCACTTATTTTGGTGGGGTCGGATTATAACGGTAAAGTTCAATCATGTATATCGAAAAAGGGTTTCCCCCCGCTTTGTATTCCAAAGCAACCAACACCGAGTACAAAGATCACTGTGGCGAGCAGCACAACAAGCCAAAAGAAAAGAAGAAGAAACAAATGCCAACCACGGCAGCTCGGCAAAGCACGGATGACCCGCCACCGCGGCGCCCACCGGATACAAACCACCACAGGCCGAGGCTCCGAACCGCCGCGTACCAAGCAGCACCTCCAAGAAGGGATGCGACGCCGACGACGCTGCTGCCCGGACGAGTCCTAGGGTTTCCCCCGGCATGCGGAGGGAGGTGGGGGATGGATACCACCGACACCCTCTAGGAAGGAATGGTGGCGCCCGCAGGTGTCACCGCATCGGGGCCGAAGCCGGTAGGGATTTCTCCCGCACTCCATACCCAACCACCCAACCGAACGGAGCCGACCCGCCAAACCGTCGCCCACCACCATGCGCCAACGCAGTTGCGCCGCCACCCACGCCGCCTCACTACGAACACCACCACGAGGCCAAGAGGATCGGAGAGAAGCACACCACGACGGGAGCAGCAACACCGAAGCCAAGCGGGAGGGAACCACCTCCATCGCCGTCGTGAGGGAGGCCCGTGCCTCCAACACCGTCGCGGTCGCCGTCCGGACGCGGCAGCGGGGTACGCCGAGCCACCTTTGGCCCCGCGAGGCCCGAAGCGGGCCCGTTAAGCCCCGCCGGCCACGATGCAGCAGGCCGGCATCGTCCCGCCAGCACACTCAATCGATTCCCCTAGAACCAGAAGCATCGTGTGTTCGCTGCCGTGAAGTGCTTTGCAACAAGTGTTGTGTTGCAATGAGGTTCTGCAACAGGACATATGTTGCAAAAAGATTATGTAAAAGAAAAAATGCTTGGAAAAAAATTCACAACAAGACCTTTGTTGCAAAAAAAATCTGCAACGGGACCTCTGTTGCAGAAGTTTCTGCAACATGACATCTGTTGCAAAAGGTTCTGCAACACAGTCGTTGTTGCAATCGTAAGGACGAGGCTGGGCTCTTGGTTGGCACAAGATCTAACGGCTACCGAGGCAACTGATCTTTAAAAAAGATCCGCCGGCCGACGAGTAGCGTGCCCCATTGTTGAGTGAGAAACATAACTAATTTCCAACCATAAACATTAAAATTGTGTCACTAATAGAAGTACGTACTCAAACATGAACATATGTAGTCATGCAAACCACACAGGAAATTCATCTAGTTCCAGTATATACAACGGGCCTTTAAAGATTTTAATAAACTGATAATCTGCTTTCATCTTTTAACACCAACCCAGTGTGGACTCTGATAGTTGATTGGGGCCAACTTAGTACAACATTAAGTACGTTTTTTCTGGAGAAGTCTGTGAACATGAGCTAATAATTCGTATGGTGGTTACTATTTGAAAAAATAATTCATACTGTGGGGTCTAGCAGGCAAGTTAGCCTTTATCACGCTCTCTTTTGTGTTGTTTTCGTTTGGGACACAGACTTCACCAAGTCCATCTTCTTTAACCTTCTTTGCTTTTCTTGTTCAGAACCATCCTTGAATTATCTTTGATTCCTTCAGATATCCTTTCCATCCAAGAAACTCTTACCCGATGCTGGAGATGGACGAATAGAGAGCAACTGAAAGCCTGAGACTTGCAATTTCAGTCATAGAGCAACCACATGGCAGACAGCGAGCAGTTCGTGGTCATCATCAGTCCAACCAACATCAACACCACAGGTACCCAGGGACGAGGGAATGATTTAAGTGAAGACAACACGAGGCAAGATCCCAGCAATGTTGTGTCCAGTGGAAGTTTATTATCCCCTGGCCATGAATCCAGCCCCAGAATCAATGATGATTTTGAGCTCTTGTGGGGACATCGTAAGTATTTGGTACTTCTTGGAGTCCTAGCAGTTGGTGTGACATACAATGCTGGATTAACACCACCAGGGGGATCGTGGACACTAAACAAGGACCGTCATGATGCTGGTGACCCTGTCATGCATGATGGCTTTTCTGAACGATATGAGGTGTTCTTTTACTGCAATGCAGCAGCCTTCGCTGCATCTCTTGTCTTAATCATCTTGCTTCTCAGCAAGAGTGTAACAAATCAGAGGATGTGGCTCCATGCAATGCAATTAACCATGACACTGGACCTATTCAGCCTGCTAGGGGCTTATGCTGCTGGAAGTTGCAGGGCACTCAAGTCATCCATTTACATCTTGGTTCTAGTCTTTGCTGTTATCATATATGTTGGGATCCATACCCTGGTATCCACAAGGCTTATTCCAAGAGAATTGAAACAGAATCTGCAGACAATGATAAAGAGAGTTCTAAGCCAACAGGATTCCATTGGCAGTCAAGGGAGCATCCCTCTAGAGAAAGATGTTGAGGAGGCTTGCAAGTTCATTTTGACGCTTGTAACTTTTGCTGCTACTATCACATACCAAGCAGGATTGAATCCACCGGGCGGCTTTTGGGCTGAAAATCACCATGGTTCTAATAAGGTGCATTTGGCCTTTCCTCCTTACAAGCATCAGCCGGCTACTTCTGTTCTCCGGAGTAACTACCTTCATCGTTATTATATATTCATCATTTCCAATTCAACTTCCTTTGTGGCATCTTTGGTCATAATCATACTGCTTCTGAGCCCAAAACTGAGTGGACATGGAATAAGGACCAAAGCAGTGATTGTATGTGTGGTGGTGGACCTACTGTGCCTAATTGTTGCTTATGCTGCAGGATGTTGTAGAGAGGTAGCAACATCATTCTACGTGGTGTCTATTTTCGTCATAGTTTGGACCTCCTTCGCAGTTTTATCTGGATTCTTTGTTCAGGGACCTGTAGCAAATTGGCTACAAGAGGTCAAACCAAGCAGCCTGTGTTGTGTGAAAGAAATGGGCCGTGCACTTTCATTGAGCTTTCGTGGCCACAGATCAAATGCAGGTCAGGGGACTTCTGTGGCAAGGAATCATCAATGTCCAGCCCGTTCAACTGATGCACCTGCAGAAGATAATACACCTGAGCAACAAGACCAGCCTGCAGACAATCAGCAACATTCAAATATCAGACAGGGTGAATTCCACGAGTTGCATGTACCTGCAGAAAAAAGTCAAATTTCAGATGTTCAAGAGGCTGTGTCTAACACACAGCATCCGTCAGGGAACAGCCTGCAATCAGCATATATTCAGGATGTTGTGTCCAACCCGGAGTGTCAGTCTCCAGATGTCCAGCGTGCTGCAAACATGGAGGAGGATGTGTCCAGCTCACAGCATCCTGCAGGGAACTGTCAACGACCAGAACATGCCAAGGATGTTGTGTCTAACATGGAGTACCCATTACTCAGCCACCAGCAAACTGAAAATAGCATGTGCGGTATGTCAGCTAACCAGAAAGTTGCAAGTATGGGGAAGCAATCTTCACCTGATGATCCCGACATGACTTCTCTTTCAGTTGAGCAAAATATGCTAGTCAGGCAGAGTGATGGAGAAACTAGTAGTGACATAGTGGATGAAGGGCTCTCTGCACCTGTGGAAGCCACTGGCAATGCGGACCGTGCTGAACAAAACAATCTGGTTGCAGATAATAACCCTAGTGCTGAGATTCTTGGCAGTGATGACCATCCTACACATTCTGAGAATGGCCATACTGACAGCAATCAAGGAGTGCCCATTCAAAATGCTGACAACATTCAGACTGAGAAGCATATGAAGAAGACCCGCACATGTATGTTGCTTCTTGCCATTCTTGCAGCATCTCTGGCATACCAATCAGGCCTGAATCCACCAGGTAGCTTTTGGTCAAGAAGCAAAGATCATCATTCAGCTGCTGATCGCATCCTTGAGGACACCCACCATCGCCGGTTCATTGCATTCTTCTATCTCAATGCAATCGCCTTTGTGGCATCCATTGTCATGATCACTTTGCTCTTGAACAAGATGGCGAGCGACAAGGTTACCAAACGGCGTGCATTGCCAATAACGATGATAGTGGTCCTACTTTCCCTAACAGGAGCTTTTGCTCTGGGGAACTGCAGGGAGGCAAAGAAGACTATTTTCATATCAGTGCTCGTATGCAGTGTGCTTGCTTATGTTCTCATTCATGTCTTGATAGCAGTACATATAATTCCTCCAGGATGGAGAAGGAAGGTGTCAGAGATGCTAGAGCAGTCAGTTAGTCTTTTTTGCTCAGTGCCACATCAATCAGGCGACAACCAGACTGGGAGCGGTACTAGTGAGAAGGAGTTGGGAAGGCGGCGTAATCTGCTATTGACCATTGCTATTTTAGCTGTGACTGTCACATACCAAGCTGGCATGAACCCTCCAGGAGGTGTCTGGTCTGATGACAAGGATGCCAGCGGAACTCCGGGCAATCCAATCCTTCAGGATACCCATCCAAAACGCTATGATGTGTTCTACTACTCAAATTCAGTTTCCTTTGTGTCGTCTGTGGTCGTCATAATATTACTTGTGAATAAGGAATTCTGTGAGTATGGAATCAAGTCCTATGCACTGCGAGTGTGTTTGGTGGCGGGCTTGCTTGGCCTCCTCATTGCCTATGTTGCAGGAAGTTGCAGAAATATTAAACAGTCCATATATCTGAGCACCATTGCTATGGGAGTTCTAGTCTCCCTTCTGATTCAAGTTCTGCTCTCCTCGATGCATGATACACTAGGAAAACCATTGGCTAACTGTCTAGCATTTCTACACGATCTTCTCTTCCATGCAGAGGGTGAACAAGTAAACACTCCTGTGAGTCCAGAAGCTTCAGTTGACGTGAGGCCAGAAGCTTCAGTCAACGTGAGGCCAGAAGCTTCAGTCGACGTGAGTCCAGAAGCTTCAGTCGACGTGAGGCCAGAAGCTTCAGTTGTCGAAGAAGAAAAAGTGAGAAAGGGACACAAGTATCTGATGCTTCTTGCAATTTTAGCAGCATCGATCGCATACCAAGCTGGTCTGAACCCACCTGGTGGATTTTGGTCTGATGATGAGGGCCATGTACCAGGCAATCCCGTCCTTCGTGATATTAATCGCCAACGGTACAAGATCTTCTTCTGGTTCAATTCTTTCGCGTTCATGGCATCCATTGTCGTGATCATGCTGCTGCTGAATAAATCTATCAGGAAGAAGGCTGTGCCACTTGGGGTATTGCACTTGATCATGATACTGAATATGCTGGCTCTCATGACAGCTTTTGCTGCGGGAAGCTGCCGCAAATTGACGACTTCAGTGTATGTCTCTGCACTAGTTGGCGGTGTTGTAGTAATCCTGCTGCTCCTAATTATTGTGACAAGTGCAATTGCAAAATATCGGAAGCCAAGAGAGGGAAGTGAGATTAACTCCCCGAGACGTCCTGAACCTGTTTCAGGAGCAAACACACCGACCTGAAGTTTGATGCTCCCTTTTTACAAGAACCCTATTCATCTAGGAATCTATATTTCTGTATTATCTGCAAACAATTTGTGTTTCTCCTATCAGAAATTTTCTTCATTTTCAGATTTGACTTGAACACCGGTGCCTGTTGTATGTTCTTGGAAATTATTTTAGCACGCTTGAAATTTGAACTCGAGCCTTCGTCATGTAATGGAGCTACAAGCAGGCAATGAGGGTTATCTTCATTATCGTCATGCGATGAGCAAATTCTCGGAGCAACTTAGTATTTTCATCATTTTATACTCGCTATATGCCGAGGAAGTTGCTCTTAAAATTTGGAGCTTTATTCCGCTACTCCACCACGAAAGATGGTAGGAGTACCACATTAGGCGCAGGTGGCCTTCCATCTTTCTGGCTTGTTCAATATTCTTGCACTTTATGTTCTCTAACATCAGCTTGAGCTGTTACGTTCAGCCATATGTGGGATGATCCCATGTTCTCATCTAAAACAAGTTTGACCACCAGGCTTATTTTGTACTCCCTCTATCCCAAAATATAAGAACGTTTTTAACGCTACACTAGTGTCAAAAACGTTCTTATATTATGGGACGGAGGGAGTAGCTGTCTGACAGTGTTTTTCGCTTCTTTGATAATTTTGTTAGTGTAATAAAGGGAGTAGTAGTACAAACTGGCACACCAAGGCTTTGCAATTCCTTGTAGCATTATGAAGTAACCCTTGCTTATTTAGAGTGTACTGAAGCTGTCTTTTATGATGAAATGTTTCCCAAGAATCAACACTGGAAGGCGAAGTGCGGGACCTGAATTGTATACATGGGGTGCTACTGCCAATGTTGTGGAAGCAGTTCTTTTGACTGGGTTACATACCTCTGCGTTTATGCATGTTATTAGTTCACTTTGTCCTGGGCTGATATCTACTGCGAAAAGGAACATTGTCTGGCTAAAAAATATGCTCGAGCTTAATGACCTAGCCCGAACATTGTTTGGCTAGGCATTACTCCTTCCATTTGAAATTATAAGGTGAGTTATATATTTTTGTAAATATAAGCGTGTTTCTGCTTCATTTTCCGGTGCAAAGTGTTTAATTCCCTCTGTACCCCTAATGCTTTGCTTGTTAGCTTAGTCTTTCCAATGTTCGCTTAGTCTCAATGCAAGGCAACTGTATATATTCAAATAGTGAAAAAAATAGTGTACTTCCCCTGCTGCAAAATATAAGTCGAATGTACATATGTTTGACCAGGTTTATAAATAGAAAAATCTTCGACAACAGCAGAGTAGATAGTCATGGCTTAATACGTACGTAGTCAAGCACGATATTTTCCTAGTCCTATTTGATTGCTCGGTTTTCTCGTTTTCTCTCTAGCGCCGAACCAAGAGAAAACCACCCGAAAACAAATGCCACGAGGCGATCAACGACGACGAGAACTCTGAGTCGTCGTTTGACGTCGACGTCGACGGGACTCCGAGCCCGACCCCATCGAGCACGGAGACCGCTGGTTGGTGGTGGGGCTTGGGCGACCCAGCCTACGCCCTCGGCGGTGCAGTGCACCCACGGTGTTGGACGAAATGTCAAAGCCAGCCTTGACGCTCTCAGGCTCAGCAGTGCAGTGCACCCTTCAGAGGTGACCGTCGCGATGTCTGCGCTGGGCGCCGGCGCCGGTCGCTCGATCCTGACCTGCAATCGGGCGTGCCTGGAATCTGCTGCAGTAGTGATGCTTCCTGCGGCGCGGTCGATGGAGAAGTCAGGCTGGCAGCCAAGCCCAATGAAAAATGACGCGGCCATGGAATGAGTCTGAAGATTTCCAGTGACTCCAGCAGCGATGGCAACCGACTTTGAGCATTGCACACTCTCCTTCCTCTGGCAATCAAAACTGAGCGCTTGAATTTATATTTAAACTCCAACAAGATATGAACGGCAGCCTCTATGTTGTACTCCCTCCGTTCCAAAATAAGCAACTCGACATTGTATTAACTTTGCAATATCGAGTCACTTATTTTAGGACCGAGGGGGTAGTTCTATAGTGCCGCCCGTTTCTGCTTCACTTCTTCACCGTCGAGGAAATGTTTGCGCCGCTCTCACGTTGCCACCATTCCTGTTTTTTGTCCGGTATCTTATTCCGAACGAAGTGGTCCTGTGATGTTTCAGTAAGTTGGGTAGCAATCAATCAATCATGTATGTGTGCCTTGGTTCTCATCATCTACTGGGTCCAGCCTTTGTTTGTCTCTGTCCTTTACAAGTTCGCAGCTCGCACCCAACTTCTTAAAGCCCACTTGAGCATGCCAATATTTCATCAGAACATAAACGTGGCTATTGCTGTGGGGCCGTCAAGCAACCCGGGCCCAACGCTCTTTGTGTATTCCCCTTTTTATTCTTGATGATTTTTCCTTTCTTTCTGTGCTTCTCGTTTGGGCATTGACTTCACAGGTCTTCTCTTCTCCTGTGTGCCATTCTTATATCCATTATTCTTTCCTTCCGCACTTCACACTACACCCGCCTTGGGGTATCTTCGGCTCCTGAAAGTATGTTGGGTTGCTCAGCTGGTCGTGCTTCTGTCCATCACTCATGCTATGGTTGATTGTTACGAAATGGCTACAAAATGCTTAATTTGCTGAATGTATTTCATAGTTCACATGTTTTTTTAGAGTGGATTGCAGAAAACCACCACAATGAAGCGCGGGGATGCAGAAAACACTATTTTACAAATTTGTTGCAGAAAACACTAATTCCGGGCTTAATCATTTGCAGAAAGCACTGGCCCATTTGTTTGGGCATTTTAACCCCGAGTATGACAGGTCGGGCTCGGTTTTGGTGATGTGGCATAACGGACGCGATCTGACGCCGTCTAACGGCGCTACAGTGACATTGGACCCGCCGGCTCGGTCAAAACTGGTTCGAATCATGACTTGGTCGTCCTCCCTCCTCACTCTCTCGCGCTTGGGTCGCCCTCTCTCACTCTCTGTTCTTCTCCCCCGCTGCCACCCCACGGCCAACCACCGTCCCCTGCTCCGCCGCGCCATGGTGTCTTGGAATGACGGCAAGACCAGTGAGGATTCAATCGTGAACGTCACCTCCTCCTGCGACGGCATCATCAAGGTCAGTTATGCATAGCCATAGCTAGGGTTAGGTTTAGGGTTTGTGAATTGGAGATTTTGAGAATGAGCTCGATCTGAAGCTAGGGCTTGCTTTGTTTGCTCCCGCAGCTGCCTGCTACCATGCACGATCCTAATTTCAACGGCATTGATGCAAATGTTAGTGTGTTGTGCGAACACGGCAAGCCGACAAATCGCTTTGTTGCATTTGAAGGGATGCACACTGGCAGGAGGTTTCTTGGGTGTGGTGAGAAGGTATGCGTCAGAACCTGTTTAATGCAAGCTGCTCATTGGCTCTGTTTACTACTTGCTGCTCATTGTTTAATCTGATCAGTGCTTAATTCTTTGTTTAGCATGCTGTTTAGCTGTGTTAAGTGATTGGTCTTTGTTTAGCTCTGTGTTGTCATTAGTGCATGGTACTCATTGTTTGTTGTGATCAGTGCTTAATGCCTTGTTTGCTGAACTTTGCTTGCTCCTACTCAATTAAAATGTTGATGCCAATGTTCATTGTTTACTGAACTTTGCAAGTGGTGATTGTTTATTTGTTAACGGTGGATGTGACATGTGCTTGGTGTACAAAACCCTTCCTGAACCTCTTTAAGAGCAAGTATAATAGTGGGCTTATAGCCCGCTTACATGACACTTTTGCCTATGTGGAGGAGAGAGGCATGAAAAAATGATGGGAGTGGTCTCTCATGCAAGAGTCTAGCTATATGCGTACTACTAGGCAAATGCAATAAATACGAAGAAAAGGATAGATAGAAGGTGACAAAAGTAGCACTCTTATAGCCAACCTTATAGCTAACCTTGTTGTATGCATGACTATAAATGATAACTATATATGACATGGCAACACCATATAGCCAGCAAGTAGTTAGCTATACTATCAACCATGCTCTAGTAAACTTGTTGATGTCAGTGGTCATTGCTTATTATCAGTAATGAACCTCTTTATACTACTACTTACGGTCTACTATCGGTGGTGTGTTTTAATGTTAACAGTGGGTATGTCATGTACTTGGTGTACTGAACCTCTTTTATTAGTTTGTAGATCCCACTCACTTAGCTTATTCCTCGGTTTATTGTTTGTTTTGCAGGAAGGCATAAATTGTGGAGTACTCCCTTCGTCTGAGTTTACTAAGCCCCGAGACCACTTCTCTGGGGCCAAGGTGCATAGTAATTTGCTCACATTAATCCTTCCATTCCACTCCCAATGCACTCTCTCACATGCCAGCTCTCACATGCAACCAATGGAAAAGCATGCATGCAACATATTTATTATTCAGCCATGAGACTAGCAACAATGCCTCTCACTACAACCAATGAAATGGCTGCATGCATGTAGGTTTCTAAGGCAAGGCCTTATAAAAAACGGACGTGCTTGTGCTGCTCTTAGGCCTAATAAACCCGGACGAAGGGAGTAGTTTAGTGGATTGCTTTTGAATGAATAGACTCAATGGAGAAGGCATTGGCCTAGTTATGGGATATGTATGAGGAGAGTGAGGCAACTAGGACCAATGACAATCTTGAGAGTTCCTTTACAGTTTAAAACCTGACAGAAGAGAAGAAGAAACTACATGATAACTATGAGAAATTAGTTGCTGATGTGAATGCTCTCTTGGATGCCCAAGAGCATAGGGCTGTGGAGTTAAGCTATCAGTAGGAGCAGAAGGACAATGTAGATGTGAAGATTGTTGAGCTAGACAATTCAGTGGGTAACTTGAAGGCAGAGCTGTCAAAGAAAGAGGATGAGAATAATAAGCTATAGGAAAAGTATGACACTCTTAAGCACCTCACAGGTGCTCAAGCCAATGTGATTAGGGATCTGAAGTTCAATCATTTGAAGGAGAAGGAAAGGTTGATAGAAGAGAGGCATAAATTGCAGTATCACATTTATGAGCTTCAAAAGTCTGGGGAAAAGATAAAGCTGACGCTTCAATGGGTGAAGGCTATCTTAGATGATTAGGGTGCTTCGTATGCACTGGTGAACTGTATTGTTGGATCCAACAGCGTTGTAATGTAGATGATAATCATCTATCTAGTACTTTATTTTGAATATGTGAAAGTGCATTAAGTCGACTAGAGGGGGGTGAATAGGCGAGTTTTATGAATTCTTCACTGAGGAATTTTGGGGTGAGGAAATTCCTAAGCGAAGAACTACTTGCAGCAGAATAAGTACTCAGATGCAGACATAACATAACATAAGCATAGTCATCATGATGAAATGAAAAACAAACACAGAGTACAGAAAGCATAAGCACAGGATAAGCAGGATGAAGACAAACTGACTGAAGAAATTGAACTGAGGAAATTGAGAAAGTCTTCAGTCAAAGTCTTCGAACAGATATGAATAAGCACACAACACAGTACTGAGGAAATGAAAGAGTTGAGGAAATAGAACCAGTAGGCTTGGTGAAGACAATGATTTGGTAGACCAGTTCCAACTCATCGTGACGGTTATGCGTCTGGTTGGAGCGGCTAGGTATTTAAACCTGAGGACACACAGTCCCGGACACACAGTCCTCACCGTATTCTCCTTGAGCTAAGGTCACACAGACCTCGCCCAATCACTCATGGTAAGTTTTCAGGTGACTTCCAAACCTTCACAAACTCGGTCACTCGGCGATCCGCAATTTCCTCTTGGATGCACTAGACCATGACGCCTAACCGTCTAGAAGATGCACAATCTTCAAAGGTAACAAGCGTCGGATCCACACAGGAACAATCTCTTCAGTGATGCTCAATCACTTTGGGTTTGTAGGTGTTTGGGTTTGGGTTTTCCTCACTTGATGATTTTTGCTCAAAGTCCTCGGAGGATGGGATGCTCTCAAATGACAAGTGTCAGTTTCTCTCGGAGCAGCCAACCAGCTAGTGGTTGTAGGGGGCGGCTATTTATAGCCTAGGGAGCAGCCCGACATGATAAGACATAAATGCCCTTCAATGATATGACCGTTAGGTGGGAAGATATTTTGGGACAGCTGGCGCGTAGCACAACAACGGTCGGAAATTTGACTATCAAATTCCTCAGGGCTATCATGTTCCTCACTTGTAGGCAAGCCGCACTGGCGAATTCCTAACTCCTCTGTCAAAACAAATTCCTCAGAGACCAGAAGAACTTCGTCTCTGTCATTGAAGAAATTGACTGAACTGCATGAGATTTCCAATGGCTTCACTCGAAGGGATTGGTAGGTGTAGGATTTTGAGATGAGCATCACTTGGAAATTTTTCCTTAGTTTTTCCTCGACCCCCTTTAACACTACGGTGTTTCCTATGACTCAAGAAAGAGAAAATGAAACTACGAAAACAAAAGTCTTCACACTTCATGTTCCTCGTATGAATACCAAGTCTTCATGGTCACACCAATTTCTTCACTTTCAAAGTCTTCAGAAATCCAAAGTCTTCAGTTGAAGACATTCATTTTTAGGTGTCGACTTTCTCTGTAAATATCAAACTCCTCGTAGACTTATAGACTTGTGTACACTCACAAATGCATCAGTCCCTTAACCTATAAGTCCTCAATACACCAAAATCACTAAGGGGCACTATATGCACTTACAATCTCCCCCTTTTTGGTGATTGATGACAATATGGGTTAAGTTTTCAACGGGGATAAACATGTGAAGTGTAAATACTGATATTGACGAATTTGATTGCAAGATATAGAAGAACTCCTCCTGAAGATGTGCATAGTGAGGAATTTGCTTTTGAAGCAATGCACACTTGAAGAGTAGAATCATGGAGATCTCCCCCTATATCTTGTAATTCATACATGCATTTAACATATGATATGAAGAATTTGAAATGCATGATGAAATATGGTGACTAATGTAATTCAGCATGCATGCATTAACATATATGAGGAAATAGCATGCAGAAGAACATAGCAAAAGTATTAGACCACCATCGGGTTTAAGATTACAACTCGATCCAACAAAGTCTTCAAAAGAACGAGAGTTGTAGTGATACGTCCATTTTGCATCATGCTTTTATATCGATGTTTATTGCATTATGGGCTGTTATTACATGTTATGTCACAATACTTATGCCTATTCTCTCTTATTTTACAAGGTTTACATGAAGAGGAGAATGCTTGCATGGAATTCAGGGCTGCAAAGGAGCAAATATTAGAGAGCTATTCGCACAACTCCAAAAGTCCTGAAACTCCACGGAAGTCATTTTGGAAATAATAAAAATCTTGAGTGAAGAAAATACCGAGGGGCCCACACCGGCGACGAGGGTGGGGGCGCGCCCTACAGGTGCGCCTCGCCTCGTGGGCCCCGGCAGCCTCCGGTGCCCATCTTACGCTATATAAGTCTTTTACCTGGAAAAATCATAAGCAAGCTTTGGGAAGAAACTCCGCCACGGGCGGAACCAATTAGGGCTCCGTGAGCTATTCTGCTGGGAAACTTCCCTCAGGGGAAATCATCGCCATCGTCATCATCAACGATCCTCTCATCGGGAGGGGGTCAATCTCCATCAACATCTTCAGCAGCACCATCTCCTCTCAAACCCTAGTTCATCTCTTGTATCCAATCTTTATCCCAAAGCCTCAGATTGGTACCTGTAGGTTGCTAGTAGTGTTGATTACTCTTTGTAGTTGATGCTAGTTGGTTTATTTGGTGGAAGATCATATGTTCAGATCCATTATGCATATTAATACCCCTCTGATTATGAACATGAATATGATTTGTGAGTAGTTACGTTTGTTCCTGAGGACATGGGAGAAGTCTTGCTATTAGTAGTCATGTGAATTTGGTATTCGTTCGATATTTTGATGAGATGTATGTTGTCTCTCCTCTAGTCGTGTTATGTGAACGTCGACTACATGATACTTCACCATTATTTGGGCCTAGAGGAATAGAGTGACAGAAGCTTAAACCCTAGTTTATGCGTTGCTTCATAAGGGGCTGATTTGGATCCACATGTTTCATGCTATGGTTAGGTTTACCTTAATACTTCTTTTGTAGTTGCGGATGCTTGCAATAGGAGTTAATCATAAGTGGGATGCTTGTCCAAGTAAGGACAGCACCGAAGCACCGGTCCACCCACATACCAAATTATCAAAGTAACGAACGCGAATCATATGAGCGTGATGAAAACTAGCTTGACGATAATTCCCATGTGTCCTCGGGAGCGCTTTTCTCTATATAAGAGTTTGTCCAGGCTTGTCCTTTTCTACAAAAAGGATTGGGCCACCTTGCTGCACTTTATTTACTTTCATTACTTGTTACCTGTTACAAATTACCTTATCACAAAACTATCTGTTACCGCTAATTTCAGTGCTTGCAGAGAATACCTTGCTGAAAACCGCTTATCATTTCCTTCTGCTCCTCGTTGGGTTCGACACTCTTACTTATCGAAAGGACTACGATAGATCCCCTATACTTGTGGGTCATCAAGACTCTTTTAAGGCGCCGTTGCCGGGAGTGAAGCGCCTTTGGTAGGTGGAATTTGGTAAGGAAAAATTTATATAGTGTGCTGAAATTTACTGTCACTTGTTACTATGGAAAGTAATCCTTTGAGGGGCTTGTTCGGGGTATCTTCACCCCGACCAGTGGAGCAAATAGTTGCTCCTCAACCTACTGAACCTATTGAAAATGTTTACTTTGAAATTCCTTCGGGTATGATAGAGAAACTGCTAGCTAATCCTTTTGCAGGAGATGGAACATTGCATCCCGATTTACACTTAATCTATGTGGATGAAGTTTGTGGATTATTTAAGCTTGCAGGTATGCCCGATGATGTTATCAAGAAGAAGGTCTTCCCTTTATCTTTGAAGGGAGATGCATTGACATGGTATAGGCTATGTGATGATATGGGATCATGGGACTACAAGCGATTGAAATTGGAATTTCATCGAAGTTTTATCCTATGCATCTTGTTCATCGTGATCGTAATTATATATATATATATATATATATATATATATATATATATATATATATATATATATATATATATATATATATATATTTTTTGCCTCATGAAGGAGAAAGCATCGCTCAAGCTTGGGGGAGGCTTAAGTCAATTTTATATTCATGCCCCAATCATGAGCTCTGATAACCCACAAGTATAGGGGATCACAACCGTTTTCAAGGGTAGAGTATTCAACCCAAATTTATTGATTCGACAAAAGGGGAGCCAAAGAATATTCTCAAGTATTAGCAGTTGAGTTGTCAATTCAACCACACCTGGATAACTTAATATCTGCAGCAAAGTATTTAGCAGCAAAGTAATATGGAAGTAACAGTAGCGGTAAAGGTAGCAAAAGTAATATTTTTGGGTTTTGTAGTGATTGTAACAGTAGCAATGGAAAAGTAAATAAGTGAAGAACAATATGTGAAAAGCTCGAAGGCATTGGATCGGTGATGGAGAATTATACCGGATGCGGTTCATCATGTAACAGTCATAACATAGGGTGACACAGAACTAGCTCCAATTCATCAATGTAATGTAGGCATGTATTCCAAATATAGTCATACGTGCTTATGGAAAAGAACTTGCATGACATCTTTTGTCCTACCCTCCCGTGGCAGCGGGGTCCTAGCGGAAACTAAGGGATATTAAGGCCTCCTTTTAATAGAGTACCGGACCAAAGCATTAACACATAGTGAATACATGAACTCCTCAAACTACGATCATCACCGGGAGTGGTCCCGATTATTGTCACTTCGGGGTTGCCGGATCATAACACATAGTAGGTGACTATAGACTTGCAAGATAGGATCAAGAACTCGCATATATTCATGAAAACATAATAGGTTCAGATCTGAAATCATGGCACTCGGGCCCTAGTGACAAGCATTAAGCATAGCGAAGTCATAGCAACATCAATCTCAGAACATAGTGGATACTAGGGATCAAACCCTAACAAAACTAACTCGATTACATGATAGATCTCATCCAACCCATCACCGTCCAGCAAGCCTACGATGGAATTACTCACGCACGGCGGTGAGCATCATGAAATTGGTGATGGAGGATGGTTGATGATGACGATGGCGACGGATTCCCCTCTCCGGAGCCCCGAACGGACTCCAGATCAGCCCTCCCGAGAGGTTTTAGGGCTTGGCGGCGGCTCCGTATCGTAAAACGCTATGAATCCTTCTCTCTGATTTTTTCTCCCGAAAGTGAATATATGGAGTTGGAGTTGAGGTCGGTGGGCGTCGGGGGCCCACGAGGTGGTAGGCGCCCCACCCTCGTGGATAGGGTGGGCCCTTGACATGGATTCTTTCCAGTATTTTATTATTTTCCAAAAATACGTTCCGTGGAGTTTCAGTCATTCCGAGAAATTTTGTTTCGCATATAAATAACACCATGGAAAGTCTGCTGAAAACAATTAGTCATCCGGGTTAGTTCCATTCAAATCATGCAAATTAGAGTCCAAAACAAGGGCAAAAGTGTTTGGAAAAGTAGATACGACGGAGACGTATCAACTCCCCCAAGCTTAAACCTTTGCTTGTCCTCAAGCAATTCAGTTGATAAACTGAAGTGATAAAGAAAAACTTTTACAAACTCTGTTTGCTCTTGTTGTTGTAAATATGTAAAGCCAGGATTCAAGTTTTCAGCCAAGATTATGACTAACCACATTCACAATAACTCTTAGGTCTCATATCTACTCATATCAATGGCATAATCAACTAGCGAGCAATAATAATAAATATCGGATGACAACACTTTCTCAAAACAATCATAATATGATATAACAAGATGGTATCTCGCTAGCCCTTTCTGAGACCGCAAAACATAAATGCAGAGCACCTTTAAAGATCAAGGACTGACTAGACATTGTAATTCATGGTAAAAGAGATCCAGTCATAGTCATACCCAATATAAATTAATAATAATGGACGCAAATGACAGCAGTGCTCTCCAGCTGGTGCTTTTTAATAAGAGGGTGATGACTCAACATGAAAGTAAATAGATAGGCCCTTCACAGAGGGAAGCAGGGATTTGTAGAGGTGCCAGAGCTCGGTTTTGAAATAGAGATAAATAGTATTTTGAGCGGCATACTTTCATTGTCAACATAACAACCAAGAGATGGCGATATCTTCCATGCTACACACATTATAGGCAGTTCCCAAACATAATGGTAAAGTTTATACTCCCCCTCCACCAACAAGCATCAATCCATGGCTTGCTCGAAACAACGAGTGCCTCCAACTAGCAACAGCCCCGGGGGAGTTTTGTTTGCAATTATTTTGATTTAGTTTGCATAAAGCATGGGACTAGGCATCCCGGTGACCAGCCATTTTCTCGTGAGTGAGGAGCAGAGTCCACTCCTCTTGAGAATAACCCACCTAGCATGGAAGATACAAACAGCCCTAGTTGATACATGAGCTATTCGAGCATACAAAACATAATTTCATTTGAAGGTTTAGAGTTTGGCACATACAAATTTACTTGGAACGGCAGGTAGATACCACATATAGGAAGGTATAGTGGACTCATATGGAATAACTTTCGGGTTTAAGGGATTGGATGCACAAGCAGTATTCCCGCTTAGTACAAGTGAAGGCTAGCAAAAGACTGGGAAGCGACCAACTAGAGAGCAACAACAGTCATTAACATGCATTAAAATTAATAAACATTGAGTACAAGCATGAGTAGGATATAATCCACCATGAACATAAATATCGTGAAGGCTATGTTGATTTGTTTCAATTACATGTGTGAACATGTACCAAGTCGAGTCACTTAAATCATTCAAAAGAGGATACCACCCCACTATACCACATCACAACCATTTTAATAGCATGTTGGCACGCAAGGTAAACCATTATAACTCATAGCTAATTAAGCATGGCACGAGCAACTATAATCTCTAATTGTCATTGCAAACATGTTTATTCATAACAGGCTGAATCAGGAACGATGAACTAATCATATTTATAAAAACAAGAGAGTTCGAGTTCATACCAGCTTCTCTCATCTCAGTCAGTCCATCATATATCGTCATAATTGCCTTTCACTTGCACGACCGAACGATGTGAAAAATAAGAGTGCACATGCATTGGACTAAGCTGGAATCTGCGAGCATTCAATAAACAGGAGAAGACAAGGCAATATGGGCTCTTGGTTAAATCAACAACAATGCATATAAGAGCCACTTCAACAATTTAATCATGGTCTTCTCCTATCGACCCCCAAAGAAATAAAACTATTTACACGGGAAAGCTCCCAACAAGCAAAATAAGAACGGGAAATCTTTTTGGGTTTTGTTTTTAATTATTACTACTACAGCAAGAAAAGTAAACTAACTAAAAGCTACACTAATTTTTTTCTTAAGGTTTATCAAACACACAAGAAGAAAGCAAGAAAAATAAAATAAACTAGCATGGATATTACAGTGAAAGAGTATGAGCACCGACATCTAGCAATGAGTGTGTGAACATGAATGTAATGTCGGTGAGAAATACGTACTCCCCCAAGCTTAGGCTTTTGGCCTAAGTTGGTTTATTGCCACGGATGGCCTGGCAGATATCCATAGTTGTAGCCGGGGTCGTACTGCGCTGCGGCAGTTATTGCCTCCTGAGCTGCAGCGTGGCGGCGAGCTGCCTCCGCCCTCCTCTTGTAATCATCTGCCTCCTCTGTGGTAATAAAATGTCTTCCTTTTGTCTGATAATCAAAGAAGGTAGGAGCAGGGAGAGTAATACGGACAGCACGACGTCTTTCAAAGATTAAGCGATACTGGAGAGGTGATTCATTCCTCTCGATGAACTGGTGGTAAACCATAGCATTAAAGTCTAAATAAGTAGGAGGCAACTCAATATCATCCTCACGTATGTCCACACCAAGAAAATTAGCTAGGCGGGTTGCATAAATTCCACCAAAGAAATCTCCATTAAATCTATTATGATGCAACCTACGTGCAACAATGCTCCCAAATTATAAGATTTGTCTCCTAACACATCACTCCTAAGAATACTGAGGTCAGGGACACACATATGACATGCTTCATCTTTACCATTTATGCACCTACCTATGAAGAGAGCAAAATAATGTATAGCAGGAAAATGAATGCTCCCTATGGTAGCTTGTGTATATCTCTAGATTCCCCCACAGTTATACTAGCAAGAAAATTTCTAAATTCAGATTTGCGAGGTTCACTAGCACTACCCCATTGTGGAAGTTTGCAAGCGGTGGTAAAATCCTCTAAGTCCATCGTATACGATTTTTCATAAAGATCAAACATGACAGTTGGAGAATTACGTGAAGATGAAAATTCAAACCTCCTCACAAAGGAACTAGTGAGATAGTGGTACTGGCGGCACTTTTCTTCCTCGAAACTCACAAGATCAGCGTTACGCAAATATGCGTCAAATTCTTCCTTGATTCCCGCTCGATCCATAAAGTTTTCTGAAGGCCATTCACAAGGCCGCACTGGAGCGTCGCTTGGTGGCTCATCGTCAGCATCACACATTGCAAGCCTGGGTCCTTGCTTCCTTGAAGAACCACCTTGGTACATTTTCCTAAGCATATTTCTTCCTCTGAAAAATTTCTGAAGTTTTTAGTAACTTCAAATAAAAGTGAACCAAGCTCAACAAAATTGATAGCAACTACTCCTACAAGTGCCTAGAGACTATATCATGCATTAGAACTACTTGGAACCATATAAATTTGACATGCAAGCTCAAGAACATGGTCACCTAGGTAGCGCAAATTTGCAATGAATAAAGCACTAGAACAAAAACTAATTGGACCAATGGAGGAGTCACATACCAAGGAACAATCTCCCAAAGCAGTTTTGCAAGAGGTGCTTTGAGCAAGGAGATCGAAAATCGCAGCAAAATGAGCTAGAACTCGTGCTTGAGCTGGATGGTGATTTTTTTTGGGAGGAAGAAGAACTGTGTGGGTGCAGGAATAAGTGGAGGGTAGCCACCGTGGGCCCACGAGGCAGGGGGCGCGCCCTGTAGGGGTGGGCGCGCCCTGGACCCTCGTGGCCAGGTGCTTGCTCCCCTTGTTGTGTTCTCAGTTCCAGATATTCTCAAATATTCCAGAAAAAATCATATTCCATTTTCAGGGCATTTGGAGAACTTTTATTTTCGGGGTATTTTTATATTGCACGGATATATCAGAAAATAGATAGGAAAATACTATTTTTACTTTATTTCAACTAAATAACAGAAAGTAAAGAGAGGGTACAGAAGGTTGTGCCTCTAGTTTCATCCATCTCATGCTCATCAAAAGGAATCCACTAACAAGGTTGATCAAGTCTTGTTAACAAACTCATTCCGACTAACATGGAACCGGAGAAATTTCGAATAACACTAAGTTACCTCAACGGGGATATGCACATCCCCAATAATAAGAATATCATATTTCTTCTTGACAGTAGGAAGAGGAAATTCAAAACCTCCAAAAATAATTGATGGAATTTTTCCAATAGAGTTGATACTATGAACTTGAGGTTGTTTCCTCGGAAAGTGTACCGTATGCTCATTACCATTAACATGAAAAGTGACATTGCCCTTGTTGCAATCAATAACAGCCCCTGCAGTATTCAAAAAGGGTCTTCCAAGAATAATAGACATACTATCGTCCTCGGGAATATCAAGAATAACAAAGTCCGTTAAAATAGTAATGTTTGCAACCACAACAGCACATCCTCACAAATACCGGCAATTATAGCAGTTGATTTATCAGCCATTTGCAAAGATATTTCAGTAGGTGTCAACTTATTCAAATCGAGTCTACGATATAAAGAGAGAGGCATAACACTAACACCGGCTCCAAGATTACATAAAGCAGTTTTAACATAGTTTCTTTTAATGGAGAATGGTATACACTACAAAAAAATACACTTCCGTGATGATACGTGTTTGTCACAGTAGGTCGCATTTTTTGTCATGCATGTACATCCATGACGATTTTATGACAGAATCAAGATAGTCATACCTGTGTTGTCGTAGAAGTGTTCCATGACATTACCAAAATTATCATCACGGAAGTGTCCACTTCCATGACGATAAATCGCGCGTCCGTAAGTGCTTTCGTCAAGGGTGACCGACACGTGGCATCCACCGTAACGGAACGCCGTTAAGCTATCGGGTCGGGTTTTGGATCCGATAACCCGTTAATAGCCCCGACCAATGGGGATTTTCCACGTGTAAAATCATCATTGGCTGGAGGAAACACGTGTCGGCTCATCATTGGGACAGATGTCATCCACTCATTGGACGGAAGACGCCTATGATACATCGACACGTGGCATGGCCCAAGAGAGGCCCATTCCTGTGAAAAGGTCGTCCCAGTAAAAATTAGCAGGCCAGCCCATATAAGGCCTACTTGTGTCAGGTCCATTTAAGCCCACGGCCCATACGAGATGTGCCAATTCGGCCCGTCAACGGCCCGTTAAAGATTTGACACCATTGCAGCCCATCGTCAGTTCGAGCCCGTTAACAGCCCGCTATATATTTGGGCTCAATATCGGCCCGATGAGATTTTGGCCTGTTAACGGCCCATTTAATTGATGGGCCAATTTTCATGATGTACATCTTTCGGCCTTTTAGCGACCCATTTAAATGTTGGGCTAGTTTACGGCCCAGTGTGTCTTTCAGCCTATTGATGGCCTATAAATCTAATGGGCCATTTGTTGTCGGACCTGAGTTTCAGCCTTTTAGCGGCCCATTTAAGTGTTGGGCCAATTTTCTGGCCCGGTGTCACTTTCAGCCTGTTGACGGCTGTCGGTGTCAAAACCGGCGGATCTCGGGTAGGGGGTCCCGAACTGTGCGTCTAGGCGGATGGTAACAGGAGACAAGGGACACGTTGTTTTTACCCAGGTTCGGGCCCTCTCGATGGAGGTAAAACCCTACTCCTGCTTGATTAATATTGATGATATGGGTAGTACAAGAGTAGATCTACCACGAGATCAGAGAGGCTAAACCCTAGAAGCTAGCCTATGGTATGATTGTTGTTCGTCCTACGGACAAATCCCTCTGGTTTATATAGACACCGGAGAGGGCTAGGGTTACACAGAGTTGGTTACAATGGGAGGAGATCTACATATCCGTATCGCCAAGCTTGCCTTCCACGCCAAGGAAAGTCCCATCCGGACACGGGACGAAGTCTTCAATCTTGTATCTTTATAGTCCAGGAGTCCGGCCAAAGGTTATAGTTTGGCTATCCGGACACCCCCTAATCCGGGACTCCCTCAGTAGCCCCCGAACCAGGCTTCAATGACGATGAGTCTGGCACGCAGATTTGTCTTCGGCATTGCAAGGCGGGTTCTTCTCCAAATTCCATATACCTATTGAATAGTGTCCGGCTTCTGGTGAATGTTGCGCTCCTTGGCTTCCACGCCCAATAATGGCCATCTTCCACGTGTCAAACGAATGCGAAAAGCCAGGGTGTTTTTTCATTTACCCCCTAGTTGCACAAATGAGCTGCCTATAAAAGAGACGAGGATTTAGATCCGAATCACACCATCTTCCCTTCGCGAGCATTCATCGGAGCGCATCCGACAGAGATCCATTCCATCATGGCCAGTCGACGCAGCTCCTCCTCTCGCCTTCCCAGCCCTCAGCCTGGAGATTGGAAGAGATGCTCCGTCCCGCACAGCAAGCTAGTGACGCTCCAAGCCAAGGGGTTTCTCCCCCCAGCCTACATGGTCCCGGTTCGAGCCGGGCTTGCCACCTATAATGGTGGAGAGCAAGCGGAGAGCGTCCCCAATCCCTCCGAAGGAGAGCGGGTATGCCTTGTCCCTTATTTGATAAGAGGGCTCGGATTTCCAATTCATCCGTTTCTTCGGGGGCTCCTGGAGTTCTAGGGCCTCTAGTTGCACAACCTTACGTCTGCCTCCATATTGCATATTACGGGCTTCGTAGCCCTTTGCGAGCTATTTTGGGCATCGAGGCTCATTTCGCGCTGTGGAAGAAGCTGTTCTGCCTTGTGCTCCGTTCTCAGGAGGGGTCGATATATCAAGTGGGCGGAGCCGAACTATGGCGCATTGCCGGGACCGGATATCTATCCGGAACCCCAAAGAAGGCGTCCGAAGACTGGCCTTCAGAATGGTTTTATATAGAAGATGTCCCCTTGCCGGACCCTGTTCGGATCGGCCTCCCTGAGTTCAATAATGCTCCTTTGAAGAAGCGCCTAAGTGGCGTCCCACGGAGCCCTCGTAAGGAAAATGACAAGGACGCCCTTTACCTGATGAGCCGGATAAGGTTGTTAGCTCATTCCGGACTGACCATGATTGAGGTCATGGCCACATGCATTATGCGGGGGGTGCAGCCGCTTCAGTATAGAGGCCACCCCATGTGGGATTTCAACGGGGAGGATGATGCCACCCGCTGCGGCCGTAAGGGGCCGGGATCGGTTGCCGCTCTGACGAAGATCTTGTCCGCATTGTACAAGAGAGAAAAGGAGGAATTTCTCCGCGTCAATCCACATGGCAGATTTTCTATGTACAATCCCCCAAACTGGGTAAGCGGACACTTCTTTTTGCCCATCCGTTCCATATTCCCGTGGTTAAGTATCTCATCTTGTGATTTCGACGCAGGAATTGCGCCGGGCCGTAAAGGATATAAACAGCCCTCCTCCACAACCCGAGGATCCGGAACGGTCCCTCGATCCGGCCTCCCAAGAGGATCCGGACATATCCATGGAGCTGATCGATGGGGTATTTTATCAATTGAGTAAGGACAACGCCTTGGTGACCATTACGGCCGATTATCCCGGACTGCTTCCAGCCTCACAAGTAACCGGGACCGAAGTCCCAGTACTTTTAAAATGATCCATCTGTGCTTATTTTTGATCACCGTATACCAATGGTGTTTTTGCAGGGGAAGTCCTTGAGGCGGAAGGCCGAGCTCATGCGGTGGCTAGCCAACAAGGGCAGCAAGGCCCAAAGAAGTCAAGAGAAGTGCGGTCCGGATCGAGACGCCGGCACAACGGTATGGCGTGCCATCTTATTCCCAGGTTTTATTCCCTTAAGGCATACTAACTCTCATGCTCTCTTCAGGAAAAAGAGCGCTCGCCGGACTATATCCGGAGAGGTTGCCTATGGCGCCACCACCAGCCAGGCTCCAAGGCCGGGTCCGAAAGCGGAGGCGAACACGAGGCGCGCACCGGATGCTCCTCCAACAGAGGATGCGGACGGGCTGTCTGCCACCAATTCCGAGGTGGAGAGTGCCATAAACCACAGGCGTCGCCGGACAGTTCTTCGTGATGCTTGTTTCTCCCAAGAGGCATTGGATGCCTTCAATTCGGGAGATGCGTACCTCCGTGCCGCTCAAAATGGTCTAGCCAGAGCCACGGAGCAGTATGTGAAAGACATACGAGTGAGAAAATTCGATGGTTATATATGTCAGTAGCCCCCGAGACTTGAAACAATTAGAATAACTGATTTAAGGATCATTTGTTATGCAGGATCTTACAGAAAAGAATACCCAGCTGTCCCAGGAGCTGGAAAAGTGCAAAGCCCAACTTGAGGCCACACTAGCCGCGGCAGGGGAGGCCAAAGAGACCCCCTCTGGTAATATATACTTCGAAAGATAAGTATGTTGTGAAGTGCGTCTTGTGTGCAAATCTGACAATAACATTGCAGATGGCGCCGGAGTAGATCTGGACAAGCAACAACTCTTGCGCCGGTTAAAGGCCGGCGAGAGCATGCTTATGAAGGTGAGGCAGGAGAAGAATAATCTCCAAGATGCCAACACCCAGCTGGGCGAGGAACTAAAGGATGTTCGTGCCCAGCTGTCGGACTCCGTGAAGGAGAATCTGCGGCTTCGACGCGGCATTTTTAGTAAGTGCTTGAACGAACTTTGAAAAGAGTTCGGCGAGGAAGTCGACTTACAGAGTTATGTCTGTAGGTATGCTAACAGGTAGTCCTGCAGAGGAAATGCCCGGTTCTACGGGTGACCTTCTTCCCGAAGTTTACAACCGCATTTAACGAAGTTCGGCAGTGATGAAAGGCGCCGCCATGCCTTGTGGCCATCTGCCTCACGCTCAAGGCCTTGGAGAGCTTGCGAGAGGTTTAAGGAGCGCGGCGCTTCCTATTATGGAAGATATCGGCCTGCCATCAAGGCGCCAGGAGGCTGGGCCATGGTGAAGACGCAGCACACGAAGGCTGACCCAAACCACATGGCGAGGTCGGACTGTGGGGCCCGATGGGAAGGAGATCCTGTGAGTTTAGTGTACGCCAAGTAGAGTTGGTCATTAATATTCCCAACAGATCGTAAACTAGACAGCTGTTGGATGGTATTGAGGAGGAATATACCCAATCAAATTGACTATGTAATTTAAGATGACATGTAAAATGCCTTCTAGCCGGATTGTAAATCGCTTGTCATGGCGGACCTTTTCGCTTCAACCTCGGGACTCGATAGTGCAGGTGTGTCCGAATACCCTCGCGGTTATGTAAGAACCGGGGCATGCGTGGAGACCAGGCGTAGGGGTCATTAGTGCTTGAATGACAAGTGCCCAACTAGTTATGTTATATTACATGGTTAGTAAGAAACATCTTCCGGGAGAATAGTTCCGTTAGGGGTTCCTTTCTCGAGGCATGCCCTAAAGTGCATGTCCGGACTGCGAAAAAGCAGAAAAAGCATCCGGGGCAGATAAATAAACAAGTGGGAAATCATATTTAGTTCACCGAATCAATATTCCCTTAAGAACGCTAGCTTTCGCTTCACCCGGTCTGAGGTACACATCCGGCTGACCCGCAAGAATAATCGCAGAGGTGCTCCTTTTACCGCCTAGCCGAACAATCGGGAATGTAGGGGTAAGCACAGGAGCCAGGCAACCCAGCTTGGCCAAAACTTAAGTCATATCGATGCATATAATGGCGAATAAAAGGTACATGCGGAAGTGTGACACATGTGTTGGGCATGAAGCCCGTATAAATAAGCTTCTGTTAAAGAAGCCCCCAGGTATAATGAGCACGGATAGCGTGTCAATTGTGTGCGAACAGGGCGCGAACGAGCCCTTAAAGGCTGTACGAGAAAGGGAGGGAGAAGGAGAGAAATATAAGACAACTAATGTGTAAAAAATAGACAGAGGAAGGGGACGAACACAGAGTCCGCGCTAGGCGAGAATCTTCGGAGACGGGCTACGCCTGTGGGTTCGCTCGAGTCGGTTATCCGATGCATCTCGCAGACGGTGCGCTCCACCAGTCAGACTTGGTCAATAATAAAGGACCTTCCCATTTGGGCTTGAGTTTGTCCTTTTCTTGTCCGCAGCGAGAACTAACTCGCCAACATTGTATGTTTGGACCGCATTTCTCGCTTTGATATCGTCGAGCCTGCTGTTGGTAGAATGCGGAACGGGCTTTTGCCACGTCATGCTCCTCCTCCAAGGCGTCCAAACTGTCCCGCCGATCGAGTTCGGCTTCTCTTTCTTCGTACATGCGCACGCGAGGTGAGTCATGAATTATGTCGCAGGGCAGAATTGCCTCTGCGCCGTATACCATAAAGAATGGTGTGAATCCGGTGGTGCGATTCGGCGTGGTCCGCAACCCCCAGAGTACGGAGTCGAGCTCCTCTACCCAATGCGTGTTAGATTCCTTGAGGGACCGCACTAATCTGGGGTTGATGCCGCTCATGATTAGACCATTTTCTCGCTCGACTTGACCGTTAGTTTGTGGGTGATAGACTGAAGCATAGTCGAGCTTGATGCCCATGTTTTTGCACTAGAGTTTGACCTCGTCGGCCGTAAAGTTCGTGCCGTTATCAGTGATGATGCTGTGGGGGACGCCGTAATGGTGTACGACCCCTGATATGAAGTCTATCACCGGTCCGGATTCGGCCGTCTTAACAGGCTTGGCCTCTATCCATTTGGTGAATTTATCCACCATGACCAGTAGGTATTTTTGCTTGTGGGTTCCTCCTTTAAGGGGTCCAACCATGTCAAGCCCCTGCACATGAAGGGCTAGGTGATGGGTATGGTTTGGAGGGCGGTGGGTGGCATATGGCTTTGGTTAGCAAAGAGCTGGCAACCGACGCATCGTTGGACTAAGTCTGAGATCCGCCGGGCCGTCGGCCAATAAAATCCTGTCGGAAGGCCTTGCTTACAAGGGCCGGGCTGCGGCGTGGTGCCCGCCGAGTCCGGCATGAATTTCAGCCGAAGATTCCGCCCTTCCTCTTCGGAGATACACCTTTGAAGGACTCCGGTGGTGCTTTTCTTATAAAGCTCTCCCTCATGGACTTTATAGGCTTTAGATCGCCGCACTATGCAGCGTGCCTCGTTTTGGTCCTCGGGAAGTTCCTGCCTGGTTAGGTAGGCTAGGAATGGTTCTGTCCACGGGGCAATGACTGCCATTATTACGTGGGCTGAGGATGTTACTTCGTTGGCAGAGCCTCCCGTTGTGTCAGAATTTTCGGTGTCGGGCAGTGCGGTTGGGTCCGGGCTGTTATTTCCGGATTCCCCTTCCCATAATACGGATGGCTTGAATATCCTCTCCAAGAAAATGTTGGGGGGACTGCATCGCGCTTTGCGCCAATGCGTGCCAAGACGTCTGCTGCCTGATTGTTTTCCCGGGCTATATGGTGAAATTCGAGTCCCTCGAACCGAGCTGACATTTTTAGGACAGCGTTGCGATAAGCTGCCATTTTCGGATCCTTGGCATCAAAGTCTCCATTTATTTGGGATATCGTGAGGTTCGAATCCCCGCGCACCTCTAGGCGTTGGATGCCCATGGAGACTGCCATCCGGAGACCATGTAGAAGGGCCTCGTATTCGGCTGCGTTGTTGGAGTCCGTATACATTATCTGGAGTATGTATTGAACTGTATCTCCTGTTGGGGACGTCAGAACGACGCCAACCCCCAGACCAGCCAACATTTTGGAGCCGTCGAAGTGCATGATCCGGTTGGAATATGTGCCGTACTCTTTAGGGAGTTCGGCTTCAGTCCATTCGGCGACGAAGTCGGCCAAAACTTGCGACTTAATAGTTCACCGCGGCTTATAGGTTATGTCGAACGGGAGGAGCTGATGTAGGGTGGAACCCTATGTGGAGATCTTTCACGTTTGGAGTGGATCCTACGGGGAAACACGAAGAACGAGCGGAAGAGGACGAGGGAAATCACGGGGGAAAACACAAGAGAATCACTCAAACCAACAAGATTCGATTACACATGCACTAGATCGATGAACACAAGGAGAGATACACGATCCATGATCAACAAAGGACGATACAAGAGGTAACCGGGTTCTTCTCCGCGAGGAGGTCTTTAGTGTCTTCCCTTGAAGGGGTCTTGAATCCGCTTGGGGGATCTTCTCCGAAGAGGTCGCGAGCTCCGAGGAGAAGTAACCAAGTGGATGAGCAAGGATCTCACACAAAATATGAGCTAATCCATTGCTAACCCTAACTAGGAGGAGGTGGGGGAGTATATATAGTGCTAGCCCACGAAGGGGTAAGTGAGGGCGAAGGGGTACATGGGCTCGGCCCAATACACTATGCGCAGACAGGCCGGAAGTTCCGGGCAGGTTCCGGGCTAACCAGAGAGTTGGCATGCTCGGGGCTGGTCTGGACTCCGGGGGCTGGAGGTTCCAGGCAGGCCGGAAGGTCCGGGGGCCGAAAGTTCCGGGCAGGCCGGAAGGTTCGGGCTTTCCAGAAGCTTGTCCCTGCTTCTTCTTCCTTCTCCTCTTTCATGCTTGGCCTTGGTCCTTGGATCCTCCATGGTCGTCTCGGTTGTACCTGAGTGTATGCAAGGTCCATGCATGAGGTAGTAGCCATGTCTCACATGTGGAAAGTGAAGGTTCGAAGAGGAGTGAGTTCACCTTGTGCCCAATGGCGTATGGTCGAGGTCTCTTCATATGTCCTCTTGGGGCTTGGAGAGTAGTCGGAGTGTACATGGGGATGAACGTGGGATGCTCCGCATCATATCCCCTCCCTTGGGAAAGATCCGACCTCGGATCGTGATCCTCATCACCATGGAAACGGTTGTCGTAGACGGACTTGTAGTTGGATGAAGTTGAAGACATGGCGCAATCCAAGTAGTCCAAGGTGTCGCGGGAGAGATAGATATGCAAAAAGAGCAAACACAAGCAACTCGGGAATACAATGGTTAGTGCAAACAAAGTGTCCATCATGTAAGAATGAGTCTGTGCGGCAAGATTGGTCGTGACAAACTGCATGAAGCTTATCAAGATGATCTAGAATGAGATGCAAAGCATTCATGGGAGGAAATGCAATCATTGTGCACACAAATGTGTTGTAAATATGATCATTGCAACCACGGTGCAAAATGATGTCATAGTGAGACGGTTTATCAATAACATGAATATGGCAATATATGCTCAATATGATTATGTTATCATGCAATTGATGGTAGGCAATATGATCACGATGTATGAATATGCCATCAAGAAAGATCACAACAAATTTGCTAAGAAAATTCACAAGCTCATATATCATGGATGACATGGGAATAGGTGCAACAAGACAATCATAATGTGTGTCAATCCATGCATAGGGTGCAAATTTTTCATGGGTGGTGTTGTACCATAGCTCAATGTCGTGGCACTCCTCAACTTGAAGGTCCATAGGGTCCATCTCCAATGTCGGTCCTCCATCCAATATATGTATCATGTAGACAAGAAGAAGGAAACAACAACGAAAGTATGGCCCATACCATATGCATATTTGAAGATGGCTCAAAGGGAAGGAGTTCACCTTTAGGGGTTTCTCAAGGATGATGGAGTTGTGCATCTTGTATGCCTTCACATAACCAAAATGTCTTTTTATGGTACCGCCTTGTGAATCCTTCAAAATGAAAGAACATGACAAACACTCGGAAAAACAAATGAGGTTAGTGCAAATGCAAGACCTATCATTCGAGGGGCGAGATACCCAACAAGTGTTTTCATCATGCTCATCATAAGAAAGGACAAGGGAGCATTTCATAGTATGGAGGCATACAATGCAAGAACAACCAAATACAAGAGGCTCAAGTAAACAAGCATGCATCACAAGTAAAGTGTCAAAGTCTCCAAGATCAATAAGCATAGATGCAACAATTGGAGGCAATTGACAATGAACAAGATATATCATGTGAGAGGCATGAACATATATGTCATCAACCCAAGAAAGCGAGTAAGAGTGGAACATGGGTGATGCAACCAAGCAAGTAATCATAATGGTCAAGTCAAGCAAGCTAGTAGTGCGAAGATGCAACGTACTATAAGGAATCATGGCAAACATGTCATGTGTGCAAATAGTGGCATATATAATGCACATGACATTTCACAAGCATAAGGGCAAGATATGGGCAAAATAGCATCAATAGCATGAGGCACATGATAAACATGGCAATAGCAACAAGGATCTCCACCAAGCATGCAAATACACATAGAAGTAGCATAATTGTGAATCATGGGTAAATGCAAGCAAGGGTCACAATTGCATGGCAAAGGCATAGAAACAAGCATAACATGCAAAGTGAACACGAAAAAATGAGCATAAGGTGACAAATGGTAGATAGCCCATAGCCGTGTGAGAGATAAGTAAAAGAGATGCGCGTAGTCCTTGCACAAAAGGAATGGTGGTAAGGATAGTCCATGGGATCCCAAAACATTGTTGCTCTCAAGAGCTCGTTTCGTCAACTCTTGGGATTGAGAAGTTGACGAGTATACATGAGTACCTACACAAAACAAAGACAAAGGAAAAATTGTGTGTGCGTGGTAGATGTACACATCATCCATCATGATGCATATGTGCTTGTGTTGGTTAACACCAAATATCCAATGCTCAAATAAATGAGATGCGTGATATAGAAACATGTCATCCATCATGATAGGTTTGTTGTTATGTATAGCATAATGGAGACTCAAATTGTGTAATGCATCATGAGAAATATTTAGAGCATTGTTATTCATGGAATGCATATGGTGCACACAATTATGGGAATCATGCAAAGTATGGAATGTATCAAAATCTCCTAATATGTATGAGGAAACTATGGGGGTCTCCTCATGAGCAAGAGTAGAAACATCACATGGAGAATATTGACAACATCCAAAACAATGCATATTCGGAACAATATGATCATGGCATGACATAGTAGATGAATTACGCAAATCATGTAAAGGAAGCATGGCAATATCATCACAAGAGAAACAAAAGCCAATGACCATCATCTCGTCATCTATGCCATAAGTGCAAATGGGATTGATTTTAATGGGGCATGCATAGTTACTATGTTGAGATTGAAATGATGCAATATGGGAGATCTCACTCATAGCATATGACAAGTTCAATGGGTTGTCAAACATGATGTGACCAATAGAATTTTCACAAGATATCCTATGAAGCATAGCATCACAACTAGGCAACTCAACATGCTCATCATCATATTCATCATAAATAGGTAAGTCAAGGCATGAAGAAGTCTCACTAGCATGAAGCATGGGAATAGGTGGGTCAACATCATGGGAGCAATCAATGTCAAGAGCGTCCACTAGTGGGACAAGAGAAGCACCATCACCTATGTTACCTTTGGAGCATCGCTCATGTGTTGTAGGTGAGGTGTTGAAGATCCACTCGTTGTCATCTTCGTTTTGATGGAACCATGTGGGGGATGCATCATTGTCCACCATGGCCATCGGTTTTCCCTTTGGAGGGATGGGCTCGTCGAGGATAGGCATGTCGTCATGTAGGAGACCTAGCACCAAAGAAGAAAACACACTAGGAGTAGAGGGTAAGTCGTTAGAAATCATAGTGGCCTCACATGCCGTCTTAACTAACTCACTCACTACGTGTTGTGGCTCACTCACTCCCTCAAGAATGCTCTCAATCATATGGTTGGTGGAGTCACTCAAATGGCTCTCAACCTCACATAGGATGTGTGGCATGCTCTCATGTGTGGGGCTAGTGGTGGTCACACTCATCCTCTCATAGGAAATGCACTCAATGTCATATAGGGTGGAGTCACTCATCTCACTCATGGGTTGGTGGCTCTCCTCACATGGAAATTGGGTCATCTCATGATATGTGGGTGTCGGAGAGATGTTGGTGCAAATGTCTCCATGCTCAATTCCTATCGCCGTGGTCGAAGGGGATGGCCCTTGCTCGACCGTCTTGTCACCGTCTTGGTGTGGGAGGCCCATATGATGTGGCACCTCGTAGCTCGTCTCCATGACCGAAGGGAATGTCCCATGCTCGGCCATCTTCCTTGAGGGGCTTCCGAAGATGGAAGTGTCGCCCTCACTTGTAGGTAGTCGCCTTGGACTTGATGAAGTCGATGTAGGCGTACACGTGGGAAGTAGGCGAAGATGCCATACGTCCAAAGGCGAAGATGCCTTGAGAACACTTGGCGAAGATGCCGAAGTGGTTGATGTAGCCGTAGCGCCGTCTTTGTGGTGGTCATCTCGCGGTCTTCTCTTATGATCATGAAGCTTGGACTTGGCGTGAAGTAGGGCTTGTTGGGACTTGTGCACTTGCGCTTGTGGAGCATCTTCATGATGATGATGTCGTTGTCGCACTTGAGCTCGCAGTAGATGTCGTTCGTCATCGTCGTGCACATGATGCTTGGAGGTGACTTGCCCTTCATGACGATGTGGATCACGAACGTGATGGTGGTCGCCATGGAGATGTGGACGTGGACGACTTGCGTTTGCATCGCTTGGGCGCTCCTAAGACTTGGGAATTGAACGTCGCCGCCTTGAAGATGACGAAGGGGAAGAAGACTTGATCAAGGCTCTAATCTCCTCCATCCTTGCATCTTGCTCCTCTTTATGTGCGGAAAGCTTCTTGTCGATGTAGTCCCTTTTCCTTGCTTCGGAGAGATGAATGTCGATGGAGAGGTTCTCGATGCGCTCTTGCAATCTTGATTGTGCGCCTTGCATTTGTCGTTGTAGATCGAAGATTGACGCTTTGGTGATGTAGTTGTTCACGCCCTCGTCGTTGTCGAAGACCGGAGATGAAATGCCTTGCCTATCCATCACAAGACTCGAGCAAATATGAGTGGGAGAAAGAGAAGAACTTATACCAAATGTACCTTGACCGATGTTGAAAATGGATCAATGATCACTCAATGATGTAACAAGGAAATAGCACAATTGGTACCAATTCTTGTCGGTTTCTCACACCTACACAAGTAAAGCTTATGGTGGAGCTCGGTGAGGATAGTGGCACAAAAATTTGATGCAAAATGTTAGCAAGAGTCAATAATGTTGAAAGAGATTCTCAAATTCGCAAGCGAAACAAGTAGACCAATAGCAATGAATGGTACACGGAAACACACACACGGATAGATAAATGGGGTCGTGCAACCAAGGAATGAGCTCAAAATGTGGAATCCACCAAAACGCTCGTGTTGCACAACTCAAGAGAGACGCTAGCACGATTGCTCAATAGGCGAATACGACACTTGTGCACAACCTATAAGATGCCAAATGTATGAATTTCTATCCCAAGTATGATATATATGTATGGTTCCCGGTGTTTGATCCAAGATGATCGGATATGACAATCTTATATGCAATGTGGTATGATGCTATGGCACTTGCTTACAAGCTTCGTTGCTCTTTTTCTTTTTCTTTGCTTAAAAGCTTATTCTCTTTCTTTTTTTATGGCCACTTTTGCACAATGCACAAACCAAGATAGCAATTGTGTATATGCGGGAACAAACTTGTGACACATGATATGATACCAAGATATGCACCACGATGATATGGTATGTATGTTATGGGAAGTATGATCACTAATGTGCACAAGTAACGTTGCCGGGCAATACTCAAATGGCTAGTCTCGATAGGCAAGTGACGCAAAATGGGCTAGGGGTTATCAATGCAATTGCAAGGGGAATATACAATGGTGTCGTCGAGGTTACCGTCCTTTGCCATGATGAGTGGCGGTGGTCTTGATGTAGGTACCAAGATGATGGAGACTCGTCCCTAAGTAGCCGAAACACCTTAGGAAACGGAAAAACTGCAAACTCAAAATCTCAAGGACAAAAGTCAAATGGTGGTAGCGGGAATGCGGTGGTGGTTGCGGAAGTATTGGTGGAAACCCGAGTAGCCGAAGTTGACCGGGTTATGGTGGTGGAAGTGTATGATGGGCTATACACGGTGTCAGAGTTGAAGTTGCCATCCCTAAGTAGCCGAAACACCTTAGGAGACACAACTCTCAACACAACAAAATTGGGTTAAGTTTGGGTGGCGGAAGTGTATGGTGGGCAAGCCTATGCGGAAGTTATAGTGGTGGTTGATGAAGAAACAACCGTCCCTAAGTAGCCTAAACACCTTACGAGACTCTAGTCACTACTCAAACAACCTCAAATTATATGGGGATCAAAATGGCTTAGGTTGCGGAAGGCTATAGTGGTATTGCGGATGATGTGGTGGAAGCCCTAGGCAAAGATGCCAAAGTACCAAAAAATTGATGGTGTCAAAAGGTGGTGAAACCAAGGTGAGGACCTCGGGCACGCCGATAGCTTCAAAACGAGCCAAAGAACACTCAAATCGGAGTTCGGAGTGAAAAGTTATGATGAAAACGGTGAAGAAGGCTGATGCTGAAATTTTGTGCAATGTTTCGGGTTAGGCTGGAAGTTCCGGGGTTAGGGCCGGAAGTTCCGGCTCGAAGTTCGAGGGGTGGCTGGAAGTTCCGGTGGTCGCGGAAAAAGTGCGGGGGTCAGGGGGATTTTTGGGGTAAACTTTCTGTTTAGCCCGGAAGTTCCGGGGGTAGGACGGAAGTTCCGGGGGACGGAAGTTCCGGGGGAGGCCGGAAGTTCCGGGGGTCGTGGAATTTCGTCCGGGACGAACCCTAAATTCCAGATCTGAGAACGGGGGCGGAAAAACTCAATTTCCAAGGTCAAAATTGGGGAGATTTCCTGGATGGAAAGGGGGAAAATGATGGGGGAAAGCTAGATCCACTTGAAACACAACGAATCCATGGATCAAAATCAACAAAACATCATCCAAACCAACAAATCACAAAAAAATTTGGGGCTATTTTTGGTGGGGATTTTCGGATTTAGGACGAAATCAACAAAATCAAGCTAGAAAACACGGGGTAGGGGCTCCAAAAACGTGATCAACGTGGCTCATGATACCATATGATGTAGGGTGGAACCCTATGTGGAGATCTTTCACGTTTGGAGTGGCTCAGATGGGGAAACACGAAGAACGAGCGGAAGAGGACGAGGGAAATCACGGGGGAAAACACAAGAGAATCACTCAAACCAACAAGATTCGATTACACATGCGCTAGATCGATGAACACAAGGAGAGATACACAATCCATGATCAACAAAGGACGATACAAGAGGTAACCGGGTTCTTCTCCGTGAGGAGGTCTTGAGTGTCTTCCCTTGAAGGGGTCTTGAATCCACTTGGGGGATCTTCTCCGAAGAGGTCGCGAGCTCCAAGGAGAAGTAACCAAGTGGATGAGCAAGGCTCTCACACAAAATATGAGCTAATCCATTGCTAACCCTAACTAGGAGGAGGTGGGGAGTATATAGTGCTAGCCCACGAAGGGGTAAGTGAGGGCGAAGGGTACATGGGCTCGGCCCAATACACTATCTTGTGACAGGCCGGAAGTTCCGGGCTCCGGAAGTTCCGGGCAGGTTCCGGCCGGGTTCCGGGCTAACCAGAGAGTTGGCGTGCTCGGTGCTGGTCTGGACTCCGGGGGCCGGAGGTTCCGGGCAGGCCGGAAGGTCCGGGGGCCGGAAGTTCCGGGCAGGCCGGAAGGTCCGGGCTTTCCAGAAGCTTGTCCCTGCTTCTTCTTCCTTCTCCTCTTCCATGCTTGGCCTTGGTCCTTGGATCCTCCATGGTCGTCTCGGTTGTACCTGAGTGTATGCAAGGTCCATGCATGAGGCAGTAGCCATGTCTCACATGTGGAAAGTGAAGGTTCGAAGAGGAGTGAGTTCACCTTGTGCCCAATGGCGTATGGTCAAGGTCTCTTCATATGCCCTCTTGGGGCTTGGAGAGTAGTCGGAGTGTACATGGGGATGAACGTGGGATGCTCCGCATCAGGAGCTCAATGGCCCATTTGGCAATCTGGCCCACCTCGTCGCGGTTGTTTATAATATCGTTAAGAGGTACTTCGGAGGCTACTGTTATCGAACACTCTTGAAAGTAGTGTTGCAGCTTCCGGGATGCCATAAACACCGCGTACGCTATCTTTTGATAATGCGGGTACCATGACTTGCATGGAGTGAGGACAGTGGACACGTAGTAAACTGGTTTTTGAAGGGGGAATTTGTGTCCGTCCGTTTCTCGCTCGACGACGAAAGCTTCGCGCTTACAACTTGATAAGTTGCCGCAATGTATAATAACATTGGTTCGCCGATGTTAGGCGCGGCCAGGACCGGGTTTGTTGCCAATATGGCTTTTATTTCTTCGAGTCCGGCCGTGGCGGCATCCGTCCACTCAAAGTGTTTGGTGCGTCGGAGGAGGCGATAAAGGGGTAATGCCTTTTCTCCCAAGCGGGAGATAAAGCGGCTTAGAGCCGCCACGCATCCAGTCAATTTTTGTACTTGTTTGAGGTCCTTTGGGATATCCAATTGTGACAGAGCTCGGATCTTGGCTGGGTTTGCTTCAATTCCTCTACCGGATACAATGAAGCCCAGGAGCTTTCCGGCTGGTATGCCGAAAACGCATTTTACTGGGTTAAGCTTGATGTCATATGTTTGGAGGTTATCGAATGTGAGCCTCAAGTCGTCTACTAGAGTTTCGACATGCTTGGTTTTGACGACCACGCCATCTACGTATGCCTCCACCGTTTTGCCGATCTGGTTTGCCGACATGTCCGGATCATGCACCGATATGTTGCGCCGGCGTTTTTGAGCCGAAGGGCATTGTGTTGAAGCGAGAATGGGCCGATGGGGTGATGAATGCCGTTGTGGCTTGGTCTGCAGCTCTGCCATCTTAATTTGATGGTAGCTGGAGTATCGCCGAGGAAACACAATGAATCGTGTCCTGCGGTAGCATCGATAATTTGATCGATGCGGGAGGGGAAGGGATCCTTTGGGCAAGCCTTGTTGAGGTCCTTGAAATTGACGATAGGCGCCAGTGATTTGTCCTTCTTGGTACCATCACCAGGTTTGCTAGCCATTCGGATGTTTTATATCTCGATGAATCCGGCCTCCAATAGTTTGGCTAGCTCCTCTCCCATGGCTTGTCTCTTAGGTTCGGAGAAACACCAAGAGCCTGCTTGATCGCTTGAACCTTTTAGGATGTTTAGGCTGTGCTCGCCAGCCGGCGTGGGATTCCTGGCATGTCTGAAGGGTGCCAGGCAAAAATGTCCCAATTTTCGCGTAGGAATTCTCGTAGTGCGGCGTCTACATCAGGGTTTAATTGCGCCCCGATGGAGGCCGTTTTTGTAGGGTCTGTTGGATGGACTTGGAATTTGACTATTTCGTCCGCCGGTTTAAAGGAGGTGGACTTGGATCTTTTATCGAGTATCACATCGTCCCTGTTCACCGTGGAGCGCAGCGCAGTCAGTTCCTCGACCGCTAGGGCTTTGGATAGTGCCTCAAGGGCCAGTGCGGCTGTCTTATTTTCGGCGCGGAGTGTTATGTCCGAGTCACTAGCAAGAGTGATGATTCCATTGGGCCCGGGCATTTTGAGCTTCATGTATCCGTAATGGGGTATAGCTTGAAAAATTGTGAATGCCTCTTGCCCTAATAGAGCGTGGTATCCGCTGCTGAACGGAGCCACTTGGAACGTGACCTCCTCGGACCTGTAATTATCCGGCGTGCCGAACACCACATCCAGTGTGATTTTTCCTGACAAAGACGCTTCCCGACCGGGATTATTCCTCTAAAGGTTGTGCTGCTTCGCTCAATGCGGCTCCAGCCTATTTCCATTTTTCGAAGGGTTTCCTCATAAATGAGGTTCAATCCGCTGCCACCGTCCATGAGTACTTTGGTAAGGCGAAGCCGCCCACTATTGGACCGAGGACCAATGCGGCCGGTGCTCGGGCTGTTCGAATTTAGGTTCATCACGGCATTAAAGGTAATAGCCGTGTCACCCATGGGTTTATTGTTGCTACTTGGTAGACTTCGCAAGGCTGCGGAGTGTTCGCTTCGCATATTATTTGATGCGAAAGTCTCAAGACTGTTAATACCGTATTGGTATCCCTGGGCTGGTGCTCTGTTGATTCTGGAGTTAAAAGCTCTTCGCCACTTCTGGCCACCGCGGAGTATCCAACATGCTCTAAGGCTATGAGTTGGCGTGGCGCCCTCAGACTATGAATTTTACAGGTCCATTGAGGCATCCCTCCGGTACGGTTCCATGCCCTATAGAGGGTTTTTGCTTTTTGGTGTTTAACCCAGGTGCCTGGCGATAATGCACCCTTTTATTTCGGACCTGGGTTGTATTCAGGGCCGGATTGTCCCAAAATTTTATTTCGGTTTTCCAGGCGCTTTCCATCGCACAGTACTTTCGTACTATGGTCGCCAAGTCAGCGAAGCGTGTAATTTCACGGCGACTTATGGCGTTGAGGATTCCGTTGTCCGTGCAATTATTGCGAAGAATGAAATTATGCCCTCCTCGCGGCAGTCCTTTATCCTATTCATGACCGGGAGGAATCGCCCAAGAATGGTGTATCGCTTCTGCGGGCTCTTGCCAATTTGGGATAGATCGCTTATGTTTGGGTGGGCGGGTGGAATTAAATCCGAACTTCGCCAATTTAAGACTCAGGGCCAAGGAGTTTCCAAACTCGAAGCTTGGGTTCTTGGATGTTGTCCAATGAATCTAGCCCGCTGCTGACTTTAGGTCCGTGGCTTGAGGACGCCCTCCCTCCGCAGTATCCGCTTGGAGGATCGGGAATCGAGACATAACTAGTCCTTAAGATAGATAAAGGCTTGCCGCATTGTTCCACCACCACTGCAACGTGATGGGTGACCTGGGGAGAGTTAATCTCCCTCGGATCGGGTTTAGGCCCAATCTGATCGTAGTCTGTAGCCACTCCCAGGGCGGCGATGCGATCCAAGAGCTCATTTAAGGAATAGAGTTCCATCAGATCTAACTGCTCGGCAAGTTCTGAGTTGACGTGAAGATTGCTTTCGATGACCCGAGAGGTCATCGTCGGCGAGGCGGCCGAACAGGCGGTCATAAGAAAACCGCCTAGCCGGAGAGTTTGGCCGATAGCCAAAGCTCCTTTAGCAACAGTGCCATCTTTAAAGACGGGATGAGGCACCCTTCCCGATGGCGACGGCACAGCGGAACTCTCAATGAAAGCACCAATGTCGGTGTCAAACCGGCGGATCTCGGTAGGGGTCCCGAATCGCTGCGCGTCTAGGCGGATGGTAACAGGAGACAACGGACACGATGTTTTTACCCAGGTCCGGCCCTCTCGATGGAGGTAAAACCCTACTCCTGCTTGATTAATATTGATGATATGGGTAGTACAAGAGTAGATCTACCACGAGATCGTAGAGGCTAAACCCTAGAAGCTAGCCTATGGTGTGATTGTTGTTTGTCCCACGGACTAAAACCCTCGGTTTATATAGACACCGGAGAGGGCTAGGGTTACACAGAGTCGATTACAATGGGAGGAGATCTACATATCCAGACGCCAAGCTTGCCTTCCACGCCAAGGAAAGTCCCATCCAGACACGGGACGAAGTCTTCAATCTTGTATCTTCATAGTCCAGGAGTCCGGCCAAAGGTTATAGTTCGGCTATCTGGACACCCCCTAATCCGGGACTCCCTCAACGACCCATAAATCAGTTGGGCCATTTGTAGCCGGACCTGAGTTTTGGCCTTTTAGCGACCCATTTAAGTGTTGGGACAATTCCCGGCCCTGTGTGCCTTTCGGCCTATTAACGGACCATAAATGAGCTGGGCCATTTGTAGTCGGACCTTAGTTTTGGCCTTTTAACGGCCCATGCCCTTCATGGTCCAATACCAGCCCGGTTTCTCTTCGGCTGCTAAAGGCCCACAACCTGATTGGGCCATTTACAATATGACCTGACTTTCGGCCTCTTAGCGGCCCATGGTCTTCATGGTCCTGTACAAGCCCGCTGTCTCTTTCGGCCTGCTAAAGGCCTACAGTATAGTTGGGCCATATGTAGCCCAAACTTAGTAACAACATGTTAACGGCCCGTGAAATAAACTAGGGCCACCTGTTGCCCGCTTCGATGTCGGCCTGTTAACGACCCGGGAGGTAAGAGGGCCGACCATTAACTTTCGGCCTAATAACGGCCCATTAATTTAATGGGCCCACTATAGTTCGTACATGTCTTTAGGCCAAATTAGATAATTTGAGCCCATTAAGACGAGCAATTATGCACAGGACCAAAACCGATCACGCAAAGGTACGGCATACAGGAAATAACGTTGCACATCCAGCATATACTACAGGAAATTACATCCACTGGCAATCAAAGATTGATGCCAGTGCAAATAAATGAGCAGAACCTAACCATCTACAACGTCACAATCTGCAATCTCAGCACAGATGACACCCATAAGCATGTGGGCAAGTTCTTTCTGCTTTGCTGCGCTGTCTCTGAAAACATTGATAAGTTGTTGCGCCGCACGACTCTGCACCTCTGATTCATCCACCATTTCCATCATTGCTTCAGCCATTAATTGGTTCACAAACATACATTTATTCCGTTGCATTCGAGATAGAGGATACTGAACAGATTCAGATGGCGATTTTGGCAGGCTTGTATTATTGATAGTGGAGAGTGTCTCGACCACTGCATCATAACATAAATTAGGACAGGAACCAAACAGATTAATCATGAGTTATTTCCATATTACCTGGCCTAGATTTACTGGAAATAAACAATGGGGTTGCCTTGCTGTTTTCAGAGTTTGTCTTCTTATCTTCAGCAGCCTGCACAAAATTAACACACTAGCATTGTTATCATTGGCCAAGTCAGATAATAGGAAAGCAACATTGACACAACAAACGTTTGGGCAACTAGCCTACACCAAATTAACACAATATGGCACAGCTATCATCAGCCAGGTAAGGTAGTACGAAAGCAACATTGACACAATCAATGAATGGGCAACCAGAGAAGCACTACAATTCAGGAATGTGCGTGATATGAGATAGTACATTCATGCAGCTCGAGATGCAAAACTACCGGGCAGTTTTCCTTACAAAAATCAACATTGGCGCCTTTAACATTTTGCTACAACTAATTTTAGATCAGATAAAGGTTAGATTCACGCCGATTAACAAAATACATGTTGATGTAAAAATATAGTGATATACAACAGTACTTACATCAGCATTGGAGCACGAGAATTCCCATAAGATATTTTCCTCGAATACGATCCCAATGGAGGAAGTCTTCTATCGTTAACCTTATTTTCTAAAAGAGAGATGGGTAAGAAACATGTAGAAAATATGATCCGAATGCTATAAAATTTCATGATGCAAGGATACGCACACGCTTCTTAGAATGGAGTTGACATTCTTTTGCTGGACTGGAGCGGACTAGTTCATTGGCCACTGGAATCTGCTTATTATCAGCGGGACTTGGGTTTCTCTGTGCTGGAGCAGTATGTATGAAAAATGGAGTTGGTTTATTATCCCCTGGCATTTGGATCTTTTGCAAAGACCTGGTTTGTAACCCTTCAGATTCTAACATAGTCGTCTTCCCCTTGCATGCCTTATATAGAGGAATGGTGATTCAGTTATAAAACATGCTACAACAGAGATGGAATAGGTACTGAAGAATAGAAAGGCATGACATATTGACATGTATTCCCTCCATCCGGAAATAAATGGACGGGTCTAGGCGTATTTCAGTTCTAGATACATCCAATTTTATCCATTTCTGCGACATTTAATCCGGACGGAGGGAGTATGATGTAAGAGCTAGGGATACGACAGGACAACACAGTAAAAAAATACTGAAAAACCCACTGCAGAACCAAAGTATTCAAACCCACTGATATGAGATAGTACACTCATGCAGCTCAGGATGCAAAACTACCAGGCAGTTTTCCTTACAAAAATCAACATTGTGGCCTTTAATCATACATTTTGCTACAACTAAATTTAGATCAAATAAAGGTTGGATTCACGCCGATTAACAAAATACATGCTGATGAAAAAATATAGTGATATACAATAGGTACTTACATCTACATTGGAGCACAGAGAATTCCTGCAAGAATCTTTCCTCATAAACGATACCATTGCAGAAATTCTTCTATCTGTAAAGCTTATTTTCTAAAAGAGAGATGGGTAAGAAACATGTAGAAAATATGCTCAACATGCTATAAAATTTCATGATGCAAGGATACGCACACACTTCTTACAATTGAGTTGACATATTTTTGCTGGACTGGAGCGGACTAGTTCTTTGGCCACTGGAATCTGCTTATTATCAGTAGGAGTTGGGTTTCTCTGTGCTGGAGCAATATCTATAAAAACTGGAGTTGGTTTATTATCTCCTGGCGTTTGGATCTTTTGCAAAGGCCTTATTTGTAACCCTTCAGATTCTAACATAGTCGTCTTCCCCTTGCATGCCTTGTATAGAAGAATGGTGCTTTAATTATAAAACATGCGATAGCAGAGAGATGGAATAGAAAGGCATGACATATTGACATGTATTCCATCCATCCGGAAAAAAATGGATGGGTCTAGGCGTATTTTAGTTCTAAATACATCCTTTTTTATCCATTTCGGCAACATGTAATCCGGACGGAGGGAGTATGGTGTAAGAGCTAGGGATACAACAGGACAACACAGCAAAAAAAAATTAGTTGAATGTAAAACTATATGCTAGCGGAATACGTGCAGAAATAACTAAGGCAACATACACGTGTATGATTGGGAAAATAAGATGGCATTGCAATAGAGCACTAGAACAACACTTCAATGTAAAAAACATGGTATGGCGATGATGAAGTACATACCGATGAATAACAATGCATAAGATATTCGAAGCATGATGTCCAAATTAAGCGAGATGGCATTGCGATAGAGTAGAATGACAAGATTTGAATTTGAAAACATGTTATCATGAATGGAATAGGTACTGAAAAACAGGAAGGCATGACATATTTAAATGCATGATCAGCATGCTAAGCACATGGCATTGCAACAGAGTATATACACTCCAGGACATTATATGCATGTTGTACCCATATCACGTGCCAAGTTAGAGCAAGGACCTTGTGGGGTGAAGAGGATTCATCATCTTTACGCAAGTCTTCAAGAACTGCCTTTACATGTTCCATCATATTGGGTATCATTGACATCAAGTTTATTGGCCTTTACATTGCTCCGTGAGGTTCTTGTGGATATATCCGTGTGCAATTATATCGACATGCATGGAAGACAACTAGTAGTTAGATTTATGTAAATGAGTGCCTGTAGGAGACGACAAAATAGTAGGACTGGGGTTAACTAGCAGCAACAGGTCTCATAAACTAAAGGAGAACACAGATGAAAGCTACGTAATATGTATCATTTGTACTCGAGATTAACTAGATGGCACACAAAAGTATTAAAGAACAACATAGGTAATACTAGAAGTGGTATAATACTATAATCACCAGCCTGTGGGATAGCATTGGCTGATGGATGATAACTATGGAACAGCGTTACCTAAAGAACAAGTATCTTAACTGAACTATGGAACAACGTGAACTCCTGAACAAGACCCGTAAGAGATCAACATGAATATACAATGAAATGTGATGATCTATTTTCCGTGCTTAGATGAATAACAAAGCCATAAATGTTGCACACAAGTAAGATGAGGGTACAACCTATCTGGCTGCCATCCATAGGAGTGAGCATCATGTGCTGACTTGTCAATGGCCCTGCAGTTGTTGTGGCTGTCCATGTCGGGCACGCGCATTCGATGCAGGGAACTGTTGAGTGGGGACTGTAGCTCCCTTCTGGTGTATGCTTCCCTTGTTGGAGCAGCTGCGGTGAGTCGGAAGACGGTGTGTCTGAAGATGTAGATAATGCATAATGTTAAGAACGACATATCTCTTTGATCCGAAGAAATACACTAAGAGATCAACAGCAAGGTACGAGAGTGGTCACACGTCTGTTGACTGAAGACTAAATTGGGGTCACGCGATTCTATTTTATTTTGGTACTGTCCGATCTACGCCGGATGGCTTGATGGCCGTCTTGTGCCTCCCGGCTGACACTGTTCGGAATCTTCCCAGAAGAGCCAGCGACCAACGGCAGAGCAGCCTGCCTCTGCCGTTCGTGGCCCCGGCCAAAACCCCGCTCCCCGCCCCACCGCACTGTCGTGGTTGCGCCGCCCCCGGGCCAATCCACAAAGACTCCCCGTCATCCAGATCCGGCGGCGGCAGTACCTTCAACCCACACAACTCTAAAAGATAGCCATCTAAGCGCTGCTTCCGTGGCGAACTCACGGCCCCGCACCCTTACGTTAGATACCAGCCAACCGGCAGCCTAGGAGCTCCGCCGCCTCGAGGGGTGCTGCTTCCCATTGGGAATCAATTGGCCCAGAATAAAAATTCAGACAACCGACGCCTAAATAAAGTGATTTCAGATGAGGGTGCGACCTATCTAGCGGCATGGTGAAGTAGGCAGGTCCAGCTGCCGAGTCGGTGAGGCAGGCGCGGTTGCGGTGGCGACCGGCGGCAGGGAAAGAGCGATGTCGCCACGGTCGAGGGCTACACGGAAGCGATGCGGGACTCGACGGATCCGGTTGAGCTGCTCCAGCCGTGAACAACGGCGGGGTGAATCGCTCGATGCACGGTTCACGCGGCCGTCGCCGAGGCAGCACCAAGAGCACGGAGTAAGAGGCACATGGCCCGGTGCACGACGACAATTGGATAGCGTCTCCGGCATTAGGGAGGAGGGCGGCTGTGAAATTGGTGCGGTGGGGCGCCATGAAGTGGGGCTGAGGTTTGGCATGGCTCGGGAGAAGGGAGCTTCCGGGAGAAGGTGATTTGATGCCCACGAGGTATGAATGGGGCGGGGGGGGGATTGGGAGGAGGGAACCATGTCTTACGGACGATTTGTCCGAAATGTGAGGGGAGTTACAATTCTACCCTTGCCTATAGGCTTCTCGGCTTGGGTCATGTCTTGAGGGTCGGGATAGTAGAGTAACTTTGCTTCTCCCCAAATAGTGGGCGGAGCGATTTCAAAGCGAGGAGGGCGTGTTTTGAACTATAGTGGGCGCGAGCGATTTCAGGCGAGGAGAGCGTGTTTTGAAATAGTGGGCGAGCTATTTGAAGCGAGGAGAGCGTGTTTTGCCGACCATGGTTTATGAATTATTCGCACATGTCATTTCGCCGAGGAGAAGGCACGCTTGGATGAAGTTATGAACCTACTCTCGATGTACAACGGGCCAATTGATGCGTGTCCCACATAGGACGGTAATTTCGCGTCTCCCATTTATTTGCTCGGCGAATTCCACCGAAAGCAGAGAGGATGTTTAACGGTTCGTTCAAATTTTGGGAGAACGAGCATCCACATCTACCTTACCAAGTCGATTCAATCAAATTTTGAAATATTAGCTTGCCACTTCTTTTTAGATGGAGAGATGATGCTCGGGAGTAATGTGTTTTTACATGCTCGTTGCTAGCGATTTACTATATGACAAATAGTTGACCCACTCAAAAACGCGAATCAAACCCAAAATGAAATATCTCGATTCAATGAACTAGCTCGTTCAGTAGGTCAAAATAGTGCACTAAATCCAAAATTGAACACCTCAATCGAGTAGCATGTTGTACAGTTTTATAGTACTCCATGAACATGTTGAAAGTCAAATTAATGAACTTGTTTGATATATGCATATATCCGTTCATGTGTGGATTGTAGACAACATGTTCTCCAATTTAAATATTTGAATGCAAGTTTACATTGAAACATGGTTTATATCAGTCTTTGATGCATAAAACGTGACCCCCCCTCTCCCGGACTCCTGTTCTCTCTCTCTCTCACTCACTCACTCTCGCCGACAATCTTCAATTCTGTCGCACGCATCCGACACAAAAAACTTGTTGGTCCCTCTCCCTTTCTCTCTCTCTCTCTCTCTATTTGTGTGTGTGTGTGGGGGGGGGGGTCTTTCTAGTTCGCATTCATATATACACCATCTATAGGTCTCTCTCGCACACTATGTATGATACTCTAGCTAGTCCAAGCTAGATATCTTGGGTGCACTCATCGTACACACACAAATTCCTTGGCTCTTTGCCGTAACTCTCTCACGCACCACTATGTCGCCTCGAGAGCTCCCCCTCTCTCAAACTCTCCATCCACCTGGGTCACACATACACATGCATATCTCACTCGCACTTGATAGGCCCATCTAAAACTCTATCTCTCTCCCTCGTTCTCTCTCCATCTCACACGCACACACACACACACACACACACAATCTCATGCCCAGCTAGCCAAGTATGATGGTCTCTCACTCAATTGTAGGCACACGCAGTCCCCCCTATATGTATATGACTAGCTAATCTTAGTCTCCATCACAAACATGTGCATGGTCTATCTCGATTTCTCTCGGGGCATCTTTCTATCGCGCACGCACTCCCTCGATCTCCCACCCATATAGTCCCTCACGATCTCGAGGGATCTCTATCACAAACACACCCTCTCTCCCTCCCCATGCGTCCATGCCATCCATGTGTCCCTCTCGACCTTTTTTCCTTGTTGGCCGACCTCTATTGGACATGTGCTACTGGGTGTCTCTTTCCGTTGCAAACAATCACACACTAGCTATCTTCGTGTATCTCCTCGCCTCGCTTTTCCATCTCGGAGATGCATGCGTGATATGTTCGCATAAGAAACGAAAAACACACACTCTCTCTAATTTATCGTTTGTTGTCACTTTCTCTTTCACACACATACTCTTTTTGCACACTTACTCATTCTCCTTCACACGCACTTGATCTGTCTCGACTGAGGCACTCTCCTCCATCCATAGCACATAGATTTATTGAAAAGTCAAACATCACAAAGTTTGACCATGTACGTGGAGAAAAAGAATTACATCTAGTACGGCAAACATATACCATTAGATTCACCATGAGATGTAGTTTTGTATGATGTATCTTTGGTATTGTAGATATAAATAACATTTGCGTAAACCTGATCAAAGTTTCCAAAGTTTGACTTCTAAAAAATTTACATGCACTGCATTATCGAGCGGATGGAATATCTATTTCCCCCTCTCAGCTATCTGACGCACCACTCAGCCTCATCGGTGCTCCTCAATCTCTCTCAAACTTTATTGGTCAGTTGGTTTCGTGACCTGACCCTCATGCCTTGATGGCCGGTACTGCCTGGTGTGGACGTGAGATGTAAAATATTTCTGCCTGGCCAGGCTTGTGTGGTGCTGAAGCGTTTGGTTCATGCCTGGGCCAAGCAAAGCATCAACGTCCCATCAATCAATCCATGCATCAATTATTTAATGCTAATATCCATCCATGTTGTTAGCCTCGTGGCCGCACGACTGTGCACGGCCAGCGTTCAAATCGATCGCTTGTGCCAGGATACTTGCGATGTCCGGAGTTCAGCCAAAGCTAATTAAAGTGCAAGGAACCCATCCCAAAGGGCTTTCTTTTTCACAGGTAGCAACCAAACAAGCGTGCATGAAATCCAGCCACAACCCCAGTCCACGCAAAAGATGCTCACGACGCAAGCCAAACGGCCTTATATCTCCCTGGTTCACACATACACATGTCTCGCTCGCTATACATATAGACCCATCCAACACTCTCCGCCTTGTTCTCTCTCCATGTGACACACACCCCTAAGTACCATAATCCTCACTCCATCATAGGCTCTATTTGGATCCATGGGTTAGAGTTAGTTTGGGTTAGTTTGGAGTCAACTAACCCAAAAAGATCCAAATAGTAGGGTTAGTTTAGGTTAGATGCATCTAACCCATCCAAAAAAACTAACCCATCCAAGAGGTGCTTATTTGGGTTAGTTCTTCTCGGGACCACTAATAAACACCTTTTTATCTCGCTCTCCCCGCAGCAGATCCCTCCCCACTTCCTCGAAGCTTCTCGTCCTCTCCCTCCCTCCCTCTCGCACCGCCCGTGAAGGTGCCTCGCCGTATCCGCGCTCCATCTAACCATGCCATCCAAACACCTCTTTACTTAGAGTTAGTTCAGGGTTAGAATCTAACTCTAACCTCTAACTGAGTTAGAGTATCCAAACAGGGCCATAGGCGCAAGCACTCCCCCCTCCTAAGTATGATTATCTCTTAATAGCCATCAGTATTGTCTCCTTCCATCCATCGTCTATCTCGATATCTCTCGGGGCATCTTCTATCGCGCACACACCTTGTCACTCGATCTCCCACCCATGTAGTCCCATCACGATCTCCAGGGGATCTCTCTATGACAAACATACACTCTCTCCTCCCCATGTCTGCATTTTCTCCGTACATCTCTCTCGACCTCTCTCCTTGTTTGTCGACCCCTCTTGGCCACGTGCTAGGGTCTTCCTCTCTCGGTTCCAAACAACCACACACTATCTCCTCACCTTGCCTCTGTTGTCGAAGAAGCATGTGTGATATGTTTGCATAAGACACGCACGCCTTTTCTCCACTTTCATCGTGTGTTGTCCATGCCTCTTTCACACACGCACACACACTTTTTTCACTCACTTTCTCTCTCTCTCTCTCTCTCTCTCTCTCGTTAGGGACTCTGTCACGTCCATAAGCATATGGATGTTTTGAAAAGTCAAACCTCAGAAAAGTTTGACCAGGTATATGTGGAGAAAAACATTTATATCTGGAACGATCATTAGATTCATCACAACATGTACTTACTTCATACTATCATTTATCTTTGGTATTGCAGATATAAGTAATTTCTTTATAAACTTGGTCAAAGTTTCAAAAGTTTGACTTAAAAAATGTTGTAACTACATTATCGAACGGAGGAGTAGCTCTTTCTCTCTCTTCTATCTCTCACGAGCCTCCCTCTCACTCGAACTCTCTATAGCGACGGATTATACGCTCACCGTGTCAGCGATAGCTCAGATATTGTTTAGTTGACCGTCAACCAATCTACATGCTGCATTGTCACTCGTGTTCAGATCTTGGTGTGCTGGCCCATGTGGCAGTGGGTGAAGATAAGTAAACTAGAGGAAAACTTCTTGCGCGCAAGGACGACTCGCAAGACACCACCACTGCAAGGGCGGCATGCATGTAAGGGCGACTCAAGCACCCAAAGACACAACACACACCAGCACACGTGTACACCAAAGCATCGCCGCGGTTGAGATGGACGGCGAGGCAGCCAACAAGCGGAGGCCGCCGAGCTAAAACGGCATCAAAGAGCCTCGACTTCATCAAGAACCTCCCGACGACATGCTGCTCATCATCATCGGCCTCCTCCCCACCAAATCTTCCATGCGGACCGCCCTGCTCTCCCAGCGGTGGCGCCCCCTCTGGCGCTACATCCCCCTCAACCTCACCGTCGACAGCTGCCTCTGCGACGGGGATTGCAAACGCATGGCTGCAGTCTCCAAGATCCTTTCATCGCACCCTGGGCCAGCCAGACGCCTTGACATCCGCATGTTTAGTACCAACTGCAAGGTCCAACCCAAGTTCGACGAGTGGTTCTTATCCCCCGCCCTAGACCAGCTCGAGGAGCTCAACTTTGAAGCTAGATGATGTCGCTCTCTGCCGCCGTCCGCGCTCCGCCTCACGCCAGCGCTGCGCCGCGCCAGCTTCAGCTCCTGCAATCTTCCCCAGATTAATTCCGCGCCCGCCCTTCTTCTCCCTCAACTAAAGCAGCTCGACCTCTTCGACGTTGTCATCTCGAAGAAGGCTATGGAGCACCTACTCCGCAGCTGTAATGCGCTCGAGTACCTTCGTCTTGAGCAGATCCACGGGTTCATTAGCCTCCACATCGCCTCGACGAATCTCCGATGGATTTATGTGTCTTGCTGGCCCCGCAACAATACATCAATTGGGAAGAGATCACTCCAGCCGTTCCACGTTATGGTCATTGAGAATGCGCCTTTCCTTGAGAGATTGCTTGTATCGGATCTAGAAGGTCCAACAAAAATCCGGGTCATTGACACGCCGAAATTGACAGCGTTGGTGTACTTGTCTGCCAAATTCTCCGAACTCTTTATTGGATCTGTAATCGTTCAGGTACAGCACTCATCTTCTTCTCTGTCTTCTTGAAATTCACATTTTTAAATTTCTTCTTGATGTATTTACGACCGTCTTCCAAAAAATGATTCCCACAAGCTTGACCCAGTCCATGCGCACAGTGAAGATCTTAGCACTAAAATCTATCGGCCCCAATTTGGATCAAGTTGTTGGATTCCTTACATGCTTTCCATGCACGAAGAAGCTACTCATCGAGGTGAAACTTCTTTCCTATTAGTAAACGGTAATCACAATGTAGCTCAATTTTTTCGTAATTTTCCCAAATTACGATGACAAGTGTAGTGTTCAAAACTACATCTACGCACTGCACCGAAAGAAATGTTTTTAGTATTTTTTCTCACGTGATCACCTGCATCATTTTTATGCTGTACTACTATAGTAGCCTAGGCTAGTCATAGTGGAAAGTAACTTAGACTACTCGAGTAACTCTATGGTTACCCTAAGGGCAAGTACTACCTCCGTCCTGGTTTACTCTTCCAATTTTGTAGTATCAAAATTTGAACATAGATTTAACTGACAAAATGTTAATGCATGTCACTAAGAACTATATCGTTGGATTCGTATTTGAACATAATCTCAAATGGTGTAATTTTTAGTGACATGCATTGGCATTTTCTTAGGTAAATCTATGGTCAAAATTTTATACTAAATACGAGGTAGTATTCCCTCCGTCCCAAAATTCTTGTCTTACATTTGATTAGATACGGATGTATCTAACACTAAAATGTAACTAGATACATCCGTATTTAGACAAATTTAAGACAAGAATTTTGGGACAGAGGGAGTACAAAAGTGGGCTATGTAGGCCAAAACACGTGCCAAATTCACTTGTGATGCATTTGGCATCGATGCCCCTCCATTGCTCACCTGGTGCCCCAATCTGGATCACCTACTTTGCTCCGGTGCCAAATTAACTCACGCAATGAAAAAACACTGCGTGGGAGAGAGAGAGAGGACCGAGGCAATAAAAACACTTGTTTGGGAGAGTGAGTGGCTGGTGTAGTTGGTTTGATTAATTTGTTTATACATGTGGGTCTGTGTGCACAGCGGTGCCAACTCTCTCACATCGCGAGAGCGGTGCCAAAATATTTTGATTTGACATCGATGCATATTATGTGGCATACTTTTGCGAAATATGGCATCGGCCACATAGTGGAAGGCAACAAATGCCCAAGCTCTTCACGTGCTCCTAGTTAAATGAGAGGAAACAGAAAGATAGAGAGAGAGAGAGAGGGAGAGAGAGAGAGAGTGAAAAAAATATCACTAGCCAGCCAACCCTATCGTATGAGTGAATGATATTGGTACCTCTTGATGACACGGCAATCTTATGCAGCTAGCTGCTCTAATATGTTCTCTTCTTTTGCAGATAAAAAAAGACCCGAAAGTGAAAAATGTGCTCCACTATAACAATCTCATCGAATGCCTTGATCTCCATCTTACAGAAATTGATTTGATCGACTACCGAGGCAGCACATCTGAGATTAAATTGGCCGTGTTCTTTGTTCCGAGGCAAGTGTGCTCAAGGTAATGAGGTTTGGCGTTCTCTGGCGCAACAATGAATGGCGTGCTGATCACCGCAAGCGTCTAAGCCTAAATGACAAAGTCTCCGCAGAAGCTGAATTTGTTTTTGAAACATTAAGTGGCGAGAGACTCGAAAACTTATTTGCCCATTAGTGACTTGTCAGGGCGGTGGATTTTAGTTTGTACGATAACACTGCATCCACCTAAAGTAACGAAAGTTCTTACGTAAACATCCTAGTAATTCCCTCTTCCTAGGTGCAGCATTACTCCTAACATTTGTAATATCAGTTTGAAACTTGTAATATTGCCGTGTCCTATTCCTGCATTTTCAAAATCCTGGGAGTCAAACAGGTCCTGAGTTGGTGATGATGTTGTGCCTCCCATCTTTCACCAATAGTCGTCGGATCTAGATCTGACACATACAAACCAAGCTTCTCCATTTTTGCAAAAAGATGCCCGCACTTGTTCCCTATTTACAAACAACTCCTTGTCTCTCACAATCAGCCTTATCTCCTCCCCACCACATCTAGAAGGTCGTGGAAAAATCTAGCGCGATGGCCGCTGCCGGAGCCGTCCACCCCCAATCTTGGTGTTCCGTGCAATGCACGGGCATCTACGCACGGGAAATTATGTCGAACAGGGCTAGTTGTAAGCAGGCTAGCTCTACAACCATGATGATAGTGACTGCAGATGGTGAGGCTGACTATGGTATGCCGAACACGGCGCCTATACTCAGGTGTCATCTCCGGCGCAGGGTCTTGTCACTTCACTGTGAGGAGTAGCACGTAATAATTTGACCAACGGGTAGTACAGTGCTAGTACTCCTAGGATTACTACATTGGTAGTAGTACTACTAGTACTAGTAGCACCACCGTCTGGATTTAGGATTACTACCACGTCCATCTGGATTTTAGTATTTGACTAGCAATATCTAGTAATGCATGTCACAAAAAATGTACTACTCCGTCTGTAAATAAATACATGGTGTTTTATTCCTATCGGCGAGAGAACTTTATGTTTTTTTGCTAGCTAGAGTACTAATAGGATTACATGCAATGAACTAAACACTGCATGTCATGTTTGGTAGTCTCAAGTCATTGAAAGCATGCATGGCCCACATCTCTCATTGGTTGATATGTCACGAAATAAGAAAGAAGGAGGGAGTTAATGCACCGTGCCTAAGTGTTTTGGGATTATTTGGTTTTTTAATGTGACTTACACAACATTTTTGTTTACATGCATTAACATTTTATTAGTTAAATCAAAGGTCAAAACTTGGCGCAAAATGCAAAGGGGACCAATAAACCAAGAAACATCAAACTTCTCTCGCTTGGCCCCAACTAGAGGTCCGTGAGATGACTATACTGCACCGACACGGAGGGGGGCGCAGCTTCATTGACTTACGACAACTGCCTTTGGGTGAATGACACGTGGGCCCAGGGGGTGGCTGGCCCACCTATCATACAGCCAAAGGCAGGTGCAGTAGAGGGCCGAGGAGTAGTACGAAATCCTACGCACCTACGCACGCTAACCAAGGGCAAGAGTGATCACTCGAATCGCAAGATCAGTTGACTACTACCTCCATCCTGGTTTATTAGTCTCCTTTGTAATTTGTGCTAAATTTTGACCAAAGATTTAACTAACAAAATGTTGATGCATGTCAACAAAAATTATATTTTTGGATTCATATTTGAACATAGTTTTCAATGATATAATTTTTAGTAACATGCATAAACATTTTGTTAGTTAAATCTGTGGTCAAAATTTGACATGGATTACAATGGGGACCAATAAACCAGGACAGAGGTAGTAGAAGCTAAGCTAGACCCATGGAGGCGATGAGCGCGAGCATCAGCCGGCTGTGCCAGATGGTCCACGATGCCGGCCTGCGGCCCGGCAACAAGGAATGTCTCCAGGTAGTATTGCTTGAGGCCGCCAGGGCGAGGGGCCGCTTGGACGACAGCTTCGTCTCCTTGTTTCATGAGTTCCTCGTCGGTTTCCTCGACAAGTTCACCATCATCAAGAAGCTCGCGGACGACTTTGACGTAAGCCTCCAACCGACGCACCCAGGCTCTGCGATGCCCGCCACCCTCAATAGCCACTATGGTGATAACCTCTTCGATGCACTGGTGGCCCTGCGACTGCCCGCCGTCACGCCGGAGAATGTCCACCTCGAGGTCGCGCTCGCCGCGCAGCGCATGGCGCAGCAAGACACCATCGACATAATCACCCATGTCTACGCGCATGCAAGAGGAGTACGATAGGACGCTGACCTTCTTGGACCGCAGGGCAACCTTGGACGGCACTGTTCAGAAGCACGTTGAGCTCGCCGCCAACGCCACTGCTCCTCACACGTCGGTTGGTGACCCGACGCACTAGGGCGTGAGGATATCGTTGATGGATCCATATGTATTTTTATCTTTCCGTCAAATCCATGTAGTAGTATATGATACTCCCTCCGTCCGAAAATACTCGTCATCAAAATGGATAAAGAGGGATGTATGTAGAACTAAAATACGTCTAGATACATCCCCTTTTATTCATTTTGATGACAAGTATTTCCGGACGGAGGGAGTACTACAGTAATTATATTACCTTTCACATCAACTTCATAATTTTTGTACGTACTCCATGCATGAACGGCGCCAGAACCAAACTTCTCATTACTCTAGGCAAAATCATTATTTTCTATCTATCAATTGCGCCATGGAGCAGAACCAAATTTTACAAGTTACGAGTTCAAAAGGAAAAGCCTGCCGTGTTCGCGTCGCACCCCCACACGGTTGGTCCGGCACGCCGCTCAAGCGGGAATGCGTGCGGTGTTGCATTTTCACTTACAAGTGGGACCGTAGTTGATCAAACCGACTATCGGCAAACCCCCACCCCGCCCACCGCGCTATGGCTGAGAAAACAGGAGGGAGAAGAGATGGCTGTAGCACGGACTCCAAGAAAATTGGTGTCGGATGGGACTCATGTGGGTGGCGTGTGCCGTACTGCTAGACGTGAATGCTAGTTCTGGCCCATGCCACCCCACTATATCGAGCCTATATCGAGGTACGTAGAACAAATTTCTTGCAGTCCATGCTCAGCACTCCTGTATCTCTCTTCTCAGCCAGCCAGCGGACTCGCAGAGCCCATCATCTGTTTGCTCACATGCGGTCCCACATGTCAGTGAAAACACAAGCGGACCCACTGAACCTGCACATCTTTCACCTCGACGTGCTGGTGATGAAAAACAAATCCAAGAAAGATCTTTGGTGGCCGCTTTTGGAGTTACTCAAGAGTAGTAAGATTCTATTTACGCTTAACCCAAGATGCACATCTCATGGCTTCAACTACCACTCTATTTTCTTTCATGACACGACTGGATGCCGGATGTCCCACGGTCGGCAAAAGGAGGAAGAACCCACCAAATCTTCGTTGTGCTCTCGGATTAGACTAGTTGTGCTAACTTAAAATTTTATTAGGTACTCCTCCGCTCCAAAATACTTGACTTCCATTTGTCCAAAATGGATGTACCTATATACTAAAACATGTCTAGATACATATATATTTTGACAAATAGAAGGCATGTATTGTGCAAATGAGGGAGTAGAATGGATGCAAGTTTTGTATTGGGAAGAAGAGTACATCCATATATTGATAGAGCGCAATTTAGTAGATGTTCTATCACTTTTAGCTAGCATAGAGGCTATAGATGAGATTAGTGCACTTGTTGATACTCCTACTTGGTATGCGTGTTGCTGCTTAGACGCGGAGAAAAACGGACCAGAGGGAGTACTAGAATAGAGGCTAGACATGAGACTAGATGCGAGGAAGCAATGTCTACTTCTTTACACTCGAAGAAGAAAGAAGCACGCAAGATCGAGCCTCCGCAGATCAACAATGAATGCATCGAAAAGGCACTAATCCAACTTACAGGAGTAGTAAAATATATTCTTGCGGTTCTTGTTTTCTTTGGTCTTGCTTTTCTAGTCAAAATTATCGTCGGAGTTCGTGCAAAACGGAGGTCCGTTTGGGGTCGTGCGTTGCATTTGTCCTTACAAGTGGGACCGCAGTTAAGGAAACCGACTATCGACAAACCCCCACCTCGCCCGCCGCGCGATGGCTGAGTTAGAGAAACGATGAGGTTGAAGAGATTGCTCTAGCACGGACTCCAAGAAATATGGTGTCAGATGGAAGTTGTGCTGGTGGCGTGTGCCGTACTCCTGGACGTGAATGCTTGTTCTGACCCATGCCACCCTACTACTCCTACTACTTAATATATAGTACTACTACTAGTATCGAGGGTTCGAGGTGCTGGTTACGTAGTACAATATGGCTACAGTAAAAACACCCGCACGACGCGCGAAGCATGTGAAGCTAGTACAAATAGTGTACTACTATTGTTGATTGGCCTGTCGCACCACTCACTCACAGAAGCAACTCACGTACAATTATGTATTCTGAAAATATTTTTTTGCCTCGTCGCACCACTCACTCACAGAAGCAACTCAAAAGCCATTCATAAATTTAGTAAGTTTATCACAGGCATATCATTTTATTACATACAACATGTCATCAACCCACATCGACAACGAGGATACATTATAAATACTAAAGTTTTCACCACACAACAAATAACAAGCAATGAAATGAAATTCAACTCAACCATTCCTCGGTGTTGGAAACGCTTGCTTTGAACCAGAAGTGATTCTCTGGGACGGGCCATCCATTGTCGATCTGGAGAACAACGCATGACTGATCATCCAGGCTGAAGCGGCCTACTATATCAGTACCAGGGTAGGGAACCACCCAAATGTCCGAGGTATAGACACAGTTGCTTCTCATAAATGGTAGTAACGTTGTGTCAACAACAGTTGGATCGCCTTTCACCATCATTGGATAGTTTTGTCTAAGGAAGAGCGAGGTTTCTCCAAGACTATCAATTTTTTACCAGGGAGAAGGAGTTGGCGCTAGCACACTAGTATCCATCCCGAATACCATGCAACGGGTGTTGGAATAGGTCCGGAGAGTGCGACCATGGGAGACTACACCTTCTTCCTTAGCAGTAACATCATCAGTGGGCTGTATACACACGAGAAGAGGTGATCCATCGGAATTAGTTGCCAGGCGCCAAATAGTATATGGGCGCTGCTCGTCCTCATGCTCGTGATCATCACCATCATCATCTCCCCCTTGGTTATAAAAATATTCAAGTATAGGTGGTGGAATGTTCACAGGACCTTGGAAACACAAGAAGAAGGTTAATTAGTAAGGCTGGCCATAGTGGGGGTAACATAAGTAGTATCATGCACTTGGGACTCGCAAACATGCTTATGTGGCAGGCAATTAAGGAAGAGAGAGATGGTTATAGTAACATAGGTAGATACCGTAACATAATAAATGTGATGCTACTATGTGTCATGCATGGCAATAAATGAGACCACCTATGATACTAATCTAAGATACTATGCAATAAAGGGAAACTTGCTAACCCGCATGCATGTGGATGATACAATTATAATTACGGTGGAAGACAAACGTACCGACACAACGAGGACGCCATGCAAAAACAGTGCCACGAGTGGTGGCAGCAAACACAAGGTCCTCGTATTGAATTGCATCACAGTACTCATCCGTGTACAGAAACTGATTTTTGAGCAATATCCATCCAGCCAAACCACTGAGGACGGCAACAAGCTTGTAGAAGATAGCAACAACTTCATAGTTGTTGTAATTCCAAGAGCGGTTGGGGACTCGAGAAATTGCTATCTTCCGTAGAAGACAGTCACCATGATTGTATTTGAACATGCGCACAATACCGGTGTGCTCAACCTCTGGGCAGTCTGCTGAGATTTTTGGAAGTGGAACCCGGTCACGAGTGTACACATTCACAAGTTCCCACTCGCAGTTGGACCCAATGTAAACAACCCAATCTCCATTTGCGCCTGCCCAAGCCTTGCCCTCAAACGATGGCATCTTAACATCATACGTATCATTATCAAGCGGCATCAACTTGCAAAGGGCGAGGCCTCCGTCGTGACGGCGCTAGTCATCAGGGTCACGACGAAGAAGATAGGGGAGATCAAACCGCTCCTTGACTCTTGGGTTCCTTGTAATGATGTTATTAGTTGAGTCGAGAATGGGCTTGAACGAACCTGCCATGCTAGCCGAGGTGATGATGTCACACCGATCAATGAGTTCCTCCACCACGCCATCTTTCGGATCGGGCAAGAATAACGGGTCGCTTCCGTCCTGTTCCTCCATGGAGAAGACGATCGAACAATGGCAGAAGAAAGGGTGAAGGGCTGAAGGAAAATGGAGGAGGGAGAGGAAGAGAGTGCGACAGCAGTTCCAAATCAAGAGGGAAAGGCGAAGAGTCGATGGACGGTTTCCAGTTTGCCACGGTTCACGAAGGGGTGCCCCGGCCTACAGTCGGTTTGGAAATACTCCTACTACTCACCGTCATCTCACTGATATGTGGAACGGGACCACATGTCAACGAAACATGGTGTGTAATTTCTCGTGCAAAATGCGATCTGGCCGCGTTGGCCCGAGGTGCCGCATTAGTTATCGACCTTTATTTTTTTAATGGCGTGTCGTTCAGTTTTGAAGCACGACTAACTGGTACTGTACGTAGAGAAAATATAAACTACTCTACCACTACTCCACCGCCAGTACTAGTAGTATAAAGAAGATATATAAGCTGGAGCTTCAGCGCTTTCTTGCCAAGGGCTGCCCACTTGCTTCTCACACTACCACCCTCTCTCCAGATCTAAAAGGGACGGCCCCTCTCTCCCTCCTCACTGGTGGTCACAGATCCGCCGGGGAAGAAAAGGACGTGCAGCGTTGACGCACTCGTCGTCGGTGAGCGAGGTCACGCACTGACGACAAGGCCGTCCTCTCAGACCTAGCGCCAGCGCTGGATGGCCTCCGTCCCCAAGCTCGCTGCCGTAGTGTGTGCGGAGGACGGCGACCACGAGAAGCCACTTCCGCCGACCCTCGTGTATGCTACCTCTTTTGAACCATACCCTTGTTCTATTGCCCCATCCGCACGTCGTTGCATGTGGATCTTTTTCCACTCCACCATCTTACCAATTTGCTATCCTCTCTTTCGCTAGCCACGCAGACGAAAACCATAATTTGCACTATTAAAGGAAACCCTACTTCATGCAGACTAATGCATGTCTGGGTTGAATAAGGAAAGGAAGGGAGACTGTACTGTCCAAGAGAGTAGGCATCGAAACCGCATCTAGGTTGAAAAGGGGAAAATCAGTAGCTAAGGAACGAGTCTCGTGTCTCTTGGTTGAAGAAGGGTAGAAAGGCATGACAACGCAATAGAGAATGACTAGGTCGATCGGTTTGTTGTCCTCACATAGGAAAAAGGTGGACAAAGAGAACAAAAATGGGACGTAATCCACATATGCTGCTTGGATATTTGTTGCTCTGGGCAACCATACCTCCCTCACCACTCTGCGTCCGTGGAGGTACATCGTACTGGTGCGCCCATTGTCTGAATGGGCCTCCCATGCTCTTATTGCCACTTTTTTTGCTGTTAGTATAACGCCAGCAGTCAAGTCAAGCAATGCTACTCCTAAGTGATGCCACATTTAACTAATGCCGCTCTTAGTCTAATGCCACAGATAAATTTAAGCAGTGTCATTTAATGTCACTGGATCATTTCAGGGTTAGCTGTTGATTGTGGATGTATTAAAGATTTTTCAGCTAAGGCATTCTAATGCTGTTGCACAGCCAGTATACCAACGATGAAACTTGTTACTACCTTCAGATTTTTGCAATTATTAATGCTTATAGATTACATACCTCACTTTCATGAGATAAGTTAATTTTTTGTACAAAGGTCACCAAAATGCCAAGGTGCTGATGTCATTTTATTTTGGTTAAACTGCATGCATAATTATGAAGACAAGAGGAAAGGTCAAGAGGGCACCTCCTCCTCCGGCTATTCTCTTGATTCGCTCGATCAAGTTTTTATGTTTGATCGATTATCAAGATTGGGATAGCAATTTTTAAGGTCCCCCCGAGTTCGAAATGATATTTACCTTGGAGGTACATGGTTTGCAATTTTTTTATACTGTCATTAGTTAATAATTCTAGTTACCTTCAGACTTCTGTATTTGGTTTAATGCTCATGCAAAGCTAGTATACCAATGCTGAAACTTGTTACCTTCACATTTTGTATTGTTAACTCTTATAGAAACCTTCCAGTGCTAGAGTTTATTGAAATCTGTTCAGTAAAACCATTGTAATGTACCCTGTAATAAACTAACTACTCTAATGTTGCACTAGCCACTGGATTAGTGTATATTTGTAGTATTCAAATGGTGTTGCATTAGCGTATGGACATAAACAAAGTGTGGCAAGCTTTCCCAGATATGTGCTCAAGAAAACTACTACCTGTTTTTCTAAATACTAGACGTTTGGGTACTTTAAATTGAACCGCGAAAACGTATTATATTAAGGAACAGAGGGTGTAGAGTTCACTCAAATTATCCCGGTAAAGCTAGTCACACCTTTGTTAAAATTAATGTTCATTATGTTATCGGAGGAGGTCTGTATGTTTGTCTCTAATGCCTATCTACTACATACCCGACATCATGATGTAATGTTAAGTCATTTCCTTTTATGCAGTGTCACTAAATTGTCAAGGCGGTGATGGCATTTTATTTTAGTAGAACTACACAAAATTTGCTTAAAAGAAGAGGAAAGGTCAGAATGGCTCAGTTTTTCGAAAAAACTATGTATGCCTTCCGACATCACCGTTGTTGCTTTATTTATTCTTTCAAACAGGTGGTTAGAAACAGTCTTGCTACCTTTTCCCATTAAGAAATTGGAATGCTTATATTTGTGAGTCTATGCATCAACTAGTGCCACTTTTATAGTAATCACACTTTCAATATCTATGCAAACAGGGATGCTCGATTTTAGTGGAGTTGCACAAAAAGTCCAACTGGTTCAACATTAGGAGCATGTTTTTTTTCCAAACCTTTATATCCAATTGGTGGCACTATGAGCTGTTCATTATGAAGGTACATGGTTTGCTACTATCTTGCTACTCTTTTTGTACTGTCATTAGATAGTAATACTAGTGGTTTGCATGTGAGTTTATTGGCAGGGTGGACCTACATTGGAGGTGCAGGACATGATTCAATGATTGGATGCTCAATTTCGGTTGTATCGATTTCACCTCTTCCATCACTGCGAACATGGTGTGGCATATGTTTACTAGCTGCTTGATATTTGTGCGAGCAGAGATGTCTCGCGCCCGTTGTTATTTGGCAAACAAACAAAGTGTCCGCAATTTTGGTTGAACTGCACAAGAGAATAGTATAGTCACTGCATGCAGTGCCATTTGAAAATAGACACAAAGATTGGATAGTCACTTCATGGACTGCAGAAAAGTAGTACTGTACTATTTACTGGCCAACACTAGGTGCTTCATTGCTTTGGTCGGATTATACAATGGGCATCATTTTCCCTAAGTTAAAGTTTGTATTCCGAAAATAGTCTCGCATTGTGATCGAGAGAAGACCAAATTATATTGCAGTGGATGTTCCTCCATCATGTGTGGTTCATTCTCATGGTTCCAGCTGTTGGTGAAACCACTTATGTTTGCAAGAGGAATTGTAGACTTCACAAACAAATTTGTCTTTTAGTCTATACTGAATGTTGGCCAAGAGAAGCATCCATGTTAGTAGGAAGAACAGATGTTTTTTCTAGATCTTTGCTTTTGGAGCTACATATTTGTATATGACATGTGAATCATTGAGATGCATTAACATGTTGATCTTATGTATGGGAATCGTACTAGTTAGTTTTAGTTGCAACGCAAGATCCGAAGTGGCTGATCTTTGCTTTTGGAGCTACATATATGTATATGATCTGTGAATCATTGAGATGCATTAACAGTTACTTATTTCTATTCGCTCAGTGTTTACAAGTTACTGATCGATCACTAGCTAGCCTACAAATGCGCTCCTGGCAGTTTTATTTGCGACGCAAGATGCGAAATGGCAGTTTTTTGAATAAAAATGCCTACCTCTGAAGAAAATGACAAGCTACACTATCGATCCTACACGGATAAAAATGCCTACCTCTGAAGAAACTGACAAGCTACACTATCGATCCTACACGGATAAATAGCGGATCACGCACGTACTACCTCCTTTCCGGTTTGCAGGGCTCAATTCAAGAAATGACCTACTCGATCCTACACGAATAAATAGCGGATCACGCACATACTAGTACCTCCTTTCCGGTTTGCAGGGCTTAATTCAAACCTCTCACCAACCAAGGTACTCCCTCCGTCCGGGTTTATTAGTCCCGTGAGCAAAGCAGCAAGACCAAGGCATGGCAATAATTAACAACATGCAGAAGTTTAAGCCTAATTAATTCCAGCGATTTAAGTGGCTGCATGCCTGCCCTCGGCTGCGACTCGTTGCATGCTGCTTCGTGTACGCCTCTGCGAAGCGATTCTCGAGTGCTGCATGCAGCCGGCCGTAATTAAGGCAGCTAATCGATGCGAAAAAGATACGCTTTAATTGTTACGGCTTTTTAAACCGTGAAATCATTATTGACAAGGAGGAGATGATTCGAGTGCACTCGTTTGACCGCCATGCCGGCGTGCGACCCAGACGGGACGGGACGACATAGTCATAATTTCAGTTTCCCTAGTTTTCCACGGCAAGCTGGCGCGACTAAGCCATTATGCATTGAATTTCGATGACCGTCGCGCTACCTTCCCCTATAAGTACTATTTCCGCCTTCTCCAAAGGCCACCGTGACCCAACTCGCCATATCCTCATAAGCCCCCACCGCCCGACGCCGCCGCCACGTCGCCATGCCCCGCCCGTCCGCGGTAGGCGTCGCGAGGCGGTCACCGCCGAACTAGTGTTCGGTTTTTCACCGAAGGCGACGGAGGGAGGAGGCATTCTATCTGTCTTTAGATGGCAATGCGAGATCGAGGAGTTGTTGAGCGCGACCGCATGGCGGAGGAGCAGGAGTTGTTGGGCGCGACCGCTGGTGGAGGAGCAGCGACGCCGATTTGCGCCGCCAGCGGACATGGAGCAGCAGCGACCGACGCCTCGAGTCGCGAGCAGAGCGCCCGCAACTGGGCCGACTACATGGAGGCCGGCGCCCGGCAAATAGCCCTGGAGGCTGTCGGGAACACACGTGTTTGCGACGCTGATTTTTACTACCAGCTCGTCAAGTGGGTTTCCGGCTTGGAAGCCGAAGCTTCGGTGGACCACACCGGCATGGAAAGGGCCAACGCGCGCGAGCAACACGCCCTATCGCACCTCTGGCAAGTCCGAAGCGAGACGCAGGACGCCGGTGCCGGCGTTTAGCGTGTACCGTCGTCTAGTTAGCTAAGAGTAAGTTAGTACTTGTCTAGTGGGAGTAGATAGTTAACTTGGCTATGATGGTTGTCAACGTGGAAGTTCAGTACTCTATATGTGTATCAGACCTGTTACTTTGCTCTGAATGTTGAACTTTCCATTTGAACGTATGGAATGGGCTGTTATTATTTAAAATGGGTTGTATTTGTCCTCCACGGGTTTAGAGGCTGACTTGTGGGCCTAGCAAGTTGACGCGTACACAATCAGGAGATGATTGTACGTGGAGAGGATGACAGCAGGGACCCGCCAAGGTCGTGGCAGTACACAAGCAAGTGCCTCCTTATTTCAAGCCAATAAAAAAGGCTCCTCCTAGTGGATTTCTGACATCTGGGTCCCATGCCATTGTCAACGTAGTCAATAAGCGAGAGAATTGCACAACGAGCGGTGACACGAGGGACCCAAAGAGCTCCCAGCTTATTTTTGTTTTGGGTTAATTTGATAAATGCCTCAGAAATACCACTGCAATTTCCAAACTTTGAAAATGCCATTTCATGCCATTTCTAGTGGCATTTTTGAAGTCCGAGTGGCGTTTTCAAAGTTTGCAAACTGCAGTGGCATTTTCAAAGTTTGCAAAATTGCAGTGGCATTTTCAAAGTTTGGAAATTGTAGTGGCATTTTATGAATCGCCATAATTGGAGTGGCATTTATCTAATTTGTTTTTGAGACGGAAGCAGGGTCTCAACTTGGCTGTCTTGGGACACTCGCCTGTCTAGACAGCCTTTTCTTTTATGTTTACCATGACCAGCCCAGTAGTTTTTTTTTCTTTTTGAAAATGGCTAGCCCAGTTTTTTGTGATTTGTCAAGTAAGTCACTTTATCAGCCTGTTGGGCTGCAAATCTTTCAAGACGAGGAGAGCTTCATTCGGTGGCCGAGAAAATGGCCTATCAAGAATGAGAAATGGGCTGTACATTTTAAAACACATCAAACCGCAATTAGTTTCAAATATCTTTTTTCATTTCGAGATTTTAAATTGCATTGGTTTTATGCGTGGACAATTTATTGGATTTTATATTGATATACATTTATTTTTAAAATTAGTCTGAATGTGACTCAAATTTTGGGATTAAAAACAGTTCGAGACCGCACCGACATATGCAAAATTTCATATAATTTTTTAACCGTGGCCACAATATGGGCTGTAATGCTAACAAAAAGAATACGGGCTCCAAAAAAACCCGTAAGAATTAGAAAATGGGCTGTAAACTATTTGAAATAATGGCAAATGGGCTGTATGCTGTTTTCCACAGATTTAAGGCTTTCCACAGATGGCATGTATACTTGTTGGATGTCCATCCAACGCCATCGTCTTCTTCAATCTTTGCTCTTCCTGCTCCAAATTCAAACAAGTGCCATGGGACTGCCTACTCCTCCTCCCTCATGGCCGGCTGTGCTGCCGCAGAGCCTCACCGCACCACCGTATTCCCATCGCTGGCCTAGCCATCCTCTACTCACCCACACATGCTTTTATTCTCCGCGACGGCAGACGAACCAATAAACCTCGTATTCTCCACGTGGGAAACAACTGCCGAGTATTCCACGGCTCCGTGTCGCTCCCTTCCTAGGCCTCGCGTCGTCCATCGCCTCGCGTGCTCTCGGCGCGGCCTGGTCAACGTGGTCAATGAACGACATCCATTGGAAGTGGACTGTACGTGGAGAGGCTGACAGCTGGGTCCACGGCCGCACGCAAGGAAATGCCTCCTTATTACACGCAAAATAATGATTCCTCCACCTGACATCTGGGACCCACCGGAAGGGCCTCTGTATTTCGCAAAAAAAACGTTACCGCCGCTGACAGCTCGGACCCACCAGCTATATCTTCGCACGCAAGGAAGTGCCTCCTTATTAAGCCCAAAAAAAGAATACTCCCCCTGCTAGCTGGGACCCAGTATAGTGGGCCTACTAAGTTGACGGGGACGAATGGCTTTGTCAACTTAGTCAATATGCACGATTCTAGCTCGACTGACCGTACGATGTCCATCCAACGGCCGTAGTGCTTCTTCAACCTCTGGTCTTCTTGCTCCAGCCGCCCAAAGCAGCGCCGGTCGCGCCGCCTGCTCCTGCCTCCCGTGGCCGGCTGTGCTGCCGTGGAGGCCTCACCGCCCCCATACTACTCCCACCGCTGGCCAGGCCATGCCTCCACTCCACTAACCCACACCCCCTGTTATTTTGCGGCGATGGCAGCGCAGCCGAACCAGTGAACCCTCATACTCCTCTCCGCATGGGCATCCACTGCCGCGTCTTCCCCGGCTTCGCGTCGTCCCCTTCCTAGGCCTCGCCGTCGTCCACCGCCGTGGTGCTCTCGGCGCGGCGTGGTCAATGTGGTCAACGACCAATTCCATCGGAAGAATCTCAGACGTGGAGAGGCTGACAGCTGGGTCCACGGCAGCCGCAAGGAAGTGCCTCTTTATTATGCGGAAAATAATTATTCCTCCACTTGACAGCAGGGACCCACCGGACGGGCCACCAGTATTTCGCGAAAAAAACATTTGCCCCTGACTGCTGGGACCCACCCGACGGGCCACCGTATTTTGCGAAAAAACGTTCCCCCTAATGTCAGCTCGGACCCACCGGAAGTGCCTCCTTATTACGCACAAAAAAATGAATACCCCCTGCTAGCTGGGACCCACCTTGGTGGGAGGCTGACTTGTGGGCCTACTAAGTTGACGGGGACGGAGGGCTTTGTCAACTTAGTCAATATAAACGGTTCTAGCTCCAATGGCCGTATGATGTCCATCCAGCGGCCGTAGTGCTTCTTGAACCTCTGGTCTTCTTGCTCCAGCCACCCAAAGCAGCGCCGGTCGTGCCGCATGCTCCTGCCTCCCGTGGCCGGATGTGCTGCCGCGGAAGCCTCACCGCCCCTACTATTCCCACACGGGCCAGGCCTGCGGCGACGGCAGCCTCACACCGCAGCCGAACCAGTGAACCCTCGTACTCCTCTCGGTGCGGGCTTCCACTGCCGCGTCTTCCCCGGCTCCCCGTCATCCCCTTCCTAGGCCTCGCCGTCATCCACCGCCCTGGTGCTCTCGGCACGGCGTGGTCAACGTGGTCAAGGAACGACTTCCATCGGACGTGGACTGTATGTGGAGAGGCTGACAGCTGGGTCCACGGCCGCAGCAAGGAAGTGCCTCCTTATTACGTGGAAAATAATTATTCCTCCACCTGACATCGGGGACCCATCCGAACGGGCCACCGTATTTCGCGAAAAAAACGTTTCCCCCTGACTGCTGGGACCCACCAGCTACATCTTCGCACGCAGGGAAGTGCGTCCGGGCAAAAAAAACCCAAAACGATTCGCCCCCTGACTGCTGGGACCCACCAGCTACATCTTCGCAGGCAAGGAAGTGCCTGACAGTCGGGACCCACCTGGTCGAAGCGTACGTAGCGTTGTCATTCTGGTCGTGAACGTATGCGTACATACCGGTCGTTGTAGAGGCGCCGCACGGTCGTAGTAGAGGCGCACGTAGCATGTACACGCACGCATAAAGGGCGAGGGTGCAAGAAAGAAAATACGGCCACGTACGTACATACGGGCAGGGTCTCGAACGCCTACTCGCGCATACGTACATGGCTGGGTCAGAACGGAGAAACAGGGTTGTCGTCGTGTTCATGGGGAGGCAACGGAATGCGTCGTGTTCATGGGGAGGCAACGGAATGCGTCGTGTTCATCGGGAGGCAACGGAACGCGTGGGAGCCAACCGGCTGGGTCGGAACGGAATGCGTGGTCGTGTTCATCGGGAGGGCTTGGACGGAACAGGCGATGGAAACGAGGCCTGGCGTACCGCACAACGGAGGAAACGGCCTTGTGTTCGACCGTCCACGTTCGAAACGGGATCCTGTTGATCGGGAGGGTCCGCGCATCGCAAAGCGAAGAAACGGACCTCCTACGGTCAAACGGGGGTCCTGTTGATCGGGAGGGGTGTGGCGTACCGCAAAACGGACGAAATGGACCTCCTACGGTCGAAACGGGGGTCCTGTTGATCGGCAGAGGTGTGGCGTACCGCAAAACGGACAAAACGGACTTGTGTTGGAGCGCTACGGTTGAAACGGGGGTCCTGTTCATCGGGAGGGATGTGGCGTACCGCAAAACGGGACTCCACGGGATAATGTTCATCTCCACCGTCGACCTCCTCCAGCCTCCACGGGCTACCGTCGACCTCCTCCAGCCTCCGCGGGCTCTTGTTCATCCAGCCTCCACCGCGCTACTCCACCGCCATCTTGCTCAACCACCCTCCACGGGAACCCTCCACCGCCTCTGCTCATCCAGCCCTCCACACCACGGGTCCTGTTCAACCACCCTCCACGGCCACCCCTCCAGCGTCTACTATTCATCCAGCCCTCCACACCACGGGTCCTGTTCATCCAGAGGCAACGCCACCGCCATCGCTCATCCAACCCCCCGCAACGCCATGCTCATCCAATCGATCGGCTTGATTAGCAGCGATGGCGGCGAATCGCTCCATCGGGTTCGATTAACGACCATCGATCGATCGCTCGGGTTCGATGAACGCGTAGCCTGCGCAGTGTCGCCGAGTTCGCGAGAGCCCAACGCCGCTTCGGGTTCGCTAGAGCCAACGCCAGACGTGTACAAGAGAAACACGATCGCTCGCCCCGACCTCCCACCGTAACCGCAACTCCCGAAATTTTCCTCCCCTCGCTTCTACCACGGTTTTTCCGTCATGGATGGCCCAAAGAATGTCATGCGCTTGCATCTCCGCCCGCCAGACGAAAAGCCCATTTTCTGTCATGATTTTTGTCATAGAAGTAGGAGCCCACCACATCTATGATGATACCGGTTTTGTCACAATTATCGTCATAGAAGTGTCATATGTATGACAGAAAAAAATTTCGTTCGGCCCAAAATGTCACGGATGTGTCTTTTTTTGTAGTGATAGGGGTACTCCTAGATCTCCTAGTTTCTTAGGTATTCCACCCTTAAAAGTATAATTAGCAAGCATGGTGGAAATTTCAGCTTCTGGTATCTTTCTTTTATTAGTGACAATCTCTTTCATATACTTAGCATAAGGATTCATTTTGAGCATCTCAGTTAATCGCATACGCAGAAAGATAGGTCTAATCATTTCAGCAAAGCGCTCAAAATCCACATCATCCTTTTTCTTGGATGGTTTGGGAGGAAAAGGCATGGGTTTCTAAACCCATGGTTCTCTTTATTTACCGTGCTTCCTAGCAATAAAGTCTCTCTTATTATAACGTTGATTCTTTGATTGTGGGTTATCAAGATCAACAACAGGTTCAATTTCTACATCATTATCGTTACTAGGTTGAGCATCATCATGGACATCATCATTAACATTTTCATTAGGTTCATGTTCATTACCAGATTGTGTTTCAGCATCAGAAATAGAATATCATTTGGATTCTCAGGTGGTTCAGTAATAGGTTCACTAGAAGCATGCAAAGTCCTATAATTTTTCTTTTTCTTCTTTTTAGAAGGACTAGGTGCATCTAAATTATTTCTTTGAGAATCGTGCTCAATTCTCTTAGGGTGGCCTTCAGGATACAAAGGTTCCTGAGTCATTTTACCGGTTCTAGTAGCCACTCTAACAGCATAATCATTTTTCTTACTATTCAATTCATTGAGCAAATCATTTTGAGCTTTAAGTACTTGTTCCACTTGAGTGGTAACCATAAAGCATGTTTACTAATGAGTTTAAGTTCACCTTTAACTCTAGACATATAATCACCCAAGTGTTCAATCATATAAGCATTTTGTTTTAATTGTCTACCACAATAAGCATTGAAATCTTCTTGCTTAACCATAAAGTTATCGAACTCATCTAAACATTGGCTAGCAAACTTAGTAGGAGGGATTTCAGCTTTATCATATCTATAGAGAGAATTTACCTTTACTACCTGTGTCGGGTTATCAAGACCATGAGTTTCTTCAATAGGTGATGGATTAAGATGTTGGGGAACGTAGCATAAATTCAAAATTTTCCTACGTGTCACCAAGATCTATCTATGGAGAAACTAGCAACGAGGGGAAGGAGAGTGCATCTACATACCCTTGTAGATCGCTAAGGTAGCGCTCAAGAGAACGGGGTTGAAGGAGTCGATACTCGTCGTGATCCAAATCACTGGAGATCCTAGTGCCGAACGGACGGCACCTCCGCGTTCAACACACGTACAGCCCGGTGACATCTCCCATGCCTTGATCCAGCAAGGAGAGAGGGAGAGGTTGAGGAAGACTCCATCCAGCAGCAGCACAACGGCGTGGTGGTGGTGGAGGAGCGTGGCAATCCCGCAGGGCTTCGCCAAGCACTGCGGGAGAGGAGGTGTCACGGGAGGGAGGCGCCAGGCTTCAAAGCGGCTGCCCTCCTCCCTCCACTATATATAGGGGCAAGGGAGAGGGAGGGCGCAGCCTTGGCCCTTCCTCCAAGGAAGGGTGTGGCTAGGAGGAGTCCATCCTCCCAAGGCACCTAGGAGGTGCCTTCCCTTTAGGACTCTCCTTTCCCTTATCTCTTGGCGCATGGGCCTCTTGGGGCTGGTGCCCTTGGCCCATATAGGCCAAGGCACACACCCCTACAGCCCATGTGGCCCCCCGGGGCTGGTGGACCCCTGGTGGACCCCTGCACCTTCGGCACTCCGGTACAATACCGATAATGCGTGAAACTTTTCCGGCGACCAAAACAAGACTTCCCATATATAAATATTTACCTCCGGACCATTCCGGAACTCCTCATGACGTCCGAGATCTCATCTAGGACTCCGAACAAAATTCGGTAATCACATACAAACTTCCTTTATAACCCTAGCGTCATCGAACCTTAAGTGTGTAGACCCTACGGGTTCGGGAATCATGCAGACATGACCGAGACGTTCTCCGGTCAATAACCAACAGCGGGATCTAGATACCCATGTTGGCTCCCACATGTTCCACGATGATCTCATCGGATGAACCATGATGTCGAGGATTCGATCAATCCCGTATACAATTCCCTTTGTCTAACGGTATTGTACTTGCCAGAGATTCGATCGTCGGTATACCGATACCTTGTTCAATCTCATTACCGGCAAGTCTCTTTACTCGTTCCGTAACACATCATCCCGTGATCAACCCCTTGGTATCCGGGAGCCAACAGACACTACCGAGTGGGCCCAGAGATACCTCTCCGTTTACACGGAGTGACAAATCCCAGTCTCGATTCGTGCCAACCCAACAGACACTTTCGGAGATACCTGTAGTGCACCTTTATAGCCACCCGCCATTCGTTGTGACGCTTTGGTACACCCAAAGCATTCCTACGGTATCCAGGAGTTGCACAATCTCATGGTCTAAGGAAATGATACTTGACATTAGAAAAGCTTTAGCATACGAACTACGATCTTTGTGATAGGCTTAGGATTGGGTCTTGTCCAACACATCATTCTCCAAATGATGTGATCCCGTTATCAACGACATCCAATTTCCATGGTCAGGAAACCGTAACCATCTGTTGATCTACGAGCTAGTCAACTAGAGGCTTACTAGGGACATGGTGTTGTTTATGTATCCACACATGTATCTGAGTTTCCTATCAATACAATTATAGAATGGATAATAAACGATTATCATGAACACGGAAATATAATAATAACTAATTTATTATTGCCTCTAGGGCATATTTCCAACAGTCTCCCACTTGCACTAGAGTCAATAATCTAGTTCACATCGCCATGTGATTAACACTCACAGGTCACATCACCATGTGACCAACATCCAAAGAGTTTACTAGTGTCACTAAACTAGTTCACATCATCATGTGATTAAGACTCAATGAGTTCTGGGTTTGATCATGTTTTGCTTGTAAGAGAGGTTTTAGTCAACGGTCTCAGAACATTCAGATCCGTATGTACTTCGCAAATCTCTAGGTCATATTGTAAATGCTGCTTCCACGCTCCACTTGGAGCTATTCCAAATGGTTTCTCCACTATACGATCCGGTTTGCTACTCGAGTCATTCGGATAGGTGTTAAAGCTTGCATCGACGTAACCCTTTACGCCGATCTCTTTATTACCTCCATAATCGAGAAACATTTCCTTATTCCTCTAAGGATAATTTTGATCGCCGTCAATGATCCATTCTGGATCATTCTTGTACCCTTTAGTGACTCATGGCAAGGCACACTTCGATGCGGTACACAACATAGCATACTATAGAGCCTATGTCGAAACATAGGGACGACCTTCGCCTTTACTCTCTCTTCTGCCGTGGTCGAGCTTTAACTCTTAACTTCATACCTTACAACTCAGGCAAGAACTCCTTCTTTGACTGATCCATCTTGAACACCTTCAAGATCATGTCAAGGTATGTGCTCATTTGAAAGTACTTATTAAGCGTTTTTGATCTATCCTTATAGATCTTGATGCTCAACGTTCAAGTAGCTTAATCCAGGTTTTCCATTGAAAAACACTTTCAAATAACCCTATATGCTTTCCAGAAATTCTACATCATTTCTGATCAACGACATGTCAACAACATATACTTATCAAAAATTCTATAGTGCTCCCTCTCACTTCTTTGGAAATACAAGTTTCTCATAAACTTTGTATAAACCCAAAATCTTTGATCATCTCATCAGAGCGTACATTCCAACTCCGAGATGCTTACTCCAGTCCTTAGAAGGATTGCTGGAGCTTTGCATACTTGTTAGCGTCTTTCAGGATTTGTCAAAACCTTCTAGTTGTATTTCATACAACCTTTCCTCAAGAAAATCGTCGAGGAAACAATGTTTTTTGACATCCTATCTGCAAGATTTCATAAATAATGAAGTAACTGCTAATCCAATTCCAACAGACTCTTAGCATCGCTAAGAATGAGAAAGTCTCATCACAGTCAACTCCTTGAACTTGTCGGAAAACATCTTAACGACAAGTCGAGCTTTCTTAATGGTGACACTTTACCATCATTATCCGTCTTCTTCAAAAATCCATTTGTACCCAACAGCCTCTACGACCATCAAGTAGTTCTTCCAAAGTCTACACTTTGTTTTCATACATGGATCCTCTCTCGGATTTTATGGCCTCAAGCCATTTGTCGGAATCCGGGCCCACCATCGCTTCTCCATAGCTCGTAGGTTCATTGTTGTCTAGCAACATGACCTTCAAGACAGGATCACCGTACTACTCAAGCAAGAGTACTGTCCTTGTCATCCCACGTGGTTTTGTAGTGACTTGATCCAAGCATTATGATCACTATCATCGCTTCCACTTCAATTGGTGTAGGTGCCACAGAACAACTTCCCGTGCCTGCTACACACTAGTTGAAGTGATGGTTCAACAACCTCATCAAGTCTCCACCATCCTCCCACTCAATTCTTTCAAGAGAAACTTTTCCTCGAGAAAGGACCCGTTTCTAGAAACAATTACTTTTGCTTCCGGATCTGAGATAGGAGGTATACCCAACCATTTTGGGTATCCTATGAAGATGTATTTATCCATTTTGGGTTCGAGATTATCACGATGAAACTCTTTCACATAAGCTTCGCAGCCCCAAACTTTTAAGAAACGACAAATTAGGTTTCTCCAAACCATAGTTCAAACGGTGTCATCTCAATGGAATTACGTGGTGCCCTTATTAAAGTGAGTGTGGTTGTCTCTAATGCCTAACCCATGAACGATAGTGGTAATTCGATAAGAGACATCATGGTACGCACCATATCCAATAGGGTGCAACTATGATGTTCGGACACACCATCACACTATGGTGTTCCAGGAGGTATTAATTGTGAAACAATTTCCACAATGTCTTAATTGTGTGCCAAAGCTCGTAACTCAGATACTCATCTCTATGATCATATCATAGACATTTTATCCTTTTGTCACGATGATCTTCAACTTCACTCTAAAATTACTTGAACCATTCAATAATTCAGACTTGTGTTTCATCAAGTAAATATACTCAACATCTACTCAAATCATCGTGAAGTAAGAACATAATGATATTCATCAGATGCCTCAAAGACTCATTGGACTGCACACATCAAAATGTGTTACTTCCAACAAGTTGCTATCTTGTTCCATCTAACTGAAAAACGAGGCTTTTCAGTCATCTTTCCCATGTGGTATGATTTGCATATCTCAAGTGATTCAAAATCAAGTGAGTCCAAACGATACATCTGCATGGAGTTTCTTCATGCGTATACACCAATAGACATGGTTCGTATGTCTCAAACTTTTCAAAAAACGAGTGCGTCCAAAGATCCATCAACAAGGAGCTTCTTCATGCGTTTTTACACCAATATGACTTACATGGCAGTGCCACAAGTAAGTGGTACTATCATTACTATCTTTATCTTTTGGCATGAAAATGTGTATCACTACGATCGAGATTTCAATAAACCATTCATTTTAGGTGCAAGACCATTGAAGGTATTTATTCAAATAAACAGAGTAACCATTTTTCTCGTTAAATGAATGACCGTACTGCGATAGACATAATCCAATCATGTCTATGCTCAACGCAAACACCAAATCTCGATGGTAGAGGGAGCGTGTGATGCTTGATCACATCAACCTTGGAAACACTTCCAACACATATCGCCAGCTCACCTTTAGCTAGTCTCCGTTTATTCCGTAGCTTTTATTTCAAGTTACTAACACTTAGCAACTGAACCGGTATCTAATACCCTGGTGCTACTAGGAGTACTAGCAAAGTACACATTAACGTAATGTATATCCAATATACTTCTATCGACCTTGCCTGCCTTCTTATCTACCAAGTATCTAGGGTGGTTCTGCTTCAGGTCCGTTCCTCTCATCACAGAAGCACTTAGTCTCGGGTTTGGGTTCAACCTTGGGTTTCTTCACTGGAGCAACAACTGATTTGCCGTTTCAGGAAGGTACCCTTCTTGCCCTTGCCCTTCTTGAAACTAGTGGTTTCATTAACCATCAACAATTGATGCTCCTTCTTGATTTCTACATTCGCGGTGTCAAACATCGCGAATACCTCAAGGATCACCATATCTATCCCTGATATGTTATAGTTCATCACGAAGCTCTAGCAGCTTGGTGGCAATGTCTTTGGGGAAACATCACTATCTCGTCTGGAAGATCAACTCCTACTTGATTCAAGTGATTGTTGTACCCAGACAATCAGAGTACAAGCTCAACGATTGAGATCTTCTCCCTTAGTTTGTTGGTTAGAAAACTCGTCGGAGGTCTCATACCTCTTGACGTGGGCACGATCCTGAAATCCCAATTTCAGCCCTCGAAACATCTCATATGTTCTGCGACGTTTCAAAAATGTCTTCGGTGCCTCAATTCTAAACCATTTAACATTACCGAACTATCATGTAGTCATCAAAACGTGTATGTCGGATGTTCGCAACATCCACAGACGACGTTCGAGGTTCAGCACACCGAGCGGTGCATTAAGGACATAAGCCTTCTACTGTCCGCATAATTGCTACTGTCAACTTTCATCTATATTTTCTCTAGGAACATATCTAAACAGTGGAACTAAAGCGCGAGCTTACGACATAATTTGCAAAGATCTTTTGACTATGTTCAGGATAATTAAGTTCATCTCATGAAATCCCACTCAGATAGACATCCCTCTAGTCATCTAAGTGGTTACATGATCCGAGTCAACTAGGCCGTGTCCGATCATCACGTGAGACGGACTAGTCATCATCGGTGAACATCTTCATGTTGATCGTATCTACTATACGACTCATGCTCAACCTATCGGTCTCTTGTGTTCCGAGGCCATGTCTGTACATGCTAGGCTCGTCAAGTTAACCTAAGTGTTTCGCGTGTGTAAATCTGGCTTACACCCGTTGTATGTGAACGTAAGAATCTATCACACCCGATCATCACGTGGTGCTTGAAACGATTTAACTTTACATAACGGTGCACTCGTTCGGGGAACACTTTCTTGAAATTTTAATGAGGGATCATCTTATTTACTAACGTCGTTCTAAGCAAATAAGATGCATAAACATGATAAACATCACATGCAATCAAATAGTGACATGATATGGCCATTATCATTTTGCTCCTTTTGATCTCCGTCTTCGGGGCTCCATGATCATCATCGTCACCGGCATGACACCATGATCTCCATCATCATGATCTCCATCATCGTGTCTTCATGAAGTTATCTCGCCAACTATTACTTCTACCACTATGGCTACCGATTAGCAATAAAGTAAAGTAATTACATGGCGTTGTTCAATGACACGCAGGTCATACAATAAATTAAGACAACTCCTATGGCTCCTGCCGGTTGTCATACTCATCGACATGCAAGTCGTGATTCCTATTACAAGAACATGATCAATCTCATATATCACATATCATTCATCACATTCTTCTTGGCCATATCACATCACATAGCATACCCTGCAAAAACAAGTTAGACGTCCTCTAATTGTTGTTTGCATTTTTACGTGGCTGCTATGGGTTTCTAGCAAGAACGTTTCTTACCTACGCAAAACCACAACGTGATATGCCAATTGCTATTTACCCTTCATAAGGACCCTTTTCATCGAATCCGTTCCGACTAAAGTGGGAGAGATCGGCACCGCTAGCCACCTTATGCACCAAGTGCATGTCGACCGGTGGAACCTGTCTCACGTGGAAGATGCGTGTAAGGTCGGTCCGGCCGCTTCATCCCACAATACCGTCAAACAAGATTGGACTAGTAACGGTAAGCATATTGAACAAAATCAACGCCCACAACTACTTTGTGTTCTACTCGTGCAAAGAATCTACGCAATAGACCTAGCTCATGATGCCACTTTGTTGGGGAACGAGCATAAATTCAAAATTTTCCTCGTGTCACCAAGATCTATCTATGGAGAAACCAGCAACGAGGGGAAGGAGAGTGCATCTACATACCCTTGTAGATCGCTAAGCGGAAGCGTTCAAGAGAATGGGGTTGAAGGAGTCGTACTCGTCGTGATCCAAATCACCGGAGATCCTAGTGCCGAACGGACGGCACCTCCGCGTTCAACACACGTACAGCCCGGTGACATCTCCCATGCCTTGATCCAGCAAGGAGAGAGGGAGAGGTTGAAGAACACCCCATCCAGCAGCAGCACAATGGCGTGGTGGTGGTGGAGGAGTGTGGCAATCCTGCAGGGCTTCGCCAAGCACCTGCGGGAGAGGAGGATGTGTCACGGGAGGGAGGAAGGCGCCAGGGCTTCAGGTGCAGCTGCCCTCCCTCCCCTCCACTATATATAGGGGCAAGGGAGAGGGGAGGGGCGCAGCCTTGGCCCTTCCTCCAAGGAAGGGCGCGGCTAGGGAGGAGTCCATCCTCCCCAAGGCACCTAGGAGGTGCCTTCCCCCTTTAGGACTCTCCCTTTCCCTTATCTCTTGGCGTATGGGCCTCTTGGGGCTGGTGCCCTTGGCCCATATAGGCCAAGGCGCACACCCCTATAGCCCATGTGGCCCCCCGGGGCTGGTGGACCCCCGAACCCCTTTCGGCACTCTCGGTACAATACCGATAATGCGCGAAACTTTTCCGGCAACCAAAAAAAGACTTCCCATATATAAATCTTTACCTCCGGACCATTCCGGAACTCCTCGTGACGTCCGGGATCTCATCCGGGACTCCGAATAACATTCATTAACCACATACAAACTTCCTTTATAACCCTAGCGTCATCGAACCTTAACTGTGTAGACCCTACGTGTTCGGGAATCATGCAGTCATGACCGAGACGTTCTCCGGTCAATAACCAACAGCGGGATCTGGATACCCATGTTGGCTCCCACATGTTCCACGATGATCTCATCCGATGAACCACGATGTCGAGGATTCGATCAATCCCATATACAATTCCCTTTGTCTAACGGTATTGTACTTGCCCGAGATTCGATCGTCGGTCTACCGATACCTTGTTCAATCTCGTTACCGGCAAGTCTCTTTACTCGTTCCGTAACACATCATCCCGTGATCAACCCCTTGGTATCCGGGAGCCAACAGACACTACCGAGTGGGCCCAGAGATACCTCTCCGTTTACACGGAGTGACAAATCCCAGCTCGATTCGTACCAACCCAATGACACTTTCGGAGATACCTGTAGTGCACCTTTATAGCCACCCGATTACGTTGTGACGCTTTGGTACACCCAAAGCATTCCTACGGTATCCGGAGTTGCACAATCTCATGGTCTAAGGAAATGATACTTGACATTAGAAAAGCTTTAGCATACGAACTACGATCTTTGTGCTAGGCTTAGGATTGGGTCTTGTCCATCACATCATTCTCCAAATGATGTGATCCCGTTATCAACTACATCCAATGTCCATGGTTAGGAAACCGTAACAATCTGTTGAACAACGAGCTAGTCAACTAGAGGCTTACTAGGGACATGGTGTTGTTCATGTATCCACACATGTATCTGAGTTTCCTATCAATACAATTATAGCATGGATAATAAACGATTATCATGAACAAGGAAATATAATAATAGCTAATTTATTATTGCCTCTAGGGCATATTTCCAACATAAGATCATATGTTTCTTCAACAGGCGGTAAATTAAGACCATGTATTTCTTCAATAGGAGGTAAATTCTTAACATCTTCAGCTTTTATACCCTTTTCTTTCATAGATTTATTTGCCTCTTGCATATCTTCAGGACCGAGAAATAGAACACCCCTCTTCTTCGGAGTTGGTTTAGGAATAGGCTCAGGAACTGGCTCAAGAAGTGTCCAATTATTTTCATTGGTCAACATATTATTCAATAGAATGTCAGCTTCATCCGGTGTTCTTTCCCTGAAAACAGAACCAGCACAACTATCCAGGTAATATCTGGAAGCATTGGTTAGTCCATTATAAAATATATCAAGTATTTCATTTTTCTTGAGAGGATGATCAGGCAAAGCATTAAGTAATTGGAGAAGCCTCCCCCAAGCTTGTGGGAGACTCTCTTCTTCAATTTGCACAAAATTATATATATATCCCTTAAAGCAACTTGTTTCTTATGAGGAGGGAAATATTTAGCAGAGAAGTAATAAATCATATCCTCGGGACTACACACACAACCAGGATCAAGAGAATTAAACCATATCTTAGCATCACCCTTTAATGAGAACGGAAATATTTTAAGGATATAAAAGTAGCGAGTTCTCTCATCATTAGTGAACAGGGTGGCTATATCATTTAATTTAGTAAGATGTGCCACAACAGTTTCAGATTCATAGCCATAAAAAGGATCAATTCAGCCAAAGTAATTATATCAGGATCAATAGAGAATTCATAATCCTTATCAGTAACACAGATAGGTGAAGTGGCAAAAGCAGGGTCAGGTTTCATTCTAGCATTAAGAGATTGCCGCTCCCATTTAGCTAATAATTTCTTAAGATCACTTCTATCATTGCAAGCAAGAATGGCTCTAGCAGATTCTTCATCCAAAACATAACCCTCAGGCACAACAGGCAATTCATATTTATTAGGGGGAGAGCCTTCATCATCACTATCTTCAATATTATCAGTTTCAATAATTTCATTCTCTCTAGCCCTAGCAAGTTGTTCATCAAGAAATTCACCGAGTGGCACAGTAGTATCAAGCATAGAAGTAGTTTCATCATAAGTATCATGCATAGCAGAAGTGGCATCATCAATAACATGCGACATATCAGAATTAATAGAAGAAGCAGGTTTAGGTGTCGCAAGCTTACTCAAAACAGAAGGTGAATCAAGTGCAGAGATAGATGGCAGTTCATTACCTCCCCTCGCAGTTGAGGGATAAATCTTTGTTTTATCGTCTTTCAAGTTCCTCATAGTGACCAGCAGATATAAATCCCAAGTGACTCAAAGAATAGAGCTATGCTCCCTGGCAACGGCGCCAGAAAATAGTCTTGATAACCCACAAGTATAGGGGATCGCATCGGTTTTCGAGGGTAGAGTATTCAACCCAAATTTATTGATTCGACACAAGGGGAGCCAAAGAATATTCTCAAGTATTAGCAGTTGAGTTGTCAATTCAACCACACCTGGATAACTTAATATCTGCAACAAAGTATTTAGTAGCAAAGTAATATGGAAGTAACAGAGCGTAACGGTAGCAAAAGTAATATTTTGGGTTTAGTAGTGATTGTAACAAAGAGCAAATGTAAAAGTAAATAAGCGAAGAACAATATGTGAAAAGCTCGTAGGCATTGGATCGGTGATGGAGAATTATGCCGGATGCGGTTCATCATGTAACAGTCATAACATAGGCTGACACAAAACTAGCTCCAATTCATCAATGTAATGTAGGCATGTATTCAAAATATAGACATACATGCTTATGGAAAAGAACTTGCATGGCATCTTTTGTCCTACCCTCCCATGGCAGCGGGGTCCTAGCAGAAACTAAGGGATATTAAGGCCTCCTTTTAATAGAGTACCGGACCAAAGCATTAACACATAGTGAATACATGAACTCCTCAAACTACGGTCATCACCGGAGTGGTCCCGATTATTGTCACTGGGCTGCGGATCATAACACATAGTAGGTGACTATAGACTTGCAAGATAGGATCAAGAACTCACATATATTCATGAAAACATAATAGGTTCAGATCTGAAATCATGGCACTTGGGCCCTAGTGACAAGCATTAAGCATAGCAAAGTCATAGTAACATCAATCTCAGAACATAGTGGATACTAGGGATCAAACCCTAACAAAACTAACTCGATTACATGATAGATCTCATCCAACCCATCACCGTCCAGCAAGCCTACGATGGAATTACTCACGCACGGTGGTGAGCATCGTGAAATTGGTGATGGAGGATGGTTGATGATGACGATGGTGACGGATTCCCCTCTCTGGAGCCCCGGACGGACTCTAGATCAGCCCTCCCGAGAGGTTTTAGGGCTTGGCAGCGGCTCCATATCATAAAACGCAATGAATCCTTCTCTCTATTTTTTTCTCCCCGAAAGTGAATATATGGAGTTGGAGTTGAGGTTGGTGGAGCGTAGGGGGGCCACGAGGCAGGGGGCGCGCCCAGGGGGGCTGGCACGCCCCCACCCTCATGGACAGGGTGTGGGCCCCCTGGCGTGGATTCTTCTTCCAGTATTTTTATTATTTCTAAAAATACGTTCTGTGGAGTTTCCGGTCATTCCGAGAACTTTTGTTTCTGCACATAAATAACACCATGGAAAGTCTGCTGAAAACAGTGCCATTCCGGGTTAGTTCCATTCAAATCATGCAAATTAGAGTCCAAAACAAGGGAACAAGTTTTTGGAAAAGTAGATACGACGGAGACGTATCAAGCTCTCAAGAGAAATTATTATTCAAAAAATTTATGCTCGGCTTTCTGACAACAATCGCTCCATGCTCGATACTTCTTGTACTAGTTCTTTTATGATGAAGACTATTGAATTCAGATGGGATTTACTGAAAAGAATTAAACGCAACTCTGAAGATTGGGATCTCGACGAAGTTAAGGAGTCAGGTATAACACCTAAGTTTTATTGTGTTAAATTTTTTATGGATACCGATGTTTTCCTTAAATTTAGCACTAAATATGGACTTGACTCTGAGATAGTAGCTTCTTTCTGTGAATCATTTGCTACTCATGTTGATCTCCCTAAGGATAAGTGGTTTAAATATCACCCTCCCATAGGATTAAAAGTAGTTCAACCTATTAAAGTGGAAGAAAAGACTATCACTTATAATGATCCTATTGTTCCTACTGCTTATGTTGAGAAACCACTTTTTCCTGTCAGGATAAAGGATCATGCTAAAGCTTCAACTGTGGTTCGTAAAAGTAATATTAGAACTTATACACCTCCTGAGCAAGTTAAAGTTGAACCTAATATTGCTATTGTTAAAGATCTCTTGGCAGATAATATTGATGGGCATGTTATATATTTCTATGAGGAAACTGCTAGAATTGCTAAACTTGGTGCTAAAGATAAACATAGACCTGTGGTAGGCATGCCTGTTATTTCTGTTAAAATAGGAGATCATTGTTATCACGGCTTGTGTGATATGAGTGCTAGTGCTAGTGCAATACCTCATTCTTTATACGAAGAAATTATGCATGATATTGCACCTGCTGAGATAGAAGATATCGATGTTACCAGTAAGCTTGCCAATAGAGATACTATTTCACCGATTGGGATTGTTAGAGATGTTGAAGTCTTGTGTGGGAAAGTTAAATATCCTGCTGATTTTCTTGTTCTTGGTTCCCCACAAGATAGCTTTTGTCCCACTATATTTGGTAGACCCTTCTTGAATACTGTCAATGCTAGGATAGACTGCGAAAAGGATGTTGTTACTATTGGTTTGGATGATATGTCTCACGAGTTTAATTTTTCTAAATTTTGTAGACAACCCCGTGATGAGGAATTGCCTAGTAAGGATGAAATTATTGGTCTTGCTTCTATTTTTGGGCCTCCTAATGATCCTTGAGAACAATATTTGCTTGACCATGAAAATGATATGTTTATGAATGAAAGAAGGGAAATAGATGAAGTATTCTTTAAACAGGGACCCATTCTGAAACACAATTTGCCTGTTGAAATCCTAGGGGATCCTCCTCCACCCAAGGGTGATCCCGTGTTTGAGCTTAAACCATTGCCTGATACTCTTAATATGCTTATCTTGATGAAAAGAAGATATATTATGTTATTATTAGTGCTAATCTTTCAGAGCATGAAGAAGAGAAATTATTGAAAACTCTGAAGAAGCACCGTGCTACTATTGGATATACTCTTGATGATCTTAAGGGCATTAGTCCCACTCTATGTCAACACAAAATAAATTTGGAGAAAGATGCCAAACCAGTTATTGATCACCAACGACGGCTGAACCCTAAGATGAAAGAAGTGGTAAGAAAGGAAATATTAAAGCTCCTTGAGGCAGGTATAATTTATCCCGTTGCTGATAGTCAGTGGGTAAATCATGTCCAATGTGTCCCTAAGAAGGGAGGTATTACTGTCGTTCCTAATGATAAAGATGAATTGATTCCGCAAAGAATTATTACAGGTTATAGGATGGTAATTGAGTTCTGTAAATTAAATAAAGCTACTAAAAAGGATCATTACCCCTTGCCATCCATTGATCAAATGGTAGAAAGATTATCCAAACACACACATTTTTGCTTTCTAGATGGTTACTCTGGTTTCTCTCAAATACCTGTGTCAGCTGAAGATCAAGCAAAGACCACTTTTACTTGCCCTTTCGGTACCTTTGCTTATAGACGCATGCCTTTTGGTTTATGTAATGCACCTGCTACCTTTCAAAGATGCATGATGGCTATATTCTCTGATTTTTGTGAAAAGATTTGTTAGGTTTTCATGGACGGTTTCTCCGTTTATGGATCCTCTTTTGATGATTGCTTGAGCAACCTTGATCGAGTTTTGCAGAGATGTGAAGAAACTAACCTTGTCTTGAATTGGGAAAAATGCCACTTTATGGTTAATGAAGGTATTGTCTTGGGGCATAAAATTTCTGAAAGAGGTATTGAATTTGATAAAGCTAAAGTCGATGCTATTGAAAAGATGTCGTGTCCCAAGGACATCAAAGGTATAAGAAGTTTCCTTGGTCATGCTGGTTTTTATAGGAGGTTCATTTAGGACTTTTCAAAAAATTCTCGGCCTCTGACTAATCTGTTACAAAAAGATATACCTTTTGTCTTTGATGATGATTGTGTAGAAGCATTTGAAATACTTAAGAAAGCATTGATTTCTGCACCTATTGTTCAGCCACCTGAATGGAATTTACCCTTTGAAATTATGTGTGATGCTAGTGATTATGCTGTAGGTGCTGTTCTAGGGCAAAGAGTTGATAAGAAATTAAATGTTATTCAATATGCTAGTAAAACTCTAGACAATGCCCAGAAAAATTATGCTACTATTGAAAAATAATTTTTAGCGGTTGTATTTGCTTGTGATAAGTTCAGACATTATATTGTTGATTCTAAAGTAACTATTCACACTGATCACGCTGCTATTAAATACCTTATGGAAAAGAAAGATGGCTAGCCTAGACTTATTAGATGGGTTCTCTTGCTACAAGAATTTGATTTGCATATTATTGATAGAAAGGGAGCTGAGAACCCGTGCTGGCATAACTTGTCTAGGTTAGAGAATGTTCTTGATGACCCACTACCTATTGATGATAGCTTCCCTGATGAACAATTAGCTGTCATAAATGCTTCTCGTACTGCTCCATGGTATGCTGATTATGCTAATTACATTGTTGCTAAATTTGTACCACCTAGTTTCACAAACCAGCAAAAGAAAAAGTTATTCTATGATTCGAGACATTACTTCTGGGATGACCCACACCTTTATAAAGAAGGAGTAGATGGTGTTATTGGACGTTGTATACCTGGGCATGAACAGGAACAGATCCTACGGAAGTGTCACTCCGAAGTTTATGGAGGACACCACGCTGGAGATAGAACTGCACATAAGGTATTGCACTCCGGTTTTTATTGGCCTACTCTCTTCAAAGATGCCCGTAAGTTTGTCTTATCTTGTGATGAATGCCAAAGAATTGGTAACATTAGTAGACGTCAAGAAATGCCTATGAATTATTCACTTGTTATTGAACCATTCGATGTTTTGGGCTTTGATTACATGGGACCATTTCCTTCCTCTAATGGGTATACACATATTTTAGTTGATGTTGATTATGTTACTAAGTGGGTAGAAGCTATTCCAACTAGTAGTGCTGATCATAACACCTCTATTAAGATGCTTAAAGAAGTTATTTTTCTGAGGTTTGGAGTCCCTAGATATTTAATGACTGATGGTGGTTCACATTTTATTCATGGTGCCTTTCGTAAAATGCTTGCTAAGTATGATGTTAGTCATAGAATTGCATCTCCATATAACCCACAGTCTAGTGGTCAAGTAGAATTGAGTAATAGATAGCTCAAATTAATTTTGCAAAAGACTGTTAATAGATCTAGAAAGAATTGGTCCAAGAAACTTGATGATGCATTATGGGCCTATAGAACTGCATATAAAAATCCTATGGGCATGTCTCCGTATAATATGGTTTATGGAAAAGCATGTCACTTACCTCTCGAACTAGAACATAAGGCATATTGGGCTATTAAAGAGCTCAATTATGATTTCAAACTTGCTGGTGAGAATGGGCTACTTGACATTAGCTCACTTGATGAATGGAGAACCCAAGCCTGTGAGAATGCCAAACTGTTTAAAGAAAAAGTTAAAAGATGGCATGACAAAAGGATACGAAAGCGTGAGTTTAATGTAGGTGACTATGTGTTGCTATTCAAGTCTTGTTTAAGATTTTTTGCAGGAAAACTTCTCTCTTAATGGGAAGGCCCTTACGTTATCGAGGAGGTCTATCGTTCCGGTGCCATAAAAATCAACAACTTCGGAGGCACAAATCCGAAGGTGGTGAACGGTCTAAGAATCAAACATTATATCTCAGGTAATCCTATAAATGTTGAAACTGATATTATTGAAACCGTAACCCCGGAGGAATACATAAGGAACACTTTCCAAAACGTTTTAGACTCCGAAAAGGAATAGGTATGTGGTACGGTAAGTAAACCGACTCCAAAATAGTTATAATGGAAATATTTCTCCGTTTTGGAATATTTAAGAAAATGGGAAAATAAGAAGTAGTCCGGGAAGGACACGAGGCTTCCACGAGGGTGGAGGGCGCGCCCTACCCCCCTGGGCGCGCCCCCCTGCCTTGTGGGCACCCCGTGCGCTCTCCGGACTCTGTTTTCTTGCACAATACTTCTTTCGGTCGGCAAAAAATCATTATGTAATCTCCTGAAGGTTTTGACCACCGTATCACGCAAATATCCTCTGTCTTTGTTTCGTGTTGTCTCTGCCGCAGATTATAGCAAGATGTCATCTCAGGATTCCGACGGAGAGAGCTATGTCTCACACCTCATTGCTGACCCAAAGACCTATGGGGATCTATCTCCTTGTGGTCGAACTACGGATGATGAGGAGGATGCTCATTTGATGAGGATCAATGATTCAAGTTCGGAGGAGGAGGATGTCCCTCTACCTCAACCTCGGGATATGCACGTGAAGTTCAAGAAATCTAGTATCCCTAGGAGAGCTAAACTATGTAACAACCGATCTTTTCCTTCTCATTTTCGGCAGAAAAGCAAAGGAGATTTATTTGACAAAATTTTTAAGCTGGAATCGGAGATCGATAATTTACAGGAGGAAATTGCCCTTCTCAATTACAATATGAAAAATCTGAAGGCACAATTATCATCATCACCACCATCTTCCTCACCACCGAAGAAAGAGACATAATCACATGGGTATGGGCACTCCCCTAGGCAACTGCCAAACTTGGGGGAGTTGCCCCGGTATCGTATCACCATCACACTCCTATCTTTCTGTTTTTATTGGTTCGATCCTTTTGGTAATATCTTGATCTAGTAGAATAAAGTTTTAGTATGATCTAGTTTTGAGTTTTGCTTTATGATCCTCTATGTAATCGAGTCTGTGAGCTATATAATAAAGATTAGTATTGAGTCAAGGGCTTAATTTCTATGCTATGATCTTGAGTGAATAAAAGAAAGACAGAAAAATAAAATAAAAAGAAATAAAGAGATCATATTGATCTTATGGAGAGTAATGTCTTCACATATAAAGAGTATGATGAATAAAAATTGTTGAGAGTGGACAAGCATAGTTTTGGTCATCGTTGCAATTAATAGGAAGTAATAAAGAAAGAGAGGTTTCACATATAAATATACTATCTTGGACATCTTTTATGATTGTGAGCACTCATTAAAATATGACATGCTAAAGAGTTGACGTTGGACATGGAAGACAACGTAATGGGTTATGTTTTCTTACATCTGAAATAAAGTATATTGTCATGGATCATCCAACATGTTGAGCTTGCCTTTCTACCTCATGCTAGCCAAATTCTTTGCACTAAGTAGAGATACTACTTGTGCTTCCAAATACCCTTAAACCTAGTTTTGCCATGAGAGTCCACCATATCTACCTATGGATTGAGTAAGATCCTTCAAGTAAGTTTTCATCGGTGCAAGAAATAAAAATTGCTCTCTAAATATGTATGATTTATTAGTGTGGAGAAAATAAGCTTTATACGATCTTGTGATGTGGAAGAAATAAAAGCGATGGACTGCATAATAAAGTCCACATTACAGGTGGCAATATAAAGTGACGTTCTTTTGCATTAAGATTTCGTGCATCCAACCATGAAAGCGCATGACAACCTATGCTTCCCTCTACGAAGGGCCTATCTTTTACTTTTATCTTCTACCCTTATGCAAACAGTCATGGCGATCTTCACCTTTCCTTTTTACATTTTATCCTTTGGCAAGCACATTGTGTTGGAAAGATCCTGATATTTATATATCCAATTGGATGTAAGTTCGCATGAACTATTATTGTTGACGTTACCTTTGAGGTAAAAGGTTGGGCGGCGAAACTATAAGCCCCTATCTTTCTCTGTGTCAGATTAAAACTCCATAACCACAAGTATTGCGTGAGTGTTAGCAATTGTGAAAGACTAAATGATAGTTGAGTATGTGGACTTGCTGAAAAGCTCTTATATTGACTCTTTCCAATGTTATGATAAATTGCAATTGCCTCAATGACTGAGATTATAGTTTGTTAGTTCTCAAGGAAGTTTCTGATTCATACTTTGCATTGTGAATAGCTTATTACTTGAGCATAAGAAATCATATGACAATATCCATATATGTTGCTGTTATAAGAATAATCATGATGCCCTCATGTCCGTATTTTATTTTATCGACACCTCTATCTCTAAACATGTGGACATATCTATCGTTATCGGCTTCCGCTTGAGGACAAGCGAGGTCTAAGCTTGGTGGAGTTGATACGTACATTTTGCATCATGCTTTTATATCGATGTTTATTGCATTATGGGTTGTTATTACACGTTATGTCACAATACTTATGCCTATTCTCTCTTATTTTACAAGGTTTACATGAAGAGGGAGAATGCCGGCAGCTGGAATTCTGGGCTGGAAAAGGACCAAATATAAGAGACCTATTCTGCACAACTCCAAAAGTCCTGAAACTCCACGGAAGTCATTTTTGGAAATAATAAAAAATACTGAGCGAAGAAAATACCAGAGGGGGCCCACACCCTGGCCACTAGGATGGGGGGCGCGCCCTACCCCCTGGGTGCGCTCCCCTGCCTCGTGGGCCCCCTGGCAGGCCTCCGGTGCCCATCTTCTGCTATATGAAGTCTTTTATCGTGGAAAAAATCATAAGCAAGCTTTCGGGAAGAAACTCCGCCGCCACGAGGCGGAACCTTGGCGGAACCAATCTAGGGCTCCGGCAGAGCTGTTCTCCCGGGGAAACTTCCCTCCGGGAGGGGGAAATCATCGCCATCGTCAGCATCAACGATCCTCTCATTGGGAGGGGGTCAATCTCCATCAACTTCTTCACCAGCACCATCTCCTCTCAAACCCTAGTTCATCTCTTGTATCCAATCTTTGTCCCAAAGCCTCAGATTGGTACCTGTAGGTTGCTAGTAGTGTTGATTACTCCTTGTAGTTGATGCTAGTTGGTTTATTTGGTGGAAGGTCATATGTTCAGATCCATTATGCATATTAATACCCCTCTGATTATGAACATGAATATGATTTGTGAGTAGTTACGTTTATTCCTGAGGACATGGGAGAAGTCTTGCTATTAGTAGTCATGTGAATTTGGTATTCGTTCGATATTTTTATGAGATGTATGTTGTCTCTCCTCTAGTGGTGTTATGTGAACGTCGACTACATGACAGTTCACCATTATTTGGGCCTAGAGGAAGGCATTGTGAAGTAATAAGTAGATGATGGGTTGCTAGAGTGACAGAAGCTTAAACCCTAGTTTATGCGTTGCTTCGTAAGGGGCTGATTTGGATCCACATGTTTCATGCTATGGTTAGGTTTACCTTAATACTTCTTTTGTAGTTGCGGATGCTTGCAATAGGAGTTAATCATAAGTGGGATGCTTGTCCAAGTAAGGACGACACCCAAGCACCGGTCCACCCACATACCAAATTATCAAAGTAACGAACGCGAATCATATGAGCGTGATGAAAACTAGCTTGACGATAATTCCCATGTGTCCTCAGGAGCGCTTTTCTCTATATAAGAGTTTGTCCAGGCTTGTCCTTTGCTACAAAAAGGATTGGGCCACCTTGCTGCACTTTATTTACTTTCGTTACTTGTTACACGTTACAAATTACCTTATCACAAAACTTTCTGTTACCGCTAATTTCAGTGCTTGTAGAGAATACCTTGCTGAAAACCGCTTATCATTTCCTTCTGCTCCTCGTTGGGTTTGACACTCTTACTTATCGAAAGGACTATGATAGATCCCCTATACTTGTGTGTCATCATGTAACTTAGCAAAAAAAAACGTCCATATATAGACCCGTTTGAAGACTAACTCAAATTTCTCCCCCTTTGTCATCAAATGACCAAAAGGGATGAAAAGTGAGGACTAACGCCCCTGAAGAATATCACGAAGACGATGGAGGAGCGCCAGTGTTGTCGGGGTTAGTTGTTGAAGTAGGGCCTGCCGCAGTGTCGTCCAAATCTTCATGCTCATCTGTCTCGCGCGATGAAGAATATGAGCTGGCCACCAAGGAAGGAACTTTGACTTTCTTGAATTTCTTTGACGGTGGCTGAGACCAGTCAAAGTCCTGCTTGAAGCCCATCTGCTTGAGATCTTCTTCACCATAAAGATGAGATAGAACAATCCTGGTGCGATTGAATACTTCATGGAGGTAGTAGTGGTTCTTCTTCACAAAATTTTGTGTAGTAGTCATGTTGTGAAGAATCGAACCAAACTGACGCTTGACCCATTTGTGGTTGCGATCGACCTTCTGATGAAGACTAAGGAGAAGCTCACGATCAATCATCACCCTTGGAGTTGTGCCTTGAGGATTTTGCTTTGAGGCATTGGCGGCATAGTCATGAGTGGCAGAGTCATCATAGGTGGAGTAAGATGCAGGTTTGCAGAACTGACCATCCAATGGATGAATGCCTCCATCAATAACAGTAGTCGCCTTGCCCTTCTCATCTGCTGAGGAAAATGTCCGCTTGAGGACTTCGATGGGGGGCAAGTAGCTGCCATGGTTGAGTGTGTCAGCCTTGTAATTGATTGAAGACCATTATCTGAGGAATCTCATAGTCCAGGGAGCGTAAGGCTTCAATTCAAAAGGTGACAATGCAACATTGTCCATAGTCCTCATGAAGAAATCATGGTAGTTGACAGGAACTCCATGCATGATGTTGAAAAGCAGATTCTTCATGATGCCAATGACCTCTTCTTCATTCGAGTCGTGGCCTTTGATTGGACTCAGTGTCTTGGTCAGAATGCGATAGACAGTCTGTGGCACATACAGCAATTCCTTCACGAGGGATTTGGTCCTTGGGGCTTGACCAGCCTTCAGCGGTTTCATCAATACTTGCATGTAATGGTCAAATAGCTCAGGTTCATGGTAGATGAGCTGCGCACCTTCAAGGGGAGGGCTGACAGGCAGGGCATGAAGCAATTCAGAGGCCGGTGCTTTGAAGTGAGTGTTTTCGGTCATCCAGTCCAACACCCAAGAATTTACATCTGCAGCATTGCCAGTGTTGTGCAGCGTCGCGTAGAACTGAAGAATTAGTTCTTCATTCCAGTCAACGATGTCGGTGCAGAAGTTTAGCAGCCCAGCATCATGAAGAACACTGAGGACTGGGCAAAGCAACGTAGTGATTCCATGTCCCCATGAGGAATATGCTCATGGTCATAGACTTTGTCCTTATCAAAAAGCAGTGAAGAATAGAAGTTGGCTTGGCTTGCTGTCCAGAAATGCTTCCTTCGTAGACGAGCAGAGTCATAAGGATTGTAATCTATGAAGAATACATGCTCATGGAAGAAATCATCAGCCTTGAATTTCTGCTTCTTGGAGAAGGGATTCTTCGGCTTGGGCTGAGGAGTATCAGTCAAAGTCATCACAGCCTCAGGAATCACATTCTCAGGAACCACAGGCTGAGGAATTTCAGTTTCTGCTTCAGTAGCAGCCTGGGTCTTCGATTCTTCATCAACATTAACATCAGCACTAGTGGCTGGAATTTCTTCAGGAATGGAAGAAGTGGCTTGAGGTTCTTCAGAGCCCATTTGAACTTTAGTGTGCACTGGGGACTGAGGAATTTGTTGCAGTGGCGTGAACATGGAAGAGTTGGGGTGATGACTTTCCCAAAAGTCATCATTCATCACTGGAGTGGTGCTCCCAACGTCCACATCTTCATCTTCTTCATTCAATTCTTCAACGCTTGCCTCTTCAGCTGTGAACTGAGGCATAGGCGATGAGACACCTGGTGTTGAAGGGATATTATCCACTTCAATTTCTTCGTCCAACTGCTCTGAAGAAACAGCAGAAGGAACATCTTCATCAGATCCGCTTGGGATCTCATAATCTTCACCAAAAGGAATGATTTCCTTTGATGTCATGCTTGAGACAGGAATAGCATCAATGGGATTCTCAAACGAGCTAGTCAATGTCTTCATCTTCTTCAGTCCTAAAGACTTTGATGAAGCAAATCCTTTCCTCTTCTTTACAGCTGCTCGCTCTGCAGCCTTACTTTTCTGCACTTCTGCTGCAGAAGGAAGAATGGGACTTGGCGTTGGTGCAGGAGGATCAGAGGAAATTGGTTCATTTTCCTCAGGCACAACTGATGCAGTTGTCCTGGTTGGTTCAATTTCTTCAGGCACAAGGACAGATGCTTCAGCTAGCCTGGCTTGTTCTTTAGGCGCAACACTAGTGGTTGCCCTGGCAATGTCATCAGCGGCTAGAATGGTTTCATCAGCCCTGGTACTTGAAGTTTCATCAGCAGCCTGATTTTCATCAGCGGTGCTGGCATGTTCTTCAGTGGGCTGAGCTGATGCTTCACCCTGAGGAGATTCGTGTTTCGATGATGCAGCATCATTTGAAGTGAATTTCTCAGCCAACTTCACAAATCTGACTTTGGCTCCAAGCCAATCGGTGCGGTACACATTGAATTCATCACTGAGTCCTTTGATCTCAGTTTGTATAGCAACAAGTTCATCAGTTGTCATATTGACAACATTTTTCTTCAGAAAGCGCTCCTTCTTGTATTGAGCTTTCTTCAGCTGCCTGGCATTTTCAAACTTCCATTTTTCTTTGCTAATGAAGGCGGTCAGCATGTGACTTTGGCCAGGAGTGAGCTTGAAGTCAGGCACAGGTGTGTTGGGGTCCTTGTGCCAGAGATCAATGTACTCAAGGATCAGCTTGGGATCCAGCAGGAGAGGAACTTCACTTCCTTAGGCTCTAGCGGCCCTTTGCTGTCTATCTCTGATGATTTCGGCGAGTTCCTCATCATCAGCTTCGTCATCACTGGACGGTACATGAAAGGCAACCTGCTTCTTGTGAGGACTTGCTTTTGAGCATCGTCCAGCAGTGGCCTTGGTCTTCAGCAGAGTGGGGCCTGTTGAGGAATGCGGAGGAGCTGAAGAACTTGTAGAGGCTCCTGAGGCAATTGATTTGCCTGTGGTCCTTTGACACGAGGCGAGATGCACAGGTGCTGAGGACTTCGCCGGAGGAGCTGAGGGCTTTGGAGGAGCTGGAGCAGCATGAGGAATTTGCTGTGAGGGCTTTGCAGAACTGGGTCGTGAGGGCATTGAAGCAGAGGCACTTGGCTTGTGTGCGGGCTTCTTGGGCATGGCCTTCTTAGGCTTGCTAGCAGAGGCCTCAGCAGTGGCAGCATCAGAGTCTTCGTTGAATTTCTTCACTGCCTCTTTTGCCATTTTGGCCAGTTTAGCTTGACGCTTGGCCCATTCCTTGGGGAAATCCTCACCTCTTCTGATGCTAGAGGGATCAGCAACTTGGCCGGGTGCCAATGGAGGTCTTGGGCATGGAGGGTGTATTGTGAATTTCTTCATATAGTTGGGAGTCACATATCTGTACTCCCTCCATTCTCTGGCCCATCTCCTCTCTATCCTCTGAATGCGCACTTTGAGCTCATTCTTTGTTTCATGAGGAGGAGTGCAGTACCCTGCATAGACGTCTTCAGGTATCTCAAAAGCATTGTTGACTTCCAATTTCTTCCCTCCCTTTTGAGGTTTCTTGCCATAAGCCATTTTCTTCAGCTGAGGATTTTGAACGATTGAGTTCTCTGAAGAGGTATGCAACTTTTATTCGAGGAACGCTGCAAATGCGTTAAGTTGATGAGAACCTAGTGATTCAGCGAATGACATGTGTACCGTGAGCAGTATAGGTGCGAAGAATTTGGAGAGGTCATATCGTTCTCATAAGTTTTTGCAAAAAGAGCAAGTTTGAGGAATTTGACCAGATGTGTCTTGAGGAATTTCACTAAGCGTTCTTTGACTTAGGTTCCAGAGTTGTATAGATTGAAAATCCACACAATTGAGGAATCTTGAAGAAAAATGTTGCTTAGAGAAACAGATCAAGAACAGATGTTTGTGTGAGGTGTTTAGAGTGTGAGGATTGAAGAATAAACACCTTTTGAAGATTTTATGGAAATGATCAGAATCAACAAGGGCAGTAAAAGTAACTTTTAATTACCCTTGATGAAGAACACGACAAACTGAGAGGTGTAGATTTATAAGTTCATCTGTCCAGATCTTCCACGCCCTAACTTGGCAGAGGAAGACAGCTACGGGGGGGAGTGAAGATTTCCGCAGCCGGCGCGAGTACGACGGCGACGAGGTCAAGACAGCGAAGCTCTTCCTCACCGGCGACGATGGAAGTAGAGGCGGCGCTAGGTTTTGAGAGCTCGAGCGAGGGAGTGAGGTCGAGCGGAGTAAAAATAGTCTGAGGAAGGGGAGGGGTATATATAGCCGAGGTGAAAAACCATTCGCCCAAGGAAAATGGACGAACGTGCCCCTGACCCTTCTCATTCTTGTGACATGTGTCACCCACGTACAGAGAGGTGGAGATCGTGTGAGATCGTGGGTGAATAGATAAGTCCTATCGTAGAATGTGGAACGGTTTGAGCGGCAAAAACCGAAAATTCAGATTATAATATTTTAGCGTTTCGTTCGCAAATTCTTCAGCTGACAAGGACACAGCGAAGATTTTGAACGGGTTTTAAATAGAATGCACATGAAGAATTTGTGAACAAACAGGGTTGAGTTTAGCATAGAGGGGGAGGGGTCCGATCACATTCACTTAGTAGAAAAAGCAACTTGAAGAAATAGCAATAAGTGAATGTTGTAATGTTGTAGAGGACATAAACTCATATATATATATATATATATATATATATATATATATATATATATATATATATATATATATATATATATACATATAGGCAATGAAGAAAAACGACGAAAACAGTGAAGATAATGCAAAGTTGAAGAAATTGAACAACTGAGGAAATTCAAAATGAAGAAAAAACTCAAATTGAAGATTTTCAACTTTTGTTGGTGGCATGTCCCACAGTGTAAGAATGATGATTTCAGACACCGTGTACAATTATTATAGGGCTCTGAGAATCAAATTCTTTGTTAATTTCTTCACACTTAGAGTGTTAGTCTTCATTGATTGAAGAAAAACATTACTTCGTGTGTTGCACATCTAAGTCATCAATTTTGCATAAGTGTTAGGATGTGTGTCCTTTTCAAAGGACATTCGAAGATGCTAAGATATTTAGCTCACACCGCAACTTGCTAAATCTCTTCCCATCCAAGGGCTTTGTGAAGATATCAGCTAGCTGTTCTTCAGTCTTCACATGCTCGATGGAGATGTCGCCCTTCAACACATGATCACGAAGAAAATGATGACGAATCTGAATGTGCTTTGTCTTCGAGTGCTGAACTGGGTTATGAGCAATCTTGATGGCACTCTCATTGTCACAGTAGAGAGGCACATTCTTCACGTTGATGCCGTAGTCCTTAAGGGTTTTCTTCATCCATAGCAATTGAGCACAGCATGAATCAGCAGCAATGTATCTCAGCTTCAGCAGTGGAAAGTGATACGCAGTTCTGTTTCTTCGAGGACCAACATACCAAGGATCGTCGGAGGAAATGGCATGTGCCAGATGTTGACTTGCAGTCCACACGATCACCGGCATAGCCAGAGTCTGAATATCCAATGAGATCAAAAGCCGAGCCCTTGGGATACCATAATCCAAGTGTTGGAGTGTGAGCTAGATATCGAAGAATATGCTTCACAGCCTTATGGTGTGATTCCTTCGGTGTAGCTTGAAAGCGGGCACACATGCAAACACTAAGCATAATATCCGGCCTAGATGCACATAAATACAATAAAGAGCCAATCATGGAGCGGTATACCTTTTGATCAAAGTCAATACCATTTTCATCAGTGCATAGATGGCCATTTCTAGGTATAGGGATTTTGACGCTTTTGTAGTCTTGCATGCTGAATTTCCTCAATACATCCTTGAGGTATTTCTCCTGAGATATGAATATGCCATTGCGTCCTTGATGAATTTGAAGACCTAAGAAGAATTTCAATTCTCCCATCATAGAAATTTCATATTCCTTCCTCATCATATAACCAAATTCGTCAGTGTAACTTTGGTCAGTACAACCAAAAATAATATCATCAACATATATTTGGCACACAAATAATTCATCATCATAAGCTTTGGTGAAAAGAGTTGGGTCAAGTGAACCGGGTTTGAAGCCTTTCTTCATGAGGAATTCCTTCAAAGTACCATACCACGCCCGAGGGGCTTGCTTGAGGCCATAGAGGGCCTTATTGAATCTGAAGACTTTGTCAGGATGCTTTGGATCTTCAAAACCTGGGGGTTGAGCAACATATACTTCTTCCTCAAGCTTACCATTGATGAATGCACTTTTCACATCCATTTGATATAAGATGATGTCATGATGGTTAGCATAAGCAAGTAATATGTGAATAGCCTCAAGTCTATGTCGGTGTACAAAAAGAGGGGTACACTTTTTGTACCCTTATAACTGTGCACGGGCAGTCTGAGCCGCGGGCACCACCGCACTGAGCAAGGCAAGGGAGGTGAGCCAAGGTAAGGCCGAAGCTCGAAAGGAGCAGAATGATGCCAAGACCAAGACCACAAAGAGCAAAGGGGACGTAGCGGACTCCCCCGGCAAGACCCTTGCCGGGGGGCGATTTTAGCAAACCTGGCAAGACCCTTGCCGTGGCAGCTCGTCCCACACCTACGGAGCGAATCACCCTTGACTCCACTGCCCCCATGGGGCAAGGATTCGGGAGACATCCCCGTGGTGGCATGCAGATCTTTGTGAAGACATTCAAGATCAGATACACACTATAGAAGATGGCGACCCTTGGCGGAATCCCAGCCAAGGAGGACCACAAGGCCCCGGTAAGAGCCTTGCCGGGATGACAAGCAGACGCCATGGCAAGACCCTTGCCGGGCTACTGGCGAGGCCCTTGCCAAGGACACCGTGGGGCCACCATCAAGCCCGCCAATCAAACCTTCACCGCCGTTCGCATGCAAATGCCGACCCAACCAGTTGGGCAGGCACTGCGTGGCGGCAAGCGGATCTTCGTGGAGACCCACCATTGCGCCACCTCATGCCTGCCGCCTACATGGCACCGCTGGCACCGCTGGCCTAAGCGCGTGTCAACGCTGAGGGAGCGGCGACAGACGAGACATGGCTCTCCCCGTCCCGATAAAGCAAGGACACCTAAGCAAAGGCGCATTAAAGGCGCCTTGTCATGTAATGCGAGGGATAAACTCGCATCACTGTACCCTTTCCACCTCTTGTGTGCCACTGTGGCAACCCCTTTCCCTATAAAAGGAGGCCCAAGGCGACCAGGAGGAGGATTCGGCTTTTTGGAGCTCCTCACGCCCCAGAGCTAGTTCAAGAACACAAATAAAAAAACCACCAAAGAAGGCATAGGGTTTTACGCATCCTTGCGGCCCGAACCTGGATAAAGAGACCGTGTGCTATCTGTTTGATCCGCTCTTCTCACGACCCCGCGCCCCGCAACCGTAGTAGGGATTCTTGTGATCCCATAGGTGGCGTTCCTACACTGACATCTTTGGCGCGCCAGGTAGGGGGCGCAGTGGTGAGAATCGGCTTTAGCAGTTAGCCCGGCACTCCTTCATATTCGCGACCCTTGAAGAAGAAAGGAGGCCAGAAGATCGACACTCCAGCGATCGCAAACAGAAGCTAAGTTGCACTGAACCCTTATTTATGCTACCCTTCTTATTTGAGGTTATCCCCCCCCCCCCCGGAGATGTCACGCCTTTGTATGAGAAACCTGAACGCCAGGGGGCTCTCCCACGATCGGCAACGCCCTTGCCCTGTTTCGAGTCTGCTCAACAGCTCAAGCGGCTGCGTCGAGAATGGCAGAGTAACCTTCCGCGATCGACAACGCCCTCGATTATGACTCGAGTCAAGCTCGACGATTCGGCGGCGGCGTTTGGAACGGAAGGTGGCTCGTCCGCAGCACGCGTACCCAGCAGGCCACGGGATCCATCCCCAACGCCGCTTAGGGCTTCAGCGGCAAGCCTACCCGATCGGCGTGGAACGCATACAAAGAGGAATTGAGCGGGAAATAACATGCATGAAAATTAAGAGTACTTCAAAGTTATATTACATCACGTCATAGCTGCGGTTCTAGCGAAGATAAAATTTGTCTTGGTCGGGAACCCGCAGCGGCGAAGAGGAACGGATGCTTAATCCCGACGCTGGCCTTCCACCCTCTTGATTTAAATCGATGCCGTTGGTGATGGGCTTGATCGCTCCTTGAGCACCGTGAGGTCAACACCGTCCGGCAAGCTCTTCATCGAGGCCGCCAAGTCAAGGTCGGGATTCCAGTCGCCACCTTGGTGAGGACCTTGGTCACGACCCTCCGCAAAGTCGCTGGGCCTCCTCGGCCAGCGTGGCCGTCTGTTGGAGTGAAGATAGGCCAAGGCTCAAGGACGCCTCGAAGAACTGGGTCAGCTTGGCGTTGACGGTCCCGCTGCGCTGGGGCGTACCTCACATTTGGCATCCCCATGGTGGCCAATTGCAAGGTGACTCTGCCGGCGACGACCTCCAGATGGGTGATCCACTTGTTCTCACCCACCACATATTCCTGGTGGGAGGTGGCCTCGTTTGCCCGCAGCTGCTTCTCCTCCTCGAGGCTCTTGGTCAAGGTCTCCTCCTGAGCCCTGCTCTCCGACAGCATCTTCTCGAGACCCTCCAGCTTCAGCTTGAGGTCTCTGATGGAGTTCTACGCATCGGAGAGCTCCCAAGTCCTGCTGATGACTGCTCCTTGCACCTCTACCAAGGCGCGGTTGAGCGTGTTCTTCTCGCCGGACAGCTTGAGGGCCTGCTCCTTCAGCTCGTCCCGCTCTGCTTCCAGCTTCTTCACCTTGCTGGCGTGGGCCAGAGCTTGGGCATCGAGTGCCTCCTTGTGCCTCTGCTCCAGCTCGTGAGTCCGTCGCGCGACAAGGGCCTTGAGCTCCTCATCCTTGCCACGGAGCGTTGCGCTAAGCTTCGCTTCACGCACGGAGAGGTCCTCTTCTTGGGAATCCAGGGCGGCTTGATGCTGGTTCCGAGCGGCTTCGGCCGCGGAGGCCAAGTTCGCTGCCTCTTCCTGGGCCTTCTCGACGTCGGCCATTTTCATGGTGGGCTCCACATCGCGCTTGGCCAATTCCTCCTGAAAGGCCCTCTGCTCCTCGCGAGTCTGGTGGAACCAAGTCTGCGTCTCAGCGACGCGCACCTTGAAGTCCACCTCCGCGTTGTCCACCGATGCCATCCTGGATTTGACCTTGTCCAGGCGGGCACGGTAGAGCGCTTGGAGCTTCCGAAAATCGGTCCCCATGGCACGGAAAAGCTGCTCTTCTGGAGAACCGTCGCCGCCAACGCCCGGCTCATCAACCACCTCAAGCCCGGTGGCGGCAAGCACCTCGCCGTCAAAGGCTTCCCCTTCGGTGGGCGCTCGGCTTGACGCCCCTGGAAGATGGACGAAAAGATCGTCGCCCACCTTCAGATATCTGCCGGGGCCCGAGGTTGAGGAGGAGGGGGGCTGGTCACCCGCCACCTCTTCCTCGGCGGAGGCCTTGCCAGCCTCACCGGTAGGTCCACCGCTGGTGCCCTCGGCAGAAGCCTCGCCGGTCGCCTTGGCGGCCCCCGCAGCGACATCCTCGGCAGCACCCTTGGCGGCTTCGTTAGCGGCGGCCTCATGAGCATCTTTGGCGGCCTCCTCGGCGGCAATCCTGATGGCCTCCGCCGCGCCTCCTCGGCAATGTCTCCCACACAAGGTGTCCACGTCCTCCATGTCTGCTGAAGGAGGGCACAGGCAGCGATGGGGGCGATAAACCAAGAAAAGAATAAGGGAAAACAGAGGCGAAGGACATCGACTCACCAGGTGCAGGCTGTGAAGCGAAGTCCCTCTCCGCCACATTTTGGCGCCCGCAGTAGAGTCACCACCTTAAGTTCCCTCTTCCTCCATGGGTGTAGGATCCGTGCTCGATGCCCTTGCCGGGGCGCCCATGGCGGCGTGGTCGATGGGGGTGGTGTGTTAGGAGCAGCCCTCTGTGGCTCCTCCCGCAGCCGCTCCCTCCTGCAAACCCGCAAGGTCAGCATCATAGCATCGGCGCCTACCACATGTCGAGTAAGAAGAGGGTGGCGAACTTCTGTTGGGCTGCGCCGAGGCTGCTGCCCGGGCTGCTCAAGCACCACCAAGGTGTCTCTGAAGCCCAGCCGAGACTGACCGCTTGCCAAGGTCCTCGCCCTCTTCGCCCTCTGGGCCAACGTCTCTGTCTCCCTGCAAAAGCAAAAATGGATCAAGACAAGCGACCCGATTCGGGGAAGTGGAAATGACATTAAGGAACGGAGTACTTACTCGTCGTCCGTCTCCTCCTCTTCCCGGAGCGCCTCGGCCTCGCCCACGGCCTCGCCCCTTCCCCCTTCCCCTCGCGGCTGGCTCTGCCACCGCAGGTGCAGGAGAAGGAAGGATGCGTTGTCGAGCGGCGACCCTCGCCGCCACCATTGAAGAGCCAGGATTCCCTCTCTCCATGGCGAATGGAGGGGGGGGGGAGCAGAAGCTGAAGGAAGAAGAAGATGGAAGAATGCGGGACGCCATTCCCCCCGCTCTTTATAAAGGAACGGGGTGGGGGCTCGGCCGCCCCGCTCAGCCAATCAAGACGCGGGAAGCGCAGGGAACTGGGACCAACCCGCTGCCCCAGCCCGCGACTGCCCGGTTTCCCGCCTCCGCCATTCGCCACCCCAAGCGCATGAGAACCACATGGCAGGCATGCGGGACCAAGGCGACGGGTGAGGCGACCTCTCCCCACCCCGTGATCGTGAGGTGTGGACGCCTTGAAGACCGCGCCTCGGCCCCATTTAGTAAATGGGCCGCGCCTCCACGCCTCCCTCCGTTTATGGGGAAGGCGCGAACAGCACCCTTTACTACGACGTGACGCATGCGCGCCGAGCTCAGCCCCACGCATGCCGCCCACGTCATGCACGCCTCCCCATGCCGAGCCACGCGCGGGTGGCATGGTAAGCGCAGCGCGCAAAGAGACTTACCGCGGTAAAAACCACCCTGCCTGCCCGCGCACCGTTTTTGGGCCTAGCCCAACGACGCGATTGCGCTTACGTGTGGCCCAGGCCCGGGGGCTCCTGTTGGTGTACAACAAGAGGGGTACACTTTTTGTACCCTTATAACTGTGCACGGGCAGTCTGAGCCGCGGGCACCACCGCACTGAGCAAGGCAAGGGACGTGAGCCAAGGTAAGGCCGAAGCTCGAAAGGAGCAGAACGATGCCAATACCAAGACCACAAAGAGCAAAGGGGACGAAGCGGACTCCCCTGGCAAGACCCTTGCCGGGGGGCGGTTTTAGCAAACCCGGCAAGGCCCTTGCCGTGGCAGCTCGTCCCACACCTACGGAGTAAATCACCCTTGAGTCCACTGCCCCCATGGGGCAAGGATTCGGGAGACATCCCCGTGGTGGCATGCAGATCTTTGTGAAGACATTCAAGATCAGATACACACTATAGAAGATGATGACCCTTGGCGGAATCCCAGCCAAGGAGGACCACAAGGCCCCCGGCAAGAGCCTTGCCGGGGATGACAGCAGGCGCCACAGCAAGACCCTTGCCGGGGCTATGGCGAGGCCCTTGCCAAAGACACCCGTAGGGCCACCATCAGGCCCACGCCAATCAAACCTTCACCGCCGTTCGCATGCAGCTTCCGACCCAACCAATTGGGCAGGCACCTGCGTGGCGGCAAGCGGATCTTCGTGGAGACCCACCATTGCACCACCTCATTGCACTGCACGCCTACATGGCACCGCTGAGCACCGCTGGCAGTAGCGATGCGTCAGCGCGAGGGAGCGGCGACGGACAAGACAGGGCTCTCCCCCGTCCCCGATAAAGCAAGGACACCTAAGCAAGGAGTATTAAAGGCGCTGAGGGAGTCCTGGATTAGGGGGTGTCCGGATAGCCGGACTACCATCATCAGCCGAACTATCATTGGCCGGACTATCATCATCGACCGGACTCCAAGACTATGAAGATACAAGATTGAAGACTTCTCCCCGTGTCCGGATGGGACTTTCCTTGGCGTGGAAGGCAAGCTTGGCGATCTGGATATGTAGATCCCCTACCATTGTAACCGACTCTATGTAACCCTAGCCCTCTCCGTGTCTATATAAACGGATGGCTTTAGTCCGTGGGACTAGAACAACAACCCTTACAATCATACCATAGGCTAGCTTCTAGGGTTTAGCCTCCTTGATCTCGTGGTAGATCCACTCTTGTAAACATCCACAATATCAATATCAATCGAGCGGGGCGTGGGTTTTACCTCCATCAAGAGGGCCCAACCTGGGTAAAACATCGTGTCCCTTGTCTCTGCTACCATCCGCTAGGCGCACAGTTCGGGACCCCCTACCGAGATCCGCCGGTTTGACACCGACATTGGTGCTTTCATTGAGAGTTCCTCGTGTGCGTCACCGATAGGCTTGATGGCCTCTTCTATCAACAACGACGCAGTCTGGGTGAGACTTTTCTCCCGGACAGATCTTCGTGATTCGCGGCCGCTGCGGGCAACTCACTTGGCCATCTGGAGCAGATCGAGCTTCGCCCCTGGCCGTCGAGTCGGTTGGGAAGCCTAAACTTCACGGCCGATATCCGCGGAGACTTGATCTTGATGGATCTGAGCCGCAGCGGCGCGCCACATCACGATGGGCATGACCTAACTCTGCCACGGACAGCACCTTGGAGGTCAGACTGCGAATCCGCTCCGACCCATAGTCCGGAGCGATCGCTCGGATCGAGGGCGGATGGCTGGACACCGCCTCGGGCTGCAACTTCTCTGGCGATAGAGCCGAACACCTACCTTGTCCCGCATAAAGCTCATGACCCGAGGTGCGGACTCCTGCGGACTCGAACCTCCTGCGCCCGCCAAATCGAATCCGATTGGGCCCCGATCATGGAATTCACCGCTGCGGACATCTTTCGGCACTCGCCCTTGGCGATATCATAAATTCACTGAAGCATCTCTCGCTATCCGGAGAGCCTGGCGAACTCGGCCAGGATGGTTGGGACGCAGACGACGAAGAAATTCGAGCCACCACCACCCACTTCGTGGCCACCGTCGGCGATTTAACCGGCGTGCTTTCGACTCGACTCCGAAGACATCGACGGTATGGGCGGCGATGCGGAGACTACCAAGAACCGGTGCCAGCGGAGACCTTTGGAAGACCACCTCGTCATCGACATATACATGGTGGACACCCCAAAGGAAGCAACAACGAGGAACAACGGGGCGCGGCAGAGGATGATCCGCCGATAAACAACCAAAAGCGGCGGCGTGAAGCGCCGCCCTAAGTCCGCCTCGATCAAAGCAACCTTCCTAACGACCCAGCGATAGAGCAGGGCAAACCAGCGGACTGACGAACAGGGCGAGCGGATAATCAACCCCTTCACGGAGCAATCAACAGTCCGGACCCAACACGAACATAAGAACATACACAAAAACTCGTCGCCACTTGCAAGAAGTTTGAAGAAGGCTAAACGGAAGCTCAAAACAGCGAAGACACACTCGTAATGAAGTGGAGCAAAGTATTCAAGACCCGCAGACAAATATGGCAATGGCCATCAAACTAAAACTACCGAAGCGCAAGTTGCTGCCAGAATTTGACGAGGAAGCCATAGAGCCTTCACAACAAAAAATAAAGAGGCCGCTGGCGGATAGGCGGCGGAGGATAGGCCCAAAGCGACAAGCGGGGCTGCACACAGCAATTATAATCACAGGAAAGCGGACGGCCCAACTAGGTCCATCTACGGGCCAAAAAGAGGACTCGAGGAAGTAACACACCACGACAAGTGTTCAAGACAGCGGCACACCCAAATACATGGGCGCCGCACACCCGCTATGTTTTACCGATGAGGTCTTTGGATCATGAATTTCAGCAGGGTTCAAACCCATAAACATAGAGGCATCTGACGCACAACAGACCCGGAGTGCGGATAGAAGATTATATACTACACATACACATGGCTAGAGGAGATGATCTCCACGCCATAAAATACCTACCCTCAAGCTCAAAGGGCCAGCTCGGCATTGGCTCAAAAGCCTCCCGAAAATCTGTTGGAAGTTGGGAAGAGCTTGAGGGCGCGTTAGAACAAATTTTCAAGGGACTTATGTCCGCCCTCCGGATCTGACGATCTGAGTCATATAACCCAACAGCCGGAGAGTCACAAGACAAATTCTGGAACAGGTTCCTTACCAAAAAGAACCAAATAGTCGATTGTCTCGGGCCTTGAAGCCCTAGCAGCTTTTAAACACAACGTCCGAGGGCGAATGGCTCGCTGAGACACCTCGCCAAGAGAATCCAAGAACAATGGCCGCTAACAAGCCTCATGGCGCTTTTGTGCGGAGAAGACAGCTGGCTAGCAAGATGCAGCACCAGCGACCAGTACATCCAAGATCGGAGATGGAAGCGGACAGATCCAGGCGCAGAAAGACCAAAGCGGAATAAAGAAAAAAAGCCCAAAGAGACGGCGGTCAACGCCGATTCAAAAGCTTCAGCGGCCAAACAATACAACACCGCCTCTTAAGGAGAACAGAGACGAGCTATCAAATTTAAACAAAATTTTAGATCGGATATGTCAAATCCACGATACCTCGGAAGGCTCGCAAACCATACCAACGAAATTGTTGGGTTTTAAACAGTCCGGCGAGACTCAGCGCGGACACAAGGGGCTCGATCGCCAAGCGAGGACGATGACGAACCCCACCAACAGAGCACGGAAGTCAAAAGACTTTCCCACAAGAAGTCAAAACAGTAAACTTCGCTTCACGTGATAGTACGGAAAGCCAACACGGCACTCGCTAAGACAAGTGTCGCACGATCCACCCAGTGGACCGAGATTGGACGTCAAAATCAATCACTTTCGACCATCTGGATTAGTCCGTAAGTATCCGGAACGCAGGATAGACTGCCTCGATATTGGATCCCATAATAGAGCGGACTGCAATTAGCGCGAGGTTTCGATGGGCGCGCAATGACTTGAACCTGCTATTTCGGACACAATCCGTAAGTTGGGATAGACCCTACTACAATTCGGCATAGCCGCACTTCCTTCAAAGGATGGCGCGAGGGCCTTACGCCAGTGCAGTTTCATTATTACTAGAAGTTGTGTCAGGTCACGACAACTTCGACGAGAAAAGCTAACCTTTCATGTCGCCCCATTTAAAAGTAGCTATGAAGCATCCTTTGGGGCGGGAAGCTTTCCGTCGCTTCAATGCAATACCACATTACGCGTCTCTTACGCTTAAAATGCCCGTCCACGTGGCATCATTTCATTAAAAGGTCGTTTGAGACCCGGACACGGCTGGACGAGTCCGGAATAAATAAGCTAGGGGTTGCCTAGCCGCACACCCCTTCATAAGGGCTTGTACATATAAGCCATAATGAGCTAGCATAGGCTCAGCTTTCTTAATCTATATTTCAATTTTTATGCACTTTCTCGCACGACTTTCTTTTCCAACCAAGTTCTTCTCTTTTTACGAGATGAACAGCGTGCACACCCGTCGAGATACGGCTGCGCGGAGACACAAAGCAGACGTGCGATAGGGACCCGTTGCAAGGACTCTTTTAGACTAAGACCCTCGTAAACCTTTCTTCTGTCTCTTGTTGCTATAATCCCTGGTTTATCATTATAACCAGAGTGGAGACTGGCGTTTTGGCATCGGCAGCGCGAAGAATCTGCCGTGCACGGACACAAGGGGCTTAGGGCTTTGTTTTGCCGCTATTATAAAGACCGAACACCTTCGGGAGTGTTTGGCGTCTCGAGTTAGGCCTTATATGCATCAGCTCGAATCATGTCTTTGGTCAAATGTTGGGTTTTCCGGCTCCTGTGTTTTGCTGCCTTCGTTCCATATCATCGGCTAATGCGGCTCCGGAGAACTCTGCGATTGTGCCCCATTTCGGTGGGCGAGCACCTCGATGAAAGCGGCTGACTGTCATGATACAGCGAGAGACTGGTCAACCACTTGATCGACTATGGGAATGTTTAGGATTCCTCGCTTTGTGAAGGGCGTTTCGGCCAGGCACATCTGCGCCCAATTCGGAGGCGGTGCCCCGAGGGCTATGTCGTAGCCCCACCCTCGAACTCCATGGCTAAGTGAAAGTGATAAAGCATTATAGTCCGGTTGCCTCGTTTGCTCGCTACCACCTCCTTTACAGACCGAGGCGTTGGATTAAGTGTGAAAACGCACTATTTTTGCGAACACCCCGCACCTTGTGCGTGGGGGCTGAAGCCGACGACGCCATCTTTCAGGTTATACACACGTATACATGAGCGGCCGCATAGGAGATATTCCATTACTTGAACGCACAAGTATAAAAGGCGCTTACATCATAAATATCGTTTTACAAGCGTTCATTTGAGCGTAACATTTTTGAGCACTGCGACTCTATTACACGAGCACCACGCAGACTTCGCCAAAATAGTGCTCGGCGGGTAACCGTTATTATCCGAACCGGGTCGCAACAGCGGTGGCATCCATTTCTGTCAATGTGTCTTCACACGGGCGGCGCCATCCGCACCCTCTATGCAGGCCGACCGCTTCATCGCCTTGATATGCGGCACCGCCCCAAGAAATTGCTGCAATAAGCCAAAGTAACTCTTGGTTGGGGCCTATCCGGCGGATATGGGTCACTATATCCGTCATAGCAAGCCGGACAACCTATTTAGCTCAGCCCACTCAGCCAAGCGATCGGTCAGCGGAAGTGAACGCTCGGACTATGGAATTGAGACCAAAACAGCTCTTAGTCTTGTGATCCTTCGGCGAAAATGCACAACGGCATCCGCCGCTTTCGCTGCTAAGTCCATATAAGGTCCTCCGGACACCACAGTTAGCCCAGTGAGCATATTTTGGATCCGTGAACCTTGGCAGCGTAAAAGGCTTGCCGGCTACAATATCCCCTGGGCGCAGCTCTTCCTTCATAGCCCGCATTGCAGGCGGGCATTCTTAACCGGCGGTGGCCTTCCGCAGTCTTCTTGCCCGCTAGGCGCTCTTTCCCAAGAGCCTCATTGCGGTCGGTAGCATCTTTTAACTTCCGGCGGCCATCTCTTCCCTGCTCCGGCGGTGTCGCGGCCTTCGGCCGCTAACTCCTCGGCCGCCCTCGAGGCCGCCGCATTACTCCTTCTGGCCTGCTCCTTGGCTCGAGCAAGTTCGGCCCGAAGGCTCTCCACGGCAACGGCACTATCTGCATTTCACGCACATGTAGTAAGGAGATGGCTTCGGCTCCTTACCAAGTGACGCGCGATAACACTTACCTTGTGACTCATCAAGTCGCTTTGTTGACCAGCGTGATGTCGCATCCGCGACATCGAGTTGCCTCTTTAGTTCAGCAACTCCATCGATCCGGCTGGCCTGGATGACCCGCCACCTGCATCAAGACGACGGAATTTAAACCTGCGATTTTGATCCTCGACGCGCTGTCGATTTCGACAACCTACCGAGTCTCGGGGCTACTATGTATACTGGCGCATTCTATATGCAAAACTGTTAAAAGATGTGTCATTTTCACGTACCTCAAACCCCGCCAACAAACTCCCGCGGCATCAGGCAACCGCCTTGGCGATTTAAATCCTTTCAATCACCATGCTCATCAATGCGTGCTGATCTTCCGAGATAAACGCCTTCTCAAGCAGATCCTTCACCATACACCGCTGGCGCCGAACTATCCGGCTTTGCCAAACCCGGGGCTCCCTCGCGGCGACACTTCAGCTCGTCCGCCCTATCCAACGGCGCCCGGACGGGCGTCTCGCTCTCTATCATCTCCGGACGAAGGTCCCCGAAGACGAGCTCATCTGCGAAGGACGGAGATCCGAACTACAAGGTAAAGACTTTAGTTATCCTCAGAAGCACAAATTGGGATGTCCCTTTTTATAAAACTCCTTTCTTTCTACTTACGGCTCGTTGGAGGCTGACTCATTAAGGAGATTGTGCGGCGGGGCCTCCCGGACGCAGGACCCTCTGGCGAATTTCTTCCCCTTTAGGGGCTTTGCCCCAGGTCCTGGAGGCAGTCCTCTTCTCCCCTTGGGGAGGGATTCTCGATCCCCTCTTTCAAGAGCCTCCTTAGGCGAGGCAGTAGCTTTCTGCTTTCCCTTCGCCTTCCTCTGAAGGCGCAACCTCAACATCCGTACCAAAGACGGGATCCGGTAGGTCTCGGGGGGGGCGGACACCGTATTAATTTTGCTTCCGCTATCCACTCCTGTGTAGAAGGACGTTGGTCATAAAGCGAATCATCGAAAGGCAAACAAACGGTATATCCGGACTCGGAACTACTTACTTGAGTATCCGGGCGATTGCAGCTTAGGCCAGCATCCTCGGTCAATTCCGGACGCACCTCTTGTGATCCGAAGAATAAGTTGTACATCTCCAGGGGTGTCATACCCATGAAGTGTTGAAGAATCCGTGGGCCCTCGGTTGAACTCCCATAGCCGGAGAGGGCGGCGTTTGTAGGGCGGAGGCGCCTAATCAGCATAACCTGCATCACCACCACCATATCGATCTCCCTCGTTAGGAGATCCCGAATCCGGCCCTGCAGTAGGGGCACGTCCTTTGATGGCCCCCAGTTGAGCCCTTGGTTGACCCACGACATCAACCGTCGTGGAGGTCCCGAGCGGAATAAGGGCGGCGGCTTCTGCCTGCTGCCCCTCGGAGCGGTAATATAGAACCACTCTTGCTGCCACAGGCGAGCTCCTCTTGGAAGGAGCCATGGGCCACGGGCATCGGTCCTCCTACTTATGGCTGCCCGCCACACTCCGCTTAGCGCCCCCAATCATCTTGGCGCCACATTGAAGGTCTTGAGCCACGGGCGAAGTGAGGGGTGGCGCGGAGGAAGGCTTCATGAGCGACAATAAATCGGAGATATGGAGGATGGACTCGGAGCCAAATCATGGAATTCCAACCCATAGTAAAACATGAGCCCTCTCACAAAAGGATCCATCGGGAAGCCTAAACCCGGCGGAGGTGGGATCAAAACGACATACTCGCCGGGCTCGGGGGTGGGGCGGCCTGCCCTTGGCAGCTAACCTGTCGAAAATCTCATAAGACAGTGCTTGGCCTCCCGCAGCTTTAGCACATCCTCCTCGTGGCGGAGGAGGGAATCCACCGCCCACGGAGGTCGGAACCGGACATCGTTGAAGTCCATGGCGCTCGAATCTAGAGCTCTAGGTGCTGGAACTTGGAGCGGGGAGAGGATTCGATGAAGGATTGAAGAAAAAAGAAACGAGCCTTGGTCCCGTTATAAAGAGGGAGAATACCAAGGGCCATCTCCGTGATCGTTTGGGACTCGCCCTCGATAGAGGGGGCGTGGCGAACGAGGCGCGGTTGGGTTACCCACGTCCGTATTAATGAGAATCCGGATTAAGGGAAAGACGATCTCGCTTCGACAAGGCGTGCCAAGAAACCGCCTCGCTAAATCTTACCGAGGTGGTAAAGTAAAAACAACTCAAGTAATGGCTTGGTAGTGCTGTGACGTCATGCCATAAAAAACGTAGCAGATTGAACTTGTGTATATATTATTATTCTCTCTACGGTGGAATGTGGAATTTATTTTGCGAGCGGACACTATCTGGTGTTCACAATCTTCTATCATTTGGAGGAGGAACCCGCCTTGCAATGCCAAGCAATATCTGCTACTGGACTTATCGTCATTGAAGCCTGGTTCAGGGAGCTCTTGAGGAGTCTGGATTAGGGGTGTCCGGATAGCGGACTACCATCATCAGCCGAACTATCGTTGGTCGGACTATCATCATCGACCGGACTCCAAGACTATGAAGATACAAGATTGAAGACTTCTCCCGTGTCCGGATGGGACTTTCCTTGGCGTGGAAGGCAAGCTTGGCGTCTGGATATGTAGATCCCCTACCATTGTAACCGACTCTATGTAACCCTAGCCCTCTCCGGTGTCTATATAAACCGGATGGCTTTAGTCCGTGAGGACTAGAACAACAACCCTTACAATCATACCATAGGCTAGCTTCTAGGGTTTAGCCTCCTTGATCTCGTGGTAGATCCACTCTTGTAAACATCCACAATATCAATATCAATCGAGCAGGGGCGTGGGGTTTTACCTCCATCAAGAGGGCCCGAACACAGGTAAAACATCGTGTCCCTTGTCTCCTGTTACCATCCGCCTAGGCGCACAGTTCGGGACCCCCTACCCGAGATCCGCCGGTTTTGACACCGACAGGCGCCTTGTCATGTAATGCGAGGGATAAACTCGCATCACTATACCCTTTCCACCTCCTGTGTGCAACTGTGGCAACCCCTTTCCCTATAAAAGGAGGCCCAAGGCGACCAGGAGGAGGATTCGCCTTTTTGGAGCTCCTCACGCCCCAGAGCTAGTTCAAGAACACAGATTAACAAACCACCAAAGCAGGAGTAGGGTTTTACGCATCCTCGCGGCCCGAACCTGGATAAAGAGACCGTGTGCTATCTGTTTGATCCGCTCTTCTCACGACCCCGCGCCCCGCAACCATAGTAGGGATTCTTGTGATCCCATAGGTGTCGTTCCTACACCGATAGTCTAGCAACAGGTGCAAAAGTTTCATCAAAATCAATTCCTTCAACCTGTGTGTAGCCTTGAGCTACAAGCCGTGCCTTTTTCCTCACCACAAGGCCATTTTCATCTTGCTTGTTGCGGTAGATCCACTTTGTGCCAATGATATTGTGCTTGCGAGGGTTTGGTCCCTTGACAAGTTCCCAGACGTTATTGAGCTCGAACTGATGTAATTCCTCTTACATAGCTTGAATCCACTTAGACTCCAAAAATGCTTCATCTACCTTAGTAGGCTCTGTGATAGAGACAAAAGCAAAGTGCCCACAAAAGTTAGACAAATGTGAAGCTTTTGAGCATGTGAGAGGACCTGGTGCGTTGATGTCACTGATGATTTTCTCAATCTGCACTTCATTTGCAACTTATGAACTCATATACTTTATCAGTGAAGAATATGACATCAAATTCATCAGATCAATTTCATCAAGCAATAGAACAGATATAGCAATATGAGGACGTGAGAAATGAAAATTCATTTCTTCATAATTAGCTTGCGTCCTTTCAAGCATATTCAGGTCTCCAGCAAATTCTTCAGACATTTAAGTTCGTCTGGAGACCTGACCCTGCACAAGAGATTAGTTTTTTTTCTTCACCACCCACATCTGAAGGGGTGGCAAAGAGTTCATCATTTTGCGAGCTCCATAAGAGAAAGGTGGCATAGAAGCCAGTCCACTTCGTTTCACATAAGAGGTGTTAGGGTAAGCATATGAATAAGCAGAGAAATTCTTCTAGGATTTATGAACATAATGATTTGAAAAATAATGCACATATTCATAGCCCTTAGATCTTCCCTGCGAAACTAAAGTGTTAGCACGATGACGTTCATATGAGGACTTCGATCCTCTTGAGGAATTTGATCCACGTGAGGAATTTGGTCCGTATGAGGACTTGGATCCAAATGAAGAATTTGGTCGATATGAAGAATTTGATTTGGGGTTCCTATTATTCAGAGGTGGTGTCATGATGACATTCACCTGAAGACTTTCAAGGCACCTTTTGGGAACCTAGATTTTCTTCATAGGAGAACCATTTCCGCAGTTAGTGCCAACATATCTAGCAAATACTTCACCATTCTGATTTTTGAACAGCTTATAGTTGGAGTCAAATGACTCATTAGAAGAATTAGGAGATTCACATGTAAAGCCAGATAGAGTAGATGGATCTATTGGAGGTCCCTTTGCAGCAAACTATGAGGTTTTGGGATACTGTTCAGGCTTCCAGTATGTTCCATCAGCATTGAGTTTCCTCTCGAAGGCAATACCCTCTTTCCTAGGGTTCCTGTTGAGGATCTACTTTTTAAGCACATCACAAAGAGCCTGATGCCCTTTGAGGCTTTTGTACATGCCTTTCATATACAATTCCTTCAGCCCTGCATTGTCAGTGATACTAGCAATATCCTCAGATGAGGAATTAGTGATAGCAGAGACAGGTGAAGAATTTGCAGCAATAGAAGCATTCGAGCTTTCAGGTGAAGAATTAGCAGATTCACGTTCAATGCACTTCAAACATGGAGGAATAAATTCTTCCTGAGTAGCACTGATTTGTTGAGCAAGTAATGAATCATGCTCCTTCTGAAGATCTTCATAACTCACGCTTAGCTTCTCAAGATCTTGCTTTCTTTGAAGAAATTCATAAGAAAGCTTCTCATGATAAGATAAGAGAGTGTTATGATGACTCTGAAGATTGTCAAACTTGGACTGAAGTCTCTGAAGATTTTCAGTCAAAGTTTTGGTGTGATCCATTTCTTCACCCAACATATCGTCACTCCTATATAGCATGTTTTGAACCTTTTCAAAAGCCTTTTGTTGTTTCACAGCAATCTTAGCAAGTTTAGAGTAGCTAGGCTTGAGGTTTTCATCAGATTCATCCTCACTTGATTCAGAGGAGGGATATTTGAGTACCATTGTACCCTTTGCCATGAAGCAATAGGTGGGACCATAGTCATCATCGTCGTCATCAACCTTGTTGTAGAAGCCATTTTCCTCAGAGTTGAAGATGGACTTGCTGACGAACGCAGTAGCGAGGGCTAGCCTCGCCACACCAGATTCTGCCTCTTCAGATGCCTCCTCTTCCTCAATTTCCTCATATTCAGCCTCAGAGTCCATTTCCTTGCCAATGAATTCCCAAGCCTTCTTGGAGCTGCTCTTCGTGTGAGATGAAGACTTCGAGGATTTTGATGATGAGGACTTTGAATATTTCTTCTTCTTCTTTGAGTCATCAAAACAATAATCCTTGTATTTCTTCTTCTTTGATTCCTCTTCCCACTGAGGACAATCTTGAATGTAGTGACCAGGTTCTTGCATTTGTTGCACAGTCTCTTCTTGTAGTCACGGGATGAGGAATCATCACTTCTTGAGGGTTTTCCAAAGCGACCACATCTTGAGAACTTCTGCAATTTCTTCACGAACATTGCTAGCTCCTGGCTCAGTTCCTCAGGATCACCAAGGCTGCTACCAGAATGTTCACCTTCAAATTCAGACACTGCCTTGGCCTCCAGAGCGCGTGATCTGCCATAGCTTGGTCCATAGAGATCTCTCTTCTCAGCAAGCTGAAACTCATGAGTGTTTAGCCTCTCGAGGATATCAGCGGGATCAAGTGACTTGTAGTCTCCACGTTCTTGTATCATCAATGCAAGAGTGTCAAATGAGGAATCAAGTGATCTCAGCAATTTCTTCACCACATCATGGTCGGTGATGTCAGTGGCACCAAGTGCTTGAAGCTCATTTGAAATGTCAGTGAGGCGATCGAAGGTTTGCTGAACATTTTCATTGTCGAGTCTTTTGAAGCGGTTGAAGAGATTGCGAAGAACGTCAACTTCAGAGTCACGCCGTGTTGAGACTCCTTCATTGACCTTGGACAGCCTATCCCAGATAAGCTTAGCTATCTCCAAAGCACTCACTCTGCCATACTGCCCTTTGCTCAGATGGCCACATGTGATATTCTTCGCTTGAGAGTCGAGTTGGTTGAATCTCTTCACATCAGCAACGTTGATGGTAGGAGTGATAGAGGGAACACCATTTTCCACCACATAGCAGAGATCGTTATCAATTGCCTCAAGATGCATGCGCCTCTTATTCTTCTAGTAGGGGTAATTCGTCCCATCGAAGGTAGGACACACAGCAGAGACCTTGATCATACCCGCGGTCGACATAACTAAAACTCCCGGCGGTTAAACCAAAATCACACAAAACAAGAGAGTACCTTGCTCTGATACCAATTGAAAGTGCGTTAAGTCGACTAGAGGGGGGTGAATAGGCGATTTTTATGAATTCTTCACTGAGGAATTTCAGGGTGAGGAAATTCCTAAGCGAAGAACTACTTGCAGCGGAATAAGTACTCAGATGCAGACATAACATAACATAAGCATTGTCATGTAAGTGCATCTAGTGCCCCTTAGTGATTTTGGTGTATTGAAGACTTATAGGTTAAGAAACTAATGTGTTTGTGAGTGTACACATGTCTATAAGTCTATGAGGAGTTTGATATTTACAGAGAAAGTCGACCCCTAAAAATGAATGTCTTCGACTGAAGACTTTGGATTTCTGAAGACTTTCTGAAGACTTTGAAAGTGAAGAAATTGGTGTGACCATGAAGATTTGGTATTCATACGAGGAACATGAAGCGTGAAGACTTTTTTTCGTAGTTTCATTTCCTCTTTCTTGAGTCATAGGAAACACGTACTGTTAAAGGGGGTCAAGGAAAAACTAAGGAAAGTTTACCAAGTGATGCTCATCTCAAAATCCTACACCTACCAATCCCTTCGAGTGAAGTCATTGGAAATCTCATGCAGTTCAGCCAATTTCTCCAGTGACAGAGATGAAGTTCTTCTGGTCTTTGAGGAATTTGTTCTGACTGAGGAGTTAGGAATTCGCCAGTGCGGATTGCCTACAAGTGAGGAACATGATAGCCATGAGGAATTTGATAGTCAAATTTCCGACCGTTGCTGTGCTACACGCCAGCTGTCCCCAAATATCTTCCCACCTAACGGTCATATCATTGAAGGGCATTGATGTCTTATCATGTCGGGCTGTTCCATAGGCTATAAATAGCCGCCCCCTACAACCACTAGCTGGTTGGCTGCTCCGAGAGAAACTGAGACTTGTCATTTGAGAGCATCCCATCCTCCAAGGACTTTGAGCGAAAATCATCAACTGAGGAAAACCCAAAGCAAAACACCTACAATCCCAAAGTGATTGAGCATCATTGAAGAGATTGATCCTGCATTGATCCGACTCTTGTAACCTTTGAAGATTGTGCATCTTCCAGACGGTTAGGCATCATGGTCTAGAGCATCCAAGAGGAAATTGTGGATCGCCGAGTGACCGAGTTTGTGAAGGTTTGGAAGTCACCTGAAGACTTACCATGAGTTATTGGACGAGGTCTGTGTGACTTTAGCTCAAGGAGAATACGGTGAGGACTCTGTGTCCGGGACTATGTGTCCTCAGGTTTAAATACCTAGCCGCTCCAACCAGATGTACAACTGTCACGGTAGTTGGAACTGGTCTACCAAATCATTGTCTTCACCAAGCCTACTGGTTCTATTTCCTCAACTCTTTCGTTTCCTCATTACTGTGTTGTGTGCTTAATCATACCTGTTCGAAGACTTTGACTGAAGACTTCCTCAATTTCCTCAGTTCAATTTCTTCAGTCTGTTTGTCTTCATCCTGTTTATCCTGTGTTTATTCTTTCTGTACTCTGTGCGTATTTTCATTTCATCATGATGACCATGCTTATGTGCTGTTATGTTTGCATCTGTGTACTTATTCCGCTGCAAATAGTTCTTCTCTTAGGAATTTCCTCACCCTAAAATCTCTCTTTGAAGAAGTCATAAAAATCACCTATTCACCCCCCTATAGTCAACTTAACGCACTTTCAATTGGTATCAGAGCAAGGTACTCCCTTGTTCTGTGTGATTTTGGTTTAATCGCCTGGAGTTTTAGTTATGTCGACCGCAGATATGATCAAGGTCTCTGCTGGGTGTCCTACCTTCGATGGGACAGACTACCCCTACTGGAAGAATAAGATGCGAATGCATCTTGAGGCAATTGATAACGATCTCTGCTATGTGGTGGAAAATGGTGTTCCCTCTGTCACTCCTACTGAGGGAGTCCCGGATTAGGGGGTGTCCGGATAGCCGAACTATAACCTTTAGCCGGACTCCTGGACTATGAAGATACAAGATTGAAGACTTCGTCCCGGGTCCGGATGGGACTTTCCTTGGCGTGGAAGGCAAGCTTGGCGATCTGGATATGTAGATCTCCTCCCATTGTAACCGACTCGTGTAACCCTAGCCCTCTCCAAAGGTCTATATAAACCAGAGGGTTTTAGTCTCAGAGGATGAACAACAATCATACCATAGGCTAGCTTCTAGGGTTTAGCCTCTCCGATCTCGTGGTAGATCTACTCTTGTACTACCCATATCATCAATATTAATCAAGCGTGAGTAGGGTTTTACCTCCATCGAGAGGGCCCGAACCTGGGTAAAACATCGTGTCCTTGTCTCCTGTTACCATCCGCCTAGACGCACAGTTCGGGACCCCCTACCCGAGATCCGCCGGTTTTGACACCGACATTGGTGCTTTCATTGAGAGTTTCGCTGTGTCGTTGCCATCAGGAAGGATGCCTCATCCCGTCTTTAAAGACGGCACTGTTGCTAAAGGAGCTTTGGCTATCAGCCAATCTCTCCGGCTAGGCGGTTTTCTTATGACCGCCTGTTCGGCCGCCTCGCCGACGATGACCTCTCGGGTCATCGAAAGCAATCTTCACGTCAACTCGGAACTTGCCGAGCAGTTAGATCCGATGGAGCTCTCTTCCTTAAACGAGCTCTTGGATCGCATCGCCATCTACAGGAGTCGCTACGGACTCACGCATCAGATTGGGCCTAAATCTGATCCGAGGGAGATTAACTCTCCCCAGGTCACCCATCACGTTGCAGTGGTGGAGGAACAATGCGGCAAGCCTTTAGCTATCTTAAGGACTAGTTATGTCGGATTCCTGATCCTCCAAGCCGGATACCGCGGAGGGGAGGACGCCACCAAGCCACGAACCTAAGGTCGCAATGCGGGCTAGATTCATTGGACAACATCCAAGAACCCAAGCTTCCGAAGTTCGAAACTCCTTGGCCCCGAGTCTTAAATTGGGCGAAGTTCGGATTTAATTCCACCCGCCAACCCAAACATAAGCGATCTATCCCAAATTCGGCAAGAGCCCGAAAAAAGACACCATTATCGGGCAGATTCCTCCGGTCATGAACAGGATAAAGGAATGCCGCAAGGAGGACGCAATTTCATTCTTCTGCAATAATTGCATGGACAACGGAATCCTCAACGCCATAAGTCGCCGTGAAATTACACGCTTCGCTGACTTGGCGACCATAGTACGAAAGTATTGTGCGATGGAAAGCGCCTGGAAAACCGAAATAAAATTTTGGGACAATCTGGCCCTGAATACAACCCCAGTCCGAAATAAAAGGGTGCACTATTGCCAGGCACCTGGGTTAAACACCATAAAGCAAAAACCCTCTATAGGGCATGGAACCGTACTGGAGGGATGGCTCAACGGACCATGTAAAATTCATAGTACAGAGGGCGCCACGCCAACTCATAGCCTTAGAGCATGTTGGATACTCCTGCAGGTGGCCAGAAGTGGCGAAGAGCTTCTAACTCCAGAATCCACAGAGCACCAGCCCAGGGATACCAGTACGGTATTAACAGTCTTTGATACTTTCGCATCAAATAATATGCGGAAACGAACACTCCGCAGCCTTGCCGAAGTCTACCAAGTAGCAACAATAAACCCATGGAGTGACACGGCTATTACCTTTAATGCCAGTGATGAACCTAAATTTCGAACAGCCCGAGCACCAGCCGCATTGGTCCTCAATCCAATAGTGGATGGCTTTCGCCTTACCAAGGTACTCATGGACGGTGGCAGCGGATTGAACCTCATTTATGATGAAACCCTTCGAAAAATGGAAATAGACTGGAGCCGCATTGAGCGAAGCAGCACAACCTTTAGAGGAATAATCCCGGTCGGAAGCGTCTTTGTCTGGAAAAATCACACTTTGGATGTGGTGTTCGCACGCCGGATAATTACAGTCCGAGGAGGTCACGTTCCAACTGGCCCCGTTCTGCAGCAGATACCACACTCTATTAGGGCGAGAGGCATTCACAATTTTTCAAACTATACCCCATTACGGGTACATGAAGCTCAAAATGCCCGGGACCAATGGAATCATCACTCTTGCTAGTGACCCGGACATAGCACTCCTACCGAAAATAAGACAGCCAAGACCGCCCTTGAGGCACTATCCAAAGCCCTAGCGGCCGAGGAACCGACCGTCTTGTGCTCCACGGTGAACAGGGACGATGTCATACTCGATAAAAGATCCAAGTCCACCTCCTTTAAACTGGCGGACGAAATAGTCAAATTCCAAGTCCATCCAATGGACCCTACAAAACGGCCTCCATCGGGCGCAATTAAACCCTCAAGTAGACGCCAGACCACGAGAATTCCTACGTAAAATTGGGACATTTTGCTCGCACCCTTCGGACATGCCAGAATCCCACGCCGCTGGCCGAGCACAGCCTAAACATCCTAAAAGGATTCAAGCCAGTCAAGCAGGCTCTTCGGCGTTTCTCCAAACCTAAGAGACAAGCCATGGGAGAGGAGCTAGCCAAACTATTGGAGGCCGGATTCATCAGAGATATAAAACATCCGGACTGGCTAGCAAACCTGGTGATGGTACCAAAGAAGGACAAATCCTGGCGCCTATGCGTCGATTTCAAGGACCTCAACAAGGCTTATCCAAAGGATCCCTTCCCCCTCCCCCGCATCGATCAAATTATCGACGCTGCCGCAGGACACGATTCATTGTGTTTCCTCGACGCATACTCCGGCTACCATCAAATTAAGATGGCAGAGCCATACCAAGCCGCAACGGCATTCATCACCCCATACGGCCCATTCTGCTTCAACACAATGCCCTTCGGGCTCAAAAAACGCCAGCGCAACATATCAGAGCATGATCCAGACATGTCTGGCAAACCAGATCGGCAAAACAGTGGAGGCATACGTAGATGACGTGGTCGCCAAAACCAAGCATTCGAAACTCTAGTAGACGACTTGAGGCTCACATTCGATAACCTCCGAACATATGACATCAAGCTTAACGTGGAAAAATGCATTTTCAGCGCATCAGCGGAAAGCTCACAGGCTTCATTGTATCCGGTAGAGGAATTGAAGCAAACCCAGCCAAGATCCGAGAAACCTTGTCACAATTGGATATCCCAAAGGACCTCAAACAAGTACAAAAATTGACTGGATGCGTGGCGGCTCTAAGCCGCTTTATCTCCCGCTTGGGAGAAAAGGCATTACCCCTTTATCGCCTCCTCCGGCGCACGTAACACTTTGAGTGGGCCGGATGCATACGGCCGGACTCGAAGAAATAAAAGCCATATTGGCAACAAACCCGGTCTGGCGCGCCTAACATCGCGAAACCAATGTTATTATATATTGCGACAACTTATCAAGTTGTGGCGCGATGCTCATCGTCGAATGAGAAACGGACGGACACAAATTCCCCTTCAAAACCAGTTTACTACGTGTCCACCGCCCTTACTCCATGCAAGTCACGGTACCGCATTATCAAAAGATAGCGAGGCGGTGTTTATGGCATCCCGAAGCTGCGACACTACTTTCAAGTGTGTTCAATAACAATAGCCTCTGAAGTACCTCTTAACGATATTATAAACAACATGACGCGACGGGCGGATTGCCAAATGGGCCATTGAGCTCCTCCCGCTTGACATAACCTATAAGCCGCGGCGAGCTATTAAGTCGCAAGTTTTGGCCGACTTCGTCGCCGAATGGTCTAAAGCCGAACTCCCTAAAGAGTACGACACATATTCCAACTGGATCATGCACTTCGACGGCTCCAAAATGTTGGTTGGTCTGGGGGCTAGCGTCGTTCTGACGTCCCCAACAGGAGATACAATTCAATACGTACTCCAGATAATGTATACGGACTCCAACAACGCAGCCGAACACGAGGCCCTTCTACATGGTCTCCGGATGGCAGTCTCCATGGGCATCCAACGCCTAGAGGTGCGCGGGGATTAGAACCTCGCGATATCCCAAATAAATGGATACTTTGATGCCAAGGATCCAAAAATGGCAGCTTATCGCAGCGCCATCCTAAAAATGTCAGCTCGGTTCGAGGGACTCGAATTTCACCATATAGCCTGGGAAAACAATCAGGAAGCAGACGTCTTGGCACGCATTGGCGCAAAGCGCGATGCAGTCCCCCCCAAGATTTTCTTGGAGAGGCTATTCAAGCCATCCGTATTATGGGAAGGGGAATCCGGAAATAACAGCCCGGACCCAACCGCACTGCCCGACACCGAAAATTCTGACACAACGGGAGGCTCTGCCAACGAAGTAACATCCTCAGCCCACGTAATAATGGCAGTCATTGCCCTGTGGACAGAACCATTCCTAGCCTACCTAACCAGGCAGGAACTTCCTGAGGACCAAAAAGAGGCACGCTGCATAGTGCGGCGATCTAAAGCCTATAAAGTCCATGAGGGAGAGCTTTATAAGAAAAGCACCACCGGAGTCCTTCAAAGGTGTATCTCCGAAGAGGAAGGGCGGAATCTTCTTGCTGAAATTCATGCCGGACTCGACGGGCACCACGCCGCAGCCCGGACCCTTGTAAACAAGGCCTTCCGTACAGGATTTTATTGGCCGACGGCTCGGGCAGATGCTCAGGACTTAGTCCAACGATGCGTCGGTTGCCAGCTCTTTGCTAACCAAATCCATATGCCACCCACCGCCCTCCAAACCATACCCATCACCTGGCCCTTCGCGGTCTGGGGGCTTGACATGGTTGGACCCCTTAAAGGAGGAACCCACAAGCAAAAATACCTACTGGTCATGGTGGATAAATTCACCAAATGGATAGAGGCCAAGCCTGTTAAGACGGCCAATATAGACCGTGATAGACTTCATATCGGGGTCGTTACACGCTACTGGCGTCCCCACAAGATCATCACCGATAACGGCACAAACTTTACGGCCGACGAGGTCAAACTCGTGCAAAAACATGGGCATCAAGCTCGACTATGCTTCATCTATCACCCACAAACTAACGGTCAAGTCGAGCGAGCAAATGGTCTAATCATGAGCGGCATCAAACCCAGATTAGTACGGTCCTCAAGGAATCTAACACGACTGGTAGAGGAGCTCGACCAGACTGGGCTGCGGACCACGCTGAATCGCACCACCGGATTCACACCATTCTTTATGGTATACGGCGCAGAGGCAATTCTGCCCTCCGACATAATTCATGACTCACCTCGCGTGCGCATGTATGAAGAAAGAGAAGCCGAACTCGATCGGCAGGACAGTTTGGACGCCTTGGAGGAGGAGCATGACATGGCAAAAGCCCGTTCCGCATTCTATCAATAGCAGGCTTGACGATATCAAAGCAGAGAAGTACGGGCCAAAACTTACAATGTTGGTGAGTTAGTTCTACGCCTGCCGGACAAGAAAAAGGACAAACTCAAGCCCAAATGGGAAGGTCGCTTTATTATTGACCAAGTCCTGACTGGTGGAGCGTACCGTCTACGAGATGCATCGGATAACCGACTCGAGCCGAACCCCTGGAATGCAGCCCGTCTCCGAAGATTCTACGCCTAGCGCCGGACTCTGTGTTCGTCTCCTTCCTCTGTCTATTTTTACACATTAGCTGTCTTATATTTCTCTCCTTCTCCCTCCCTTTCTCTTACAGCCTTTCAGGGCTCGTTCGCGCCTTGTTCGCACACAATTGACGCGCTATCCGCGCTCATTATACCTGGGGGCTTCTTTAACATAAGCTTATTTATATGGGCTTCATGCCCAACACATGTGTCACACTTCCGCATGTACCTTTTATTCACCATTATATGCATCGATATGACTTAAGTTTTGGCCAAGCTTGGTTGCCTGGCTCCTGTGCTTACCCATACGTTCCCGATTGTTCGGCTAGGCGGTAAAGGGAGCACCTCTGCGATTGTTACTGCCGGGTCAGCCGGATGTGTACCTCAGACTGGGTGAAGCCGAAAGCTAGCGTTCTTAAGGGAATATTCGGTCGGTGAACTAAAGATGATTTCCCACTTGTTTATTTATCCGCCCCCAGATGCTTTTCTGCTTTTTGCAGTCCGGACATGCACTTTAGGGCATGCCTCCTGTGGAAAGGAACCCTAACGGAACTATTCTCCCTGGAAGATGTTTCTTACTAACCATGTAATATAACATAACTAGTTGGGCACTTGTCTGTTCAAGCACTAATGACCCCTACGCCTGGTCTCCACGCATGCCCCGGTTCTTACATAACCGCGAGGGTATTCGGACACACTCCGACTATCGAGTCCCGAGGTTGAAGCGAAAAGGTCCGCCATGACAAACGATCTACAATCCGGCTAGAAGGCATTTTACATGTCATCTTAAATTACATAGTCAATTTGACTGGGTATATTCCTTCTCAATACCATCCAACAGGCTGTCTAGTTTACAGTCCTGTTGGGAATATTTGGCGGCCAACTCTACTTGGCCGTACACTAAGCTCACAGGGATCTCCTTCCCATCGGGCCCCACAGGTCCGACCTCAGCCATGTGGTTTGGGTCAGCCTTCGTGTACCGCTGTCTTCACCATGGCCCAGCCTCCTGGCGCCTTGACGGCAGGCGATATCTTCCATAATCGGAGCGCCGCGCCCTTAAGCCTCTCTCGCAGTTTCTCAAGGCCTTCGGGCATAGAGATAGATGGCCACAAGGCCTGGCGACGCTTTTCATCACCGCCGAACTCGTTCGTGCAGTTGTAAGAGCTCGGGAAGAAGGTCACCCGTAGAACCGAGCATTTCCTCTGCAGGACTACCTGTTAGCATACCTACAGACATAACTCTATAAGTCGACTTCCTCGACGAACTCTTTTCAAAGTTCGTTCAAGCACTTACTAAAAATGCCGCGTCGAAGCCGCCGATTCTCCTTCACGGAGTCCGACAACTGGGCACGGACATCCTTTAATTCCTCGCCCAGCTGGGTGTTGGCATCTTGGAGATTATTCTTCTCCTGCCTCACCTTCGTAAGCACGCTCTTGCCGGCCTTTAACCGGCGCAAGAGTTGTTGCTTGTCCGGATCTACTCCGGCGCCATCTGCAATGTTATTGTCGACGGTACACACAACCGCACTTCACAACATACTTATCTTTCGAAGAATATATTACCAGAGAGGGTCTCTTTGGCCTCCCCTGCCGCGGCTAGTGCGGCCTCAAGTTGGGCTTTAAACTTTTCTAGCTCCTGGGACAGTTGGGTATTCTTTTCTGTAAGATCCTGCATAACAAATGATCCTTAAATTAGTTATTCTAACTGCTTCAAGTCTCGGGGCTACCACATATATAACCATCGAATTTTCACCAGATGTCTTTCACATACCGCTCCGTGGCTCGCTAGACCATTTTGAGCGCCACGGAGGTACGCATCTCCCGAATTGAAGGCATCCAATGCCTCTTGGGAGAAACAAGCGTCACGAAGGACTGTCCGGCGACGCCTGTGGTTCATGGCACTCTCCACCTCGGAATTGGTGGCAGACAGCCCGTCAGCATCACCTGCCGGAGGAGCGTCCAGTCCGCGCCTCGTGTTCGCCTCCGCTTCCGGACCCGGCCTTGGAGCCTGGCTGGTGGTGGCGCGATAGGCAACCTCTCCGGATATAGTCCGGCGAGCGCTCTTTTTCCTGAAGAGAGCATGAGCGTTAGTATGCCTTGAGGGAATAAAACCTGGGAATAAGATGGCACGCCATACCGTTGTGCCGGCGTCTTAGTCCGGACCGCACTTCTTTTTAGCCTGCTGGGCCTTGCTACCCCTTGTTGGCTAGCCACCGCAGGCTCGGCCTTCCGCCTCAAGGACTTCCCCTGCAAAAACACCATTGCTATACGGTGATAAAAAATAAGCACGGATGGATCATTTTAAAAGTACTGGGACTTCCGTGTCGGTTACTTGTGAGGCTGGAAGCAGTCCGGGATAATCGGCTGTAATGGCCACCAAGGCGTTGTCCTTACTCAATTGATAAAATACCCCATCGATCAGCTCCACGGATATGTCCGGATCCTCTTGGGAGGCCGGATCGAGGGACCGTTCCGGATCCTCGGGTTGTGGAGGAGGGCTGTTTATATCCTTTACGGCCCGGCGCAATTCCTGCATCGAAATCACAAGATGAGATACTTAACCACGGGAATATGGAACGGATGGGCAAAAACAAGTGTCCGCTTACCCAGTTTGGGGGATTGTACATAGAAAATCCGCCCTGTGGATTGACGCGGAGAAATTCCTACTTTTATCCCTTGTACAATGCGGACAAGATCTTCGTCAGAGCGGGAACCGATCCCGGCCCCTTACGGCCGCAGCGGGTGGCATCATCCTCCCCGTTGAAATCCCACATGGGGTGGCCTCTATATCAAGCTGCCACGCCTCAAGATAATGCATGTGGCCATGACCTCGATCATGGTCACCCGAATGAGCTAACAACCTTATCCGCTCATCGTAAAGGACGCCCTTGTCATTCTCCTTCGAGGGCTCCGTGGACGCCACTTAGGCGCTTCTTCAAAGGAGCATTATTGAACTCGGGGAGGCCGATCCGACAGGGTCGGCAGGGGACATCTTCTATATAAAACCATTACAAGGCCGCCTTGGACGCCTTCTTTGGGGTTCCGGATAGATATCCGTCCCGGCGATGCGCCATAGTTCGCTCCGCCCACTTGATATATCGACCCCTCCCGAGAATGGGGCGGAAAGCGAACAGCTTCTTCCACAGCACGAAATGAGCCTCGATGCCCAAAACAGCTCGCAAAGGGCTACGAAGCCCGCAATATGCAATATGGAGGCAGGCGTAAGGTTCTGCAATCGAGGCTATAGAACTCCAGAGCCCCTGAGAAATGGATGAATAGGAAACCGAGCCCTCTTATCAAATAAGGGACAAGGCATACCCGCCTCCTTTGGAGGGATTGGGGACGCTCTCTGCTTGCTCTCCACCATTATAGGTGGCAAGCCCGGCTCGAACCGGGACCATGTAGGCTGGGGGGAGAAACACCTTGGCTTGGAGCATCACTAGCTCGCTGTGCGGGACGGAGCATCTCTCCCAATCTCCAGGCTGAGGGCTGGGAAGGCGAGAGGAGGAGCTGCGTCGACTCGCCATGATGGAATGGATCTCTGTCGGATGCACTCTGATGAATTCTCGCGAAGGGAAGATGGTGTGATTCGGATCTAAATCCTCGTCTCTTTTATAGGCAGCTCATTTGCGCAGCTAGGGGGGTAAATGAAAAAACACCCTGGCTTTTCGCATTCGTTTGACACGTGGAAGCTGACCATTATTGGGCGTGGAAGCCAAGGAGCACAACATTGACCAGAAGCCAGACACTATTCAACAGGTATATGGAATTTGGAGAAGAACCCGCCTTGCAATGCCGAAGATAAATCTGCGCGCCAGACTCATCGTCATTGAATCCTGGTTCGGGGGCTACTGAGGGAGTCCCGGATTAGGGGGTGTCCGGATAGCCGAACTATAATCTTTGGCCGGACTCCTGGACTATGAAGATACAAGATTGAAGACTTCGTCCCGTGTCCGGATGGGACTTTCCTTGGCGTGGAAGGCAAGCTTGGCGATACGGATATGTAGATCTCCTCCCATTGTAACCAACTTTGTGTAACCCTAGCCCTCTCCGGTGTCTATATAAACCGGAGGGTTTTAGTCCGTAGGACGAACAACAATCATACCATAGGCTAGCTTCTAGGGTTTAGCCTCTCTGATCTCGTGGTAGATCTACTCTTGTACTACCCATATCATCAATCTTAATCAAGCAGGAGTAGGGTTTTACCTCCATCGAGAGGGCCCGAACCTGGGCAAAAACATCGTGTCCCTTGTCTCCTGTTACCATCCACCTAGACGCACAGTTCGGGACCCCCTACCCGAGATCCACCGGTTTTGACACCGACACCTACCATCAACGCTGCTAACATGAAGAGATTCAAGCAACTCGACTCTCATGCGAAGAACATCGTATGTGGCCATCTGAGCAAAGGGCTGTATGGCAGAGTGAGTGCTTTGGAGACAGCTAAGCTTATCTGGGATAGGCTGTCCAAGGTCAATGAAGGAGTCTCAACACAGCGTGACTCTCGATTTGACGTTCTTTGCAGTCTCTTCAACCGCTTCAAAAGACTCGACAATGAAAATGTTTAGCAAACCTTCGAGCGCCTCACTGACATCTCAAATGAGATTCAAGCACTTGATGCCACTGACATCACCGACCATGAGATGGTGAAGAAATTGCTGAGATCCCTTTATTCCTCATTTGACACTCTGGCACTGATGATACAAGAATGTGGAGACTACAAGTCACTGGATCCCGCTGATATCCTCGACAGGCTAAACACCCATGAGTTCCAGCTTGCTGAAGAGAGATCTATATGGTCCGAGCTATGGCAGATCACGCGCCCTGAAGGCCAAGGCAGTGTCTGAATCTGAAGGTGAAGATTCTGGTAGCAGCCTTGGTGATCCTGAAGAACTGAGCCAGGAGCTAGCAATGCTCGTGAAGAAATTCCAGAAGTTCTCAAGGCGCGGTCGCTTTGGAAAATCCTTAAGAAGTGATGATTCCTCATCCTGTGACTACAAGAAGAGGCTATGCCACAAATGCAAGAAACCTGGTCACTACATTCAAGATTTTCCTCAGTGGAAAAAGTTATCAAAGAAGAAGAAATAAAAGGATTACAGTTTTGATGAATCAAAGAAGAATAAGAAATCTTCAAAGTCTTCATCATCAAAATCCTCAAAGTCTTCATCTCACAAGAAGAGCAGCTCTAAGAAGGCTCGGGCATTCATTGGCAAGGAAATGGACTCTGAAGCTGAATCTGAGGAACATGAGGAAGAGGAGGCATCTGAGGAGTCAGAATCTGGTGTGGCGAGCCTAGCCCTCGCTACTGCGTTCGTCAGCAAGTCCATCTTCAACACTTAAGAAAATGGCTTCCACAACAAGGGTGATGACGACGATGATGACTACGTTCATGGCAAAGGGTGCCAAGGTACTCAAATATCCCTCCTCTGAATCAAGTGAGGATGAATCTGATGAAAACCTCAAGCCTAGCTACTCAAAACTTGCTAAGATTGCTGTGAAACAACAAAAGGCTTTTGAAAAGGTTCAAAACATGCTAGACAAAAGTGATGATATGTTGGGTAAAGAAATGGATCGCACTAAAACCTTGACTGAAAATCTTCAGAGACATCAGTCTAAGTTTGACAACCTTCAAAGTCATCATAACACTCTCTTATCTGATCATGAGAAGCTTTCTTATAAATTTCTTCAAAGATATCAAGATCTTGAAAATTTAAGGGAGAGTTATGAAGATCTTCAGAAGGAGCGTGATTCATTACTTGCTCAACAAATCAGCGCTGCTCAGCAAGAATTCATTCCTCCATGTTTGAAGTGCATTGAACGTGAATCTGCTAATTCTTCACCTGAATGTTCAAATGCTTCTAATGCTACAAATTCTTCACCTGTCTCTGCTATCACTAATTCTTCATCTGAGGATATTGCTAGATCACTGACGATGCTAGGCTGAAGGAATTGTATATGACAGGCTTGTACAAAAGCCTCAAAGGGCATCAGGCTCTTTGTGAGGTGCTTAAAAAGCAGATCCTCAACAGAAACCCTAGGAAAGAGGGTATTGCCTTTGAGAGGAAACTCAATGCTGATGGAACATACTGGAAGCCTGAGCAGTACCCCAAAACCTCATGGGTTGCTACAAAGGGACCTCTAGTAGATCCATCTACTCTATCAGGCTTTATATGTGAATCTCCTCATTCTTCTAATGAGTCATTTGACTCAAACTATAAAATGTACAAAAATTAGAATGGTGAAGTATTTGCTAGATATGTTGGCACTAACTGTAGGAACGGTTCTCCTATGAAGAATATCTAGGTTCCCAAAAGGTGCCTTGAAATTCTTCAGGTGAATGTCATCATGACACCACCTCTGAATAATAGGAACCCCAGATCAAATTCTTCATATGGATCCAAGTCCTCATATGGACCGAATTCCTCACGTGGATCAAATTCCTCAAAAGGATCAAAGTCCTCATATGAACATCATCATGCTAACACTTCTGTTTTGCAGGGAAAAACTAAGGGCTATGAATATGTGCATTATTATTCTAACCATTATGTTCATAAGTCCTCGAAGAATTTCTCTCCTTATTCATATGCTTATCTTAAATCCTCTTATGTGAAACAAAGTGGACTGGCTTCGATGCCACCTTTCTCTTTTGGAGCTCGCAGAATGATGAACTCTTTGCCACCCCTTCAGATGTGGGTGGTGAAGAAAATGAACTAATCTCTTATGCAGGGTCAGGTCTCCAGACAAACTTAAACGTCTGAAGAATTTGCTGGAGACCTGAATATGCTTGAAAGGACGCAAGCTAATCATGAAGAAATGAATTTCATTTCTCATGTCCTCATTCTATTTTATCTGTTCCATTGCTTGATGAAATTGATCTGATGAATTTTATGTCATATTCTTCATTGATGAAGTATATGAGTTCGTAAGCTACACTAATTCATCTGCAGGATGATCAACCCAAAGCCACTGAGTGGTTCCTCGATAGTGGATGTACAAATCACATGACTGGTGACAAGAATCTATCAGTGGATGCTCCCTTATCACCATCACATCTGAAGCATATCACTTACGCTGACAAAGGAAAAAGCAAGGTATTGGGTCTTGGTAAGGTTGCGATCTCAAAGGATCGACACATGGACAAAGTCATGCTTGTCGAGTCCTTAGGATTCAACCTCATGTCAGTCTCAATGCGTTGTGATCTTGATATGGTTTTTATCTTTGGCAAGTATCGTTGAGTTGTCATTATGGAAGCTGACAATTCCAAAGTCTTCGAAGGCTTTAGGAGAGGAGATCTGTATATTGTTGATTTCTCTACAGGACCACAACCTGCTATATGTCTACTTGCAAAAGCTTAAGAAGGCTGACTATGGCATCGACGACTTGGTCATGCTGGCATGAGGAACTTGCACACGCTCGCGAAGAAGAAGCATGACATTGGCATTGAGAATGTCAAATTCCTCAAGGATCAGTTGTGCGGAGCCCGTGAAGCTGGAAAGATGACCAAGGCCAAGCATCCCGTGAAGACTATCATGACTACCACTCGACCATTTGAATTGCTTCACATGGATCTCTTTGGTCCTAACCATTATTCTGCATTCACTAATGAAGCATCTCTATATGGCTTTGTTATTGTTGATGATTACTCTCGTTACACATGGGTGCATATTGTCACTTACAAACGTGAAGTGCAGGAAGTCTTCAAACGATTTTCCTCGAGGGCTTCAACCAACTTTGGTCTGAAGATAAAGCACATCAGAAGTGACAATGGAACTGAGTTCAAGAATACGGGTCTTGATGACTATCTTGATGAACTCGGTATTACTCATGAGTTATCCGCTCCTTATACTCCTCAGCAGAATGGCGTCGTGGAGCACAAGAACAGGACTCTTGTTGAGATGGCTTGCACTATCCTTGATGAATACAAGACACCTTGTCATTTCTGGATTGAGGCAATTGATACTGCGTGCCACATCATCAACAGGGTATATCTTCACAAATTCTTCAAGAAGACTGCATACGAACTCCTCACTGACAAGAAACCCAGTGTGAGTTATTTCAAAGTCTTCGGTGCTAAATGTTGGATTAGAGATCCTCATCACAATTCTAAATTTGCACCGAAAGCACATGAAGGTTTTATGCTTGGTTACGGAAAGGACTCGCACACCTACAGAGTCTTCAACAATGTTCACCACAAGGTTGTTGAAACTGTAGATGTGCGGTTCGATGAAACTAATGGCTCGCAAAGAAAGCACCTACCTCCTGTGCTAGATGAAAAGTCACCTGAGGAAACCATCAAGTTCAAGCCTACTGAGGATGTCATTCCTACCGAAGAAGTCATTCCAAAACGTGAAGAACATCATGCTAATGCACCTGAGGAAAATGGTGCTGAAGAAAATGCGGATCCAATTCCTCGACGACTACCCGCTTATCCTCGCGTTGCAAATGAAGTGCAGATTGAGAAAATCATCAGTGATATCAACGCACCAGGTCCTCTCACACGCTCAAAAGCTTCACATTTGTCTAACTTTTGTGGGCACTTTGCTTTTGTCTCTATCACAGAGCCCACTAAGGTAGATGAAGCATTTCTAGAGCCTGAGTGGATTCAAGCTATGTAAGAGGAATTACATCAATTCGAGCTCAACAATGTCTGGAAACTGGTCAAACGTCCAGACCCTCGCAAGCACAATATCATTGGCATAAAGTGGATCTACCGCAACAAGCAAGATGAAAATGGCCTTGTGGTGAGGAATAAGGCACGGCTTGTAGCTCAAGGCTACACATAGGTTGAAGGAATTGATTTCGATGAAACTTTTGCACCTATTGCTAGACTTGAGGCTATTCGCATATTACTAGCTTATGCTAACCATCATAATATCATCTTATATCAAATGGATGTGAAAAGTGCATTCCTCAATGGTAAGCTTGAGGAGAAGTATATGTTGCTCAACCCCCAGGTTTTGAAGATCCAAAGCATCCTGACAAAGTCTTCAGATTCAACAAGGCCCTCTATGGCCTCAAGCAGGCCCCTCGGGCATGGTATGATACTTTGAAGTAATTCCTCATGAAGAAAGGCTTCAAACCCGGTTCACTTGACCCAACTCTTTTCACCAAAACATATGATGATGAATTATTCATGTGCCAAATATATGTTGATGATATTATCTTTGGATGTACTGACCAACGTTACAGTGATGAATTTGCCTATATGACGAGTGAAGAATATCAAATGTCTATGATGGGAGAATTGCAATTCTTCTTATCTCTTCAAATTCGGCAACAGCACAATGGCATATTCATATCTCAGGAGAAATACCTCAAGGATGTATTGAGGAAATTCGGCATGCAAGATTGCAAAGGCGTCAAAATCCATATGCCCACAAATGTCCATCTATGCACTGATGAAAATGGTATTGACTTCGATCAAAAGGTATACCACTCCATGATTGGCTCTTTATTGTATTTATGTGCATCTAGGCCAAATATTATGCTTAGTGTTTGCATGTGTGCCCGATTTCAAGCTACACCGAAGGAATCACACCATAAGGTTGTGAAGAATATTCTTCGATATCTAGCTCACACACCAACACTTGGATTATGGTATCCCAAGGTGAAAGTGCGTTATATCGACTAGAGGGGGGTGAATAGGCAATTTTTATGAATTCTTCACTGAGGAAATTGTGGGTGAGGAAATTCCTTAGCGAAGAACTACTTGCAGCGGAATAAGTACTCAGAAGTAAACATAACAGAACACAAGCATGGTCATCATGATGAAATGAAGACAAGCACAGACTATAGAAAACGTAATCACAGGATAACACAGGATGAAGACAAACGGACTGAAGAAATTGAACTGAGGAAATTGAGAAAGTCTTCAGTCAAAGTCTTCAAACACGGATATCACAAGCACACAACACAGTAATGAGGAAATGAAAGAGTTGTGGAAATAGAACCAGTTGGCTTGGTGAAGACAATGATTTGGTAGACCAGTTCCAACTGCTATCTCAGTTGTACGTCTGGTTAGGGCCGCTAGGTATTTAAACCTAAGGACACACAGTCCCGCACACCCAGTCCTGAACACGTAGTCCAGGACACTTAGTCCTCACCGTATTCCCCTTGAGCTAAGGTCACACAGACCTCGTCCAATCACTCGTGGTAAGTCTTCAGGTGACTTCCGAACCTTCACAAACTCGGTCACTCGGTGATCCACAATTTCCTCTTGGATGCTCTAGACCATGACGCCTAACCGTCTGGAAGAAGCACAGTCTTCAAAGGTAGCAAGCGTCAAATCCACGTAGGATCAATCTCTTCAGTGATGCTCAATCACTTTGGGTTTGTAGGTGTTTGGGTTTTGGTTTTTCCTCACTTGATGATTTTCGCTCAAAGTCCTCGGAGGATGGGATGCTCTCAAAAGACAAGTGTCAGTTTCTCTCGGAGCAGCCAACCAGCTAGTGGTTGTAGGGGGCGGCTATTTATAGCCTAGGGAGCAGCCCGACATGATAAGACATAAATGCCCTTCAATGATATGACCGTTAGGTGGATAAGATATTTTGGGACAGCTGGCGCGTAGCACAGCAACGGTCTGAAATTTGAGGTAAAAATTCCTCAGGGCTATCATGTTCCTCACTGTGTAGGCAATCCGCACTGGCGAATTCCTAACTCCTTGGTAAGAACAAATTCCTCAGCGACCAGAAGAACTTCGTCTCTGTCACTGAAGAAATTGACTGAACTGTATGAGATTTCCAATGGCTTCACTTGAAGGGATTGGTAGGTGTAGGATTTTGAGTTGGGCATCACATGGAAATTTTTCCTTAGTATTTCCTCGACCCCCTTTAACAGTACGGTGTTTCCTATGACTCAAGAAAGAGAAAATGAAACTACAAAAACAAAAGTCTTCACGCTTCATGTTCCTCGAATGAATACCAAGTCTTCAAGGTCACACAAATTTCTTCACTTTCAAAGTCTTGAAATCCAAAGTTTTCAAATAAGAACTTCATTTTTAGGGTCGACTTTCCTTTGAAATATCAAACTCCTCATAGACTTATAGACCTGTGTACACTCATAAACATATTAGTCTCTTAACCTATAAGTCTTCAATACACCAAAATCACTAAGGGGCACTAGATGCACTTACACAAGGGCTCGACTTTTGATCTCATTGGATATTCAGACTCTGACTATGCTGGTGATCGTGTGGACCACAAGTCAACATCGGGCACAACCAACTCCTTGGATGATCCTTGGTCTATTGGTCCTCGAAGAAACAGAACTGCGTATCACTGTCTACTTCTGAAGCTGAGCACATTGTTGCTGGTTCTTGCTGTGCTCAATTGCTATGTATGAAGCAAACCCTCAAGGACTACGGTGTCAACATGAAGAATGTGCCTCTCTATTGTGACAATGAGAGTGCCATCAAGATTGCTCATAACCCAGTTCAGCACTCGAAGACAAAGCACATTCAGATTCGTCATCATTTTCTTCGTGATCATGTGTTGAAGGGCGACATCTCTATTGAGCATGTGAAGACTGAAGAACAGCTAGCCGATATCTTCACAAAGCCCTTGGGAGAAGAGATTTATCAAGTTGCGGTGTGAGGTAAATATCCTAGAATCTTCGAATGTCCTTTGAAAAGGACACACATTCTAACACTTATGAAAAATTGATGACTTAGATGTGCAACACATGAAGAAACGTTTTTCTTCAATCAATGAAGACTAACACTCTATGTGTGAAGAAATTAACAAAGAATTTGATTCTCAGAACCCTACGACAATTGTACGCGGTGTCTGAAATCATCATTCTTATACGGTGGGTCACGCCACCAACAAAAATTGAAAATCTTCAATTTGGGTTTTTTCTTCTTTTTGAAATTCCTCAGTTGTTCAATTTCTTCAAATTTGCATTATCTTCACTGATTCGGTCGTTTTTCTTCATTGGCTATATATATATATATATATATATATATATATATATATATATATATATATATATATATATATATAGTTTATGTCCTCTATAGCATTCACTTATGGCTAATTTTTCACCAATGTCCCCCTCTATGCTAAACTCAACCCAGTCTATTCACAAATTCTTCAGATGCGTTCTATTTGAAACTCGTTCAAAATCTTCATTGTGTCCATGTCAGCTGAAGAATTTGCGAACGAAACATTAAAATTATCTTATCTGAATTTTCGGCGTTTGCCGCTCAAACCGTTCCACATTCCATGATGGATTTATTTATTCACCCACGATCTCGCACGATCGCCACCTCTCAGTACGGTGACACATGTCACGCGAATGAGAAGGGTCAGGGAAACGTTCGTCCAATTTCCTCGGGCGAGCAATTTTTCACCTCGGCTATAAATACCCCCCTCCCTTCCTCACTTCGTTTTTTTACTCCGCTCGACCTCACTCCCTCGCTCGAGCTCTCAAAACCTAGCGCCGCCGCTACTTCCATCATCGCCGGTGAGGAAGAGATTCACTGCCTCGACCTCGTCGCCGTCGTACTCGCGCCAGCCGCGGATTTCTTCACTCTGCCGCCGTAGCTATCTTCCTCTGCCAAGTTAGGGCGTGGAAGATCTGAACTGACGAACTTCTAAATCTACACTTCACAGTTCATCATGTTCTTCATCAAGGGTAATTAAAAGTTGCTTTTACTGCCCTTGTTGATTCTGGTGTTTTCTACAGAATCTTCAAAAGGTGTTTATTCTTCAAATCTTCACACACTAAACACCTCACACAACATCTGTTCTTGATCTGTTTCCCTAAGAAACATTTTTCTTCAAGATTCCTCAATTGTGTGGGTTTTCAATCTGTACAACTCTGGAACCTAAGTCAAAGAACTCTTAGTGAAATTCTTCAAAACTCATCTGGTCAAATTCCTCAAACTTGTTCTTTTTGCAAAATCTTGTGAGAACGCATATGACCTCTCCAAATTCTGCGCAACTATATTCTGTTCACAGTGTTCCTCGAAGAAAAGTTGCACACCTCTTCAGAGAATTCTATTGTTCAGATTCCTCATGTCACGCCCAATATGCGACCCTATCCAAAAGGAACTCGAAGGTCCCACCAAGGATGGACCCGCATATCGGAACGCTTTTCCAAGGTGGATATCATTACATCAACATAACATAATAATGGGGATACATACAAGAGGCATACAATGCCACACGAATACAACAACATCACATACAAGAGATCAACATCCGACTACGGATGACACATAAACAGAAACTCAAACAATATCCACCCTGCTAGCCCAGGCTGCCGACCTGGAACCTATCCCCTGATCGAAGAAGAAGCAGAAGAAGAACTCCAATACAAGCAAACATCGCTCTCGCGTCATGATCATCGCATAACCTGTACCTGCAACTGATGGTGTAGTAATCTGTGAGCCACGAGGACTCAGCAATCCCATTACCATGGGTATCAAGACTAGCAAAGCTTAAAGGGAAAGGAAGGGGGTAAAGTGATGAGGTTGCAGCAGCGGCTAAGCATATATGGTGGCTAACCAACGCAAGTGAGAGCGAGAAGAGAAACAAAGGAACGGTCGTCAACTAGTAATGATCAAGAAGTGATCCTGAACTCCTACTTACGCCGACATAACCCGAAACCGTGTTCTCCTCTCGATCAACCCGAAAAGAGATACTCACGATACGCATTACGCGGTTGGTGTATTTTAGAAGAGTTTACTTCAAGTTTACTACAACCGAATATTAACAAATTCCCATCGCCACATAACCGCTGGCACGGCTCTCGAAAGTTTAAACCCTGCAAGGGTGTCCCAACTTAGCCCATGATAAGCTCTCGCGATCAACGAAGGATATTCCTTCTCCCCGAAGACCCGATCAGTCTCGAATCCGGCTACAAGACCTTTCGACAAGAATAAAACAAGACCAGCAAAGCCGCCCGATCGCCGACAATCCCGATAGGAGCTGCACATATCTCGCTCGAGGCAACACCGGATGAGACATCCTCTGAGTAAAACCAGACCCGAAGTTTCCCGAGGGGCCCCCGAGTCTACTCGATTCGGGCCAACACTTAGACAAGCATTGGCCCGGGGGGGCTAAATAAAGATGACCCTTGGGTTAATTACTCCCAAGGGAAAGTAGGTGGTGGTGAGGCAAATGGTAAAACCAAGGTTGGGCCTTGCTGGAGGAGTCTTATTCAAAGCGAACGGTCAAGGGGGTCCCATAAATCACCCGACCGCATTAGGGACGCAAAATCCGGGAACATAATACCGATATGACGGAAACTAGGGCGGCAAGAGTGGAACAAAACACCAGGCATAAGGCCGAGCCTTCCACCCTTTACCAAGTATATAGATGCATTAATAATATAGGAGATATTGTGATATCCCAACATAATCCTGTCCACCATGGAGCAATCTTCAACTTCACCTGCAACTAGCAACGCTATAAGAGGGGCTGAGCAAAGCGGTAACATAGCCAATCAACGGTTTGCATAGGAAAGGTGTCAAAGGTTAGAGGCTGACATGGCAATTTGGGATGGCTTGATAAACAGGTAATAGGTAGCGCAACATAGCGATAGAACGAAGCAACTAGCATAGCAATGATAGTAGTGAGATCCAGGGTAGCGGTCATCTTGCCTGAAATCCCGCAAGGAAGAAGAACGAGTCCATGAAGAAGATGAACGGATGAAGCCGAACCAAGCGTAGACGAACGAATCCTCACGATCGCAACGAAACAGGAACTAACAAGAAGAAGCACACAACATAGGTAAACACACCACACATGAACAAGGCATGATGTACAACAAGCATCATGCATGACAAAGCTACATGAAGCTACTCATGGCAAGAGATGATGCAAACAAGAGCAACACATCAAAGCAAGTTTAAATGAGGCCGGGAACAACATATAACAATTCTGGTAAGTCCTCATATGCAAATTTCGAAATTGGTCCAGATCTGAATAAACCTTATGTTCAAGTTGTTAAACAGCAAGTTAATATTCACCAACATGATCTACACGAAATTCTAGTCAAGTTACATATAAAGTTCATTAGATTCGGAGCTACGGCCTAAAAGATATGAGCAAAACAAGTTAACCATGACATTGATGCAAAATGCATCCAAACATCAAGCAAACACCTCAAAACAAGGATGCAACATGATAATATGAAACTACATGCAATTCTAAGCAAGTTTCATATAGAGCACACTCAAAACGGAGCAACGGTTCAACACATACACATGAAACAAGTTATAGCAACAATCTGTCCAAAACAGCAACTAGGCATATTGGAAGCATCAAAACAACATGCTACATCATCTTAACATGAAAACAAAAGGCATGCACATGATGTACAGGTAAAGCATGACAAAACATGAACACTAAGCTATCTCCAGAAATCACTAGAACATGCTCAAAATGACATGGCAAGATTGCAAATAATAACAGTTTCAGACTTGTCAGGAAATAACATCAGGTTGCAATGTTTAGAGCTATCAAACAACATGTTACAGGAACTTATCATGGCAACCAAAGGCATGGTATGAATCTACTAAATGCATAGAACAAAAGTCCTTTACTGACCATGAGCCAAAAAGGATCAGAAGATATGATGGCACCCATGTAAACATGGAAAGTTATATTACAGATTCATACATGGCAGGAACAACAATAAGTAGGCATGTTGGTGAGTTTTAACCACTCACCACAGAGCAATACATGGCATGGCAATGCAACCATCAGTAAGAAGACATGGCATAGCAGCTATACATGGCAAGAACAACATCATAGCATACACGGATCAACTATAACAACCTTGGCAAAATTAAATAACATGTAAACAACCTGCCAGCAAACATTTTGTAGCAAAAGTAGAGCTCGATTGACTCAATCTATGGCCCTCCATAATTGCAAACAAGGACATGGAGGGATAGAGAGTAACCATATGTTCAAAACATCCTTACTGAAGTATCTCAAAATATGCATGGATCTCTCTCAGCATCAAGTTTACATGGCATAAAAATATCAATGAGCAGGGCTGAAATCAGCAACATCATGAAGCCTAGTTTGCATGCTTGTGCTAGTCACCACAGAGATCATAAAAATACATGGCATACACCCCTGTAAAGATGGCATGGCATATTACAAAACACATGTAGGACTTAAGTTCATAGGGTGCACACATCAATCATGGCAAAAATGACAAAAGTGCATGTTCTGATAAGAATCTGAAACTAACATCACATAGCCCTCTTATAACATCATTTCGGGCATCAAGATGAGTACAAATGTAAATGATGCAATGAGATGAAATGATTTACTCGTCGAGTCAAACAATTTGACATATTACACGCACGAAATGGAGCAATATGCAGAGAGTTATGGCATGATGAACATGAGCATATAATATGCAAAAATCTGGGACTTAGTCAATTTCCGGGGAGGGGAAAGTCAACCTCGGATCTGGGCAAGGATTTCAAAGCGTCGCGGATCTCGCCGGATCCACGAGGACGGCGGGCGGCGGCGGCGCCGAGGACGCCGGCGAGGCGAGGGCGAGGCGGCCGGGCGGGCCGGAGGCGGCGGCGCTGAGGCGCCGGGCGGGCGGCGGGCTGCCGCGGAGGCGGGCGCGGCGAAGCCGGGCCGGAGGCGCCGGGCGGCGGAGGCGGCGCGAGGCACACGGGCACGCGGCGGCGGGCGGCCGGGCGCCGGGCGGCGGGTCGCCGGCGCGGGCGGAGCTGCGGGCGCTTCGGAGCCGAGCGGGCCGGGAGGCAGACGGCGACGGGCGTGGGCTCGCGGGCCCGATCCGGGCCCAGCAGGGCCGCGCGGCGGTGGTGGTGGGCGCCACGTGGCGGGAGGCGATTGGTCGGGGGCGGCGGCTGGACATGTCCGGTGGCGGCGCGGACGTGTCCGGCGGCGCGAGGATGAAGAAGACTAGGGTTGGACCCGAAATTTCGGAGGGAGACACATATTTATAGGTAGAGGGAGCTAGGAGAGTCCAAATGGGGCACGGTTTTCACCCACATGATCGTGATCGAACGACCGAGAGCATGGAGGGGAGTTTGCTGGGTTTTGGGCCACTTTGAAAGGGGTGTTGGGCTGCAAAGAGAAGGGGGCTTTTATGGTTACCCGGTTAACCGTTGGAGTACCAAACGACCTCTAAATGGCACGAAACTTGACAGGCGGTCTACCGGTGCTATACCAAGGCCGCTTGACAAACCTCAGGCCATTCCGAGAACGTTTAACACCCGCACACGAAAAGAGGCAAAAGGGGGCGCCGGGAGACATAGGAGTGCCGGATTGCAAAACGGACAACGGGGAAAATGCTCGGATGCATGAGACGAACACGTATGCAAAATGAAATGCACATGATGACATGATATGAAATGCATAAGATGACATGGCAAAGTGCAACACGCAAGCAAATGACATGGCAACGACGGCGAATAACTGGAAGACACCTGGCGCATCGAATCCGGGGCGTTACACCTCAGCTGAAGAAAATGGCTGATGGCAAGAAACCTCAGAAGGGAGGAAAGAGACCAAAAACAAACACTGCTTTCGAGATTCCTGATGACATCTATGATGAATATTGCACTCCTGATGAGGCCAAGTATGGCAAGGAGAACAAAAATCAGCACAAGGTGCACATCCAAAGGATAGAGAGGAGATGGGCACGGGAATGGAGGGAGTAAAGATATGTGACTCCAAAGTACATGAAGAAATTTGCAGTACACCCTCCATGCCCAAGACCTCCATTGGCACCTGGCCAAGAAGCTGATCCCTCTAGCATCAGAAGAGGTGAAGAATTTCCAAAGGAATGGGCTAAGCGTCAAGACAAGTTGGCCAAAATGGCAAAAGAAGCAGTGAAGAAATTCAATGAAGATTCTGCTACTGCTATTGAGGCCTCAGCTAGCAAGCCTAAGAAGGCCATGCCCAAGAAGCCTGCACACAAGCCCATGGCTTCTGCACCAATGTCCTCATAGCCAAGCTCATCTGCAATGCCCTGACAGCCCAGCTCCACAAAGCCCTCATGACAAATTCCTCAAGCTGCACCAGCTCCTCCAAAGTCCTCAGCTCCTCCTTCCAAATCCTCAGCACCTGTGCATCTCGCCTCGTGCCAAAGGACAACAGGCATCTCTATTGCCCCTGGAGCCTCTGCAAGTTCTTCGGCTCCTCCGCATTCCTCAACTGGCCCTACTCTGCTGAAGACTAAGGCCACTGCTGGACAAGGTTCTCGACCAAGTCCTCACAAGAAGCAGGACGCCTTCCAAGTACCATCTGATGACGACGAAGCTGATGATGAGGAACTCACTGAAATCATCAGAGACATGCAGCACAGGGCCGCTAGAGCCAAAGGCTCAAATGTACCTCCGCTTTTGGATCCAAAGCTGATCCTTGAGTACATTGATCTCTGGCACAAGGACCCCAACACTCCTATGCCTGACTTCAATCTTACTCCTGATCAAAGTCACGTGCTTTCCGCCTTCATAGGCGAAGAAAAATGGAAATTCGAGAAGGCCAGGCAGTTGAAGAAAGCGCAGTACAAGAAGGAGCGCCTTCCGAAGAAGAACATTGTGAAAATGACCACTGATGAACTTATTGCTGCTCAAACTGAGATCAAAAACCTCAGTGATGAATTTGACACCTACCGTGCAGACTGGCTTGGAGCCAAAGTCAGATTTGTCAAATTGGCGAAAGGATTTTCTTCAAATGTTGCTCCAACGCACATTGAAATTCCTCAGGCTGAAGCATCTGCCCAGCCGATTGAAGAACATTCCACCACTGCTGATGAAACTGCTAGTACCAGGGCTGATGACTGCATTCCAGCCGCTGATGAAACTGCCAGGGCAACCTCTAGTGTTGCGCCGGAAGAAATGGTCAGGCCAGCTGAAGCTTCAACTGCTGTGCCTGAAGAAACTGATCATGCCAAGGCAACTGCATCAGTTGTGCCTGAAGAAAATGAACCAATTTCCTCTGCTCCTCCTGCACCTACACCAAGTCCAGTTCTTCCTTCTGCATCAGAAGCTAAGAAGACCAAGGTTGCGGAGCGTGCATCAGTGAAGAAAAGGAAAGCATCAACTTCATCAGAATCTTCAGCTCTGAAGAAGATGAAGAAAGTGACAAGCTCTTTTGAGAATCCAATTGATGTTGTTCCAGTCTCATGCATGCCATCAAAGGAACTCGTTCCCTTTGGTGAAGACTATGCGATCCCAAGCGGATCCGATGAAGATGTTCCTTCTGCTGCTTCTTCAGAGCAGTTGGACGAAGAAATTGAAGTGGATACAATCCCTTCAACCCCAGTTTGTCTCATCGCCCGTGCCTCAGTTCATAGCTGAAGAGTTAGGCGTTGAAGAACTAAGTGAAGAAGATGAGGATGTGGACATTGGGAGCACAACACCAGTGATGAATGATGACTTTTGGGAAAGTCAGCACCCCAATTATCCTTTGTTCACTCCTCTGCAACAAATTCCTCAGTCCCCAGTGTAGACTGAAGTTCAAATGGACTCTGAAGAACTTCACACCACTCCGTCTATTCATGAAGAAATTCCAGCCACTAGTGCTAATGAACAAGCTACTGAAGAATTGAAGAACCAGGCTGCAACTGAAGAAGAAACTGAAATTCCACAGCCTGTGGTTCCTGAGACTGCGATTCCTGAGGTTGTGATGCAATTGTCTGACAGTCCTCAGCCTAAGCAAAAGGATCCCTTCTCCAAGAAGCAAAACTTCAAGGCTGATGACTTCTTCCACGAGCATGTGTTCTTCACGGATTTCAACCCATATGACTCTGCTCGTCTTAGAAGGAAGCGTTTCTGGACTGCCAGCCAAGCCAACTTCTATTTTTCCCTGCTTTTCAACAAAGACAAAGTCTTCGACCATGAGCATATTCCTCACGTGGACATGGAATCACTGCCTTGATTCACGCCAGTCCTCAGTGTTCTTCATGATGCTGGACTGCTCAACTTCTGCACTGATATTGTTGATTGGAATGAAGAGCTAATTCTTCAGTTCTATGCAACGCTGCACATCACAGGAAATGCTGAAGATGTGAACTCTTGGATATTGGACTGGATGACAGAAAATCATTTCAAAGTACCGGCCTCTGAATTTCTTCATGCCCTGCCTGTCAGTCCTCCCCTTGAAGGTGCTCGTTGTACCATGAACCTGAGCTTACAGCTCACTACATGCAAGTGTTGATGAAGCCGCTGAAGCCCGGTCAAGCCCCAAGGACCAAATTCCTCGCGAAGGAATTGCTGTATGTGCCTCGGACTGTCTATCGCATTCTGACGAAGACTTTGAGTCCAATCAAATGCCACGACTCAAGTGATGAAGAGGTCGTTGGCATCATGAAGAATCTGCTTTTTAACATCATTCATGGCGTTCCTATAAACTACCATGATTTCTTCATGAGGACTTGGGCCAATGTTGCATTATCTCCCTTTGAGTTGAAGCCTTGCGCTCCTTGGATTATGAGGTTCCTCAACTACAAGGCTGACTTCCAAAATCATCTCAGCTACTTGCCCCCCATTGAAGTCCTCAAACGGACATTTTCCTCAGCTGATGAAAAGGCCAAGTCCACTGCTGTTATTGATGAAGGCATTCGTCCATTGGATGGTCAGTTCCGCAAAGCTGCATCTTACTCCACCAATGATGACTCTGCCACTCATGACTCTGCCGCGAATGCTTCAAAGCAAACTCCTCAAGGCACAGCTCCAAGGGTGATGACTGATCGTGAGCTTGTCCTCAGTCTTCACCAGAAGGTTGATCGCAACCACAAATGGGTTAACCGTCAATTTGGTTCAATTCTTCACAACATGACTGCTACACACAATGTACTGAAGAAAAACCATTACTACCTCCATGACGTCTTCGGCCGCACCTCGGCTGTTCTGTCACATCTATATGATGAAGAAGATCTGAAGCAAATGGGTCTCAAGAAGGACTTTGACTGGTCTCAACCACCAGCGAAGAAATTCAAGAAGGTCAAAGTTCCCTCCTTGGTGGCCATCTCATATTCTTCATCGCGTGACACAGATGAGCATGAAGATTTGGACAAGACTGCGGCAGGCCCTACTACAACAACCGAACCCAACAACGCTGGCGCTCCTCCATCATCATGATATTCTTCATGGGCATTAGTCCTCACTTTTCGACCCTTTTGGTCATTCGATGACAAAGGGGGATAAATTTGAGTTAGTCTTCAAGCGGGTCTCTATATATGGGCGTTTTTTTGTTAAGTTACAACTCTCGTTCTTTTGAAGACTTTGTTGGATCGAGTTGTAAACTTAAACCTGATGGTAGTCTGATACTTTTGTTGTGTTATTCTGCATGCTATTTCCTCATATATGTTAATGCACGCATGCTGAATTACATCAGTCACCATATTTCATCATGCATTACAAATTCTTCATATTATCTGTTAAATGCGTGTATGAATTACAAGATATAGGGGGAGATATCCATGATTCTACTCTTCAAGTGTGCATTGCTTCAAAATCAAATTCCTCACTATGCACAACTTTAGCGGGAGTTCTTCTATATCTTGCAATCAAATTCCTCAATATTAGTATTTACACTTCATATGTTTTATCCCCATTGAAAACTTAACCTGTATTGTCATCAATCACCAAAAAGGGGGAGATTGTAAGTGCATCTAGTGCCCCTTAGTGATTTTGGTGTATTGAAGACTTATAGGTTAAGGAACTAATGTGTTTGTGAGTGTACAAAGGTCTATAAGTCTATGAGGAGTTTGATATTTACAGATAAATTCGACCCCTAAAAATAAATGTCTTCGACTGAAGACTTTGGATTTCTGAAGACTTTCTGAAGACTTTGAAAGTGATGAAACTGGTGTGACCATGAAGACTTGGTATTCATACGAGGAACATGAAGCGTGAAGACTTTTGTTTTCGTAGTTCCATTTCCTCTTTCTTGAGTCATAGGAAACACCGTACTATTAAAGGGGGTCGAGGAAAAACTAAGGAAAAATTTCCAAGTGATGCTCATCTCAAAGTCCTACACCTACCAATCCCTTTGAGTGAAGCCATTGGAAGTCTCATGCAGTTCAGTCAATTTCTTCAGTGACAGAGACGAAGTTCTTCTGGTCTCTGAGGAATTCATTCTGACTGAGGAGTTAGGAATTCGCCAGTGCGGATTTGAAAGTGCTAGTTATCGACTAGAGGGGGGGTGAATAGGCGTTTTTTATGAATGTCTTCAAAACATGGAAGTTTCGAAGACAAACAATAGAAATGATCCTATTGATATGCAGCGGAAGGTAAACTACACTAAGAAAGCCATAGTCAAGTATGCAATGAAGTGAAAGCACGAAGACTAATAGCAGCTAGATAGTAAGGATCAGGATGGAAGATTGTATGAAGCCAAACAATTATAGTAGTCACACAGTGAAGTCAAACAAGTAGTGCAAGCAGGCAATGACTTCACGAAGACAAACTATAAATCTTGAGAGGAGAGGATAGAACCACCACTTGTTGAGGACACATGATTTGTTGGACCAGTTCGATTCTCGTGACAACTGTATGCGTCTGGTTAGGGAGGCTGAGATTCAACTCAAGACCGCAGATTCACCTTATTCCCTTGAGCTAAGGACACCCAGTCCTCGCCCAATCACTCTGGTAAGTCTTCAAGGTAGACTTCCAAACCTTCACAGACTTCGCTCACGGTGATCCACAATGACTCTTGGATGCTCGAATGCGACGCCTAACCGGTTGGAGGATTCACAGTCCTCAAGTGTAACAAGTCTTGTGTCACGCGACGTAAAGACTTCATGATGCCTAACACTCTTTGGCTCTGGTGTTTGGGCTTTGTCCTCGCAAGGATTTCTCTCTCCAAAGCTTCGGAGGTGGGTTGCTCTCAAACGACAAAAGCCGTGCACTAACTCCGAGCAGCCACCAATTTATGGTGTAGGGGTGGGCTATTTATAGCCACTAGGCAACCCGACCTGATTTGTCCGAAATGACCCTGGTCACTAAGGAACCGACACGTGTACCAACGGTCGATTTCAAACACGCGCAACTTTACTTGGGCTACAAGTAAAGCTGACTCATCCAGCTCTGGATAAGATTTGCTCTCATTGTCTTCGCTCAAGACATAGGATTTTGCTGAGCATCACTTGATCCACTCGACTTTGTTCACTGGGACCCCACTTAACAGTACGGTGGTTCCTACGACTCAACAAAGAAGAAAAGGAAACAACAACAAAACTCAGTCTTCGCGCTCCATAGTCTTCAAAAATGGACGTCTGCAAAATGACTAAGTGCGGAATTTATCATCGCATCACAGAATATCAGAAAATGTAGCAGACGACCATCAAGTTTAAGTGTTACAACTCAAAGAACCAAATGTATCAAAAGCGAGGGTTGTAAACACTAGGAAAAAATATAAAGCAACCGCCCATATGGACTCGCTTGAAGATTATCAACTCATATGCTTCTCCCCCTTTTGTCAGTAAGGACCAAAAAGGTTTGAAGACATAGAGCCTCTACTCGTTCCCAGAAGGAGTAGGGGAAGATGCAGGGTCGGCGTCGGGGTCTGGCGGTGCAGAGGAACTTGGTGCAGTGTCGATACGCGTTGGAGGTGGTGAAGTAGCATCATCTTGATCATCGATCACTCTGGCATTCACTGTTGCAGCGGAGGAGGAATAATCAGAGTCTTCAAGAGACGGAGTTCGACGCAAGACAACATTCATTGGAGGAGTGGAGTCAAACTTGAATCTCTCAGTGAAACCATCATCTTGAAGATCTGCTTCATCACTTAGCAATGTCAAACTCTTCCATGACCTCCGACAGGTTTCATGTGTAACAAATGCATTCTTGGTGGCAAGGTTGCGAATGCGATTGACGTCCACCAAGAGGCTTTGCATCTGGCGCTTCAGTCAGTAGTGATGCTTATCCTGTTTCTGATGTAGAGCAACGAGAAGCTCTCGGTCATTGAGAACACGAGATCGCTTCCGATGCCTTTTAGCAATAGTACTTTCAGTGGCTTCAGTTTGAGCACGGTGAGGTAAGCGTGTATTGCCAGCCAACGGATAAACACGAGTGACTGCCTGGACTCCTTCAATGGGTTGTGTGAAGCTTTAGTGATCAGCATTGTGAAGACAAACAGGCTCCTGGGCGGGCTCTGGGTATATGGCTTCAACTGACATATCAACCTCCGGCAAAAAGATCAGATGATTGCGAGCAGAGGGCTGATAGTTGACAGCTGAGTGTAGCTTGATGAGGCGCATGACCCACGGAGCGTAGAACTTCAGTCCAAAGAGATCAGAGCCTGATGTAGCCAACTGCCTGATAAAGAAGTCTTGAGCATTGAAGCTGATGCCGTTGAAGATATAAAAGACCAAAGTCTTCATTGCTCCTTTAAGTTTTGCTGCTGAAGAATGCCCTTTGACAGGCCATAGAGTTCGCCTGATGATGTGATAGATAGTGCGGGGCAGATACTCTAGGTCTTCGACAAAGAACTCCTTTGGGTAACCAGCGTCATGTGGCAGAGGCTTCATCATGCTCAACATTTGGCTCATGTTGGGCTCTGGCTTATGGAAGATACTCTCCAAAGCATTGCGGTGAAGCTGACAACCAGGTTCATATAATTCTCCTGGAGTGGGCAGGTCGGTTAGCTCAATGATGTCAAAAGCTTTGGCTTCATGATGGACATTGCCTGTCATCCACTCAAGGACCCAAGTCTTCGGATCCCTGTTGTATCCGCGAATGTGGAGGGTAGCATAAAATTGAAGCAGAAGTTATTCATTCCAATGGCCCTTATTAGTCACAAAGTTCAGCAGTCCCACATCACGGAAGTAGTCAAGGGCTTCTTCAAGGCAAGGCAATCCAGCAATGGCTTCGCACTAAAGACGCATATCAGGGAAGATGCGCCCTTGATCATAGAGAACACATGAGTAGTAGATGCGCTGCTGATAGCTCCAGAACCGATCAGATGAAATCCTTGGCTTTGAATATGGGTTCTTGGCGCTATCAAAGAAGGTGTTGTGCGCAATGAAGCCATTTGCATTGAAGGACCCTGGTGAAGTTGCAGTACCTAGAAACCTGGGCAGTCTTGGCTTTGGCTTCTCGCACTGCGGGCTCGTTTGTCTTGATGTGATAGTCAAATTATGGACCAGCGTAAGGAGGAGGAACTGTAATAGGCCATCCGACAAAGGACCAGTGACCATAGTTGTATGCTTGCTCAATAGTATGTGGCCTTGGAGGCGGCACAGAGCGATGGCGATGGCGGTGGCTTCAGCTGCAGATTGGCATCAAAAGATTGACTTCAAAAGTCACTGGGCACCACATTGACTTCAGGCTCCACATTAGCTTCAGCCACGATAACTTCATTGGCTTCAGTGTTGGTGTTGGTGGCCGCGTCAGTATTGGTAACCTCCACTTCAGGAGCTGGAGGGTCGGACACGTTCTCCTCGAGAACAGCTTGGTTGGTAGGGGGTGTAGCAACACATGCTTCTTCTTCTCTTGGTTCTTCTTCTTGGTCACCGGCTGATGCAGCCGGAATATCTTCAGCCGCTTTGGCTTCAGACTCAGGGTTGTTCACAGTTGGAGAGGCTTCAGGAAACACTTGGCGAGATACAAATTGACGCTCATCTCCTTCTGGAACACTTGACAGATTGACTTGTGGCCTTGGTCCTTTGCGAAGCGCTGGCGACGCTTTTGGAGATGGAGTTGGTTGGGCCTCAAAGTCTTCATCGTCAATCACCGGAGTGGTGACTTGAGTTGGGGGAGTAACTGGTGTTTCTTCATGACGTGGGGATTCTTGTGGGTGATCAGCGCATGAGTCATCCTGAGTAATTGGCGTCGATGGACGACCAATGCTGATGAGTTTGCTATTCATAAGAACAGGCGATGATACCATGTTGTGCTTGATCTGAGGAAGGACTTCATCATCTTCAACATTGTCTTGATGACCAATGTCTTCAGCTGCGGTGGGGTCAACAGCTGGAATGTTTTTAGCTTCAGGAGCCTCTGTGGAAGCAGGCTCATGAACTATCACTCGACGTTCTTGGTGTGCAGATTCAGGATGAGCAACAGAAATTGGCTCGACTACAAGGGGCTCTGTTGGAGCAGCTCGATCTCTCTTCTTGGTCTTTCGCTTCTTGGTGGGTGGAGCCTCATCAGTTGTGTTCTTGGTCTTGCGCTTTCTGGCCTTGGCTTCAGCTGCCCTTGTATTCTGAAGCTCTGAAGCCACTGTGGGGACCTTAGGCTTCACACCTGTCATACTAGCGGCGAAGACAATGCGAGGTTCTTCCCGCCTAGATGGTTTAGTTTGGTCCATAGATGGCTTCTTCTTCTGCTTGGCAGCCATCTTAGGGTCGATGCCAGGACGCCCAAGTGCCTTGCGCTTCTTTGCTTCCTTGTAAGCTTGAACACACTTGGCAGCAAGAATTTTAATGCGCTCATGAGAACCTTTGGCTTCATCACGTTTCTTATGAAACGCTTCCTTGAGCTCATGCAGCATGACCTTGAAGTTCTGGACGTCTGCCACGCTGAGCTTGTTCATGTGCTTCTTGAACTGAGCCTTTTCATAATCGATCTTGTGCTTCAGCTCAACAATTTTCTGAGCAAGAGCCAGCTCAGGAGCAATGGCGCCATGGAAGGAGACACTTAGGCCAATGGGAAGTTGCAGATCATCAAAGCTGAGATTGGGGGTGTCAAACCACTCATCAATGAAGTTGTTCAATACTTCCACGTCAAGGAGAGGAAAATCATTGAAGATTTCCGCCTCTTGCTTGCTCTTTATCAACTGCTCAAGAGCGTCATCAGCAAGATCGTCGTTGCTTGACAGATCAATGGCGTCATTTTCGTTTCTCAGAACAGCAGCAGGGGTCAGAGCTGGACCAGTGGTGTGCATAGGCTTCTTTTTCTCCTTCTCAGACTTGGAGATGCGTGAGAGATCTTCAGACTACACACTTGGTGCAGGAGGAGCAGTGGCCAGAGGCTTCACTCGCGAAGCTTTTGGTGGAGAGTAAAGCTTCAAAGCTTTAGGTTTCTTCAGCATCTTTGGCTTCGGTGGTGCAGGCGCTTCGTCAGAGTCAGCATCGTCTGCAGGTTGATCCACGTCTTCCCCTTGAACCATAATATGATAGATGAGCCCTTCTAGATTGTAGAAAGGTCCAACAAGATTGGGTTCAGCTTCGCGTGTGCCATCGGCACATGACGTAGAGGGGCCTGGGTTGAAGTCTAATCCCCAAGACTTCTTGTTTTCCTTGGCCGAGTTCTTGGCAAACTGAAAGTTGCGCTTGACCAGATTGTCGTCTCGACACCATAGAAATGAAGATGGGTCGGCATCAGCAGGCTGTGGCCCACGGACCATGCAAGGATAGAATCCCTGAGCAATGGCTTCAGCTCTGGTCTTGGGTTGAAGATTTTTATAGAGAATATCTCCCCAAGGACGCTTGATAGCATTCTTCTCAGCATACTCCTTGGTGACAAATCTGTACTTGAACCATTGCTCTGCCCAATATCTTCGAATCCATTGGATTCGTGTCTTGCGCTGACCATAGCTTTCTTCGGGATCAGTTTTGTATAGTTCATATAGATCTTCGGGCAGATCCATTGATGTACCCCCACGGCGCTGTCTGCCACCCTTCCTTGCTGATTTATCTGTAGCCATGAAGTTTAGACTGAAGGGCTTCAACACTGTCAAAGGCTTCCGTCTGCTGGTCAGACAGGAACTGGCTTCGGGAGAGTTGATGTGATGCTGTAAGAATTCTGCAAATGAATGCAGACTATGAGAACCAAGGGATTCTCCCACGGACATGTACCTGTGATAACTTTAGAGATGCGATGGAAGGGGAAGAGGTCATATGCATTCTCAAAAGATTTTGAAGATAAATCAGTTTAGAAGACATTGACCTCATAGCGCGAAGACATTCACTTATATGTTGAGAGTTGGTTCCAGATTTGTACAAATCCAAGAACAAGTACAAGTGAGGAATCTAACTATGTGTGAAGCATAAGTGAATATACTAGGCATTATATGAGATGCAGACATGATAGATCCAACTTTGTGGAGGCAGAAACCACTTTTGGTAAAAAGGATGAATCTCTAAGATCAAAAAGACGGTAAAAAGAGGGTTTTAATTTACCACACGATGAACTACTAGATGGAGTAGAAGATGAGGCCGAGCAGTTCAATCTTCCGTGCCCTAACTTGGCGACGGAGGACACCTACGACGGCGGCGGAGAAGACGATGTCCGTGGCCGGTGTGAAGACGGCGTCGGAGAGGTCGCGGTAGCTAAGCGCTTCGTTGCCGGCGTCGTCGAGAGCTAGCGGTGGCGCTAGGGTTTGTCGAGGTGGAGAGGTGGAAGAAGGATTTTTGACCGCGATTGGATGGGTATATATAGGGAAAGCGACGGCACAGCGCAATTACGCAGGTGCCCCTGGCGGTTCACATCTGAGGGACACGTGGCGAGCATGCATGCAACACATTTGGAGTTGTCCCACGTTCCCACGCCCGCCTGGACTGTCGGATGGTCGTTCCGGCTTCTCTGGGTTTCAGTCAATAAGAATAGAGCATTTAAATCAGATTTAATGTTTGTCTTTATATTCTCTGCTGACAAGGACGCAGAGAAGACATTCGATAGTTTCAATAGAATGCATATGATTTGGACAGATAGAGTTTGAGGTAGAAAGCATAGAGAGACTAGGGTCCGATCACATTCACTTAGTTCAAAAGATTCAAACGAGAAGACATAGCTATAAGTGAATGTTGTAGAGGACATAACACGAATATGTATATATCAGAATGCAACCAAATCAACATAGTGAAGATAATCAAGAAGACAGGTTGATATTGAAGATAAACCAAATGTGAAGACATAGCAGATGTAACGCCATGAGAAAAACACTTCAAATGGAAGAATTTTGTGGTGGCGTTACCCACCGTATAGGAAGTATTAGACCCAGACACGACGCACAATTATCGTGGCGCTCCGAAGTCAAATTCCGCGTTAATGTATTCACACTCAGAATGTAAGTCTTCATTGATTGAAGATATACTTTACTTCATGTGTTGCACATCCAAGTCATCAACATGCATAAGTGTTAGGATGTGTGCCTGATCACAGGACATTTGAGGATTCCAAGATATTTAGCTCATACCGTAACTTGCAAAACCTTTTTTCATCCAAGGACTTTGTGAAGATATCTGCCAGTTGCTCTTTAGTGTTGACGTGTATGATATCAATATCTTCCTTCATGACATGATCTCTGAGAAAGTGCTGACGAATTTCAATATGCTTTGTCTTCGAGTGCTGAACTGGGTTGTTGGCAATCTTGATGGCGCTTTCGTTGTCACAGTAGAGTGGTACTTGTTTCATATGGATGCCATAGTATTTGAGTGTTTGCTTCATCCATAGAAGCTGAGCGCAGCAAGATCCAGCAGCAATGTATTCAGATTCAGCAGTGGAGAGTGATACACAGTTCTGCTTCTTTGAAGACCAACAGACAAGTGATCGTCCCAGAAAGTGACATGTGCCTAATGTAGACTTGCGATCCACCTTGTCACCAGCATAATCAACATTCGAGAATCCAACTAGATCAAACTCTGAGCCCTTTGGATACCATAATCCTAATGTTGGGGTGTAAGCCAAATATCGAAGAATTCGCTTCACAGCTAAGTGATGTGATTCCTTTGGTGCCGCTTGGAATCGAGCACACATGCAAACACTAAGCATAATATCTGGCCTAGATGCACATAAATAAAGTAAAGAACCAATCATGGAGCGGTATACCTTTTGAACAAACTCTTTACCATTGGCGTCAGGACCCAGATGACTCTTGGTTGGCATTGGCGTCGTGTAACCTTTGCAGTCTTGCATTCCAAACTTCTTCAGGCAATCTTTGAGGTATTTCTCTTGAGATATGAAGATGCCATTTCTGTCGATGGCAATTTGAAGACCAAGGAAGAACTTCAGCTCACCCATCATGGACATCTGATATTGCTCTTGCATCATGTGTCCAAACTCATCACTGTATTTCTGGTTGGTGCAGCCGAAGATAATGTCATCCACATATATTTGGCACACAAACAGTTCACCATCATATGTCTTTGTGAAGAGTGTGGGATCCAGGGACCAGGTTTGAAGCCTTTGCTCTTCAATAAGTCTTTGAGCGTGTCATACCAAGCGCGAGGAGCTTGTTTGAGGCCATACAGTGCCTTGTTTAGCTTGTACACCATATCAGGATGTTTTGGATCTTCAAAGCCAGGAGGTTGTGCAACATATACTTCTTCTTCAATCTTGCCATTGAGAAATGCACTCTTCACATCCATTTGATACAGTAAGATGTTGTGATGGTTAGCATAGGCTATCAATATGTGAATAGCTTTAAGCATAGCCACAGGAGCAAATGTTTCATCGAAGTCAATCCCTTCAACTTGAGTATATCCTTGAGCAACGAGATGAGCCTTGTTTCAAACAACTTGACCATGGTCATCTTCCTTGTTGCGATATATCCATTTTGTGCCTATTATGTTGTGCTTGTGGGGGTCAGGACGCTTGACAAGTTCCCAGACATTGTTCAGCTTGAATTGTTGAAGCTCTTCTTGCATAGCTTGAATCCATTCAGGTTCCATAAAGGCTTCAGCAACTTTGTTGGGTTCAGATATTGAGATGAATGCAAAGTGCCCACAGAAATTTGCTAGTTGTGTTGCTCTTGAACGAGTGAGGGGACCATGCGCATTTATGCTATCAATTATCTTCTCAATTTGTACTTCATTTACAACACGAGGATGAACTGGACGAAGATTTTGCTCTTGCTGACCATTGTCATCATTGGGAGGATTGTTTTCAGGCTGAGCATTGTCTTTAGGTTGATTAGGTGCAGAAATGATAAGTTCCTCTTCAGGCTGTGCTTCAGATGGTATGATTTCTCCAGTTCCCATTAGCTTGATGGATTCACTAGGTGGAACTTCATCTAGCACATCTGGCAGGTGCTCTCTTTGCGAGCCATTAGTTTCATCAAACCGCACATCCACAGTTTCAACCACCTTATAGAGAAAGAGGTTGAAGACTCTGTAGGAGTGCGAGTCCTTTCCATAACCGAGCATAAAACCTTCATGTGCTTTCGGTGCAAATTTTGAAGTGTGATGTGGATCCTTGATCCAGCACCTAGCTCCAAATACCTTGAAGTAACTGACATTTGGTTTCTTACCAGTGAGGAGTTCATAGGATGTTTTCTTCAGAAGCTTGTGAAGATAAACACGGTTGATGACATGGCATGTAGTATCAATAGCTTCGGGCCAGAACTTTCTTGGTGTCTTGTATTCATCGAGCATCGTCCGAGCCATCTCAATGAGGGTTCTGTTCTTGCGCTCCATGATGCCATTCTGCTGAGGTGTGTACGGAGCTGAGAACTCATGAGTGATTCCCAATGTATACAAGTAAAGGTCAAGACAGATGTTCTTGAACTCAGTGCTGTTGTCACTCCTGATATGCTTGATCTTGACGCCATAGTTGTTCATGGCACGATTGGTGAAGCGTCTGAAGACATCCTGCACTTCAGTCTTGTAGAGAATTATGTGAACCCATGTATATCTTGAATAATCATCAACAATGACGAAGCCATAAAGACAAGCAGTAGTAGTGAGAGTAGAGTAGTGAGTAGGGCCAAATAAGTCCATGTGTAGTAGCTCGAAGGGTTGAGATGTCATCATGATTGTCTTCGAGGGATGCTTGGCCCTAGTCATCTTTCCAGCTTCGCAGGCACCGCACAAGTGATCCTTCTTGAACTTGACGCCCTCGATGCCTATGAAATGCTTCTTATTTGCGAGAGTGTGTAAGTTCCTCATGCCAGCGTGCCCTAGCCTCCGATGCCAGAGCCAGCACTCTAAAGCTTTTGCAAGAAGACATACGGCAAGCTGTGGCCCTGCTGAGAAATCTACCATGTATAGATCATCTTTCCGGTACCCTTCAAAGACTAGAGACTTGTCAGACTCCATTAGTACAAGGCAACGATATTTTCCAAATATCACAATCATGTTCAAGTCACAAAGCATTGAGACAGACATCAAGTTGAAACCAAGGGATTCAACAAGCATCACTTTATCCATGTGCTGATCCTTTGAGATTGCAACTCTACCTAGACCCAATACCTTGCTTTTACCAGTGTCAGCAAATGTGATGTGACTTGTCAGATGGACGTAAGGTTGAGTCCATGAGAAGACTTCGATCACCAGCCATATGATTAGTGCATCCGCTATCCATAATCCATTCTGAAGCATGAGGTGTCATACCCTACAGTACAGTTAGGGGGATAGGCTTCACCAAGAGTATTGTGAAGCATAAACATTTGACGGGCAAGAGGATTATCAAAGCTCAGATCAAGAATAGGACTGATAGGATGAATGGCAAATGATTCAGGAACAAAATACATAGTGAGACCATTTGGGCATTTGATCTTGCGCCCTACAAGATGTTTTAGGTCCCCAAAGAATAGCATCGACGCCTTTGATTTCCGGTGGAGACCTTTCCTGCAAAAGAAAGTTAATTCTTCTTAACCACCCACATCTTCAGGGGTGGCTTAGAAGCAATGAGTCTAAGTGCAGCATATGGGAACTTCGGCTTTGGAGCCCTAGCAAATAGCCTTGCAGGAGATGAACGATACTCATATGAATAAGCAGAAAAGTTCTTAGTCCTATGAAGATAGCGGTTTGAAGAAACACGCTCATATTCATAAGTCTGAGTATGGTTTCCCTCCAAAACATTGGCGTTAGGGTGACTCAGTTGAGTCATGTATCTGTATGAAGCCTTTGGACCATATGAAGCCTTAGGTCTGGGATTTGTCTTCTTCCCAGGTGGTGTCATGATGACATTCACAGGAAGATTCTCAAGACAACTTTTGGGAACCCAGATCTTCTTCATAGGTGTCTCATTCCTGCAGTTAGTACCAATATACCTGGCAAACACTTCACCATTTTGATTCTTAAACAGTTTATAGTTTGCATCAAAGGATTCATCAATGATAACAGGGTTAGCACAGGTAAAGCCAGATAAGGTGGATGGATCCACTGAAGGTCCCTTTGCAGCAACCCATGTGGTTTTGGGGTACTGCTCAGGCTTCCAGTAAGAACCATCAATGTTCATTTTCCTCTCGAACCCAACACCCTCTTTCCTAGGGTTTCAGTTCAGAATCTGCTTCTTGAGGACATCGCACAGTGTCTGATGCCCTTTCAGAATTTTGTACATCCCTTTTTCAAGCAATGTCTTCAACCTAGCATTTTCATCAGCAATAGTAGTGGCATCCTCAACAGAGGGGTTAGTTACCACATCAGCAGTTGAAGACAATGCAACCGTAGCAGCAGTAGAACATTCAACAACAGAAGTAGCGTTATCACGTTCAAGGCATTTTAGATATGGTGGTTCAAATCCTTCCTGAGCGGAACTGATCTATTGAGCGCGAAGTGACTCATTATCTTTTTGAAGATCTTCATGAGCCGCTCTCAATTTCTCAAGCTCTTGCTTCCTTTGAAGATAATCATAGGAGAGCTTTTCATGAGTGGTTGAGAGCGTTTCATGACGACTATCAAGTTCCTGGTACTTAACATGAAGATTTTTTATGTCTTCAGTTAAGGACTGAGAACGGGTCATTTCAGCGTCCAACAGGTCATCGCTTTTGTCTAACAGTTTTTGAGTATGTTCCATAGCTTTCTGTTGTTCAGTTGCAATTTTAGCAAGTGTTTTGTAGCTGGGTTTGGATTCACAATCAGAGTCATCTTAAGTAGATGTTTGAAATTAAGCATCGCGTGATTTTACCTTGGCACCACGTGCCATGAAGCAGTAGGTGGGAGCAGAGTCGTCCTTGTCATTAGCTTCAGCATTGGTGACGGAGCCATTGTCTTCAGTGTTGAAGATGGACTTGGCAACGTAGGCTGTAGCTAGAGCCAGACTTGCAACGCCAGGGTCAGACTCCTTGAGGGAGTCCTGGACTAGGGGGTGTCCGGATAGCCGAACTATCACTGTTGGCCGGACTCCTAGACTATGAAGATACAAGATTGAAGACTTCGTCCCGTGTCTGGATGGGACTTTCCTTGGCGTGGAAGGCAAGCTTGGCGATACGGATATGTAGATCTCCTACCATTGTCACCGACTCTGTGTAACCCTAACCCTATCCGATGTCTATATAAACCGGAGGGTTTTAGTCCGTAGGACGAAGAACAATCATACCATAGGCTAGCTTATAGGGTTTAGCCTCTCTGATCTCGTGGTAGATCTACTCTTGTACTACCCATATCATCAATATTAATCAAGCAGGAGTAGGGTATTACCTCCATCGAGAGGGCCCGAACTTGGGTAAAAACATCGTGTCCCTTGTCTCCTGTTACCATCCGCCTAGACGCACAGTTCGGGACCCCCTACCCGAGATCCGCCGGTTTTGACACCGATATTGGTGCTTTCATTGAGAGTTACTCTGTGTCATCACCTATAGGCCCGATGGATCCTTCGATCATCAACAACGACGCGGTCTAGGGTGAGACTTTTCTCCCCGGACAGATCTTCGTATTCGGCAGCTTTGCACTGCGGGCCAATTTGCTTGGCCATCTGGAGCAGATCGAAAGCTACGCCCCTGGCCATCAGGTCAGATTTGGAAGCTTAAACTATACGGCCGATGTCCGCAGAGACTTGATCTTCGACGGATTCGAGCCACAGCCAAGCGCGCCGCACTGTCTCGATGGGTACAATCTAGCTCTGCCGCCGAGCGATGGCCTCGAGGCCGCACGGTGCCGCTCGACCCTTAATCCGGAGCGGTTTAGCGATCGAGGGCGGTTGGTTGGACACCGCCTCGGGGCTACAATCTCAATGGCGATTGAGCGAACTCCATCCTCGTCGCTGCGAAGACCTTGACTCGGTGCCGGACTCCTCTCCGGACTCCAACCCTCGCGCCCCGCCAATCGAATCCGATTACGCGCGGTCATGGAGTTCACTGCGGGGACATCTTTCAGCACTCGCCCTTTGGCGACATCCTGAATTCACTCAAGTCTCTCTTTATCCGGAGAGCCTGGCGGACTACGGACAGAAGGTTGGGATGCGGACGATGAAGAAATTCAACGCCCACCCACCACCCACTTTGTAGCCACTGTCGATGATTTAACCGACATGCTCGACTTCGACTCCGAAGACATCGACGGTATGGACGACGATGCCGGAGACGACGAATACCCAGCGCCTACAGGGCACTGGAAGGCCACCTCATCATACGACATATACATGGTGGACATCCCAAAAGAAGGGAACGGCGATGGAACGGCGGAGGATGACCCCTCCAAGAAACAACCCAAGCGCCCGGCGTCGTGGCGCCGCTCTAAATCCGCCATAGTAAAAACGGCGATTCCGCACGGGAGACAATAATACCCCGTGACAATCTTGAAGACGACCCCTCGGCAGGACTCAGCGCAGGAGGAGGAGAAAGCAAGACCGCCGCGACAGGTCTGGCGGAAAGAGAGGTAGAGGACGATAATTATGCGCCCCCCTCCGAAGATGAGGCAAGCCTCGATGACGACGAATTTGTCGTGCCTGAGGACCCCGCCGAACAGGAGCGTTTCAAATGCAGGCTTATGGCCACGGCAAGCAGCCTCAAGAAAAAGCAGCAGCAGCTTAGAGCTGACCAAGATCTGCTAGCTGACAGATGGACTGAAGTCCTTGCAGCCGAAGAGTATGAACTCAAACGCCCCTCCAAGAGATACCCCAAACGCAGGCTGCTACCCCAATTAGAGGAAGCAGCACCCAAACCTACATCATCAGCGCATGAAGCGGCCGACCGGCCACCCCATGGCTGCGACAGAGAGGCCTCTAGACCCTCCATTCAAGCCGCACCCCGGCGCCGCTCGACCAAGGCACGGGAAACGCGCCGAACCTGCGAGACATATTGGAGGACAAGGCAAGGCAAACAAGATCGATCTACGGATCGCGTGGGCGCCCGACCGTGATGATAACCGTCCGCGGATACAAAGAACTCCGGCGGGCCGAACACAGAGACAAAGCTCATTTGAGCTGCGTCGTGATATAGCCCAATCTGAGGCGCCACACCCACTATGCTTCACGACGCGAGTGATGGATCATCAAATCCCGGAGGGTTTCCAACCCGTAAACATCGAATCATACGATGGCACAACAGATCCTGCGGTTTGGATCGAGGACTACCTCCTCCATATCCACATGGCCCGGTGATGATCTACGCCATCAAATACCTCCCACTCAAGCTTAAAGGACCAGCTCGGCATTGGCTTAACAGCTTGCCGCCAGAATCAATTGGGTGTTGGGAGGACACGGAAGCCGCATTCATGATAACTTCTAGGGCACATATGTGCGACCACCGAGCGCCGATGACCTCAGCCACATAATTCAGCAGCGGAAGAATCGGCGGACAATTGGACACGGTTCCTAACCAAGAAAAATCAAATCGTTGATCGTCCGGATCACGAGAGGCCCTCGCGGCCTTCAAACATAACAGCCCGGCACCTAGGACGGAAAAGCCGAAATCCATGGCAGCCCTCACCACACTCATGACCCGCTTTTGCGCGGAGAGGATAGCTGGCTAGCTCGTAGTAACAACTTGACCAAAAACCACGTAGTTCGGATACCAAGGACAGCAATGGCAGGTCGCGTCGCAACAAGAACAAGCGCCGCGTGCGGCGATAATGCTGAAGATCTGACGGTCAATGCGGATTCGAGGCTCTAAACCCGGTCAGTGGAACAAGCCATTCAAAAGAAATACCCAGGGCCCGTCCAACTTGGACCGAATACTCGATCGCTTGTGCCAGATACATGGCACCCCCGAAAAACCAGCCAATCACACCAACAGGGATTGTAGGGTGTTCAAGCAAGCAAGCAAGCTAAGTGCCGAACTCAATGACAAGCGGCTGCATAGCGATGACGAGGAGGAGCCCCGGCCGCCAAACAATAGAGGACATAAGGGCTTTCCCACACAAGTGCGGACGGTGAACATGATATACGCAACCCATATACCCGAAAGGGAGCGGAAGCGTGCACTAAGGGACGTATATACGATGGAGCCAGTCACCCCGAAGTTCAACCCATGGTTTTCCTGCCCGATCACCTTTGATCGAAGGGACCACCCCACTAGCATCCGTCACGGCGGTTTCGCCGCATTGGTTCTTGACCCAATTATTGACGGATTTCACCTCACTAGAGTCCCGATGGGGCGGCGGCAGCCTCGAACCTGCTTTATCAAGGATTAAACCCACAAAGGCGACCTTTAAAGGCGTAATACCAGGTGTAGAGGCCAATTATGCAGGCTCGCTTACACTCGAAGTGGTCTTGGATCCCGGATAACTTCGAGCGAAGAGTTAATCTTCGACATAGTCCCGTTCGCGGCGGCTATCACGCCTTTGCTCGGACGAACCGCATTTACAAAGTTCAATGCGGTGCCGCACTCGCATACCTCAAGCTCAAGATGCGGGCCCTTGAGGAGTAATCACGGTCAATGGAAACACCGAACGCTCTCTCCGAACGGAGGAGCACACGGTGGCCCTCGCGACGGAGGTGCAAAACAGCCTCTCGCAGCAATTCTCGAGTCCGGCCACTAAACGTCCGGACACTATCAAGCGCGCCCGGAGTAACCTACAACAAGACCGCCTGGCACGATCCAAGCACGCGTAGCAATCCGGCCCCAACCCCAACCCTCGCGAAATTGCGAAGCCAGTACTACTGCGTACATAACTACGCTCGGAGATACCATGGGCATAAGGGAGGGGCACGACCACGGCACGCGCCTGAATGCGGCTCAACCGCACTGGGGCCCCAATTGTGTCATTCTTTTCTTTTTCTTTTTCTTACTTTTAGGACTCCGTTTTCGGAAGTCTGTCCGGCACTAAATTGCGAATACACGATGCAACAGCCGAGGAAGCGAAAACTGCGTCGAGTGTCCAGTGGTCTCTATTACGAGCATTATACCTGTTTTACATACCATCCCGCAGCTTACTCCTGGAGGGGCACATATTAAATAGTCCCATCCCTTGCTTATCGCACAATTTGTATCGTTCTGCTTTTATTTGGAGTTTCTTTTTAATAACCAATATATAGCTCTTGCATATTATTGCTTTCTTTATCTATATATATGTTCATTTCATGACATGTTGCACCCGTACACTTTGGTACGACCAATACACCAGGGGCTTGATTACCCCAAAAGTATGGTGTGATAAGTCCGAACACTTTCACAAGTCGGCACCCGAACTTATAGCATTATATGCATCGGCTCGAATCATGTCTTGGGTCAATAGTTGGGTTTGCCCGGCTCCCATGTTTTGGTACCTTCGTTCCATTATATCGGCTAAGGTAGCACCGGGAGAACCACCGCGATTGTGCCCGGTTGAGCTGGGTTGAGCACCTCGGTGGAGAAAGCTAAAACTGACCGTCATGATAGAGCGAGAGCCGTCGCTGTTCGAGAGGTTTCTTGGGTCCCTAAAGACTTATGCCGCTTAGGCGAGGAACGGCATTGTCCGACCAAAGGCGTGGATAGCGCCCGAACTCGGTCTTCGAATACTAGGGGCTTCACCGAAATTTAAAATTATAGAATTCTATGGCTAAGTGAGAGTGTTCAAGCACTATAAGTCCGGATGCCTTGTTTGTTGCGTTGGCGCCTCCTCGATGGATCCAAGAATGGGAACAAGAGCGCTCAAGTTTATCCCGAACACCCGGCACTTTCGTGGCATGGGGATGAAATAACGACTTGCCATCTCTCAAATTTGATAAACAGCCGCACAGAAGGTAATATTTTAAATTAACAAGCGTTGCTTAGCGCATATGAACAAGTTTTCAGCGTACAGGATAACAAATGCGAGTCTATTCAAAAATTACAACTTTGGAGCACTCATCCGCTATATGGCGGGCACCCTTCAGGACACCCTCATAGTACATTTCGGGCGTGCGATGCTCCTTGCCCTTCGGTGGCCCGTCCGTCACAAGCTTCTCCGCATCCAGCTTGCCCCAGTGCACTTTAGCACGGGCAAGGGCCTGACGGGCACCTTCAATGCAGACGGAGCGCTTGATGACTTCAATCCATGGACAGGCGTCCACCAGCCGCCGCACTAGCCCAAAGTAGCTCCCAGGCATGGCTTCCAATGGCCACAGCCGAACTATGAGGCCCTTCATGGCCTATTCTGCGACCTTGTGGAGCTCGACCAGCTGCTTCAGCTGGTCGCTTAGGGGCACCGGATGTCCGGCCTCGGCATCTTGAGACGAGAACACCTTTTCCGCCGAGCTCCCTCCATGGCACATGAAACAGCGGCAGCATCAGACACACTATGGGGCAAATCTGAGAATGCTCCTGGAGAGCTCCGAATCCGGGTAAGTAATAGGTAATTCACTTTCACATGCTTGCTTTGCATAAAGAGTGCCTTACCCGCCGCTATCTTCTTTAACGATTCAATTTCTTGGAGGGCTTTTTGGGCTTCGGCCTTAGCGGCTTTGGCACTCTCAAGAGCTGAGGCGAGCTCGGACTCTCGAGTCTTGAGTCACGCTCAAACTCTCGTGTTTTTCCACGAGAGCACGGACCTCTTGCCGCACCTCCGCCACCGCTCCTCCTGCTTCTCTCGCTCAGTCGCTCCACGGCCGCTTTGTTTTGACCGCGGACACGCTTCCTTCGAGGTCGCCACCTGGTTCGTGGCCCTACAATACCCACGTTATTCCTGTCATTTTTGCAACGAATCCTTTCTATAAGGTATTTCTTTCATAAGGTATTGCTTACCTTCCCTGTCCTCGAGCTGCTTCTTGGCAGGCCGAGCTCGATCTCGGACCGCTCGAGGCTCTTCTTTAATACATTGACCTCCATGATCGGTCTGGGTAGAGGTCAAGCAGCGCCTGCATTCGCATATTGACACACTTATGTTAGACTCCTGCGTATATCTTATTAGATCCTTAGTCGGCTTTTCTTTCCGAACACGAACTAAGCATTAGGGGCTCTGTCTGTCTGCGGTAATATTTTTACATATTCTAAACTTACCTCAAAGCCTGTTAGAAGGCTGGTACAGGCTTCAGTCAGCCCGCTCTTGGCGGACTGAACTTTCTGGACCACCGCACTCATGATAGTGCGGTGCTCCTCGTCGATGGAGGCACCGTTAAGCACCTCCAACAAGTTATCCGGTGCCTCCGGTTGGACGGAGGTCACCGGTGTCGCAGTCTTGCCCTTCTTCTGAAGGGCGCCTTCGGTCTTGGAACCCTTCTTGGTTCCCACGGAGTCTAACCACGATGCGGACTTAGAGCCCTCTGGGTTTTGCCCCTTTGCCCAGCGTCAGGGAGGTCGCCTTGCGGCGCCTCGAGTTCCACCTCCTCCTGGTTGGGCCCCTTTGGGACTCCACAGCGGTGTCATCTGCGTCACAAGGAGAGGAGGCGGTCGGAAGTGAAGTGCTATTCATCCGGCGTATCCAGGAGCCGCTTCGACGAAGCGGCAAGATCGCCCTGGGCGGGCTACATGGTTATATTCGGCGTTAGAAGACACTATCGACAAATGAAAATCCATGAGTTATTACGGAATCCGGACACTTACGATCTCGCGAGGCTTGGCCCTTGTTGGCCCTCCTCCTCGTTGTTGTCGACATTGGTGGAGAAGTCCGGAGGAAGGGTCCTTCCCTTCTTGGACCCTCCGGCCTCCCGGTTAGCGGCCTTCCTTTTCCTCTCTTCCCCGGCTGAGAGGTTTCTTCTCCTCCTCCTCATTCTCGGGAGAGGATTACGCTTGAGAATCGACAGCGCTTGGCGCGAGAGCTCCTTGAGTTCCGTGGCCTCCTTCTTGGCCTTCTTCTCCGTCACCACGTGAGGTGCGGAGCAGCAGTCCGTCAATCGGCGTCCGCTGGAGTCTTCGGCAAAGGGCAGACAGTTAATCTGTCCGGGCGTCTTCACCAGATCTGTCAAAGTTAGGGAGTTTTAGATCCCGCATAGAGTCAAACTATGAAAAAGAGTCCCATAAAGGGTAAAATAACTTACTCGCTGGCTAGGCGCTGCGAGCTGAATCCGCGATCTTGGTGGCGGATGCGGGGCTTGGCGCCTTGAACAGCACCTTCCGGGCATCTTCGTGCGTAGTGTCGAAGAGCGGCTCAAATCGATGTCTGTGCACGATCAAACTCCCACAAATTGAAGGCCCGTTGGCACGGGAGAATCCGGCGGATGAGCATAACCTGGACTACGTTGACAAGCTTAAGCTTCTTGTCCACCAGGTTTCGGACATAGGTTTGGAGTCCAGTCAGCTCTTCCGAATCACCCCACGTCACGCCCGTCTCTTTCCATGATGTGAGCCGTGTGGGGGAGCCAGATCTGAATTCGGGGGCCGCCGCCCATTTGGAGTCGCGCGGCTCGGTGATATAAAACCACCCCGATTGCCACCCCTTTATTGTCTCCACGAAGGAACCCTCGAGCCATAGAACATTGGGCATCCTGCCCGCCATGGCGCCTTCGCACTCCGCCTATCGGCCGCCCACTATCTTCGGCTTGACGCTAAAGGTCTTCAACCATAAACCGAAGTGGGGTTGGATGCAGAGGAAAGCCTCGCACGCCTTGACGATAAACATCAAGATATTGAGGATGAAGTTTGGGGCGGATCATGGAAATCCAGGCCGTAGTAGAACATGAGCCCCGGACAAATGGGTGAAGTGGAAAACCTAGTCCGCCGAGGAAGTGGGTGAGAACACCACCCTCTCATGGGGCTTGGGGGTGGGGCGAGATGCCCCTTGTTGGGGAGCCGACCGCAGCGATGTCGCCGGACAAGTATGTCGGCCTCCGCAGCTTTGTGGTGTGCCCCTCCGTGACGGAGGAGGCCATCCACCTGCCTCCCTCCGGACATAGTTGGAGAAGGTTGAGGTGGGGTGTGCGGACTTAGGCGCTGGAGCTCGAGTCTTGTGAAATGGATGAGCAAAGGAGGAAGAAGGCGTGGTGAAAAGGTGGATCCTTATCCCCTTATATGGACGGACGAAGCTATCGTCCCCGCCACTGGTAAAACTCGCTTATCTCCCAAGCACCGTAATCAATGGCGTGGATGGGTTACCCGTCCGTATTGATGAGAAACCGGAATAAGGGGCACGATCTCGCTTGATAAGGCGTGCCAAGAAAACTGCCTCGCTAAGCGCTAAGGTGGAGCAGTAAAAAGCGATTCATGTAAAGGCTGGGCCGTGGTGTGATGTCACGCCCGCGGAATCGTCAGCAGATCTGTGCAAAAATTATTCTCTCTACGGTGGTATGTGGAACTTGTTTTGCGAGCGGACACTATCCTTGTGTTCAAAACCTTCTATGAAGTATTCGGAGGAGGAACCCGCCTTGCAATGCCGAAGACAATATGCGCGACGGACTCGTCGTCATTGAAGCCTGGTTCGGGAGCTCTTGAGGAGTCTGGACTAGGGGTGTCCGGATAGCGAACTATCACCGTTGGCGGACTCCTAGACTATGAAGATACAAGATTGAAGACTTAGTCCGTGTCCGGATGGGACTTTCCTTGGCGTGGAAGGCGAGCTTGGCGATACGGATATGTAGATCTCCTACCTTTGTAACCGACTCTGTGTAACCCTACCCCTATCCAGTGTCTATATAAACCGGAGGGTTTTAGTCCGTAGGAAGAAGAACAATCATACCATAGGCTAGCTTATAGGGTTTAGCCTCTCTGATCCCGTGGTAGATCTACTCTTGTACTACCCATATCATCAATATTAATCAAGCAGGAGTAGGGTATTACCTCCATCGAGAGGGCCCGAACCTGGGTAAAAACATCGTGTCCCTTGTATCCTGTTACCATCCGCCTAGATGCACAGTTTGGGACCCCCTACCGAGATCCGCGGTTTGACACCGACATTGGTGCTTTCATTGAGAGTTACTCTGTGTCGTCACCTATAGGCCCGATGGCTCCTTCGATCATCAACAACGACGCGGTCCAGGGTGAGACTTTTCTCCCCGGACAGATCTTCGTATTCGGCGGCTTTGCACTGCTCATTTGTGATGTCAGTGAGGCGATCAAACATGAGCTGGACATTCTCATTGTCGTTTCTCTTGAAGCGATTGAAGAGGTTGCGAAGAACACTAATCCTTTGATCTCTCCGGGTTGAGGCGCCGTTGACCTCTCGAGAGCGATCCCCACTAAGCTTGGGCGTTTCAGAGCACTCACACGGCCATCTTGTCCTTTGGTCGATGACCACAGATGATGTTCTTGGCGGTAGAATCCAGCTTGAATGAACTTCTTGACATCAGCGGGGTGACACCTTCACGAGTCTTGGGAGCGCCATTCATGACGACATACCGTAGGTCGACATCAATGGCTTCAAGATGCATGCGCATCTTATTCTTCGATAGAGGGATATCTGATTCCATCGAAGACGGGCAAGCAGCGGAGCCTTTGATTATTCCTCGAGTCGACATAGCTAAAACTCCAGGTGGTTAAATTGAATCACACAGAACAAGGGAGTACCTTGCTCTGATACCAATTGAAAGTGCTAGTTATCGACTAGAGGGGGGGTGAATAGGCGATTTTTATGAAAGTCTTCAAAACATGGAAGTTTCAAAGACAAACAATAGAAATGATCCTATTGATATGCAGCGGATGGTAAACTACACTAAGCAAGCCATAGTCAAGTATGCAATGAAGTGAAAGCACGAAGACTAATAGCAGCTAGGTAGTAAGGATCATGATGGAAGATGGTATGAAGACAAACAATGATAGTAGTCACACAGTGAAGTCAAACAAGTAGTGCAAGCAGGCAATGACTTCACGAAGACAAACTGTAAGTACTGAGAGGGAGAGGATAGAACCAGTCACTTGTTGAGGACACAAGATTTGTTGGACCAGTTCGATTCTTTGTGACAAGCTGTGACGTCAGGTTAGGGAGGCTGAGATTCAACTCAGAAGGCCGCGTATTCACCCTATTCCCCTTGAGCTAAGGACACCTAGTCCTCGCCCAATCACTCTGTAAGTCTTCAAGGTAGACTTCCAAACCTTCCACAGACTTCGTTCACGGCGATCCACAATGACTCTTGGATGCTCGAGCGCGACACCTAACCGGTGGAGGATTCACAATCCTCAAGTGTAACAAGTCTTCAGTCACGTGGACGTAAAGACTTGATGATGCCTAACACTCTTTGGCTCGGGTGTTTGGGCTTTGTCCTGCAAGGATTTCTCTCTCTCAAAAGCTTCGGAGGTGGGTTGCTCTCAAACGACAAAAGCCGTGCACTAACTCTGAGCAGCCACCAATTTATGGTGTAGGGGGTGGGCTATTTATAGCCACTAGGCAACGCCACCTAATTTGTCTAAAATGACCCTGGGTCACTAAGGAACTGACACGTGTACCAACGGTCAGATTTCAAACACACGCGGCAACTTTACTTGGGCTACAAGTAAAGCTGACTCATCCAGCTCTGGATAAGATTTGCTCTCATTTTATCGTTCGAAGACATAGGATTTTGGTTGAGCATCACTTCAGTCACTCTGACTTTGTTCACTGGGACCCCACTTAACAGTACGGTGGTTCCTACGACTCAACAAAGAAGAAAAGGAAACAACGAAACAACTCAGTCTTCGCGCTCCATAATCTTCACGCAATGCCTTCTCTAGTCATAGTCTTCAATGTGAATAACTTCACATACCACCATTGTCTTCAATGTCTTCATACATATTTAGGGGTCATCTCCGGTAGGTAAACGGAATCAATGAGGGACTACTACCTGTGTTATCCTGCAATTCTCACAAACACATTAGTCCCTCACCCAGGTTTGTCGTCAATACTCCAAAACCAACTAGGGGTGGCACTAGATGCACTTACAGGATTGCCTACAAGTGAGGAACATGATAGCCCTGAGGAATTTGATAGTCAAATTTCCGACCATTGCTGTGCTACGCGCCAGCTGTTCCAAAATATCTTCCACCTAACGGTCATATCATTGAAGGCAATTTATGTCTTATCATGTCGGGCTGCTCCCTAGGCTATAAATAGCCGCCCCTACAACCACTAGCTGGTTGGCTGCTCCGAGAGAAACTGACACTTGTCATTTGAGAGCATCCCATCCTCCGAGGACTTTGCGCAAAAATCATCAAGTGAGGGAAACCCAAACCCAAACACCTACAAACCCAAAGTGATTGAGCATCACTGAAGAGATTGATCTTGCATGGATCCGAGACTTGTTACCTTTGAAGACTGTGCATCTTCCAGACGGTTAGGATCTAGAGCATCCAAGAGGAAATTGTGGATCGCCGAGTGACTGAGTTTACGAAGGTTTGGAAGTCACCTGAAGACTTACCACGAGTGATTGGGCGAGGTCTGTGTGACGTTAGCTCAAGGAGAATACGGCGAGGACCGTGTGTCCTCGGGTTTAAATACCTAGCCGCTCCAACCAGACGTACAACTGCCACAACAGTTGGAACTGGTCTACAAATCATTGTCTTCACCAAGCCCTCTTGGTTCTATTTCCTCAACTCTTTCATTTCCTCATTACTGTGTTGTGTGCTTGTTCATATCTGTTCGAAGACTTTGACTGAAGACTTTCTCAATTTCCTTAGTTCAATTTCTTCAGTTTGTTTGTCTTCATCCCGTTTATCCCGTGTTTACTCTTTTTGTATTATGTGCGTATTTTCATTTCATCATGATGACCATGCTTATGTTCTGTTATGTTTGCATCTGAGTACTTATTCCGCTGAAAGTAGTTCTTCTCTTAGGAAATTTCTTACCCTGATATTCCTCATTGAAGAATTCATAAAAATCACCTATCCACCCCCCCCCCTCTAGTCGACTTAACGCACTTTCAAGTCATCATGATGAAATGAAAAACAAACACAAAGTACAGAAAGCGTAAGCACAGGATAAGCAGGATGAAGAAAAACTGACTAAAGAAATTGAACTGAGGAAATTGAGAAAGTCTTCAGTCAAAGTCTTCAAACAGTACCGATCAAGTACACAACATAGTAATGAGGAACTGGAAGGGTTGAGGAAATAGAACCGGTAGGCTTGGTGAAGACAGTGATTTGGTAGACCAGTTCCATCTGCTGTGATGCTTATACGTCTGTTGGGCGGCTAGAGATTTAAACCTCGAGGACACAGTCCCTCAACAGATTCTCCTTGAGCCAAGGTCACATAGACCTCGCCCAATCACTCGTGGTAAGTCTTCAGGTGACTTCCAAACCTTCACAAACTCGGTCACTCGGCGATCCACAATTTCCTCTTGGATGCACTAGACCACGATGCCTAACCGTCTGGAAGATGCGCAGTCTTCAAAGGTAACAAGCATCGGATCCACACAGGAACAATCTCTTTAGTAATGCTCAATCACTTCGGGTTTGTAGGTGTTTGGGTTTGGGTTTTCCTCACTTGATGATTTTTGCTCAAAGTCCTGGAGGATGGGATGCTCTCAAATGACAAGTGTCAGTTTCTCTCGAAGCAGCCAACCAGCTAGTGGTTGTAGGGGGTAGCTATTTATAGCCTAGGGAGCAGCCCGACATGATAAGACATAAATGCCCTTCAATGATATGAACGTTAGGTGGGTAGATATTTTGGGACAGCTGGCGCGTAGCACAACAACGGTCGGAAATTTGAGGCTCAAATTCCTCAGGGCTATCATGTTCCTCACTTGTAGGCAATCCGCACTGGCAAATTCCTAACTCCTCAGTCAGAATAAATTCCTCAGAGACCAGAAGAACTTCGTCTCTGTCACTGAAGAAATTGAATGAACTGCATGAGATTTCCAATAGCTTCACTCGAAAGGATTGGTAGGTTTAGGATTTTGAGATGAGCATCACTTGGAAACTTTTCCTTAGTTTTTCCTCGACCCCGTTTAACAGTACGGTGTTTCCTATGACTCAATAAAGAGAAAATGAAGCTATCAAAACAAAAGTCTCACGCTTCATATTCCTCGCATGAATATTAAGTCTTCACGGTCACACCAATTTCTTCACTTTCAAAATCTTCAGAAATCCAATGTCTTCAGTTGAAGACATTCATTTTTGGGGGTCGACTTTCTCTGTAAATATCAAACTCCTCATAGATTTATAGACCTGTGTACACTCACAAACACAGCAGTCCCTTAACCTATAAGTCCTCAATACACCAAAATCACTAAGGGGCACTAGATGCACTTACAATCTGCGAACCAAGTACTTTAAGTATGTATTTTGTGAACTAGGGTGTTGGATCCAGTTCTGAACCTTGATGAATGACAGGGAATGTTAGTCAAATTTTATGTTATGTGGTGCATGTGCTTAGTATAATTTGATTTTATATGTTTAGGCCATGTAACATCCCAAATTTTCAATTTGGAATGTTATACATTAGATCATCATGCATATAATATTTTCTTGCATTTTGTTGATCCTAGAAATTTCACGCAACTCAAGGACCCTCGGAGAGAGTTGGAGATTTCGAAATTTTCGTATTTGAGTTCTCTCAAAACTATGAAAAGAGGATCATTGGATTTATTTATTTTATCTTCAAATATTTTTCCAATATCAAAAATAAGAGAGGGAATAATATGACTTTCCCAAAATATAGGAAAAATGAAGATTTAATAAATAAATCAAATTTTGGATTTTTCTCGAAGTTTATTTGCCTAAGGGAAAATGCGTGTTTTCAAAAATTGCATTTTGGCCCCGTGTTAAAGTTCATTTTGTTCGACTCATTTTTAGGAGTCGGGGAAAATTTACTTTATTAATTTTGGAGTTCGTTTAGATTTTTTTCTGTATTTTTTCTGCGCGCGAGACCGTTTAAAAAAAAACCTCAGCGCCTTGGGCCAAAGGCCCAAGCCGCCAAGCCACCGGCCGGCCAAGGCCATCGCCCGCGCGCGCCAGGCGCCAGGAGGGAGCCGCCGCTCCTTTTCCAAATCCTAGTAGGACTCTTGTCCTACTTCCGTTTATTCCGTGTTTTTTAGATCTTTTCCCTCTTTGTTTCCTAATCCTAGTCTATTTCTTGTCCCCTACCCCAAGCAAAAAAACCCTCCCCTCCCCAATATAAATACCCAAGCACCCCCCCCCCTCTAACACATCAAACCCACACCTCTCCTCTCCTCTCCTCAGCTTGCACCTTTGCCACCCCGCCCCCCCACCCAGCCTCGCCTCCCCCACCGCCGCCGCCGCTACCGCCGCCGCCGCCACCGCCCCGCCGCCCGAGCCCTCGCCTCTTGAGGTACTAGCCCAGCGCGTCACCTTTTTTTTTTTTTCCTCGGTTCGGTTTTTCGTAAGTCGTTCGGTTTCGTTCCGTTTTCTAGATCGGTTTTCGTTTTGGTTTTCTTTCCAAACCCTAGATCGGTTTTCTCGCGGTTTTCTTTCGGTTTTGTTTAGCAAGCGTTCGCCGGACCGTTCGTCCTAACAAACGTGATCACCAGTTTGCTTCAGTTAATGAACGTCCGTTCGTTTGACCGTTCGTCGTTTTCTTTCTCATCGGATTTATTCCGCTATTTTTCCGATCGCGATTTCAGATCCGATTTTCTTCCTAGTCTATCTTCTCGCTCGTTTATCGAATCGGTGATTCAAGCGCTGGAGTTTCGTTTCAAACCGCCGTTCCGACTAATCAACTTAAACAAAGTTTTGCAACTGTAAAATTTGACCTAGTTTCAACTTGCTAGAACCGAGTTGTTTTCTTTAAATCGTTTGACTTTCGTTGCTTTATTTGATTCGATTCTTTTTGCAACCAGGGTTCTTAAGTTGAACTTTTGGTTAGATCTTTTATTCGAGATTTACCTGTGCATTAGATGAGTACTTATTGTATGCTTGTTGTTTGTCTGCGATAGATCACCCGGAGTGCGCCGCTTGTTACTTCGAGTCTCTAGGTTTCGCGGATCATCAGCAAGGCAAGTAACATTTGATCATACCTTTCTACTACCCAGTTTTTATGCATTAGATCAATCCTCAAACACTTGCATGATTAGGATCTAATTAAATTGTGGGATGGGAAGTAGATGAGGTAGTACCTATTACCTGTATTACTTATGAAACCTTTGGGAGTTACTTCTACGTTTGCTTATTATGCCATGCTATGCTAGTAGACGTGGATTGGGTGAGTGAATATCCATGACAGATGTGAGATTGTTATTAATGGTTTATCTAAGGTGGCAACTTAAATACACATCCGGGTGGATTGAGGCACTGTTTTCTATGAGACTTGCTGTATTTCTTGGACCGCCACCCGTGCTCAAAGGGATCATAAGATAATTCATACTAGTAACTTCGTGTGCAGCCACAAGCCATTATGGGCTCGCATAGTTGACTAAGTCGTGCGAACTCTTATAGTGGTGGACTAGCAGATGTAGGGGATGTAGGTGTGCGGTCCACCCATCGTAAGGTGCTAAGCGCTTCGAAAGACTATGTCTCGGTCATCCGTTTCTCAAACACCCTGCAAAGACGAGAAACCAAGCGGAGGCGATCGAGTCTTGTGGGGAAAAGTCAAAACCTCTGCAGAGTGTATAAACTAATCATGATTAGCCGTGTCCCTAGTTATGGACATCTTGAGTATCTAGTACTTGAATATCATGTGAATCTCAACATGTTACTCTAATTAATATTGTTGGGTTTTTAATGAGTACTTTTAATTGGGATTGAGGATCTGTCAACCATTCTCAATGTTTAACAACCACCATGATAGTTAAACAAATTTATTCCTTTGCGATGAGGGAAAAAGCGGCTTTATGCAAAATAACCGTAGAGCTTTCCATCAGCCACATATGCATGTAGTACAGGCTTATCATTCATTATTCTCTATGTGTTACATTGCGGCATATTCCATGTGCTGACCGTTTTGGCTGCAACTTTCATGTTGCGAGACTTTTTAGACGACGAGTAAGGTGCTTAGGTCGTGGTTCTATACTCAGTGATGTCGCTGGAGTTGATGGACTCACTTATCTTCCAAGTCTTCCGCTGTTATCGTTGTTAGATGGCCTTAAGCCATATTTATTGTAATAAGTCTTCTTTTGGACAACGATGTAATAAGTGTGTGATTGCTACTCTGTTATAAATCCTTGAAATCTTGTGTGGTGTCGGCATTCTTGATCCAGGGATGACACCGAGCACGAGACTTGATCCATTCGGTCGGGTCGCTCTGAGATGGTATTAGAGCACACACCGATCGTAGGACACGACCACTAAGTTAAAGCCATAGATCACTACTCTCTTCTCATTTTCTAACTCCTCATCTTTTCTACTCTTTTAGGATGAAGGGCGCCAAGATCAAGTCGCCCAACCAGATGAAGGCACACCTTTTGGATTTCACTTGAAGGAAGTCACCAAATACGAACATTGGACTACCAAGTTTCACGGGACTTTCAACGCCACTCTGCTCAAGAGGAGGGCTGGAAGATTCAAGCTAACGTTCCGGAAGGACATTCGCCCCAATCACCAAGCCTATAGATAGTGTTTTCAGATGCACCAACTTTGAGTGCAGGAAAGAGCATGGCAGCTCATATCACCATGGGACGCATTGGAGAAGTTTACCAAGAAGACCTCAAGGACACTATCTACCAGATTTGCGGACGCCGAAATGAACAATGGGAGATAGTCGGCACCAAGAAGGACAGATCCATTGCAGCTTTCATCCAGAGTTAAACCAGCACATTCGGCGCCAGAGAACCAGATGTGCAATGATATGATAGATTTGAAGAATGCAAAGGAAGGATCATCGAACTTGAAGGAGAACTGAAGTCTACACGTAAGGACTACATGGGCGAGATCGTAGCTGTAGCAAGACACAATAACGATCTTAAGTATGAGATTGAAGAACTCAAGAAGAAATTGGCGCCAAGAATGAAGACAAGTACGTCGGCTGTCCGAAAGCAACTACATCATCATCGGCGACACCGATTCGGATCCAAGTGAACCCGACTTTGAAGGCGAAGTGGAGCGGACATCATGGAGTCTTCCACGGTTCAAATTAGTAGATGGCCCCCACATATTAGTAGTATTCCCTCCATGTAAACATTATAGTTCACGCACTTTTGCGATAGTTATATCGTTGTAAGCCCTTTGTTTGAATTGAATGAAGTGATTTTGTGTGCATTTGCTCATGTGCATATGGGTAGTGTTTTCTCCTTAGACCTCACTCTATTCTTAATTTCTCGTCTTTTCTAAACCCATCAGATGCCTCCGAGACGCGACCCTGGGTTTGTTTTCCCGCCAGAGATCACCCAATTGATTCAGCAGCAGAACACTTTGATCCAAACATTGGTACAGAACCAAGGCAACAACAACAACAACCCACCATCACCACCACCTGCGGATCACTTGACTCGTTTCCTTAGGCTGAATTCGTCGGTGTATTCAGTAGCACCGAGCCGATTGTAGCATATGATTGGCTCCGCAAGATAGGAAGGGAGTTGACCACTGCAGGATGCACAGATGGTGAGAAGGTGAAGTTTGCTGCACACCAGCTTGAAGGACCCGCAGCAGCATGGTGGGAAAATTTTACAGCCACTTACCCTATAGACACCATCACATGGAATCGGTTTGACAAGCTTTCCGACCGCCCATGTCTCGGCAGGAGCTATGGCCATGAAGAAGCGTGAGTTTCGCAACTTCGCCAAGGAGGAAGGACCGTTGGCTAGTATGTGGATGATTTTAGTAAGTTAGCACGTTATGCCCCGGATAGCGTTGCTACGGATGCAACTAAGCAGGAGAAGTTTCGGAAGGACTGAATGATGAGTTAAGCATGAAGTTGATGGTAGCAAGTTTCAACAACTACCAGAGTTGGTAGACCGTGCCCTCATGATTGAAGGAAAGCAGCATCAAATTGAGAACCGCAAGAGGAAGTATGGGCAGGGAAGTATAACTCGGAGCCAATGAAGCCTCGTTATACCCCTAAACAGGGAGTTCAGGTTTGACATACCCATGGAGGAGGTAGTTCGCACAACCATAATGGCCACAAAATGGTAATGGGAATGGAGGAAGCAACGGCGAACCGGACCACACGATCAACCCCAACCAAGAAAGACTTGAGTCATGTCACCTGTTACAAGTGTTCCAAGACCGGACATTATGCAAATGAATGTCCCAAGGCCAAGGAGGAAATGGAAGCTCGGAAAGAAGCCAAACCCTTTCAACAGAGGACGGGTGAACCACATTGATGTGGAGGAGGTTGAAGATCAGCCCGATCAAGATGTCGGTAAGTTTTGGTTAAGTCTTTTCTGCACTAGTTCTTTTCGATACGGTGCAACACATTCATACATATCAAGGGATTTGTAGAAAAGTATAGCCTGCCTACTCAGATTCTTAAAACCCTATGCTAGTAAGCTCACCAGAGCGGAGTATATGGCGGAACAAGGATGTTTTCAAGTGCCATTAAGTATAGGAAGGCATGTGTTCCCGACGGATTTGATCATTTTGGAATCCCAAGGATTGGATGTGATTCTTGGTATGGATTGGCTATCGATGTATGGAAACATCGATTGCGCCAAGTAAAACGATTTTGCTCACGACACCGAAGGAAGAAGGATTAGGTATGTATCGCGACATGGACCAAATAGGAATCAAGTAAATTCCTTATCGGGAGTTGTGCGGGAAGAGGTGCCAGGTGAAGGACTATCCCGATGTATTTCTGAGGAATTGCGGGAATGCCACGGATAGAGACATTGAGTTTTGATTGAGCTGTTGCGAGAACAGGCCCGATATCGAAGCGACCATACAGGGATGCCCGCACGAGTTTGGCGGAAATCAAGAAGCGATTAAGGAGCTATTGGATAAAGGTTTTATACGCCCAAGTTCTTCGCCTTGGGGATCACCCGTACTTTTAGTAGAGAAGAAGGACGGATCATTAAGGATGGTTGTTGACTATCGTGGGTTAAATGAAGTAACAATCAAGAACAAGTACCCACTACCTATGATAAATGATCTGTTTGATCGTTTGCAAGGAGCTAAAGTGTTTTCCAAGATCGATTTGCGATCAGGGTACCATCAGTTGAAGGTTCGGGAGCAGGACATACCTAAGACAGCATTTACCACAAGATATGGACTGTATGAGTATACCGTTATGTCATTTGGACTGACTAACGCGCCAGCCTATTTCATGAACCTGATGAACAAAGTGTTTATGGAGTTTTTGGATAAGTTCGTCGTGGTGTTCATAGACGATATTTTGGTTTTCTCGAAGAATGAAGAAGAACATAAGGAACATTTGCGATTGGTTTTGGAGAAACTAAGGGAACATCAGTTATATGCCAAGTTCAGCAAGTGTGAGTTTTGGCTAAAGGAAGTTGGATTTCTTGGACATGTTATATCCGGAGAAGGGATAGAAGTTGACCCCACAAAGGTTGAGACCGTAACCAAATGGGAAGCACCAATGACAGTTGGAGAGATCCGGAGTTTCCTTGGACTCGCATGATACTACCGAAGATTCATTGAGAATTTCTCAAGGATTGCAAAGCCTATGACGGAATTGCTGAAAAAGGATACCAAGTTCATATGGACTAAGGATTGTGAGGAAAGTTTTCAGGAGTTGAAGAAAAGATTGGTTACCTCACCAGTGTTAATTTTGCCAGATCAGACCAAGGATTATGAGGTGTATTGCGACGCTTCACGTCGAGGACTGGGAGCAGTGCTTATGCAGGAAGGAAGAGTTGTTTCGTATGCTTCACGACAACTAAAGCCTCATGAGTTGAATTATGCCACACATGATTTGGAGTTAGCAGCCGTTGTGCATGCATTGAAGACATGGAGACATTTCCTCATTGGAAATCATTGTGAGGTGTACACGGATCACAAGAGTTTGAAGTACATCTTCACGCAGAAGGAATTAAATCTCAGACAAAGGAGATGGTTGGAGCTTATTAAGGATTATGATATGAGATTGCATTATCATCCCGGAAAGGCTAATGTAGTAGCTGACGCATTGAGCCGCAAGAGCCATGTCAATACGCTATTGACGGGAGAAATACCAAAGGAGCTAGCAGAAAGATCTTCGTGATCTATGTTTGGAAATAGTTCCGAGAGGCTACGTAACAGCATTTGAGATTCAGTCTACCTTGATGGATAAAATCAGGGAAGCTCAGAAAAAGGACAAAGAGATTGCGGATATAAAGAAAAAAATGAGCGAAGGAAAAGCAAAGGGATTTAGTGAGGATGAGCACGATACCCTATGGTTTGAGGACCGTATTTACGTGCCAAATGACCCGGAGATGAGGAAGTTGATTTTGCAAGAAGCACATGACTCGCCTTACTCGATTCACCCAGGAAATACCAAGATGTATTTGGATTTGAAGCAAACGTTACGGTGGACGGAATGAAGAAGGATATTGCGAGTATGTAGCGGTTTGCGATGTATGTCAAAGGGTGAAGCGAGAACATCGAAGCGGCGAGATTGTTGCAACCATTGCCGATACCGAATGGAAGTGGGATAAACTAGGCATGGATTTCATCACAGGTTTGCCAAAGATTCTTGAGCTATGATTCGATTTGGGTTATAGTCGACCGCTTGACGAAGGTAGCTCATTTCATTCGATCAAGACTACCTATAGCAGTGCTAAGTTGGCAAAGATATACATGACCAGAATTGTGTGTTTGCACGGAGTTCCGAGGAGTATCGTGTCGGATAGAGGAACCCAATTTACCTCAAAATTTTGGAATCAGTTACACGAAACATTGGGAACCAGGCTGGAATTGATCAGACTTTCCACCCACGAACGGATGGACAGACTAAGAGAGTCAATCAGATTTTGGAGGATATCTTTGAGCTTGTGCACTAGATTATGGATCCAGTTGGGATGATAACTTGCCGTATGCAGAGTTTTCTTATAACAACAGTTACCAAACCAGCTTGAAGATGGCACCTTTCGAAGCCTTATACGGAAGGAGGTGCAGGACACCGTTGTCATGGGACGAAGTTGGAGACCGTCAGCTGTTTGGACCAGATTTGATTAAGGAGTGCGAATGAAGGTTAAGTTGATTCGCGATAGGCTTAAGGTAGCCCATCAAGACAGAAAAGCTATGCAGATTCAAAAGCATAAGCGATAGAATATGAAGTTGGAGACAGAGTTTATCTTAGAGTATCCCCACTTGAGGAGTTAAGCGTTTTGGAGTTAAAGGAAAATTAGGCGCCACGTTTAGTTGGACCATATAGGATCTTACAACGCATGGGAGAAGTTGCTTATAAGCTGGAATTGCGGAGGGACTGTCGGGAGTTCATGATGTATTCCATGTTTCTCACCTAAAGAAATGTCACGCCGAGATGGCGGAAGTACCGCTAAGAATACAATGCCACTTGAAGCAATTCAGTTGAAGGATGATTTAACATATGAGGAGAAACCAGTCAGATTCTCGAATATGCCATGAGTTACTTGCAGCAAGGTTATCAAGTTTTGCAAAGTTCAGTGGAGCCACCACACTGAGGATGAAGCCACCTGGGAAAGAGAAGAAGATTTGCTCAAGGACCACCCTCACCTATTTTCTAGCCAACCCGAATCTCGAGGGCGAGATTCATCTTAAGGGGGGTAGGTTTGTAAAATCCCAAATTTTCAATTTGGAATGTTATACATTAGATCATCATGCATATCATATTTTCTTGCATTTTGTTGATCCTAGAAATTTCACGCAACTCAAGGACCCTTGGAGAGTTGGAGATTTGAAATTTTCAGATTTGAGTTCTCTCAAAACTATGAAAAGAGGATCATTGGATTTATTTATTTTATCTTCAAATATTTTTCCAATATCAAAAATAAGAGAGGGAATAATATGACTTTCCCAAAATTTAGGAAAAATGAAGATTTAATAAATAAATCAAATTTTGGATTTTTCTCGGAGTTTATTTGCCTTAGGGAAAAATGCATGTTTTCAAAAATTGCATTTTGGCCCCGTGTTAAAGTTCATTTTGTTCGACTCATTTTTAGGAGTCGGGGAAAATTTACTTTATTAATTTTGGAGTTCGTTTAGATTTTTTTCTGTATTTTTTCTGCGCGCGAGACCGTTTAAAAAAAAACCTCAGCGCCTTGGGCCAAAGGCCCAAGCCGCCAAGCCACCGGCCGGCCAAGGCCATCGCCCGCGCGCGCCAGGCGCCAGGAGGGAGCCGCCGCTCCTTTTCCAAATCCTAGTAGGACTCTTGTCCTACTTCCGTTTATTCCGTGTTTTTTTTAGATCTTTTCCCTCTTTGTTTCCTAATCCTAGTCTATTTCTTGTCCCCTACCCCAAGCAAAAACCCTCCTCCCCAATATAAATACCCAAGCACCCCCCTCTAACACATCAAACCCACACCTCCTCTCCTCTCCTCCATTGGCTTGCAGACCGCCGCCACCCGCCGCCGCCCAACACCGCCGCCCCCCCCCACCCGCCGCCGCCCTACCGCCGCCCTCGCCGCCGCCACCCACCGCCGCCGCCCCTTGAGCCCCTCGCCTCTTGAGTACTAGCCCTTGCCGTCACCTTTTTTTTCTTCCTCGGTTTGGTTTTTCAGAATCGTTCGGTTTCGTTCAGTTTTCTAGATCGGTTTTTCGTTTCGGTTTTCTTTCCGAAACCCTAGATCGGTTTTTCTCGCCGGTTTTTCTTTCCGGTTTTGTTTAGCAAGCGTTCGCCGGACCGTTCGTCCTAACGAACGTGATCACCAGTTTGCTTCGGTTAATGAACGTCCGTTCGTTTGACCGTTCTTCGTTTTCTTTCTCATCGGATTTATTCCACTATTTTTCCGATCGCGATTTCAGATCCGATTTTCTTCCTAGTCTATCTTCTCGCTCGTTTATCGGAATCAGGTGATTCAAGCGCCTGGAGTTTCGTTTCGAAACCGCCGTTCCGACTAATCAACTTAAACAAAGTTTTGCTACTGTAAAAATTTGACCTAGTTTCAACTTGCTAGAACCGAGTTGTTTTCTTTCGTCGTTTGACTTTCGTTGCTTTATTTGATTCGATTCTTTTTGCAACCAGGGTTCTTAAGTTGAACTTTTGGTTAGATCTTTTATTCGAGATTTACCTGTGCATTAGATGAGTACTTATTGTATTCTTGTTGTTTGTCTGCGATAGATCACCGGTCGCCGCTTGTTACTTGAGTCTCTAGGTTTCATGGATCATCGACAAGGCAAGTAACATTTGATCATACCTTTCTACTACCCAGTTTTTATGCATTAGATCAATCCTCAAACACTTGCATGATTAGGATCTAATTAAATTGTGGGATGGTAAGTAGATGAGGTAGTACCTATTACCTGTATTACTTATGAAACCTTTGGGAGTTACTTCTACGTTTGCTTATTATGCCATGCTATGCTAGTAGACGTGGATTGGGTGAGTGAATATCCATGACAGATGTGAGATTGTTATTAATGGTTTATCTAAGGTGGCAACTTAAATACACATCCGGGTGGATTGAGGCACCTGTTTTCTAGCAGGACTTGCTGTATTTCTTGGACCGCCACCCGTGCTCAAAGGGATCATAAGATAATTCATACTAGTAACTTCGTGTGCAGCCACAAGCCATTATGGGCTCTGGCATAGTTGACTAAGTCGTGCGAACTCTTATAGTGGTGGACTAGCAGATGTAGGGGATGTAGGTGTACGGTCCACCCATCGTAAGGTGCTAGCGCTCGAAAGACTATGTCTCGGTCATCCGTTTCTCAAACACCCTGCAGACGAGAAACCAAGCGGAGGCGATCGAGTCTTGTGGGGAAAAGTCATAAACCTCTGCAGAGTGTATAAACTAATCATGATTAGCCGTGTCCCCGGTTATGGACATCTTGAGTATCTAGTACTTGAATATCATGTGAATCTCAACATGTTACTCCAATTAATATTGTTGGGTTTTTAATGAGTACTTTTAATTGGGATTGAGGATCCTGTCAACCATTCTCAATGTTTAACAACCACCATGATAGTTAAACAAATTTATTCCTTTGCAGTGAGGGAAAAAGCGGCTTTATGCAAAAGCGTAATCAGTAGAGCTTTCCATCAGCCACATATGCATGTAGTACAGGCTTATCATTCATTATTCTCTATGTGTTACATTGCCAGCATATTCCATGTGCTGACCCGTTTTCGGGCTGCAACTTTCATGTTGCAGACTTTTCAGACGACGAGTAAGGTGCTTAGGTCGTGGTTCTATACTCAGTGATGCCGCTGGAGTTGATGGACTCAGTGATGCCGCTGGAGTTGATGGACTCAGTTATCTTCCAAGTCTTCCGTTGTTATCGTTGTTAGATGGCCTTAAGCCATATTTATTGTAATAAGTCTTCTTTTGGACAACGATATAATAATTGTGTGATTGCTACTCTGTTATAAATCCTTCGAAGTACTGTGTGGTGTCAGCATTACTGATCCAGGAATGACACCGGAGCACAGAGACTTGATCCATTCGGGTTGGGTCGCTACAGGCCATTAGACCAAAGTGATGTTTATTATGTTGAAAGTGTCACCTAGATTCATCGATTCATCAACAAAATGACCCTAGGGTCACCTTAACCCTTGATTCATCGACAAAATGACCCTAGGGGCACCTTGGACCCTCATTTCACCGCTTCATCGACAAAATGACCCTAGGGTCACCTTAACCCTCATTTCATTGGTTGATGACAAAATGACCCTAGGGCCACCTTGGACCCTCAATTCATCTATCTCATATACAGTGCTCTCTCCAACATTGCCTATAATATCCTCGTATTCCTCCAAGTCAGAGTTATCTTTAGTTAGTAGAACATGAAGTTTTCTTTAAGTGTCTGCACCCTCTCAACACTCTTCTGATGCTTCTTAAACCTCTGAATTTTAGTCCTCCTCTTAAGCTCAATAGTTTTTTCCAACTCCTCTTGCTCCAAATCAACATCTCACGCATCGCCTTGATCCATATCAACATCTCCTGCATTTTTCCTAAACAGATGTGTGCTCTGTTGTGTGGAGAAAAGTTGGATTGGTTGTGGCTCCTGCTCCTCAACTTGTGCATCGCTCTTTGATATTTTGGACGGTAACCTTTACACCACACCATGATCACTAACCTCATATACAGTGGCATCTCCACATTTCCTATAGGAACCTGCTGCTCACAAACATAACCTATGTTTAAATCTGCAGGTCTGGGCTCACTACGCCTAACTATAGTCAAGTATACTATGTTCTAAGCTCTGTTGGCAATGTGGTCTAACATCTCATCAACCTTATCATCATCACAAATCTCTTCCAAACCTACTATTCCCAACCCAACAACCCTCACAAAATACATGTAGTCATTACATCCATATCCTGATGTCTCTATGAGTGCTGAAGATTGAGAAATGTAATGTCTGAAACACACATGGTCCTTTCTAAATTATCCCTATCATGAAAGTGGAGTCTAACTTCACAAACGTCTTTAGACAAACTACAAAACAAAGACAATATACATTAGTTAAACATTCCATGTCAACTACTTAAATTTCTAATAATCTATTATAGTGCATAAATTTCTAATAACTACTACAAACAAAAACAATGAACGACTTAATTATACTACCTAGTTCACAGTGTACACTTTGTAATTATTCTGACTAAATTACACTATCTAATTGACATGGTACACAGTGTATTTCACATTATAATGCCCATTAAATATTTTTAGATTAACAAGAAATATGTCTGCAAACAAAAAACCCTAATAACCAAATAAAATCTCACATTTTTGGTAGCAGAATGCCCAATTTGTATTAAAACATAACCCTAACCCTACAGTTCAGTCGAATCTAACATAGTATGTTGGTAGCAGAATCCCCAAATTCTTTTAGAACCATAACCCTAGAATCAATAGGAAAGGGGGGGGAGATATCTTACTCCACACCGTCGAATCCAGATGCCCACTGTTGGCTCCCCGTCGTAGTGGCCTGTACAACACGGGCGACAACGTAGTTGGCCGATACTCAAGCAACGGCGACGACGCTCTCATCTGCGGGGCCTGACTAGGGTTAGAGCTGCCGCACACCTCCTCCACTCGCTTTGGATCCCCGCTGCCATGCAACCTTCCTTCAGTATCTCCTTCGGCGCCATCCACTCTATCGTCGGAGCCATCCACTCCGCCTCCGTTGTCAGGGCTTGCCATAGCCATGGACGACACACAGAGACAGAGGAGAGCGGGGAAAGGGGGATGAAAAGACGAGGTGAAGAAGGAAACCCGAGTCGGATATGCCCTAGCTACGCCATTAGACGGTGTCAGATCACGTCTGTTACGCCACGTCACCAAAACTAGGCCCCACATGTCATAATCGGGGTTAAATGCCCAAACAGATGGGTCAGTGCTTTATGTAAATAATTAAGCCCGGAATCGGTGTTTTCCGCAACAATTTTTGTATGAGCATTTTTTGCAACCCTACCTTTCACTGTGGTGGTTTCCTGTAATTCACTCTATTTTTTTAATACTGGAATTCTTTTACTAGTGATATGTAGTAATTGTATTGGCAAATAAACTGCATTCTTTTGGACTCGTCTGTTTACATCAACGGTATTACCTCGTCTCCCCAGAAAAGCTTAGGGTTCCTTCACTTTCTGTTGGCGCCGCCGTTGGTCCGCCTCGTCTCCGGTGACCTTAGTGCTATGGGGCTGGGGTGGATCCCGACCTTTGCCGGCGGGAGGGCTCCGTTTTTGGATGTTTTTTAAAAGTTTTGTTAGGATTTGTGTTCTGCTCAGGAAGACGAGACAGTTGTGCCTCCCTGAAGGTGGAATAGGGTTCTCCCTACCTAGCCCCCGTTTCGATGGTGCGTCTGGTATCGTCGGTGGGCGTATGAAGGCGTGTATCTGGGGATCTGTCCTTAGTGGATCTGCTCGGATCTGGTCGTCGTGCTTCTACGTTTGTGCGTCTTCAGGTTGAATCATTCCGATCTACGCTTAGTCTTCATTAGCGGTGGTTGTTATTCTGGTGTGCTGGTCCTACGGGGTCTTAGCGCGACGACTCCGACTGTCTGCTATAACAAGTTTTGCCCAAGTCCGGTGAGGGAGTGATGATGGCGTTGCGTCTTCCGCTCGTTTTAGTGCTTTGAAGCGTCGCTAGGTGTCCGACTGATTTAAATATAATTTTTATTCTTTCTAATATTTGTTGTACTGTTATGACTACATATAAATAGATAAAGTTAGAAAACTGTATCATATTTCTAGGTTTTATATAGTCCACCCATCGCATTGAGACAAAAGCACCAGAAAAATGGCCAGGGGGCGATGGACGGGGAGAACTTCGGGTCCCGTCGACGTCGACATCGACGGAATCCCGAGCCTGACCCGATCGAGCACGGGGACGGGGGAAATCGCTGGTTGGTGCTGGGGCAGTGGGGCTTGCGCGATACGCTTTCAGCGCTGCGGGGCCGCAAGGTGGCACCCCACCCTGTGCAATCGAGGTGCTCGACGAAATGTGGAACCGAACCTGACGCTACAGGCTCAGCAGTGCACGGCTTAGTGGAGCAGCCGTCTTTGGCGTCGGCTGATCGGGCGTGCCCGGTATGCTGCTGCACTAGTACTACTGTACTAGCCCTAGAGTGTTCATTGCTCCGCTGCCGGCTTCCTGTTTTTCTTTTTTTTTTTTTTTGTCTATAGGAGGATCACCCCCCGACCTCTGCATACTAAAAAATTATTAAAATGTGCCAAAAAAGACATAGTCTATAGTCCAGTACAGTGTCGGCTTCCTGTGGTGGCAGTCATTTCCATGCGGGGAGCGCCGGAGACGGGAGATGTTTTGTTGCAGGTGTGGCGCGCTTGGCGGAGAAGACAGGTAGCCATCCCAGTGGACGGTGGATTGAGAGTGAGGCGATCATGGAGCATCTCTGATGATTCCAGTGACTTGCTCTCGAGCAGCGATGGTGACACGGGCTGTGATCTACGGATCAAGATATACATCACTCCAGGCTGAACCATCTTTGAGCACTGCAATCTCTTCCCGTGCCCAGGTGTGGCGCCCCTTTTGGTAATCAGAACTTAGTGCTAGACTGTCATCTTTCGCCGTCGAGGAGTTGTCCGTGCCGCTCTTACTTTTCATACCTGTCACTGTTGGCACACAGTACGCATTGTATTCCAAATTAAGTGGCCCTGTAATGTGATGCACTGATGCTTCTGCCAATAGGGGTATCAATCATGTATCTTTGGGCCCGGAGACTGGGTCCAGCTTTTGTTTGTCCTTTTACTGGTTTGCAGCTCGCACCCAACTCCTTAAAGCCACTTGAGCATGTAGATGCTACTCCCTCTGTAAACTAATATAAACGCTTTAGTAATCTAAACGCTTTTATATTAGTTTACGGAGGGTTCAGATTTCATCAGAACATAAACGTGGTTGGTTTTTTCCCTTTAGGGTCGTCAGGTGACTTGATCAGAATTCCCCCGGCCCCACGCTCTTTATGTGTTTCCTTTTCTTATTAAAGTTTGCATGCTGTGCTTCTTGTTTGGAGTCTTTCGACATTGACTTCACCGGTCTTCGCACGTGTACCATTCTCATCTCCACTGCACCTCTTCTTGTTCACACCAAACAGCCAAGATATTTTTGGCCGCTGGGACTACGTTGGGTTGTTCGGTTGTCTGTGCTGTCCATCACTCCTCATGCCATGTTTTTTCTGGTGTGTTGTGTTGGAGTTGTGTCAAATATTGTGTATAAAGTAAGTTACAGTTGAACTTGTAGTTGTATTGTGTTTACATAGAATATGAAGTCGTGTCCTAATAGGACACTTGTATCCTAGGCCTCTCATATATATCGGGGGTAGGCACATGATGTAACCTATGTCAACATGATAGTACAGGAACGTAGGGGAAGCCGACAGCGTGTCCAGGGCGACCTGGTGCGGTATTATAGCGGTCTCATGGGGAGGAACGCCCATAGTGAGGCCCCGGGGATGTAGCCATATCGGTGAACCTCGTTAACAAATCTCGGCGTCGTGCTCGTATGATTGCTTGGTCATCGGATGATTGACGGTGGCCTCGGATTTATTCTAACAAGTGGTATCATGAGCTAGGTTATTCAGAGGTCTTAGATTGTTGATCTAGAGGAGGAAAAGCGCTTAGTCATGGATCAACATTGTTCGTATGAAAGATGTCGCCATAGAGCGACATGTGTGGACGAGGGCCGATCCGACGTGTTTGCATTTTTTGGAATAGTAGTCAAGAGGTGGCAAAATATCGTGTTTTGACCCTTTTGATATACAATTTCGGGATCTGACCCCTGTTTGAAAGTTTTTTGAGATTTGACCATTTTTCCTACCGCCAGGCCTCGTGATGAGGTTATAAACCTACCGCCACGGACCTGGCGGTAGGAAACTATCCACGTCATTTCGCGGAGGCGCCGTCCTCTCCTCATGCAGCCTCCGCTTGATGTACTGGCGGTAGGGTGCTGAAGCGCTTATTCGCCGAGACCCCGCGCCTTCCTTTCCTTCTCCCCCCTCCCCCCGTCGGCAGTTCTTCTTCCCAAGTCGCCTTTCTCCTCTCTCATCTCCTCCACTTCGGATCTTCACCGTTTGTTGACCGTTTTGCGGATCGAGATGGCCCGAAAAGAAAACGTAAGCTCCTCCTATCCTCCAATTAGTTTTTGCAAACTTGCTTCCGTTTGACGCATTATTTGCTTGAAATCCCTCATGTTTTTGAATTTAGATTGGATTTTTTCACCTAAGATTGTTTTAGCTTGATTGTAGTTGTAGTTCTTAGTTCTTTAGTAAGTAGTGGTATTGAATATGAACTCTAATCAATAGTTCATATGTTAGTGTGAAGATGAACCCTAGTTCATAGTATTTTTGTTAAAAATTATGATGTAATGCATGTGGGAGCACTTGATAGTAGTTTTATGATGCATGTTGATATGATATGAAGATGTTGTTTTATGATGTTATTTTTATGATATGATGCATGTTGATATGATGCATATTGTAGTAAACAAAATATATATGATGCAAGTAGTGGATTTGGTTGATGCGATATGGTATGATTTTACATTTGAAACATCTTGATATATGTATTTTATTTATTTGATCCATATGTTCAGGTCTGCAATAGTGGCGCAACCATCGCCCATTCATCTCCAACACGACCCTTACGCCTTGCCGATTACATGCGTGTCTGAGTCCTTCCCGAGCTTCTCTGCGGTGACCGATTTCTCGAGACGAGTTCCTCACGAGAGCGAGGCCAGTCTTGGTGGTACGAGAGGTAGAACGGATCGTCGGCGATGTGAAGTGTTGGGCGCAGAGTGTGAAGGAGTGGAAGAGTGACTTGAGAGATGGAGGAGATCCAACTATCTGCCGTGAACGCCGGAAGGACCATTGAAGTTGCCAAGCAGCACTCCAACTGGGAGCTGCGCAATTTGGGCCGGAGGATCTACTTCGAGAGCAATGTGGAGGAGAGAGTCAGGATGCCGCCCCCAAGTGCATCGGCGTTCGATATCATCAACTGGGGAAGGGCGGAGGCGAAAACTCCAGCTGGCAAGGCAAGGTGGGAGTGCTTGAACGGGCGGATGCCGACCAGCGTTCCGCCTCCGCCTGAACCAATGGATCCGCTGCCGTATCTGTCTCCATGGCCAGGCCTAATATACGAGCGGGGGAGGTATATTGTCACGCCCAATATGCGACCCTATCCAAAAGGAACTCGAAGGTCCCACCTAGGATAGACCCGCATATTGAAACGCTTTTGCAAGGTGGATATCATTACATCAACATTACATAATAGATGGGGATACATACATAAGGCACAAATGCCACAAGAATACATCAACATCATATACAAGAGATCAACATCCGACTACGGATGAAACATAAACAAAGCTCAAGCGACATCCACCACTGCTAGCCAGGGCTGCCGACCGGAACCTATCCCCGATCGAAGAAGCGGAAGAAGAACTCCAAAACAAGCAAACAGCGCTCTCACATCATGATCATCGCAAAACCTGTACACAATCGGTGGTGTAGTAATCTGTGAGCCACGAGGACTCAACAATCCCATTACCATGGGTATCAAGACTAGCAAAGCTTAAAGGGAAAGGAAGGGGTAAAGTGGTGAGGTTGCGCAGCGACTAAGCATATATGGTGGCTAACATACGCAAATGAGAGCGAGAAGAGAAACAAAGGAACGGTCGCCAACTAGTAATGATCAAGAAGTGATCCTGAACTCCTACTTACGTCAGACATAACCCAGAAACCGTGTTCTCCTCTTGATCAACCCGAAAAGAGACACTCACGATTACGCACACGGTTGGTGTACTTTAGAAGAGTTTTCTTCAAGTTTACTACAACCGGATATTAACAAATTCCCATCGCCACATAACCGCAGGGCACGGCTCTCGAAAGTTTATACCTGCAGGGTGTCCCAACAGCCCATGATAAGCTCTCGCGATCAACGAAGGATATTCCTTCTCCCGGAAGACCCGATCAGTCTCGGAATCCGGCTACAAGACATTTCGACAGCAATAAAACAAGACCAGCAAAGCCGCCCGATCGCCGACAATCCCGATAGGAGCTGCACATATCTCGTTCTCGAGGCAACACGGATGAGACATCCTCGAGTAAAACCAAACCTCGAGTTGCCACGAGGGGCCCGTAGTCTACTCGGTTCGAGGCCAACACTTAGAAAGCACCGCCCGGGGCTAAAATAAAGATGACCCTTGGGCTCCGAAACCCAAGGGAAAAAGGGCTGGGTGAGGCAAATGGTAAAACCAATGTTGGGCCTTCTTGGAGGAGTCTTATTCAAAGCGAACTGTCAAGGGGTCCCATAAATCACCCGACCGTTAGGGACGCAAAATCCGGGAACATAATACCGATATGACGGAAACTAGGGCGGCAAGAGTGGAACAAAACACCAGGCATAAGGCCGAGCCTTCCACCCTTTACCAAGTATATAGATGCATTAATTAAATAAGATATATTGTGATATCCCAACAAGTAAACATGTTCCAACAAGGAACAACATCTCCATGTTCCAACAAGGAACAAACTTCATCTTCACCTGCAACTAACAACGCTATAAGAGGGTCTGAGCAAAGCGGTAACATAGCCAATCAACAGTTTGCATAGGAAAGGTGTCAAAGGTTAGAGGCTGACATGGCAATTTGGGATGGCTTGATAAACAGGTAATAGATAGCGCAACATAGCGATAGAACGAAGCAACTAGCATAGCAATGATAGTAGTGAGATCCAGGGTAGCGTCCATCTTGCCTGAAATCCCGCAAGGAAGAAGAACGAGTCCATGAAGAAGATGAAGCCACGAAGACGAACCAAGCGTGAGCGAGCGAATCCTCACGATCGCATAGCAAGCAGGAACTAACAAGAAGAAGCACACAACAAAGTAAACACACCACACATGAACAAGGCATGATGCACAAACAAGCATGATGCACGACAAATCTAGATGAGGCTACTCATGGCAAGGGATGATGCAAACAAGATCAACACATCAAGGCAAGTTTAAATGAGGCCGGGAACAACATAGAACAACTCCGGTAAGTCCTCATATGCAAATTTCGAAATTGGTCCAGATCTGGATAACTTTATGTTCAAGTTGTTAAACAGCAATTTAAAATGCACCACGATGATCTACACGAAATTCTAGTCAAGTTACATATAAAGTTCATTAGATTCGGAGCTACGGCCTAGAAGATATGAGCAAAACAAGATAAGCATGGCATTGATGCAAAATGCATACAAACATCAAGCAAACACCTCAAAACAAGGATGCAACATGATAATATGAAACTAAATGCAAAATCAAGCAAGTTTCATATAGAGCACACTCAAAACAGAGCAACGGTTCAACACATACACCCTATACAAGTCATAACAACAATCTGTCCATAACAGCAAGTAGGCATATTACAAGCATCAAAACACTAAGCTACAGCATATCAACATAATAACAAAAGGCATGGGCATGATGTACAGGTGAAGCATTACAAAACATGAACACTGAGCTATCTCCAGAAATCAATAGAACATGCTCAAAATGACATGGCAAGATTGCAAATAATAACAGTCTCAGGCATTAGAAGAAATAACATCAGGTTGCAATGTTTAGAGCTATCAAACAACATGTTACAGGAACTTATCATGGCAAACAAAGGCATGGCATGAATCTACTCAAATCATAGAACAAAAGTCCCATACTGACCATGAGCCAAAAAGGATCAGAAAATATGATGGCACCCATGTAAACATGACAAGTTATATGACAGATTCATACATGGCAGAAACAACAATAAGTAGGCATGTTGGTGAGCTTGAACCACTCACCACAGAGCAATACATGGCATGGCAAGGCAACCAACAGTAAGAAGACATGGCATAGAAGCTATACATGGCAATAATAACATCATAGCATGCAAGGATCAACTACAACAACCTTGGCAAAATTCAATAACATGTAAACAATCTGCCAGGAAACATTTTATAGCAAAAGTAGAGCTCGATTGACTCAAGCTATGGCACTCCATAATTGAAAACAAGGGCATGGATGGATATATCAAGACATGTATAACAAAACATCCTTACTGAAGTATCTCAAAATATGCATGGATCTCTCGGTAGCATCAAGTTAACATGGCATAAAAATATCAGCAAAACAGGGCTGAAATCAGCAACATCATGAATCCTAGTTTGCATGCTTGTGCTAGTCACCACAGAGATCACAAAAATACATGGCATACACCCCTGTAAAGATGGCATGACATATTACAAAACACATGTAGGACTCAAGTTCATAGGGTGCACACATCAATCATGGCAAAAATGACAAAAGTGCATGTTCTGATAAAAATCAGAAACTAACATCACATAGCACTCTTCTAACAGCATTTCGGGCACCAAGATGAGCTCAAATGAAAATGATGCAATGAGATGAAATGATCTACTCTTCGAGACGAACAATTTGACATATTACAGCACGCAAGCGGAGCAATATGCAGAGAGTTATGATGAGATGAAAATGCAACAAATTATTAGCGAGAATCGGGGACTTGGTGGAAAAAGCGGAGGGGGGCAAGTCAACCTAGGGTTTCAGATCCGGATCGGATCGGGCGCTGGTCGAGTGGCGGAGCCTCGCCGGAGACAGGCGGAGAGGGCGGTCGGCGAGGGCGAGCCGGACCGCGCCATGGCGCAGCCCAGTGGAGGTGGCGGCCGGGCGGCGTGGGGGCGACTCCGGCGGCCGGCGGCGTGGGCGGCGGCGGCGAGGGCGGATGGAGGCGAGACAGGGCCGCCGGGAGGAGCGGCGCCGGCAGGCGAGGCGCGGTGGCCGCCCGGCGAGGTGGCGCGGCTGGGCGGCGAAGCGGAGAGGCAAGGCGCCGGTCGGGACGAGGCGAGTCCCTAGCGGGCGGCTTTCGAAGCGGCCGCGAGGGCTGGCGGGCGGCCCGCAGCGAACCGGGGCGGCGCGGAGGACGGGCGGCGGCGATGTGGCGGCGAGAATGGCTCAGGCGGCGGCGCGATGACGTGCAACGCGGATTGGCGAGGTGAGGTGGCGGCGGGCGTGTCCGGCGGGACGAACGCGTCCGTGGCGCTGAGAGGAGTTTTAGGGTTTCGGGGGATTTCATCCGCGAAAATGAAGGGGAAGGACCTATTTATAGGTAGAGGGAGCTAGGAGACTCCAAATGAGGTGCTGATTTCGGCCACGCGATCGTGATCGAACGACCGAGAGCATGGAGGGGAGTTTGATGGGTTTTGGGCCACTTTGGAAGGGGTGTTGGGCTGCACACAAAAGAGGCTTTTGCGCTTACCCGGTTAACCGTTGGAGTACCAAACGACCTCCAAATGGCACGAAACTTGACAGGCGGTCTACCGGACCTATACCAAGGCCGCTTGACAAACCTCGGTCCATTCCGAGAACGTTTAACACCCGCATACGAAAAGAGGTAAAAGGGGGCGTCGGGAGACATAGGAGTGCCGGATTGCAAAACGGACAACGGGGAAAATGCTCAGATGCATGAGACGAACACGTACGCAAAATGAAATGCACATGATGACATGATATGAAATGCAGATGATGACATGGCAAAGTGCCACACGCAAGCACATGACATGGCAACGACGGCAAATAACTGGCAGAAACCTGGCGCATCGAATCCGGGGCGTTACAACACTCCTCCAATAACAAGAGATCTCGTCCCGAGATCTTAGGACCGAGATGGAAGGGAAAGAGGAAGAGGCGAAACAAGAACTCAAGATAAGAAAACAAAGAATCGCGAGCACACGAGAAGAAGAGAGAAACGACGAGAATGACGAGAATCAAATGCTCACGGAAACAGATAGACTATGAAACAACTCGTTCTAACCGGAGTGGTTAGAATGGGAAAAGAAACGAATAAGACTGAAAGGATTTAGGCAGCACTCCGGTTGAAAATGGAAGGGAAAGAACATGAACTTGAGAGGATGGAATGATACTTGATGAAGACATGACATAAAATCTCCGGAAAGGATTGAAAGAGAATTGAATGAAAAGAATTTAGAAGGATTGAATGGAGTTGTTGAGAAAATCAACAACGAAAGAATAAGCTTGATGTGGACTTATGGATAACATCTCAAAATTATGAGGTGATCTCTGACCACGAGCGAAAAAGATGGAAAAGATGAGAAGAACGAAGAAATGCAGAACTCCATTTCAAAAGAATACGGAGATTTAATTGCACTTCGAAAAGCAAGAAGGAAAGATACTTGAGCTCCACCAACAAAATCTTGATGAACACTTGATGAATGAATTAAATCATGAAGAACCACCATGAAGAACTCCGGTAACAAAAGGATGATGAGATAGAAAGAAGGATGAAAGAATAAGATCAGCCTTCCGGTGATTTAGATGGAGGTTCCGACGAAATGTCCGAGGAAAAATTTGAACTCCGGAAAAGAAAATACGAAAACACTTGGAACAAGAATTTATTCAACAAGAACAAACTCCGAAGGAAGGGATTACTCACTTGGATGAAATAAGAATAAGATTTATTGTATGCTTATCCTTCATCAAATTAAATTGATGACAAGCAGTGGATTTTGCATACTACTTATTCTTCTTGAAAAAAAGAATTGAGAAGTGACATATCGCAAACTTGAGAAGGGCTTCATGAACCACCGGTAGGATGAAAAGAACGAATGGATTGATATGCTAATGAAGGAAAAGAATGTTGAGCGAACCACCGTAAGAATTGAAAATGGTGACGAAAGAGAATGAATCACCGGGAAGAATTAGAAGAACCAATAAGCTAGAGGGGATTTAGATGCAAAAGAACGAAGAGACAATGAGCTGATTAACGAACACTTGAACGAGGCACCGGGATAAATAGAGAACGATAACTGGAATGATGGCCTCCGGTGAAAAGAAACAGAAATCAACTCCTGAAATACTCCGGATGGGTGAGAAGAATTGCACAACTAGAAACAACTAGATAGGATAACATCGAGCTAGCACCGCGAATCTCCGGGAGAACGGACAAGATTTAAGAGAAAAAATCTACGACGGTCTTCAAATGTTGAGAATGACGACGAGAATACCACCAAAATTGCTAAGATACTCCGGAAGAATGAAAAGCAAAGAGGTTGAGCCAACAATGACAAGAATTTGAAATCGATCTTGGAAAAGGCACGTGACTGATGAAATTCATTCTTACGTCACACTTGAAAAGAATTAAGAATAACTCCGGGGAGAATTAGAAGAGTCAGGTAAGATCCTGGGAAAGACCTGTGGGTTAGGGCCCACTGAAATAGAACACCGTTGGAAAGGGATTGTTGAACAGATAGATGATGCACCGGAATAATTGAAATATTTGAGTGAGGTGACAACCTCGAATTAATTGGAACACAGACGAATCTCCTGAGATATCTTCGGAACTCCGAAATGATTAACTGGCGAGAGGCGAACGAGCAAAGAGAACACTTCGAGGAAAAGAATATGATCAACACCGAAAAAACTTGAATTGAACCCACCAAAAAAGAAAAGAGATGAAGAATGTCAAACGAGACGAGAATTCACCGGTTGAAATGATTGAGGGAAGACTGAAGAGGCTCCACACGAATGAAATTGATGGTTGAAAAAGACTCAGGCTCCGGGAATAATAGGGTGGGAGGGCGGGAAAACAAAGACAACTTGGAAGGGGAAACCGACGAACAATTTGAAGAGAAAACACCGGTTGAAATCATTGAGGAGAGAAAACAAAGACTTCGCATGAGTAGGATGGATACTCGATTACGGACTCCGGTTTGGAAAAGAAGACGGGAGGGCGGGCGAGAAAAACAAAGACAACTTCGGACAGAGAAACAACATCGATCAAAAAAAGCTGAGGATTGATCTCCCAAAGACAAAGAGGTTCGAGTCGACTTGACGAGAAATGCACCGGATCAAAAGAGCTGAGAACCAATCATCGGAAAACCAACTGCGTGATCCTAAAGAAAATTTGAAGGGGAAGAGAAGTAATTCAAAACACCTACGTCAAGATTCCTTACCAGACCGACGAAGGGGCTGAGGAGTAAAAAGAAATCCTACTCTCCAATATAACTAGACTCCGAAAATAGTTTTTTTTTTCTAGACTCGACAACGGCCAAACTACACGATCAATCAAGGGGGCTCCTAGGGTCGGTCGAGGCTCTGATACCAACTTGTCACGTCCAATATGCGACCCTATCCAAAAGGAACTCGAAGGTCCCACCTAGGATAGACCCGCATATTGAAACGCTTTACAAGGTGGATATCATTACATCAACATTACATAATAGATGGGGATACATACATAAGGCACAAATGCCACAAGAATACATCAACATCATATACAAGAGATCAACATCCAACTACGGATGAAACATAAACAGAAGCTCAAACGACATCCACCCTGCTAGCCCAGGCTGCCGACCTGGAACCTATCCCCTGATCGAAGAAGCAGAAGAAGAACTCCAAAACAAGCAAACAGCGCTCTCACGTCATGATCACCGCAAAACCTGTACCTGCAACTGGTGGTGTAGTAATCTGTGAGCCACGAGGACTCAGCAATCCCATTACCATGGGTATCAAGACTAGCAAAGCTTAAAGGGAAAGGAAGGGGTAAAGTGGTGAGGTTGCAGCAGCGACTAAGCATATATGGTGGCTAACATACGCAAATGAGGCGAGAAGAGAAACAAAGGCGGTCGCCAACTAGTAATGATCAAGAAGTGATCCTGAACTCCTACTTACGTCGACATAACCCGAAACCGTGTTCTCCTCTCGATCAACCCGAAAAGAGACACTCACGGTTACGCTACGGTTGGTGTATTTTAGAAGAGTTTGCTTCAAGTTTACTACAACGGATATTAACAAATTCCCATCGCCACATAACATGGGCACGGCTCTCGAAAGTTTATACCTGCAGGGTGTCCCAACAGCCCATGATAAGCTCTCGCGATCAACGAAGGATATTCCTTCTCCCGGAAGACCCGATCGGTCTCGAAATCCGGCTACAAGACATTTCGACAAACAATAAAACAAGACCAGCAAAGCCGCCCGATCTTGCCGACAATCCCGATAGGAGCTGCACATATCTCGTTCTCGAGGCAACACGGATGAGACATCCTCGAGTAAAACCAAACCTCGAGTTGCCACGAGGGGCCCGTAGTCTACTCGGTTCGGGCCAGCACTTAGAGAAGCACGGCCCGGGGGCTAAAATAAAGATGACCCTTGGGCTCCGAAACCCAAGGGAAAAAGGGCTGGGTGAGGCAAATGGTAAAACCAATGTTGGGCCTTCTTTGGAGGAGTCTTATTCAAAGCGAACTGTCAAGGGGTCCCATAAATCACCCGACCGCGTTAGGGACGCAAAATCCGGGAACATAATACCGATATGACGGAAACTAGGGCGGCAAGAGTGGAACAAAACACCAGGCATAAGGCCGAGCCTTCCACCCTTTACCAAGTATATAGATGCATTAATTAAATAAGATATATTGTGATATCCCAACAAGTAAATATGTTCCAACAAGGAACAACATCTCCATGTTCCAACAAGGAACAAACTTCATCTTCACCTGCAACTAACAACGCTATAAGAGGGGCTGAGCAAAGCGGTAACATAGCCAATCAACGGTTTGCATAGGAAAGGTGTCAAAGGTTAGAGGCTGACATGGCAATTTGGGATGGCTTGATAAACAGGTAATAGATAGCGCAGCATAGCGATAGAACGAAGCAACTAGCATAGCAATGATAGTAGTGAGATCCAGGTAGCGGTCATCTTGCCTGAAATCCCGCAAGGAAGAAGAACGAGTCCATGAAGAAGATGAAGCCACGAAGATTAACCAAGCGTGAGCGAGCGAATCCTCACGATCGCATAGCAAACAGAACTAACAAGAAGAAGCACACAACAAAGTAAACACACCACACATGAACAAGGCATGATGCACAAACAAGCATGATGCATGACAAATCTAGATGAGGCTACTCATGGCAAGGGATGATGCAAACAAGATCAACACATCAAGGCAAGTTTAAATGAGGCCGGGAACAACATAGAACAACTCCGGTAAGTCCTCATATGCAAATTTCGAAATTGGTCCAGATCTGGATAACTTTATGTTCAAGTTGTTAAACAGCAATTTAAAATGCACCACGATGATCTACACGAAATTCTAGTCAAGTTACATATAAAGTTCATTAGATTGAGACTCGGCCTAGAAGATATGAGCAAAACAAGATAAGCATGGCATTGATGCAAAATGCATACAAACATCAAGCAAACACCTCAAAACAAGGATGCAACATGATAATATGAAACTACATGCAAAATCAAGCAAGTTTCATATAGAGCACACTCAAAACGGAGCAACGGTTCAACACATACACCCTATACAAGTCATAACAACAATCTGCCCATAACAGCAAGTAGGCATATTACAAGCATCAAAACACTAAGCTACAGCATATCAACATAATAACAAAAGGCATGGGCATGATGTACATGTGAAGCATTACAAAACATGAACACTGAGCTATCTCCAGAAATCAATAGAACATGCTCAAAATGACATGGAAAGATTGCAAATAATAACAGTCTCAGGCATTAGCAGAAATAACATCAGGTTGCAATGTTTAGAGCTATCAAATAACATGTTACAGGAACTTATCATGGCAAACAAAGGCATGGCATGAATCTACTCAAAGCATAGAACAAAAGTCCCTTACTGACCATGAGCCAAAAAGGATCAGAAAATATGATGGCACCCATGTAAACATGGCAGGTTATATGACAGATTCATACATGGCAGAAACAACAATAAGTAGGCATGTTGGTGAGCTTGAACCACTCACCACAGAGCAATACATGGCATGGCAAGGCAACCAACAGTAAGAAGACATGGCATAGAAGCTATACATGGCAATAATAACATCATAGCATGCAAGGATCAACTACAACAACCTTGGCAAAATTGAATAACATGTAAACAATCTGCCAGGAAACATTTTATAGCAAAAGTAGAGCTCGATTGACTCAAGCTATGGCACTCCATAATTGCAAACAAGGGCATGGATGGATAGAGCAAGACATATATAACAAAACATCCTTACTGAAGTATCTCAAAATATGCATGGATCTCTCGGTAGCATCAAGTTAACATGGCATAAAAATATCAGCAAAACAGGGCTGAAATCAGCAACATCATGAAGCCTAGTTTGCATGCTTGTGCTAGTCACCACAGAGATCACAAAAATACATGGCATACACCCCTGGAAAGATGGCATGGCATATTACAAAACACATGTAGGACTCAAGTTCATAGGGTGCACACATCAATCATGGCAAAAATGACAAGTGCATGTTCTGATTAAAATCAGAAACTAACATCACATAGCACTCTTCTAACAGCATTTCGGGCACCAAGATGAGCTCAAATGAAACTGATGCAATGAGATGAAATGATCTACTCTTCTGGACGAACAATTTGACATATTACACGCACGAAACGGAGCAATATGCAGAGAGTTATGATGAGATGAAAATGCAACAAATTATTAGCAGAATCGGGGACTTGGTGGAAAAAAGCGGAGGAGTCAACCTAGGGTTTCAGATCCGGATCGGATCGGGCGCTTGGTCGAGTGGCGGAGCCTCGCCGGAGACGGGCGGAGAGGCGGCCGGCGAGGGCGGACCGCGCCATGCCATGCGGGCGGTGGAGGAGGTGGCGACAAGGCGGCGTGGGCGACTCCGTGGCGCGGCGTGGAGCGCGCCGGCGAGGGCGGATGGAGGCGGCGAGACGGGGCCGCCGGGAGGAGCGGCGCCGCAGGGCGAGGCGCGATGGCCGGCGGGCGAGGTGGCCTTGGGCGCGAGCAGCGAGGCAAGCGCCGGTCGGGGACAGCGGGTCCCTGCGGCGGCGGCTCAGCGGCCATGTGGAACTGGCGGCAGGCCCAGAACCCGCGGTGCCGCCAGTCGGTGGAAGGGCAAGCGGCGGCGGCGTGGCGGCGCGAGAATGGCTTCGAAGCGGTGGCGCGATGGCGTGGCAGCGCGGATTGGCCGAGGTGAGGTGGCGGCGGGCGTGTCCGGCGCAGACGGACGCGTCCGTGGCGGCGCGAGGAGGAGTTTTAGGGTTTGAGGGATTTCATCCGCGAAAATGAAGGGAAGGACCTATTTATAGGTAGAGGGAGCTAGGAGACTCCAAATGAGGTGCGGTTTTGACCCGCGATCGTGATTGAGCGACCGAGAGCATGGAGGGAGTTAGATGGGTTTTGGGCCACTTTGGAAGGGTGTTGGGCTGCACACAAAGAGGCTTTTGCGGTTACCCTGTTAACCGTTGGAGTATAAACGACCTCCAAATGGCACGAAACTTGACAGCGGTCTACGGTGCTATACCAAGGCCGCTTGACAAACCTCGGTCCATTCCGAGACGTTTAACACCCGCACCGAAAAAGAGGTAAAAGGGGCGCCGGAGACATAGGAGTGCAGTTGCAAAGCGGACAGCGGGAAAATGCTCGGATGCATGAGACGAACACGTAAGCAAAATGAAATGCACATGATGACATGATATGAAATGCAGATGATGACATGGCAAAGTGCCACACGCAAGCACATGACATGGCAACGACGGCAAATAACTGGCAGACACCTGGCGCATCGAATCCGGAGCGTTACATATATCCAACCTATAAACATGTCTATTGGATATGCATCTATGTTTTAGTAGGGGTTGTCAAATTGTGTGGACAAGTTTGCTATTTGCTATTTCCTACTTATGAAGCTATGTGTAAACTGTTTGATATTTGCTATGTGAAACCTTTATTAATATGTGAGCTCGTATATTGCTGGCATTAAAACTTGCTGTGATATTGTTGTCATATTGAAATTAAAAACAAGCAACCAAATGAACATGAAAAAACAAAACAGAGGACCCTACCACGGGCACCACAGGCGGTAGGGTCGAACAACTCTGGCCAGGAACTTGCATATTTCGTTACAGAAGGCCTGTGCGGCAAAACCCCCCAACACCCTACCGCCAGAGCCCCTGGCGGTAGTGTTAGAGAGCGTACCGCCAGGGGATCTGGCGGTAAGGTACTTATCCACGTCAGCGCGCGGTGACGGCGCCGTCTCCCTCCGTCACAGACTACCGCCAGGGCCTCCGGCAGTAGGATGTCTAACCCTACCGCTAGGCTCTCTGGCAGTAGCAGAAGGGTCAAATCCTGAGAATATTCCTAAGTGGGGTCAGATCCCGAAATTGTATGTCAAAAGGGTCAAAACACGAAATTTTGCCTCAAGAGGTATCGTTCGTGTCGAAGCTGTTTGATCTGGCGATGTCGATGGCAGCAGGTTATAGGCGGATCTCGACGAAATTGTGCAGCAGTAGGGAGTCCTTGGCCTGTCGGAGTCTGGCGAGTTTCGGTCGCGTGTGGCCAAGGTTGCTCGTGGGCAACAGCCTAGGACGTGGCAGGCTGGCCCAAGTGGGGCTGGTGGTCTGTTCTTGGAGGGCTAGTCCCTTGTGCAGTCGTGACTGAGGCATTGCAGCAGCTAGCACTGTGGGAGTCTGGGACAAAGGCAGAACCTATGCGTGATGGCCAGAGATGCTTGATACGAGCGGACTAGGGATTTGTTTTGAGACAAAAAGGGACCAGCCAGGGTCACGTGTGTGTACAGGGTGCACGGAGAAGCTAAAAATATAGAGACAAGGAAAATTGTGCAGGTTGCATGGAATTTTTTTGAAGTCAATTTGTTGTGAAGGCTTGGAACACGTGGACAGGTTACGGAGGCGCACGGACAAGCGCGTCATGAGGATCACACAAACACATCGTGTCAATCAATGCATGGAGATGTGCGGGTGGACACGACGCAAGGTGGAGCATGATTGCAATCAGTTAATTTCGGCTGGTTGGACTGGACTATCTGACGGATCGACTGGGATGTCGGTTGGTACAGAAGACGGTGGTGGAATCGGCGACGACGACATAGGGGCGTGATGCTGATGGTGACCGACTTCTGGGCATGAAAACACGTGGTGCACATGCCCGAGGCTTGTGCGGCTTCGACAAGACTATGGTGCGGGATTGATTCAAGGTGGTGTATACACGAAGCTTGAATTCGATGAGGCGCAGGGGTAGACTGATCATCTACCATGGAGTCATGTTGAAGGTGGAGCTGTATTGAGAGGCTACGGCGTAAGTCGACAGAGAGTCGAAGCCTATTCAGCGGCGGGAAAAGCGAGTGATATGCAGTTCGGACTGGAGCCCAGTGGTCTGATGGAAGCGTGAAACTCGTCATCGGTCGGTGATGATCGGTGGAACTCTGCAGTGGGGGTTGAGTGGTGTGGGTTCACGACCCTTGAGACTCGACCGGGACAGCGGAGGCTTGACGCAGTAATAGCGGCGAGGCATGCGGTACGCACGGGACATGGAGACGGTCCACGGCTCTGGTGGTCATACATGTGGTGAGACCACTGCGAATTTGACTCAGGATGACTACAAGCAACGGTGAAATTCCTTCATGCTTCAGATAGACGGTCAAGAAAGGAGCGTTGATGTTGAGTTCAGGTAACTCTTATGTGTGACACCCAATATGTGAGTTGTTCACTTTCACGCAGGTCAGTGATCAGTGTGTGATGGCGTTGGACGGATATTTTGGAAGTTGGGATCACAAACTAGAGTAACAAGGAACTTAATTTTGCTCGAGTGTTCTGTGTGGTCAAGAAAAGAAGGAACTTAATTTTAGAGTAGCAGCCGTACTCATGGGATAAGCTCAAGTCCAATGTACATGAAAGTTTGACGCATTGACGAATTCAAGGTGGTGGAGAATATTCGTCAAGGTGGAGTTTGTTGGAGTTGTGTCGAATATTGTGTACAAGGTAGGTTATAGTTGGACTTGTAGTTGTATTGTGTTTACATAGGATATGGAGTCGTGTCCTAATAGGACACATGTATCCTAGGCCTCTCATATATAGCGGGGGTAGACACACGATGTAACCTATGCCAACATAATAGCACAGAGCGCAGGGAAGCCGCAGCATGTCTGGTGTCGATGCGACTGGTGCGGTATTGTAGCAGTGTCATGGGGAGGAGCGCCCATAGTCAGGCCCCGGGGATGTAGCCATATCGGTGAACCTCGTTAACAAATCTCAGTGTCGTGCTCGTGTGATTGCTTGGTCCTCGGATGATTGACGGTGGCCTCGGATTTATTCTAACAAGTTGGAGCATCTACAATCAAAATTGCCTAATATGAGTCTCTATATGTTTGTGGACGTGTCCGGACACGCCCGCTGCCAGTGACCGGACAATGCCCATTTTTCGTTGTCCACAACCATAGTCCCATATTCCTGCACCAAATCCATACAATGCATGCACACCATAAACATAACAACGTATATCAACATCGAACAAAATATTTAGAACATAGTTCATCATACAGCATCGGACCCAAAAGATATTGTTCATCAGATTTATACTACAAACAAAAAAAAGTAGACAATGCGGAGGCGACCGGAATTCACCGCTTCTTGGCCTGGCCCTTGTCGTTGCGGTCGGTGGTGCGGCGGTCCATCTCCTCCATGTACGTGTCCGCGGTGGGAGGGTCATCGTTGTCATTGTCCATGTTGGTGGTGCAGCTCTCGGACGGTGGCGGAGGAGGCGTTGCTGCTCCTTCGCATGGTGGGCGGTCTTGGCAGCGGCGGACTCCATGTCCCTCGCGTGGCGCTCAGACGCCTTGAGCCCAAGGCAAAGTTCCTTCGCGTTCTTGCGCCGGAGGCGCCTCGCGCCGGACTCTGTGGTCGTTAGCGAGCACTGCATGACCATGTGGAGGCATGGTCGACGGGGATGGAGCATGCGCGCTGGCGGGAAGAGACGGGCTCCGCCACGGCCATCGCCCACTGCCCTCACACTGGGCCACCTTCGCCTCCGACTCTAGCATGCGCATCCGCATGGGAACTGAACGCACGAGCACCCACCGCTGCCCGGGCGGTGCTGGCGCCAAAGGGGAAGGGGAGACGCTTGCCTTGCTCCGGATCTGAAGCGGCGTGGAGGGGACGGGCAACCGCGGCCTGCATTCCGCCGCCGGGATGTGAAGAAGTTGTGGCGGACACGATGAAGGTCGAGCTCCCGCTGGTGTCCAAGGGCGAGCGCTGGATGGCGATGCAGAGCGCGACCTCCTCATCGTCCGGCGCGTCGTTGCTAGATCTGTCGTCGTCCTCCTTCACGAGACCATCCTAGTCCATGCGATCGGGCTCGCTGCCGGAGTCCTGGTCGTACTTGGCCATGGTGAGGAAACGGGATGGATTTGGGAGGAAGCGGAGAGGACGAGTGGACTGAAACAAGTGAGGGGTTTGACTAGGGCTCGCCCGATGGGGTGGTTTTCTTTTGGAGGTGGTGTGTGTTCTAGTGGGCTGATCGGACGTGGTGCCCGTGTCCGGACATGTTCAGGCATCTCCATATCTGCCCCAGATATAGGCTGGGTCTATGGGGAGTGCCGGTCAGTCCGAGCGTTTGGGCATGATATGGACCGTCTGTTTGGGCGTCGTTTTTTGTCCGGGCAGTGACCGGATAGCCCGTCTGGGAGTTTGGGCGGGTATGGGGGTCCGGTTGTAGATGCTCTTAGGCTCTCTTCTAACTCTAAAGTGGTCCGTCTCATGAGGAGAAGGTTTAGTGCTTTCACTTGGACGCTTTAGACTACTTGTAATGAACTTACAATGAAGGGACTATCTCCTCTCACCTTGCTAACCATATCTTTAAATAGTCTCTGTTTTTTCAGCAATGGCGCCCTCTAGAAAGGAGAAAGGACCGTCAGGCGGCGTCGGGCATCCTTTGCAAGATCAAACATATTTATGGGTTCCTGAGTTTGAGCAAGGCGTTTCTTAGCTGTTCCAGCGCTCATTTCGAGTCGAGATATGTACCTTCTTTGCATTTTATTATTTGATTGGTGAAACTTTAACCATGTGGTTACTTGGCCTCTGCTGGTTTTGTTAGTTTAAAGCCAACAAAATCCTTGTGCCTGTTTTCTAAAAAAAGATGCACCACTCTAGTGTTTTTTAAAATACTATCCGACGAACGTTCATGGGAGGAGGGAGGAGGATGGCAAACACACGTTTTTAGTGGCATTTTTAGGTGATAGGTGATTGCAATTTATGCCCTTTTGCCACAAAATTTCCTTCTTTCTAGAAACTGCCATTCATCTCTAAAAATATTACCATGCGTCCTCTGAAGAAGTGCAAGCAAAAACATTTGAAAATGTCACCTCGCCAAGCGAACATCGTTGGCTATTAGAGTCTTTTTTAGCTGACTACTCTAGGGTCTTTGTGAAGGAAATATGCCCTAGAGCAATAATAAAGTTGTTATTTTATATTTCCTTACTAGAATTATATTGATCGGAAACCTAAATACATGTGTGAATACATAGACAAACACTGTGTCCCTAGTGAGCCTCTACTTGACTAGCTCGTTGATCAAAGATGGATAAGGTTTCCTAACCATGGACATGAGTTGTCATTTGATAACGGGATCACGTCATTAGGAAAATGATGTGATGGACAAGACCCATTCGTTAGCTTAGCATTATGATCGTTCAGTTTTATTGCTATTGCTTTCTTCATATCAAATACATATTCCTTCGACTATAAGATCATGCAACTCCCGAATACCCGAGGAATACCTTGTGTGCTATCAAACGTCACAACGTAACTGGGTGATTATAAAGATGCTCTACAGGTATCTCCGAAGGTGTTTTGTTGGGTTGGCGTGAATCAAGATTAGGATTTGTCACTCCGAGTATCGGAGAGGTATCTCTGGGCCCTCTCGGTAGTACACATCATAAGCTTGCAAGCAAACGACTAAGGAGTTAGTCACAAGGTGATGTATTACAGAACGAGTAAAGAGACTTGCTGGTAACGAGATTGAACTAGGTATGAAGATACCGACGATTGAATCTCGGACAAGTAACATACCGATGACAAAGGGAATAATGTATGTTGTCATAAGGTTCGACCGATAAAGATCTGTGTAGAATATGTAGTAGCCAATATGGGCATCCAGGTTTCACCATTGGTTATTGACTAAGAGGTGTCTTGGTCATCTCTACTCCTAATGTCTGAGTTGGTAGAATAGTATTCATGGTTTTTTCGTCTGTTTTATTTTCGTCCAGTTTATTTTCGTCTGTTTTATTTTCGTCTCACCTCCCACCACCCCTCCCACATTAATTTTTTCTTCTTCGCATTTAAAACCGAATCGCGTTTGACACTCTTTCCATTTATTCATGCTTGTTTTGGCAGGTGTCGATTCAATTCAATCATGTAAATATTTGGTAATTAAGAATTCAGAAATAATATCATATACATGAAACAGATCATCTTCCTCTCCGATTTATTTCTCCCATCGATTCCCTTCCATACTTCGCTCCACTAGGAGAAAAATCACAACTGTCAAAGCCACACCCTCACGTGATCACGTATCCCACGCATGCAACCCAAAAAAACACCCCGCAAAAAGACCACTCCTATCGATCCCCTCGAGGACACAACGCCGCCGTCATGCGATCTTGAGGACACTCCTGTTTCTCGCCGTCGCCACGGAACCCCACGGACGCCTCCACCGCTGCCATCACCTTTGCAGATCCGTCGCTGTGGAACCCGACGGATGCCTCAGTGGGATCGCCGCCGCCGCCGCCGTCGCCTTCGTGGATCTGTCGCCGATCCCAGGGAGGCCGCCGCCGATCTCATGGAGGCCGCCGTGGATCATGCACGTACATGACACTCCTCTTTGTCGCTGTCGCCACGGAACCTCGCGTCCAGTTGCTCAACGAAGACGGCGGGAGGGGCGACAAAGAGCAGTACGGAGAGCAAGGATGAGAGAGTAGAAGACGATGGCTGCGAAGCCACTGAACAGGAAGAACGTAGGAGAAGCTTGCGAAGGCGGCGGAAATCGGGTACAGATGCTAAGCCACCATACATCCAGAAGCTGCGGGTGAGCAGCAGATTGGATTGAGTATTCACGGGCAAACGCATCAATGACTGGAGGCACTCGTCATTGCCGCCGCGTGGAGTCGCTCGTACCTGCCGCCCCCGCCGAATGAAGTTGCTCACTGCCGTCTGGATTCGCCTCGCCTATGCAGCCGCCGGCAGCTGAAGTCGCTCGCCGATATCTCGACTCACCTCGCCTATGCAGCCGCCGGCAGCTGAAGTCGCTCGCCAATATCTTGACTCGCCTCGCCTCTGCCACTGGTGTTCGTCGCCAGCAACGTATTCCTTCCCTTCCCAATTCCTGCACTTCTCTGGTGGTGTCCGGTGATTTGGTCCTCCTGCACTTGCTTGCTTGTTGCCTTGCTGGTGCCGTGATGCGGGTGTGCTGGCTGTGTGTCCTTGTTGCCACCATGCATGCATGGTTGTTGTGTATGTGTGCGTGCTTGCTGGCTGCTACTGAGCGCTGGCCAGTGGCCACTGCTGCATGCAAGTACTACAAGGATTAACTGATTAAGTATATTGATGATAATTCAGTCAGCTAGGAGGAGAGGATTGAGTAAAGTGATGATGATCTGGTCATAAAGAAAGAGGCATGAATGCAACAAATGGGCAGTATTTTGATCTCATCTCAGGCATTCAATTAAGGACTGTGCTAACGACCAGTCGACTGGTCGTTAGCGACAGATCCGCACGACTCCCCTCGATGGTTCCCGCTTCTCCCGTTCCGCACAACTTCCTTCGATGGCTCCCGCTTCTCCCGTTCTCCCCCCGATTGACACTAATAAAAAAAGGCGAATTGAGAAAAAATGCGCCACATGGGATTCGAACCTGCATCATGGTAGCTAGGGCACGCCTAATACCATGACCAACAGCCATTACACCAACCCAGGCTGTTGTTCAATACGTGAAAATAAAAATCTTTTAAAACTCTTTTTCACCATTGTCAGATGACAAAAAGAAAGGTATTTTCTTGAAAAAAATCACTGCATAAATGATGATGTACTATACGTGTGAATGTGTAGAGGGACTCCTCTATGACTTTTTTATCAGGGTCAGGTACATAAGTTATCAGGTCTGCGATGTGTGAGTTACCATGCTATTCACACAAAAGTTATCGAGGGGATGTTTTATCAACTCCCCCCTCATCGCCAAAGTTATCAGGACCTGGGTACATAAGTTATCATGTCTACGATGTGTGAGTTACCATGATATTCACACAAAAGCTACCGAGGGGATATTTCATCAACTCCCCCCACCCTTGTAGCCAAAGTTATCAGGACCTGGGTACATAAGTTATCAGGTCTACGATGTGTGAGTTACCATGCTATTCACACAAAAGCTACCGAGGGGATATTTCATCAACTCCCCCCTCGTTGTCAAAGTTACCAGGATGGGGTGCATTAGTTATCAGATATGCGATGTGTGAGTTACCATGCTATTCATACAAAAAGTTATCGAAGGTATGTTTACACTAGTTTTTTGGGTCAAAAAAGCTACTACGTTATTTGTACATCAGCTATCAGGACTACGATGTTTGAGTTACCATGCTATTGACACAAAAGCTATCGAGAGGATATTTCATCAAACCCCCTCCCCCTCCCAAAGTTATCGGGATAGGTGCGTAAATTATCAGGTCTGCAATGTGTGAGTTACCATGCTATTCATACAAAGTTCAAATCAACTCCCCTCCCCTTGATGCGCCAAAGTTATCAGGACAAGGATATACAAGTTATCGGGTTAGCGATGTGTGAGTGACCATGTTATTCACATAACAGTTACCGGGGTATATTTGATCAACTCCTCACAGAAAAGAGAAAGAAAAAGCAACATGGAATGGTCAAATAGTATGGCGTGCATTTTTTTCGCAACAAATGGTCCAGCTGAGCTGGTTAGTGTGTATTTCACATTAGCTGCTAGGCATGAATTCAAATCCCATATTCAGCATGATTTTTTTGACTAAAAATGTAAAGAGGGCGTGCCAATAGATCTAGCACCTCAAAAAAATGACAGATCCAATTCAGAGAAAAATCGTGACAGTCAATGGCATAGTCTTCAGATTATTCCCACTAAATTCGCAACCAAAGTTAGCGAGTCGTTCACATTTTAAATCTTGAACAAAGAGCCACTACGCAATATATTCATACTCTGGGCGCTTTTGAAAGCAACAAAGTCCGGGTGAGTTGGTTACTGTGGTGGGGCAATTGCAGGAGGTCGCGGGTTCGAATCCCGTCCTGCCCCTTTCTTTTTCTCGCGCACGTTGGCGACCGCACGATCAGGATCCAACGATGATGGCTTCGTACGCGCCTTATGGATGTTGCCGTATCGGTGCTTCGTAGTAGTAGATGACAAGGTCCACAAAATTTGGAATATCTTGATGACATGTGGGGTACACCCCAGAAAATTAGCATCAAAATGTAAGGCTCATACTATAAGTTAACTATGGTCATGTCTTCATGCATGGGGTCTTTTAATAGTCAGCATAGTCCTACTTGAGCAAATTCAAATTAAGGAACTGTATCTGTATATATGAATTCAAATTAACACTAATTATTTACATTATGTACATTGTCTTGATGATGAACATGTCAAATTGTTGTGGTTATATATATAGGGTGGGTCTATTATGATCAATAACACCAGCCTTATTCTGCACATCCCCCACCAGATCGCCACCGCCCCTCCCCTCCCTGCCTTCTACTGTGACAGCGGCCTGGGAGCGCCGTCGCCCTCCTCCCGCCTTCTACATGGCAGCCTTTGGGGCGCCGTTGCCCTCCTCCCAGCCTTCTTCCATGGCAGCGTCCCAGGGCTCTGTCACCCTCTACTCTGGCCTTCTTCAGCTGGCGGCTGGGAGCGATGCCGCCCCTCCCCTCCCCGCTTTCTCCCGCGGTGGCGGCCTGGGAGCGCCACCGTCCCTCCCCTCCCGGCCTTCTTTCGCGGTGGCGGCCGGCGGCGACGCCGCCTGAGGGAGTCCCGGATTAGGGGGTGTCCGGATGGCCGGACTACCATCATCGGCCGGACTATCATCGGCCGGATTATCATCATCGACCGGACTCCAAGACTACGAAGATACAAGATTGAAGACTTCGCCCCGTGTCCGGATGGGACTTTCCTTGGCGTGGAAGGCAAGCTTGGCGATACGGATATGTAGATCCCGTACCATTGTAACCGACTCTATGTAACCCTAGCCCTCTCCGGTGTCTATATAAACCGGATGGCTCTAGTCTGTAGGACCATCACAACATCAACAACCCTTACAATCATACCATAGGCTAGCTTCTAGGGTTTAGCCTCCTTGATCTCGTGGTAGATCCACTCTTGTAAACATCCACAATATCAATATCAATCGAGCAGGAAGTAGGGTTTTACCTCCACCAAGAGGGCCCGAACCTGGGTAAAACATCGTGTCCCTTGTCTCCTGTTACCATCCGCCTAGACGCACAGTTCGGGACCCCTACCGAGATCCGCCGGTTTTGACACCGACATTGGTGCTTTCATTGAGAGTTCCTGCAATGCCGTCACCGATAGGAAGGATGCCTCCTCCGTCTTCAAGGATGGTATTTTTCCAAAGGAGCCTTGGCCGCCAGCCAAACTATCCGGCTAGGTGGTTTTCTTATGACCGCTTTGTCCGCCACCGCTTCGACAATGACCTCTCGAGTCGTCAAAAGCAATTTTCACGTCAGCTCGAATTATTTGAGCGACTAGATCCAATAGAGCTCTCGTCCGTAACGAGCTCTTGGATCGCATCGCCGCCTCTGGAGTCGCTCTGAGACTACAATCAGATTGGGCTTAAAACCCGATCCGAGAGATTAACTCTCCCAGTCACCCACCACGTTGCGGTGGTAGAGGAACAATCTTGGCGACGCTTCTCCTGTATTGAAAACTAGTCATGTCCGGGCTCCCGAACCCTCCATGCCGGATTCCCGCGGAGGGACGGACTTCGATCAAGCACTGAAAATAAAGTCAGGCATCGGACCAGGCTCGTTGGACAACGTCCAACAATCCAAGCTTCCAGATTCGGAAGCTTCTCGGCCTTCGAGCCTCGAGATGGGTAGGGTTCCGGACTTAATTCCACCCACCCGCCCAGACATATGCGATCTACCTCTATCGCCTCCTTAGGCACACCGAACACTTCGAGTGGACGGATGCTGCCACCGCCGGACTCGAAGAAATAAAGGCCATATTGGCAACAAATCCGGTCCTGGCTGCGCCCAACCTGGGCGAACCAATGTTGTTATACATCGCAGCTACGCATCAAGTTGTAAGCGCGGTACTCGTCGTCGAGCGAGAAATGAAGGGCATAAATTCCCTCTTCAAAAACCAGTATACTACGTATCCACCGTGTTAACTCCCGCAAGTCCGTTACCCGCACTATCGAGGAAGATAGCATCGCGGTGTTCATGGCATCCGGAAGCTCGACACTACTTTCAAGAGTGTTCGATAACGATGGCCTCAAGTACCACTTAACGACATTATAAACAACATGACGCGACGGGCAGGATTGCAAAATGGGCCATTGAGCTATTACCATTTGATATATCTTACAAACCTCGTGAGCTATAAAGTCACAAGTTTTGGCTGACTTTGTCGCTGAATGGACCGGCGAACTCCCTAAAGAATCTGGCGCATACTCCAATTGGATTATGCACTTGATGGCTCTAAAATGTTAGCGGATTGGGGCTGGCGTCGTATTAACGTCCCGACCGGACACACAGTCCAATCGTGCTTGAGATAATGTACACGGACTCCAACAACGCAGCGAATCTGAGGCCCTTTTACATGGTCTCATGATGGCAATCTCCATGGGCATTCAACGCCTAGAGGTGCGCGAGGATTCAAACCTTGCAATATCCCAAATAAGCGGAGACTTTGGCGCCAAAGATCCGAAAATGGCAGCATATCGCAACGCTGTCCTAAAAATGTCAGCCGGTTTGAAGGACTCGAATTCCATCACGTGGCAGGATAATAACCAAGCAGCCGACGTCTTGGCATGCATTGGCGCAAAACGCGACGCTGTCCCTCCTAACATCTTCTGGAGCGGCTCTTCAAGCCATCCGTACTATGGGAAGAGGAGTCCGGAACTAACAAACCGGAACAAGCCGCACCAACGGCGATTCAGCCGATGACATAACACCTTCCGCCCGACATAATGGCAGTAATTGCCCGTGGACAGAACCATTCCTCGCCTACTTTCTTAGGCAGGAGCTTCCCAAGACCAAAATGAGGCCCGCTGCATTGTCCGCGATCTAAAGCCTACAAGGTCTATGAGGAGAACTTTATAAGAAAAGCACAACGGAGTCCTTCAAAGGTGTATCTCCGAAGAGGAAGGGCGAAACCTCTGGCTGAAATTCATGCGGACTAGGCGGACACCACGCCGCAGCTCGGGCCCTTGTAGAAAAGGCATTCCGTACAGGATTTTACTAGCCGACGGCCCAAGCGGATGCTCGATGACTTAGTCCAAAGATCGTCGGTTGTCGCTCTTTGCTAATCGAGCCATATGCCACCCACCGCCCTCAAAACTATACCCATTACCGGCCGTTCGCGATCAGGGGCTTGACATGGTTGGACCACTTAAAGGGGAACCCACAAGCAAAGGTACCTATTGGTCATGGTGGATAAATTCACCAAATGGATAGAGGCCAAGCCAGTTAAAGCGGCGAGTCCGGACCAGTGATAGACTTTATATCCGGGTAGTACACGTTATGGTGTCCCCACAGCATCATCACCGATAGCGGCACGAACTTCACCGCCGATGAGGTTAAATCATGGTGCAAAGATATGGGCATCAAGCTCGATTACGCTTCAGTCTATCATCCTCAAACCAGCGGTCAAGTGGAGCGAGCAAATGGTCTAATAATGAGCTGCATCAAACCCGGACTAGTGCGATCCCTTACGAAATCGACACGCCTTGGGTAGAGGAGCTCGACTCCGTACTCACGGGGCTGCGGACAACACCTAACCGTACTACGGATTCACACCATTTTTATGGTATCTGGCGTAGAAGCAGTTTTGCCTGCGACATCATTCATGACTCACCTCGAGTGCGCATATGCGAAGAAAGAGAAGCCGAGTTGGATCGGCGGGACAGCTTGGACACATTGGAGGAAGAGCGCGGCGTCGCCAAGGCTCGTTCCGCATTCTATCAGCAGCAGGCTCGAAGATATCAAAGCGAGAAGTACGGGCCAAGACTTACAACGTTGGCGAACTGGTTCTCGCTGTCGGACAAGAAAAAGGACAAGCTCAAGCCCAAATGGGAAGGCCCTTCATCATCGATTAAGTCCTGACCGCGGGCGTACCGTCCACTTAAATGCATCGGATAACCGACTCGAGCGAACCCATGGAGCGCAGCCCGCCTCCGGCGATTCTATGCCTAGCGCCGGACTAAGAGTTCGTCCCTTTCCCCGTCCAATTTTTTTTACTTCAGCTGCCTTTTGTTTCTCTTTTTCTTCTCAACCCTATTCATCCAAGCCTTAAAAGGCCTACTTGCGCAGCGTTCGCGCGCAATTGATGTTCTATCCGCACTCATTATACAGGGGCTTCTTTACGGAAGCTTAATTATCTGGGCTTCATGCCCGGCACATGTCAAGCCTCCACATGTACCTTTTATTCACCATTATATGCATCGATATGACTTAAGTTTTGGCCAAGCTGGGTTGTCGGCTCTCTGTGCTTACCCCTCGTTCCCGATTGTTCGGCTAGGAGGTAAAGGAGCACCTCTGCGATTATTCTTGCCGGGTCAGCGGATGTGTACCTTAGATGGGTGAAGCGAAAGCTAGCGTTCTTAAGGGAATATTCGGTCGGTGACTTAAAAGATGATTTTTATCCACTTATTTATCTGCCCCAGATGTTTTACTGCTTTTCCGCAGTCGGACATGCACTTTAGGGCATACCACCCCAGAGGAAAGGAACCCTTAACGGAACTATTCTCCTGGAAGATGTTTCTTACTACCCATGTAATATAACATAACTAGTTGGGCACTTATGCGATAAAGCACCGATGACCCTTACGCTGGTCTCCATGCATACCCGGTTGATTCATAACCGAGAAGGTATTCGGACACATTCCGGACTCTAGGGTCCGAGGTCGAAGCGAAAAGGTCGGCAAAGACAAGCGATCTACAATCCGGCTAGAAGGCATTTTGTATGTCATTTTATAATACATTGTCAAATCGGTGATTGTATTCTTCCTCAATCCGTCTAACAGGTTGTCTAATTTACATCTGTTGGGAAAATTTAGCGCCAACTCCACTTGGGCGTATACTAAACTCACGGGATCTCCTTCCCATCGGGCCCCACAGTCCGACTTGACCATGTGGTTGGGATCCGCCTTCTTGTACAGCGTCTTTACCATGGCCCGAGCCTCCACAGGCACCTTGGCGGCAGGCCAAAATCTTCCATAAATGGAAGCGCTGCCGCCTCCTGCAGCTTCTCCATAAGCTCCCAAGACCCTCGGGTATGGAGAAGGCTGGCCATAACGCTGGATGGCGCCGCTCATAGCCTGCCGAACTCGTTCGCTCGGTTGCAACAATTCGGAAGTTGATCACCCGTTATTACGGGCATCTCCTCCATGAGGCGACACTGTGAGCATACCTGCAGACATATTACATCAAATTGACTTCCTCGCCGAACTCTTCTTTTCAAAGGAGTTCGCTCAAGCACTACTATATATGCCGCGACAAGCCGCTGATTCTCCTAACGGAGCCCGACAGCTCGGCCGAACGCCTTTCAGCTCTTCTCCAAGCTGGGCATGGGCATCCTGGGCTTGTTCCTTTCATGCCGCACCTTATGCAGCACCCTCTCGCCGACCTTTAGTTGGCGCGAAGTTCTTACTGTCCGGATCTTGTCCGGCAGCACCTGCAATGTTGTTTTTAGACTTGCGCAAAGGCCAAACGCTACTTATCTTTCTAAAATAATGCGTTACCGGAGAGGTCCTTGCGTTTCCTCCCCGCCGAAAAATGCGGCCTCAAGTTGGGCCTTGCACTCTTGCAGCTCTGAGACAGTTGGATATTCTTCTCGGTAAGATCCTCGTTTCATATGATCCTTAAATCAGTTTAATATAACTACTTTAAGTCTCGGGGCTCTTGGCATATATAACTATTAAATTCTCTTACCGTATGTCTTTTACATACTGCTCCGTGGCTCGATGAAACCATCTTGAGCAGCACGAAGGTCTGGCGTCCCGTGTTAAAGGCATTCAACGCCTCGGGGAGAAGCACGCGTCACGAAATCTTGTCGGTGGCGCTTTGTGATTGAGGCACTCTCCACCTCAGATTTGGTGGCGGACGATCTGTCGGCATCCTCCGTCGGAGACGTCCGGCTCGCGCCTTGCTTCGCCTCCCCCTCTTGACCAGGTGCGGGAGCCGGCTGGTAGAGATTGGATTGACAACTTCCACGCCCGCAGTCCGGCGGGCGCTTTTTCCTATAAGTCATGAGCACTCAAGCGCTTCCTAGGAGCGTTGCTCTAAATACTGAATGTGAGCTACACCTTTGCGGCGACGTTTCAGCCAGCGCGCCCTCTTCCGCCTCTTGGTCGGCGGCCCTTGTTGGTCAGCCACCGCAGTTCGGCTTCTCGCCCTAGGGCGCCTCCTGCACAGTGCCATCATATCGGTGGTCGGAAATAAGCAAGGAAGGAATAGCGGTGTCGAGGCTTGGCCGCAATCACACAGGAAGCGGATATAGTCCGGGATAGTCGGCCGTGATGGCAACTAAAGCATTGTCCATGCTGAGCTGGTGGAACACCCATCGATTAGCTCCACCTTTATGTCGGATCCTCTTGGAGGCGGATCCAGGATCTCTCTGGATCCTCGGGCTGCGGAGCCGGACTTAGCATGCCCTCCACGGTCCGGCGCAGTTCCTGCGTCGAAAGAGGAACACAATATAAGAAACTTAAGTCTCGAAAGGCACGGGTCAGACACACTGAGTGTTCACTTACCCAAGGCTGGGGATTATTCATGGAAAACCCATTTAACGGGTTCGTCCGAAGGAAATCCTCCTTCTCCCCCTTATACAGGCCGGACAAGATCGTCACCAGATCTTCGGCCGAATCCAGCCCTTTGCGGCCATGACGGGTGGCATCGTCCTCCCCGTTGAAATCCCACATGGGGTGGCCCCTGTATTGTAGTGGCTGCACCCCCCACATAATGCATGTTGCCATGATTCCAATCATGGTCAACCCGGCATGGGCCAGTAACCTTATTCGGCCCATCAAATAATGGACGCTCTTGTCTTCCTCCAGATGGAGGCTCCGCGGATGCCAACTAAGGCGTTTCTTCAGAGGAGCATTGCTGAACTCCGGGAGGCCGATCCGAACAGGGTCCGGCAGCGGAGCGTCTTCTATATAAAACCATTCCGAAGGCCAGTCTTGGTGCCTTCTTAGGGGTTCGGATGGGTATCCGGTCCGGCAATCGCCATATTTGGCGTCGCCCACTTGATATATGGACCCCTTGTGAGAGCGGGGTACAAGGCGAACAACCTCTTCCACATCGCGAAGTGGGGCTCGGCGCCCGGAAAAGCTGCAAAGAGCTACATAACCCATAATATGCAGGATTGGCGGGCGTGAGGTGATGAAGCTGAGTCGATAGAACTCCAAGGGCCCACGGAGGAATGGATGTACAGAAATCCGAGCCCCTTATCGGATAGGGGCCGAAGCATACCCGCTCCCCTTTGCTGGGATTTGGGGTAACCTCCGCTTGCTTCCCACCTTTGTAGGTGGCCAGCCCGGCTCGAACCGGAACCATGAAGGCGGAGGAGATATCCCCCATTTGGAGCTTCACCAGCTCGTTGTGCGAACAGAGCATCTCCTCCAATCTCTGGCAAAGGGCGGGGCGAGAAGAGGAGCAGCGTTGACGGTCCATGATGGAATGGATTCTTGGTCGGCGCGCCCGATGAGTATTTGCGAGAGGAAGATGGTGATTTTGATCTGGATTCTTGCCTCCCTTATAGGCAGATTGTTACGCACAACTAGGGGTAAAACATAAAAGACACCTGGCTTTTCACATTCGCGACAGCGTGGAAGAAAACCATTATTGGGCGTGGAATCCAAGGCAGCATAACATTGATGAGGAAGCTGGACACTTTGTTGGCGGTGCGAAGGACTTGAAGGAGAACCCGCCTTACAACGCCGAAGCCTACGCATCTTTGGACTTATCGTCATTGAAGCCTGGTTAAAGGGACTCTTGAGGAGTCCGGATTAGGGGTGTCCGGATGGCGGACTACCATCATCGGCGGACTATCATCGGCGGATTATCATCATCGACGGACTCCAAGACTATGAAGATACAAGATTGAAGACTTAGCCCGTGTCCGGATGGGACTTTCCTTGGCGTGGAAGGCAACCTTGGCGTCTGGATATGTAGATCCCCTACCATTGTAACCGACTCTATGTAACCCTAGCCCTCTCCGGTGTCTATATAAACGGATGGCTCTAGTCCGTGGGACCATCACAACATCAACAACCCTTACAATCATACCATAGGCTAGCTTCTAGGGTTTAGCCTCCTTGATCTCGTGGTAGATCCACTCTTGTAAACATCCACAATATCAATATCAATCGAAGCGGGGCGTGGGTTTTACCTCCATCAAGAGGGCCCAACACAGGTAAAACATCGTGTCCCTTGTCTCCTGTCACCATCCGCCTAGACGCACAGTTCGGGACCCCCTACCCAAGATCCGCCGGTTCTGACACCGACACCGCCCCTTTGCTCCCGTCCTTCTTCTGCGGTAGCGGCCAAGCAGCGACGCCGCCCGTCTCCTCTCGGCCTTCTTCCACGGCAGCACCCGAGCAACACCTCCCCCGCTAGTATATTGCCCTTCTTCCGCGGCAGCAGCTCGGTAGCGCCACTGCCGAATTCCTTTAATTACCTGTACTTCATCAGATGTGGATTGGTGCTGCCTCGACATCAAACCAATTCGAGCAAGGATAACTGTGCGTAAGGTTCCTTCATCCACACCAGCTTCTTGGAATAAGTCTAGAACGACCTTCAGAGCAAATCCTCCGTCACCACTCACCTTGAGCAATGTCCAGACCGCTCATGAACTTCTGAAGGACAAGTGGACTGCACGGGTGAACGCAAAAGTTCTGCAGACAGACGAGAGGGGAACTTCTTCATGCAGACGCAAGAAAGCACTAAAACACGAGGTAAGAAGTACACTCCTTAAACTATCTCAGTTTAGTTATTCCATACAAAGCAGTACAAGCAGTACAGTACGCCTCCAAAAGCGATGCAGTGTGGTTGCTTCAGTTCGTCGTGGCAAAAAATGCAGTGCACTTGCTCGGTTATGCAGTACGCTTGTATAGGTTCATTGCGGATAACGATGCAGTGTGGTTGCTTCAGTTCACCTTGCAGGGTGATGCAGTCAGTGTGCAATACTTTGCAGTACCCTTTCAAACACATTGCGATTCACATGATTGATTCATTTAACGACGACAATGCAGCTCGATCATTTTGTGCGGAAATGGCGTTCAGCAGAATACAAAATGCCACACATAATTGACAACACCGAGAACAATAACTTTCGGAAGAGTAAAACTGTTCCGAAGAGATCTTAACTGGGTTACCCACGAGATTCCTCGAGGATTCTTCACGACAACAAACAGGGTGCAGTACTCTCCAGAAGAGGATTTTTTTCCAGGAAGAAGAGGTAGTCGAAGATGACAATGATGTCACATTCGTGTGGGAGGGCACTCACTGACGGGATGATGAAGATGATGACGATGAAGATGAGCCAATAACAGTTCTCAACCCAGAGTATAAGCACGAGTTCACTACATTTGGACAGCATGTCCGAACAGACAATGATGATGCTGTTGAACATGATGTTGCAGCAGATGATGATTATGACTATGATGATGTGCCACCACTCCAAAAAATTTCAAACCAATCCACTGAGACATCATCACAACACTGGATTACCACCACGTCCACCTGCTGCACCCCAAAACAGAGCTCAGCGTCCACCTGGTACACCGAAAAACAGAGCTCCAAGTAGACCTTCTGCATCAACTTTGACACTGCGACCACCAAGGGTGCCTCGGTCAAAAGTCAAAGGCAGGTACAAATGCTCCTCACTATTGCCGCCGCGAGATCCTCAAATACACAGATCTGCTATAACCCCGCCATGTCCAATACAACCTGACAAGCTACAAACACCATCGGGTGAACGACTCTACACACATGTAAGTTTATGTTCTGAGAAAATAATAATATTTGCAGTCCATTCAAATAAGATTGAAGTGCACACTGATATTTCTTGTGAGGTTTGACCTAACATCTAATATAGTCGATTCTTCTGAAAACTTAGGAACATTGCAATGCTTTATTAAACTTGTATGCACTCCTCGTATTTCAAAAACAGAATAGAACAATTTATCTCATAGAGCATTCCACTTAATGCAGGATAAAAACATGCCGCTGAACCGCATATCTGCCGCTGGAATGAAGTTCACCACGTACGACAAGGCATGAGACTTTTACAAAATTATGCAAGATGTGCAGGGTTTGGCATACGCAAGAGGGCAAAACACAGGACAAATGCCTACATTGTCTGCTCAAGAGAAGGGATACACACGCAGACTGTGTCAGATTATCACCGGAAACGTCAGAAGACATAAAAAAGGATTGAGTGCAAGGCAAAAATTAGAGTCAAAAATAGGAAGGATGGCAAATTAGTGAAAGACATGCAAGCTGGACAACCACACACGCTTTCGAGATGATGTCAGCTGCTGCTTATATGCGGTGGTCTGCGATTACATGGGACATACTAGCCGTTGGGTAAACAAGTAAGCACGTCACAGAGCATATCACTTGAGCATTCTATCCGTAATTATTTCCTGTTTGATGAGATGAGTTTGCATTGTGTTTGAAAATGTAGGAAACAGAAGTTTGCCTGAGAAGAGTCCCAAGATGGCGTCAAGAAACTTACGGATTTCTTGAGAAGATCGCGAAGATAAACCAGATTTCTTCTATGATTATGGCGTGATCACAGATAACCGTGTAAGAAACGTCTTTTGGGCCAACGCAAGTTGCAAAGGATCGTATGAAGATTTCGGAGATTGCATTACATTTGACACGACATATAAAACTAACAAATTCCACATGCCGCTGGGAGTCTTCGTGGGAGTGAACCATCATCTACAGAGCATCATATTTGATGTTGCCATCGTGCGAGATGAAACAATACTGTCGTTCAGTGGGTTTTCAAAACATTTCTGAGGTGTATGAACAACAAGCCGCCAATCTGCATGCTCACAGGTACAAAAAACAACACCTGTATACTTATGTTTGTTTGGTACACTTATATTTCTTCCATCTATCTTACACACACACAAACACCTTAATAAAAAAAATACTATTTCTGCCTTCTCAGACCAGTGTTCTTCGATGAAGGCAGCATTAAAAACTATCCTCCCAAATACATTACATAAGTTGTGTCGGTGGAATATCATGAAGAAGTACAAAGACCACCTCGCCTTGTTGTATAAGGCACACGAGGAACTCAAGGATGACCTCAATGTGGTGCTGAACCACCCACTAATGCTGTCAGAATTTGAACGAGCATGGAAGGACCTCATTTAGAAATACAACTTGCAAAACGACGAAGTGATGAATTCGCTGTGGGATGACAGGCACGAGTGGATCTCGGCTTACTACAAGGAAATTTTCTCTGATCGGATGACTTCCATGCAGAGAAGCGAGAGCATGAACTGCGTACTGAAGAAAAACTTTGTCAAAGAGAAGCATGATCTCCATCTGTTTGCTCAGTAGGTGGACAAGTGCATTCAGACCAGGGAGGCCGTCGAGCATGCAGAGACAGTAGCAAATGAGGTAAACAAAATTTCCATCAAAAACTGCTAAAATATAAGTACAAAAACAAAAAAATGCATTTCTCTGGTTTGGAACACTGCATTTCTGATCATGGAGTCAGAGGTAAAGACAACAACCCAGTTTGGGTTCGATGTTCAACTATCAAAATTGTATACAAGGGTAGTGTTTGCAGATTTCAAAGAAACACTATACCGTGGCACTGCATTCAGAGTAGAACGGTGCCCTGAGAACCCGACAAAGTATCTCGTACACCACTACAACAGATCGGATGCATTTGACTGGGCAAGGCATAATTTCCAAGTGATCGCCGATGAACAGAAAGATGTCTACGAATGTGAGTGCAAACTCTGGACACACACATGTGCGACTCATGTCAGATCTGGGTTCCGGCAAAACCCTTAAGGTTCGAACTCTGGGGTGCGTGCGAAGTTCTTTCCCTCCTACCGATCAACGCCCTAGCTCGCTAAGATCTCGCGGATGAACTCGACGGACTCGCAACATAGAAAGACACGAGATTTATACTGGTTCGGGCCACCGTTGTGGTGTAATACCTTACTCCAGTGTGGTGGTGGTGGATTGCCTCTTGGGCTGATGATGAACAATACAAGGGGAAGAACAGCCTCCTGAGGTTGAGGTGTTCTTATGCTTGCCGAACTTGTGTGAGTGAGATGCCTCTAAATCAGTTATCCCCTACGGTGGTGGCTAGCTCTACTTATATAGGCCCTGTTCCTCTCCCCAAATATTGAGCGGGAAGGGAGCCAACAACGGCGGGCAATTTTGAAAGGGGACAACTAGTACAAGCTATCTTGACAAAAGTGGTCTTCGCCTGCAAAAGGCTCTCGTGGTGACGCCGTCTTGGGCTCCATGGTGACCTCCGTCCTGCTGGCCTACTGGTCTTGGTCTCGTTGCACTGATATGGAAACCTTTGCCTGATGCCTCGGTACTCCGCGCCTGCGCTTGCTCCCTTGGCACCAAAGAGGAAACAAGGACGGTGTGCATGCTGGCGCCCGCCTGGCGCCCGTCTGATCCTGATCGTCATGGCTCCCGTCACAAGAGCCTCGTGAGGTTTGCTCCGCCTTGATATCTCCGCTCCTCGTGAGCCTGCCTGGAGAGGCCGCTCTTGAGGAGGTCTTGCGTCGTCCACCTCGCGAGGCTTGGCCCCTCGCGAGGGTCTTGAACGCCTTGTTGATGAAGATGGGCCGTACGGCCTGCTAGCATAGCCACGCCATGGGCCGCAGGCAGGCAAGTCTCGGGACCCCCATTCCCAGAACACCGACAGTATCCCCTGGGCCCAAGGTGCGCTCGGGCTTGGCTTCGCGGCGAAGCCAAGGGCCAAGCGCGGAGCGCCGCGGGCCCCAAAAGCCTGTGGCCTTGGTCGACGCGTGGCGGTTGATTGGACGTGGGCGTCTCCACTTCCCCACGCTGCCTCGGCAAATGCTCGATTTGACAAATCCCCGCGACATGCAAGAAAAATCATCATTACCTGTGATCGTGGGAGGCGCCGGTTGACCTTCTTCCGCTATAAATGGGGTGGTTGGCGGAGCCCCCGTCGCCCATCGCTTCCTTGCTCGCTTGTTTCTTCCTTCTTGCCCCATCGTAAGCAGCAATGGCGCCGTCGAAGAGGTTCTCCGCCATGGAGAAGGGCAAAGCCCCTCGGGAGGGACCCGGCTCCCGGCGTAGCGAGACATGGCCGTCCCATAAGCATCGGCGACCCCGCCGTGGCCCCGGGTCTCGGGGTGGCGCCCGCGATGCTGCAACGAGAGTCACTCTGGTCGCGGTAGTCCTGTCGACGAGAGGAGACGTGCTGTGGTTGCGCAGCCTCCTCGACCGCGGTTCCATGCGTCAGAGGTGCTGCCGGAGTTCGTTGTCTGGTCAGAGGATCCGGCCGACAGCTGGCTCCAGCCCCCCCGCTTCTTTGCCGACGAGCTGCCGGCCTCCGGTCCAGGCGGGCTCTGGCTGCAGGCAGATGGTTGCTGCAGCCGGGCTTCTTGGGTCGAGGTCTCCGTCACAGGAAACATAGCTCTGGCCCGCGGTTGGCGAGCGTTCGCCAGCAGCTTGCACTGGGCGGCGGTGCACCCTCCACTTCAAGTTCGACGGTGTGCGACCCTCTTCGTGAGGTTTTCGGGAAAACGCAGTCGCCGCGGGATGCTGCCCGAGGTGAGCGATGGCGAGGGTGCTCGGCCTTGGCGATGGTCGGGACGAGGAGGAGGACGAACCCACCGGCCGCGCCTCATCCGGCTACAACAGCTCCTCCCTTGGCGACAGTTCCAGCAGCGGCGGCCTTGATCAGCCGCCACGCCGCCGCGCCCGCTTCGAAGGTGGTAGCGGGTCGTCTCGTCACTGCGCATCGATGAAGCGTGAGGAGGGGTCCGACTAGACCCGGGACTTCGCCAAGGCCCCGCCCCCGTCAGCTGCTGCAGGAGCGAGCGCCGCTTTTGTTATGTTCCCCTTTTCCTTCCTGCACCGAAATGAAACCAGCATGGGCCCGGAGGGGCGTGTATCGAACCATGACTTATTAACCATTATACTCGCTGTTGTTTTGATGATGTGTGGCTATTTTGCGCAAAGATAACCTTTGGTGCATTGGGGCACCCTCCTCCTTCTGGCGTTTATTTCCTCGTGTCCATCTTGACCTTGTGGTATCACGATTGCTCAGAACTGCAAAAAATTCGTTAGGGAGTTTGCCAGGAGATTTGTCGTTCACCCAAGCCTTGACCCGGCGCTTTGTATCATGGTACCCGTGGGGCACGAATTAGGAGATATGCGCCAGCTTTCGGGCTCGAAGGAGGGTGGCTTGCGAGAAGGCAGAGAGAAGAAAAACGCTCGCAAGGGCGCCTGCCTAGCCCCCCTCACGAGGTATGCGAGAGAGAAAACACAAGCGAACCAGAGCTGGAAAATGCGGTAAGAGGCGAGGGAATCGAATCTGCAAGGAACACCAAAAGCAAACTTCAATTAAGGAAAAATGAGCCAACTACAGAAAGCAAATGAAAAGCCGTGTCCGGCACCTAATCTAGTCTTCAAGTCTTCTCACCAACGCGGAGCTAAGTGCTGCCACTAGGCGTGGGAGGGAGCCCCAGGGCCTGAGGCCGACACTCCTGAGACTCCGGGGCGTGTACAACCCCACTCATTATTACGTGAGAGTGTCACGGGCGGCGATTCTTCACAGGCACCGAGCCTTCTTCACAGGCTCTGGGCCTTTCTTCATAGGCTTTGGGCCTTGCTTCATGGGTAGAACTTCCGGAGGTCTTTGGATGTTCGGGCTTTACGGATAGGTATCCGTCCCTTGTCTCGGTAGCGGTGCGAGGCACGGAGACATGGGCGACTCCCTGAGCAGGACCTCCCACATGGGTGAAAGCTTGTGCATCCCTTCCCTGGAGAGGACCTGCCTCAGGATGAGGTCACCCGCCTCGAGCGTCCTAGAGCGGATGTTGCGGCAGTGGTATCGCCCGTGCTTTGCTGGTACCTTGCCGCCCTCGAGGCCGCCACGACGGCGTTCCTCCCCGGCCGAGATCCATCCCCCGCATGGCGTCCTGCTGCGTTTCATCGAATGCCAGGACCCATGTGGAGTGATGCTTGACCTCGTGAGGAAGGACCGCTTCAGCTCCGTAGACATGGAAGAACGGTGTCTCGCCCGTTGGCTTGGTGGCGGTGGTGTGAATGGACCATAGCACGGATTGGAGCTCGTCGTGCCAGCCCCTGCCACAGGCCTCGAGCTTCTTCTTGAAGGTCCTGGTCTTGAGGTCCCTCAAGACCTCCGCGTTAGCGCGTTCAGCCTGACCATTGCTCCTGGGGTGAGCCACCGAAGCGTAGCAGATATGCGTTCCAAGGTTAGCACAGTAGGTTTTGAAGAGGTTACTAGTGAAATGCGAGCCGTTATCTGTGATGATGCGGTTGGGGACCCCGAAGCGGCTCACGAGGCCCTTGATGAACTTGACAGCAGAGCCTGCTGGGATGGTACGGACTACTTCCAGTTCCGCCCACTTAGTGAACTTGTCGATGGCGACGTAGAGGTAGCGATAGCCCCCAGGCGCTCGAGGGTACGGGCCCAAGATGTCCAGCCCCCAGACCGCGAACAGCTACATGAGCGGAATGGTCTAGAGGCCGTGAGCCGGCTGATGAATCTGCTTGGCGTGGGCTGGCGAGCTTCGCGGACCTCACCAGGCTCAGCAGTAGTTGGCCTTGATGGACGATAGAACCCACTACGGAATACTTTGTCGACGAGGGTCCGTGATGACAAGCGGTGCCCGCAGTCCCCTTCGTGTATGTCAGTTAGCAGCTCCTTCCCCTCGTCCCTGGAAATGCAGCGTAGGGAAACGTCGTTTGGCCGCTTCCTGTACAACTCACCGTCCTGGATGCAGTATGCCGTGGCTTGCCGAACCACACGTTCTGCATCCTCCTCCTTCTCTGGCAGCGCCCCTTGCATCAGATATTCCTTGAATTCCTTGGTCCAGCATCCCTCCTGAGGTTCGAGCGCCAAGAGCAAGCGAGCTCCTGAGGTCGGGCCCTGGGCCGGGCTCCTATGGCGGAGGCGTGGGAGCTCCTCCGAGCTGAGCTGTGCTTGAAAGTGGTGGTGTCCCGATGGCTTTAAAGCCGTTCCTCAAAGACACGGGCTCTTGTGGCTGCCGCTTGGATGCTCTCTGGCGATGTCGTCGGCTTCCTTGTTGGTGCCCCGGGCACGTCTTGCAACTCGGGCCCAAGAACTGCTTCTCCATCTTGCACACCTCCGCGAGGTATGCCTCCATATGCTCGTCCTTCGGCTCGTATACTTTGTTGGAGAAGTTGACAAGGAGTTGCGAGTTGCCTCTAACTGTAAGGCGCTTCACCCCCAGAGCTGTCGCGGCCTTCAGGCCAGCTATGAGGCCTTCGTATTCCGCAATGTTTTTGGAGACCTTCTCGCCATGCGGAAAGCAGAGCTGCACGACATAGTAGAGCTTATCCTGAGTGGGCGAGATGAGTACTGCTCCAGCCCCTGCGCCTTGGTGCATGAATGCGCCATCAAAGTACATGACCCAACCGTCTGGTGCTTCACTTCCTGGCGAGGTGGACCAGTCTTCGCCTACTTCAAGCGCCGGGACGTCCGTCCATTCCGCCACAAAATTAGTGAGCGCGACTCCCTTGATGACCCTGGTAGTGCTGAACTCTAACTAGAATGCTTGCAGCTCGATGTTCCACTCAGCGACCCTTCCAGCAGAATTGGGGCTCCTGAGCACCCTCTCCAACAGGTAGGCTGAGACAACCTTGATGGGGTGCCCCTGGAAGTAGTGCCGCAACTTGACCGAGGCCACCAAGAGTGCGAGTAGGAGCTTGTGAGGCATGGGATATCGCACCTTCGCATCTCTCAACACGATGCTAACGAAATACACCGGGTGTTCGACGAGGGTTGGCGCGCCATCTGGGCTCGCGCCTTGCGGAAGTTGGAACGTCTCTTGAGGTAATGGGTCTCCTGACGCCTGATGGTTTGCGGGAGTTTTGACGGTGTCGTCCTGCTGAGCTTGGTCTCTTGTCGGCGCTGCCACGGCTCTTGCGGCGACTTCCTGATCTTGCATTGCTTCAGCTGTAGCTTGGCGTAGCGCGCCCTTGGCTTGGTGCTCCTCCCGAACCGCCACCAATGCTGCGCTGGCGGAGTACGGGGTAGCGGAGAGGTAGAGCACCAGGGGCTCGAGGGGTCGTGGTGCCACCATCACCGGAGGGCTGGTCAAGTATCTCTTGAGGTCTTGAAAAGCTCGGTCGGCCTCCTGGGTCCACTCGAATGGGCCCTTCTTCGTCATCAGCTTGAAGAAGGGTAGGGTGCGTGTCGGATGTCGGGTTCCGGCACACCCTTAAGGTTCGAACTCTGGGGTGCGCACGAAGATCTCTCCCCTACCGATCTACGTCTGATCGCCTCGTGAGATCTAAGCTGAAAACGATGAACAACATGATACGACCATTTTGCATCATGCTTTTATATCGATATTTATCGCTTTATGGGCTGTTATTTCACGTTATGTCACAATACTTATGGCTATTCTCTCTTATTTTACAAGGTTTACATGAAGAGGGAGAATGCCGGCAGCTGGAATTCTGGGCTGGAAAAGGAGCAAATATTGGAGACCTATTTTGTGCAACTCCAAAAGTCCTGAAACTCCACGGAATGTCTTAAAATAAATAAAGAAAAATCGTCGCCAAAGATGAAGGCCAGGGGGCCCACACCCTGCTCACGTGGGTGGGGGTGCGCCCCCCTACCTCGTGGGCCCCCTGGTGGCTCTCCGATGCCCATCTTCTCCTATATGAAGTCTTTGATGAGAAAAAAAATCAGAGGCAACCTTTGGGACGAGACTCCGCCACCAGGTGGAACCTTGGCGGAACCAATCTAGGGCTCAGTGAGCTGTTCTGCTGGGACACTTCCCTCCGGGAGGAAATCATCGCCATCATCATCACCAACACTCCTCTCATCGGAGATGGCAATCTCCATCAACATCTTCACCAGCACCATCTCATCTCCAAACCCTAGTTCATCTCTTGTATCAATTCTTGTCTCCAAGTCCGGGATTGGTGCTAGTAGGTTGCTAGTAGTGTTGATTACTCCTTGTAGTTGATGCTAGTTGGTTTATTTGGTGGAAGATCATATGTTTAGATCCTTTATGCATATTATTACCCCTCGATTATGAACATGAATATGCTTTGTGAGTAGTTACGTTTGTTCTGAGGACACGGAGAAGTCTTGCTATTAGTAGTCATGTGAATTTGGTATTCGTTTGATATTTTGATGAGATGTATGTTGTCTAGCCTCTAGTGGTGTTATGTGAACATCGACTACATAACACTTCACCATTATTTGGGCCTAGAGGAAGGCATTGGGAAGTAATAAGTAGATGATGGGTTGCTAGAGTGACGAAGCTTAAACCCTAGTTTATCGTTGCTTCGTAAGGGCTGATTTGGATCCATATGTTTCATGCTATGGTTAGGTTTACCTTAATACTTTTGTTGTAGTTGCGGATGCTTGCAATAGAGGTTAATCATAAGTGGGATGTTTTTTCAAGTAAGAACAACACCCAAGCACCGGTCCACCCACATATCAAATTATCAAAGTACCAAACGCGAATCATATGAACGTGATGAAAACTAGCTTGACGATAATCCCATGTGTCCTCGGGAGGACTTTCCCTATTATAAGAGTTTGTTCCGGCTTGTCCTTTGCTACAAAAAGGATTGGGCCACCTTGAGGCACCTTATTTACTTTTGTTACTTGTTGCTCGTTACAATTTACCTTATCACAAAACTATATGTTACCACTTATTTCAGTACTTGCAGAGAATACCTTGCTGAAAACCGCTTATCATTTCCTTCTGCTCGTCGCTGGGTTCGACACTCTTACTTATCGAAAGGACTACAATAGATCCCCTATACTTGTGGGTCATCAAGACTCTTTTCTGGCGCCGTTTCCGGGGAGTGTAGCGCCTTTGGTAAGTGGAATTTGGTAAGGAAATATTTGTATAGTGTGCTGAAATTTTCTGTCACTTGTTACTATGGAAAGTAATTCTCTAAGGAGCTTGTTAGGGTATCTTCACCCGTCGATGAAACAAAGAGTTGCTCCTCAACCTACTGAACCTATTGAAAATGAAACTCCTTTTGAAGTTCCTTGGGTATGATGGAAAACTGCTGGCTAATACTTTTACGAGATGGAACAAAGCATCTGATGAACATCTACTCTATGTGGATGAAGTTTGTGGATTATTTAAGCTTGCAGGTATACCCGATGATGTTGTTAAGAAGAAGGTCTTCCCTTTATCTTTGAAGGAAGACGCATTGACATGGTATAGGCTGTGTGATGATACGAGATCATGAAACTATAAAAGATTGAAATTGGAATTTCATCAAAAGTATTACCCTATGCATCTTGTTCATCGTGACCGCAATTATATATATAATTTTTGGCCTCGTGAAGGAGAAAGCATCGCTCAAGCTTGGGGGAGGCTTAAATCCATGTTATATTCATGCCCCAATCATGAGCTCTCAAAAGTGACAATTCTTCAGATTTTTTATGCTCGGCTTTCTGATAACAATCGCACCATGCTCGATACTTCTTGTGCCGACTCTTTTATGATGAAGACTATTGAATTTAAATGGAATTTATTGGATAGAATTAAACGCAACTCTGAAGATTGGGACCTCGACGAAGGTAAGGAGTCAGGTATGACACCTAAGTTTGATTGTGTTAAATCTTTTATGGATACCGATATTTTCCGTAAGTTTAGCACTAAATATGGACTTGACTCGAGATAGTAGCTTCTTTACGTGAATCTTTTGCTACTTATGTTGATCTCCCTAAGGAGAAGTGGTTTAAATATCATCCTCCCATAGAAGTAAAAGTAGCTGCACCTATTAAAGTTGAAGAAAAGACTATCACTTATAATGATCCTATTGTTCCTACTTCTTATGTTGAGAAACCACCTTTCCTGTTAGAGTAAAGGATCATGCTAAAGCTTCAACTGTTGTTAAGTAAAAGCAATATTAGAACTTATACACCTCTGAGCAAGTTAAAGTAGAACCTAATATTGCTATTGTTAAAGATCTCTTGTCGATAATATTGATGGGCATGTTATTCAATTCTGTGGTGAAACTGCTAGAATTGCTAAACCTTGTGCTAAAGATAAACATAGACCTGTGGTAGGCGTGCTCATTATTTACTGTTAAAATAGGAGATCATTGTTATCATGGCTTATGTGATATGGGCGCTAGTGCTAGTGTTATACCTATTACCTTGTATGAAGAAATTAAGCATGAAATTGCACCCGCTGAGATAGAAAATATTGATGTCACAATTAAGCTTGCCAATAGAGATACTATTTCACCAGTGGGAATTGTTAGGGATGTTGAAGTCTTGTGTGGGAAAACTAAATATCCTGCTGATTTTCTTGTTCTTGGTTCTCCACAAGATAGCTTTTGCCCCATTATATTTGGTAGACCCTTCTTGAATACTGTTAATGCTAAGATAGACTGCGAAAAGAATGTTGTTACTATTGGCTTGGATGATATGGTTCATGAGTTTAATTTCTCTAAATTTAGTAAACAACATCGTGAGGAAGAATTGCCTAGTAAGGATGAAATTATTGGTCTTGCTTCTATTGCCGTACCTCCTAGTGATCCTTTGGAACACTATTTGCTAGACCATGAAAATGAGATGTTCATGAATGAAAGAAGGGAAATAGATGAAGTATTCTTTAAGCAGAACCTATTACGCAACATAATTTGCTGTTGAAATCCTAGGGATCCTCCTCCACCCAAGGGTGATCCGTGTTTGAGCTTAAACCGTTGCTGATAATCTTAAATATGCTTATCTTGATGAAAAGAAAATATATCCTATTATTATTAGTGCTAACCTTTGAGCATGAAGAAGAAAGATTATTGAAAACTCGAAAAAGCACCGTGCGCTATTGGATATACTCTTGATGATCTTAAGGGCATTAGTCCCACTCTATGTCAACATAAAATAAATTTGGAAGCGGATGCCAAACCAGTTCGTGATCCTCAATGATGTTTGAATCCTAAAATGAAAGAAGTGGTAAGAAAAGAAATACTCAAGCTTACGGAGGCAGGTATAATTTATCCGTTCTTTGATAGTCGATGGGTAAGTCCTGTCCATTGTGTCCCTAAGAAGGAGGTTTACTGTTGTCCCTAATGATAAAGATGAATTGATTCCGCAAAGAATTATCACAGGTTATAGGATGGTAATTGATTTCCATAAATTAAATAAAGCTACTAAGAAAGATCATTACCCTTACCTTTTATTGATCAAATGCTAGAAATATTATGCAAACATACACATTATTGCTTTCTAGATGGTTATTTTGGTTTCTCTCAAATACCTGTGTCGGCTAAAGATCAATCAAAGACTACTTTTACATTCCCTTTTGGTACTTTTGCTTATAGACATATGCCTTTTGGTTTATGTAATGCACCTGCTACCTTTCAAAGATGCATGATGGCTATATTCTCTGATTTTCGTGAAAAGATTTGTGAGGTTTTCATGGACGATTTTTCCGTCTATGGATCCTCTTTTGATGATTGCTTGAGCAATCTTGATCGAGTTTTGCAGACATGTGAAGAAACTAATCTTGTCTTGAATTGGGAAAAGTGCCACTTTATGGTTAATGAAGGTATTGTGTTGGGGCACAAAGTTTCTGAAAGAGGTATTGAAGTTGATGAAGCCAAGGTTGATGCTATTGAAAAGATGCCATGTCCCAAGGACATCAAAGGTATAAGAAGTTTCCTTGGTCACGCCGGGTTTTATAGGAGGTTCCTTAAGGACTTCTCAAAAATTCTCGACCTTTGACTAATTTATTACAAAAGATGTACAATTTGTCTTTGATGATGATTGTGTAGAAGCATTTGAAATACTTAAGAAATCATTAGTCTCTGCTTTGTTGTTCAGCCACGATTGGAATTTACCCTTTGAAATTATGTGTGATGCTAGTGATTATCTTGTAGGTGCTGTTCTAGGGAAAAGAGTTGATAAGAAGTTAAATGTTATCCATTATACTAGTAAGACTCTAGACAATTCTCAAAGAAATTATGCTACTACCGAAAAGGAACTTTTAGCAGTTGTATTTGCTTGTGATAAATTCAGACCCTATATTGTTGATTCTAAAGTAACTATTCACACTGATCATGCTGCTATTAAATATCTTATGGAAAAGAAAGATGCTAAACCTAGACTTATTAGATGGGTTCTCTTGCTGCAAGAATTTGATTTGCATATTGTTGATAGAAAAGGAGCTGAGAACCCCGTTGCAGATAACTTATCTAGGTTAGAGAATGTTCTTGATGACCCACTACCTATTGATGATAGCTTTTCTGATGAACAATTAAATGTCATAAGCACTTCTCGTAGCACTCCATGGTATGCTGATTATGCTAATTATATTGTTGCTAAATTTATACCACCTAGCTTCACATACCAACAAAAGAAAAAGTTCTTTTATGATTTGCGACATTACTTTTGGGATGACCCACATCTTTATAAAGAAGGAGTAGATGGTGTTATTAGACACTGTGTACCTGAGCATGAACAGGAACAGATCCTACGCAGGTGTCACTCCGAAGCTTATGGAGGACACCACGCTGGAGATAGAACTGCACATAAGGTATTGCAATCCAGTTTTTATTGGCCTACTCTCTTCAAGGATGCCCGTAAGTTTGTTTTGTCTTGCGATGAATGTCAAAGAATTGGTAATATTAGTAGACGTCAAGAAATGCCTATGAATTATTCACTTGTTATTGAACCATTTGATGTTTGGGGCTTTGATTATATGGGACCTTTTCCTGCCTCTAATGGATATACACATATTCTAGTTGTCGTTGATTACGTTACTAAGTGGGTATAAGCTATTCCAACTAGTAGTGCTGATCATAACACCTCTATTAAAATGCTTAAGGAAGTTATTTTACCAACGTTTGGAGTCCCTAGATATTTAATGACTGATGGTGGTTCCCATTTTATTCATGGTGCTTTCCGTAAAATGCTTGCTAAATATGATGTTAATCATAGAATTGCATCTCCATATCACCCATGATCTAGTGGTCAAGTAGAATTGAGCAATAGAGAGCTCAAATTAATTTTGCAAAAGACTGTTAATAGGTCTAGAAAGAATTGGTCCAAGAAACTTGATGATGCATTATGGGCCTATAGAACTGCATATAAGAATCCTATGGGTATGTCTCCATATAAAATGGTTTATGGAAAAGCATGTCACTTACCTCTCGAACTAGAACATAAGGCATATTGGGCTATTAAAGAGCTCTACTATGATTTCAAACTTGCCAGTGAGAAGAGGTTATTTGACATTAGCTCACTTGATGAATGGAGAACCCAAGCATATGAAAATGCCAAGTTATTTAAAGAAAAAGTTAAAAGATGGCATGACAAAAGGATACAAAAGCGTGATTTTAATGTAGGTGATTATGTATTTCTATACAACTCTCGTTTAAGATTTTTTGCAGGAAAACTTCTCTCTAATTGGGAAGGTCCCTACGTTATCGAGGAGGTCTATCGTTCGGTGCCATAAAATCAACAACCGAAGGCACAAATCCGAAGGTGGTAAGCGGTCAAAGAATCAAACATTATATCTCGGGTAATCCATAAATGTTGAAACCAATATTATTGAAACCGTAACCCGGAGGACATAAGGAGCACTTTCGGACTGTTTGAGACTCGAAAAGGAATAGGTATGTGATGCGGTAAGTAAACCGACTCAAAACAATTTTAAGGCAATATTTCTCCGTTTTGGAATATTTAGAAAAATAGAAAAATAAGTGGAAGTCCGGGAAGGACACGAGGCCTTCACGAGAGTGGAGGGCACGCCCTACCCCCCTGAGCGCGCCCCCCTACCTCGTGAGCACCTCGTGTGCCCTCCGGACTCCGTTTTCTTGCACGATACGTATTTTGGTCGGTAAAAATTCATTATATATTCTCCTGAAGGTTTTGACTCCCGTATCATGCAAATATCCTATGTTCTTGTTTTGAGTCGTTGCGGCTGCAGATTAGAGCAAGATGTCTTCTCAAGAGTCAGTCGGGGAGAGCCGGGTATCTAATCCGGCACCGGAACCAAGGGCACACAGCGATGCTGACCACTTTGGGCTAGCAACGGAGGAACATATGGAAGCGGACTTGATGAGGGTAGATGCCATGGAGGATCAAGAAGTCACCTCTCGCCTCGGAGCTGGGTTTACGATGGGGGAACTACAGAGCTCAGCTATTCCAAACTCGGTTATCCTTCAATGTTAGATTTCTTTCTTATGAAAATATGAGGAGGAGTGTATCTTGTTCTCCAAGAGCTATGCAACACCCTTGGGTGCAAGGAGCTTTAGCCGTTCAGGAAAGCTTCACAAGGAAATAATGGACCTCAAGCAGCAAGTCAATAAGCTCGAGGAGGAGAACCGTATCTTGAGGGGAATCATCGCCAAGAATATTACACCAAGAACAAAGAAGGAGATATAATCACATGGGTATGGGCACTCCCCTTGGCAACTGCCAAGCTTGGGGGAGGTGCCCCGGTATTGTATCACCATCACAACTTCTACTTTTACCGTTTTTCTTAGTTTGATCCTATTAGTAGTATCTTGATTTAGTAGAATAAAGTCATGGCATGATCTAGTTTTGAAGTTTTGCTTTATGATCCCTCTATGTAATCGAGTCCGTGAGCTATATATAATAAAGATTAGTGTTGAGTCAAGGGCTTGATTACTTTGCCATGATCTTGGGTGAATAAAAGAAAAGAATAAAAAGAAACAAAGATTTCTTATTGATCTTATCGAGAGTAATGACTTTACATAGAAAGAGTATGATGATTAAAAGTTGTTGGGAGTTGGCAAATATGGCTCTGGTCATCGTTGCAATTAATAGGAAGTAATAAGGAGAGAGAGGTTTTCACATATAGATATATTATCATTGACATCTTTTATGATTGGGAGCACTCATTAAAATATGACATGCTAAAGAGTTGATGTTGGACAAGGAAGACAACATAATGAGTTATGTTTTCTTGTATCTGAGATAAAGTATGTTGTCGTGGATCCTCTAACATGTTGAGCTTGCCTTTCCCCCTCATGCTAGCCAAATTCTCAGCACCAAGTAGAGATACTACTTGTGCTTCCAAATACCTTTAAACCAGTTTAGCCATGAGAGTCCACCATATCTACCTATGGATTGAGTAAGATCCTTCAAGTAAGTTGTCATTGGTGCAAGCAATAAAAATTGCTCTCTAAATATGCATGACTTATTAGTGCAAAGAAATAAGCTTTGTACGAACTTGTTGTGGAAGTAATAAAAGTGACAGACTGCATAATAAAGTTCCACATTCAAGGGGCAGTATAAAGTGACGTTCTTTTGCATTAAGATTTTGTGCATCCAACCATAAAAGCGCATGGCAACCTCTGCTTCCCTCTGCGAAGGGCCTATCTTTTATTACTATCTTCTACCTTATGCAAAAGTCACGGTGATCTTCACCTTTCCTTTTTCATTTTATCCTTTGGCAAGCCCAACATGTTGGAAAGAACATGATATATATATATATATATATATATATATATATATATATATATATATATATATATATATATATATATATATATATATATATATATATATATATATATATATATCTAATTGGATGTAGGGAGCATGAATTGTTATTGTTGACATTACCCTTGAGGTAAAAGGTTGTGGGGCAAAACTATAAGCCCTATCTTTCTCTGTGTCCGACTAAAACTCCGTAACCACAAGTATTGCGTGAGTGCTAGCAATTATGAAGGACTAAGTGATAGTTGAGTATGTGGACTTGCTTTTAAGCTCGACATAGACTCTTTCCGATGTTATGATAAATTGCAATTGCTTCAATGGTGAGGTTATACCTTCTTGGTACCCAATAAAGTTTCTGATTCATACTTTTGCATTGTGAAAAGATCATCACTTGAACATAAGTAATCATATGAAAAATCTATATATGTTGTTGTTATGAGAATAATCATGATGCCTTCATGTCCGTATTTTGTTTTTATCGACGCCTCTACCTCTAAACATGAGGACATATTTATTGTTATCGACTTTTAAGCTTGAGGACAAGCGAGGTCTAAGCTTGGGGAGTTGATCGTCCATTTTGCATCATGCTTTTATATCAATATTTATCGCTTTATGGGCTGTTATTTCACATTATGTCACAATACTTATGGCTATTCTCTCTTATTTTACAAGGTTTACATGAAGAGGAGAATGCCGCAGCTGGAATTCAAATTGGGAAAAGGAGCAAATATTGGATACCTATTCTGTGCAACTCCAAAAGTCCTGGTCCTCTTCCCAAATATTGAGCGGGAAGGGTGCCAACAATTGCCATTTTGAAGGGGAACATCTAGTACAAGTTATCCTGACTAAAGTTGGTCTTCGGCTGCCAAAAGCCTTGGCGATGACGCCGTCTTGGGCTCCACGGTGACCTCCATCCTGCCGCTCCGCTGGTCTTGGTCTCGTTGCACTGAAATGGCAACCTTTGCCTGATGCCTCGGTACTCCACGTCTGTGCTTGCCCCCTTTGCACCAAAGATGAAACAAGGACACTGCGCAGGCCGGCGCCCGCCTGGCGCCCACCTGGTCTCGATCATCACGGCTTGCGTCACAAGCACCTCGCGAGGTACCCTGCCTTGATCTCTCCACCTCCTCGCGAGCCTGCCTGGCGAGGCCGCTCCTGAGGAAGTTTTGTGTTGTCCGCCCCATGAGGCTTGGCGCCTCGCTAGGGTCTTGAGTCTTGTGCTGATGGAGATGAGCCGTATTGGGCCACCAACTGAGCCACGCCGCAGGCCGCAGGCAGGCAAGTCTGGGGACCCCCGTTCCCAGAACACCGACAGTAGCCCCCTAGCTTGGAGATGAAGCGTCCAAACACAGTTACCCGACCAGCCAACTTCTGCATCTCCTTCAGGGTCTGCGGCGGGCTCATGTCCTCGGTGGCCTTAATCTTCTCTGGATTCGCCTCGATTCCTCTGTGGGACACAAAAAGCCCAGCAGCTTGTCGGAAGGGACGCCGAACACGCACTTCTCCGAGTTGAGCCGCAAGTTCACTTGGCGCAGGCTCGCGAAGGTCTCCTCTAGGTCTTGAATCAGGGTCCTTGCCTCCCGAGACTTTACCACAATGTCGTCGACGTAGGCCTCTGTGTTTCTCCCGAGCTGCAGCCCCAAGGCGATGTGCATCAGTTGCTGAAAGGTTGCACCCGCGTTGCGTAGTCCAAAGGGCATGCAGGTGTAGCAGCACACCCCACACGGGGTCAGGAAGGATGTCTTCTCCACATCTTCCACCGCCATCTTGATCTGGTGATACCTTGAGAACGCATCCAGGAAGCACATCAGGTTGCACTCGGCGGTGGAGTCGACGATCTGATCAATGCGCGGGAGCGGGAACGGATCTTGGGGGCAGGCTTTGTTAAGGTTGGTGAAGTCGACACACATCCGTTCCTTCCCGCCTTTCTTGGCACTCTGACGGGGTTAGCGACCATTGGGATACCGAACCTCATGAATGGCACCCGCCGCCTCCATCTTGCGGGTCTCTGGGCGATGAAGGCCTGCTTCTTAGTGGACTGCCGTCTCGCTTGCTGCTTCACAGGCGTACATTGGGGCATACCCTTAAATGATCTGAATCACCTCTCTCGGGACTCCTACCAGCTGATTGGGCTCCCACGCGAATATATCCTTGTTTGCGCGCAAGAACTTCACCAATGCTTCCTCTTTCCCTAGGTCGAGGCTGGCACCTATGGTAAAGGTGGCTCCTGAGGGCCTGTCCTCGCTGACTGGCACCTGCTTGGTTTCGGCCTTGTCTTGTGAGAACAACTGCTTCTTCTTGGTCGGTATGGCTCCCTTGGGCTTGGAGGCGCCCACGTCGGCAGGCTGCACTGTCGCGGTGGTTTTCAGGGCGAGCTTGAGTGCCGTCACCTCTTCATGAGGTTGTAGGCCGGATGAGTCGCCGCCATGAACTGGGCGAGAGCTGGGTACCCGAGGATGGCGTAGTACGGGAGGCTGATGCGGGCGATGTCGAAGTCAACCAGCTCGCTGCGGTAGTTGTCGCGTGTGCCGAAGGTGACGGGGAGGCGGATCTATCCCAGAGAGCGGGCAGTGCCGCCACCAACTCCTGAGAAAGGCTTGCTGAGACTGGGCCACTCGAGTGGCACGTGAAGAAGGCTGAAGGCCTCTACGGAGAGAAAGTTGAGGCCTGCTCCGCCGTCGATGAGGGTCTTGGTAACAGCCACGTTGCATATGGTGGGCGTGCAGAGCATTGGGAGCTTGCCCGAGCCGGTGGAAGAGTTGGGGTGGTCTTCTGAGCCGAAGGTGAGGTCGGCCTCTGGCGCAGCCCAACCCGGCGGAGCCCCTGGGCGCTTGGAAGCGGCACCGATCTGACGGAGGAACGGCTTGACGTGGCGATCTAAAGGCGGTGCTTGAGAGCCACCCAGCAGGGCTGCGACTGCGTGGTGCGCCGTCACCGCGTAGCGAGCAGTGAAGAGGTCGCGGAGTTCCCCCCAGGACGCCACCGTGGATCCAGGGAGGTTGAGTAGCCAGGTGCGTAGCTCGCCGGCGAGGGCCATGGGGAGCCAGTTGGCCATCACCTCGTCGTCGCCCCCGGCCTCGAGGACGGCCTCCTCGTATGCCAGCAGGAACGCCGATGGGTCCACCGCGCCGTTGTAGCGCGGCGGCATCTCCGGCCTGAACTTGGGTGGCCATCATACCTGTCGAAGGGCGGGGGCCAGGGCTCGAAGCCCCTGGCCCCGTCGTCAGCACAGGCCGTTGGAGCCGGTGGCGGGGAGCTGCCATGAGGGCGAAACGCAGATCGACGGAGGAGAAGCTATGGCGCACCCCTACCTGGCGCGCCAAATGTCGGATCTCGGGTTCCGGCAAAACCCTTAAGGTTTGAACTCTGGGGTGCGCGCGAAGTTCTTTCCCTCCTACCGATCAACGCCCTAGCTCGCTAAGATCTCGCGGATGAACTCGACGGACTCGCAACACAGAAAGACACGAGATTTATACTGGTTCGGGCCACCGTTGTGGTGTAATACCCTACTCCAGTGTGGTGGTGGTGGATTGCCTCTTGGGCTGATGATGAACGATACAAGGGGGAGAACAACCTCCTGAGGTTGAGGTGTTCTTGTGCTTGCCGAACTTGTGTGGGTGAGATGCCTCTGAATGAGTTATCCCCTACTGTGGTGGCTAGCTCTACTTATATAGGCCCTGTTCCTCTCCCCAAATATTGAGCGGGAAGGGAGCCAACAACGGCGGGCAATTTTGAAAGGGGACAGCTAGTACAAGCTATCCTAACAAAAGTGGTCTTCGCCTGCAAAAGGCTCTGGTGGTGACGCCGTCTTGGGCTCCATGGTGACCTCCATCCTGCTGGCCTGCTGGTCTTGGTCTCGTTGCACTGATATAGAAACCTTTGCCTGATGCCTCGGTACTCTGCACCTACGCTTGCCCCCTTGGCACCAAAGAGGAAACAAGGACGCTGCGCGCGCTGGCGCCCGCCTGGCGTCCATCTGATCCTGATCGTCATGGCTCACGTCACAAGAGCCTCGTGAGGTTTGCTCCGCCTTGATATCTCAGCTCCTCGTGAGCCTGCCTGGAGAGGCCGCTCCTAAGGAGGTCTTGCGTTGTCCACCTCGCGAGGCTTGGCCCCTCGCGAGGGTCTTGAACGCCTTGTCGATGAAGATGGGTCATACAGCCTGCTAGCATAGCCACGCCGTGGGCCGCAGGCAGGCAAGTCTGGGGAACCCCGTTCCCAGAACGCCGACAACTCGCTAGAAAAAAAATCCTAATTTCTGATAGTCATGCATGAAAGCTCACTTACTGAACTTTAAAAGTCCACATGCATAAGTAATTCACAAAACCAAGTGAAGTTCACTTCCTTAAAATGAACAAATAACGAAAAAACATGTGTTTTAATTACATGCAGTTCACTTACAAAACAAAGAAATCATGTGTTGTCTGCAGGGCTCTTTTTCGTCCATGCGTCATGCATGATTTCTCATTTGAGAGTAGTCAAGATTCCTGAGGTGTACATCGTGAAAAGATACACCCATAACGCAAGATCAAATGCAACGTTTGACAAAAGAGACTACGAACAAACAACAACAAATGGAAGCTCGCTTTTTTGCCGTAGAAAATTGCTGACAGAAACAACAATGGACCTTGCAAATAGAGCGACAAGGTCCGATGCTGGGTGCCATAGAGCATTGTATGGTATGAGGGCATTGATCGAGGAAGTTGATGTGCTCAACAAAGAAGAAGAAGAAGAAGAAGAAGACGAAGAAGAAGAAGAAGAAGAAGCAAAACTAAAGAAACCAGAGAAATCCCAGCATGACAATAATACCGAGCAAGTAGAAAATACCGAACACATCGCAACTGGTGCTATAAAAAAGAAACAATTCTTCCACCTCCTGTTTCAAACACAAGATGAAGGAAGAAAGTGAAGGAAATATACCCTAGAGGCAATAATAAAGTTGTTATTTATATTTCCTTATATCATGATAAATGTTTATTATTCATGCTAGAATTGTATTAACCGGAAACTTAGTACATGTGTGAATACATAGACAAACAGAATGTCACTAGTATGCCTCTGCTTGACTAGCTCGTTAATCAAAGATGGTTAAGTTTCCTAGCCATAGACATGAGTTGTCATTTGATCAACGGGATCACATCATTAGAAAATGATGTGATTGACTTGACCCATCCGTTAGCTTAGCACTATGATTGTTTAGTTTATTGCTATTGCTTTCTTCATAACTTATACATGTTCCTATGACTATGAGATTATGCAACTCCCGAATACCGGAGGAACACTTAGTGTGATATTGAACATCACAATGTAACTGGGTGATTATCAAGATACTCTATAGGTGTCTCCGATGGTGTTTGTTGAGTTGGCATAGATCGAGATTAGGATTTGTCACTCCGATTGTCGGAGAGGTATCTCTGGGCCCTCTCGGTAATGCACATCACTATAAGCCTTGAAAGCAATGTGACTAATGAGCTAGTTACAGGATGATGCATTACGCAACGAGTAAAGAGACTTTCCGGTAACGAGATTGAACTAGGTATGATGATACCGATGATTGAATCTCGGGCAAGTAACAAACCGATGACAAAGGGAACAACATATGTTGTTATGCGGTTTGACTGATAAAAATCTTCGTAGAATATGTAGGAACTAATATGAGCATCCAGGTTCCGCTAGTGGTTATTGATCGGAGATGAGTCTCGGTCATGTCTACATTGTTCTCGAACCCGTAGGGTCCGCACGCTTAACGTTCGATGACGATCGGTATTATGAGTTTATGTGTTTTGATGTACCGAAGTTTGTTCGGAGTCCCGGATGAGATCACAGACATGACGAGGAGTCTCGAAATGTTCGAGACGTAAAGATCGATATATTGGATGGCTATATTAGGACATCGGAAAGGTTCTGAGTGGTTCGGGTATTTTTTGGAGTACCAGAGAGTTACGGGAATTCACCGAGGAAGTAGTGGGCCTTAATGGGCCATACGAGAAAGGAGAGAAGGGCCTCAAGGGGTGGCTGCGCCCCCCCCCCCCGTGGGCTGGTCCGAATTGGACTAAGAGGGGGGGCCTCCTTCCTTCTCTCCTCGTCCTCCTTCCCTTCTTCTCCTACTCCAACTAGGGAAGGGGGGGGACCTACTCCTACTAGGAGTAGGAATCCCTCTTGGGGCGCGCCATAGAGAGGGCCGGCCCTCCCCTTCTCCACTCCTTTATATATGGGGGAGGGGGCACCCCATAGGCACACAAGTTGATTGTTTAGCCGTGTGCGGTGCCCCCCTCCACAGATTTCCACCTCGGTCATATCGTTGCAGTGCTTAGGAGAAGCCCTGCGCCGGTAGCTTCATCATCACCGTCACCACGCCGTCGTGCTGAATAAACTCTCCCTCGACCTCAGCTGGATCTAGAGTTCGTGGGACGTCACCGAGCTGAACGTGTGCAGATCGCGGAGGTGCCGTACCTTCGGTGCTAGGATCGGTCGGACCATGAAGACGTACGACTACATCAACCGCGTTGTCATAATGCTTCCCCTTTTGGTCTACGAGGGAACGTGGACAACACTCTCCCCTCTCGTTGCTATGCATCACCTAGATGGATCTTGCGTGTGCGTATGATTTTTTTTGAAATTACTGCGTTCCCCAACAGTGGTATCAGAGCCAGGTCTATGCGTAGATGTTATATGCACGAGTAGAACACAAAGAGTTGTGGGCGATAATAGTCATACAGCTTACCAGCATGCCATACTTTGATTCGGCGGTATTGTTGGATGAAGCGGCTCAGACCGACATTACGCGTGCTTACGCGAGACTGGTTCTACCGATTTGCTTCGCACATAGGTGGCTAGTGGGTGTCTGTTTCTCCAACTTTAGTTTAATCGAGTGTGACTATGCCCGGTCCTTGTTGAAGGTTAAAACAGCAAACTTGACAAAAAATCGTTGTGGTTTTGATGTGTAGGTAAGAACGGTTCTATCTAAGCCCGTAGCAGCCACGTAAAACTTGCAACAACAAAGTAGAGGACGTCTAACTTGTTTCTGCAGGGCATGTTGTGATGTGATATGGTCAAGACATGATTATATAAATTGTTGTATGAGATGATCATGTTTTGTAACATAGTTATCAGCAACTGGCAGGAGCCATATGGTTGTCGCTTTATTGTACGAAATGCAATCGCCATGTAATTGCTTTACTTTATCACTAAGTAGTAGCGATAGTCATAGAAGCAACAGTTGGCGAGACGACAATGACACTTTGATGGAGTTCAAGGTGTCAAGCCGGTGATGATGGTGATCATGACGGTGCTTTGGAGATGGAGATCAAAGGCACAAGATGATGATGGCCATATCATATCAATTATATTGATTGCATGTGATGTTTATCCTTTATGCATCTTATTTTGCTTATTACGGCGGTAGCATTATAAAATGATTGTCGGTTCAATATCCGGCGTATCTCGTAGTAGGGGTCATAAGCTAGGCGTCTGAGGGCGATGGTAACATGGACACGGGGTTTTACCCAGCTTTGGGCACTCTTGATGAGATAATACCCTACATGCTGCTTTTGATTGTATTCATATGGGTGTAGTACAGAGTACATGTATCTACCACCAGATTGTAGTAATGAATAGGAGATTATCTATTGACTAGCCTGGCCTCGGCTTATATATGCATCGTAGGCCAAGGGTTTAGAGGAGTCCTCGTATTGGGCGCCAAGTCTTGTGGACTCCTTCTGGTATGCAGCGTGGGCTATTCGAACTGGCCCAATATTGAACCGCCATGGGGGTCCTCAGCCTGATCCAGCTGGTCGGGAGACGACGTGATGAGTACCCCATAGTCCAGGACACCGTCAGTAGCCCCCTAAACCGGGCTTCAAGTTGGGGACGCTCGTCGATTCTTCCGAACTGTTCTTCATCTTCGGTCGCCGGTCTTGAAAACTGGTTCAACAAATCTTCTCATCTTCGATCTTGAGGATCGCCGCAGTGAACCCAAAGAGTTTACACGTCGGGTATCTGAGGAGCCTTTAAGTCTTCAGCCTTTATCAATGCCTTGTTATTTTTATGCCACGCCTCGGGTTTGAAGTGTTTCCCGTGCGGCGGTGTCCTCTTGTATCTGAGGTATCTTTTGCAGCCGAGCACCAACGTCGGACCGCTTCCGAGCTCCAATGTCGAAATGTATCCGAGCTCTAACGCCGGACTATGTCCAAGTTCCAACACCGGACTGTATCCGAGCTCCAATGCCGGACTATATCCGAGGTGTCACGGATCACCTTGGTTCAAAAAAGTTGAAGGAGTTTAGCCGAGCTTAATGCTAGAAATGCCCTCTGTGGAGCCAGCCACTTGCATCCGAGCTATATCCCGAAATGCTTTCGAGGTGGTTCAACACCTCGGTCATGGGCTGATTGTTTGCGGAATTTATTTCCGATGCGTGTAAATTTATTTGCTGTCAATATGTATAACTAGCAGCCCTCAATGTGTGTGTCGGTCTAAAACCCGAGATGCACCTGAAGAAAAACATGAAACCGCTGATCCTAGTAGCCCTGAGACTCAGGTCGATGCACGAAATCGCCCTGAGGATCAACTCCTAGCTCAGCAGCATACCTAGGAATAGAAACACAGTTTAATATATGAGAGATAATAGTGATCGGCGAACGGGCCCTTGAGAGAGGGTCTTAAGAAGTTACCGTAATATATTAGCTTGATGTCGGATAGGTCCATATGGTACCTATTGTTGTCCGAAGACACGTTTGCGCATAGTTCGGTCAAGCTGAACACTAAGCACTTTGAATTTTCTGCATTGAATAGGCAATGCAGTAGCCCCCAAGACATTGGTCGGGTGGCAACACCAGATCAGGGGATCGATGTACCCCTTTAATATTTGTAAATAATAAGTACGAAGCCCAGTAGCCCCCGAGCCTTAATGTGGGCACGGGTGGCCGAATTAAGGATCGATATCCAAAGTAAAATCACAAATTATGTGTAACGAGTCTATGTATCCAAGTACTCTATATCATTAATGCTCGGATCCGCATTGTACAAAACTTTGTTGACTGACCATCGGCTTCCACCTCCTTGGACAGTAGCCGAGGTGTTTGTCCTACTTTATAAAGCCTTTATGAGGGCAAAGATTTACGACAAACAAGGCAATCCGTCCATACGGTTTTATAAACAAAGGTACGCAGAGAGATATGTTATATTACATTTTAACGTAAGAAACGTCTTCCAAAGAAATTAGTCCCGCTATTGGTTCCTTTCTTTGGGTCGTCATGCTTATCATGATCATAAAACCTCACCTCCGATCGATGTGGGAGGAAAGTATTGAGGATTTAGTTCGGGGAAAGTTCCCGAACTCTATGGTATTAATGAACTAAAATTTTCACTTCCGTCATTGCCGACCAATGTGATCCTTTAAGATTGCTAGCTTTTGGCTTCACCCAGTCTGAGGTACTTACTCGGATGACCGGTAGTAACAATCACAGAGGTGCTCCCTTTACCACCTAGCGAACAATCGGGAGCGTGAGGGGTAAGCACAGAGCCGAACAACCCAGCTTGCCAAAATCTTAAGTCAAATTGATGCATATTTATGGATTTATAACAATGATTGTGGAAGGTAGCCCTCGTATATGAAATACAAACGCCGATGATATGTTTATTTTGACTCCGTTGCGACCGTTTATCAGTTGAAAGTGGACCATTGTCGGCTTCCACCCCCTTGTAGATGCTACGCAGGGTGTTGTCGCAATAATAAAACAACCCTTAGCCGACGTCTCGGTGCCCGAAGGCGGTTGTGTTAGCGGAAATGAGGCAATCAGATATACGGGCTTTAAAACTTTTACTTAGTCATAGGAGCTTAAAGTTGGGAGGCCAGTTACTAGCCCCCGGTTAGTGTTCGGTGACAGTCGAGGTCAAACCGTAAACACTTCGGTCAATGTTATGAACGGACCGTCATTTAACTCGGGGTGACCTCTATCGATCTTTATAGTTTAATACAGTCATCGGATCGCTGGCCAGTTTACGCTTATTGTGACGGTCATTTTTCAGCTTTCTCCACTGAGGTGCTTAACCATGCTAGTTGGAAGCACAATCACAGTGGTTCTCCTTTTGTGCACCTAGCGAACAAAAGCGGGCGTGGCGGCAAGCACGAGGAGCAGACAACCCAACTATTGACCGAAGACACAAGTGAAACCAATGCATATATAGCAATATCCAAGCATGTTTCTGCCGAATCTCTAAAGGTGTCCGGCGTTGCACTGCGAGACTAATGCTTGAAACACAAAAATAGTTTAAAAGTGCCATAGGCTTGGAAAACCAAAAAAACTTCATTAAAAACTCGACGTCCGAACTAGATCAAGTGTTCGGTGCCAATCCGAAAATTGCTCTTAAAATTTTTGTGTTTCTGTCGTGCATTAATATGACACATCCGATCTCAAGACTTCAAGCGGGTCAGCCGACGGCTTCAACCTTCTTATCCCGAAGGCGGAGTGCTTCTCCGAGGCTAGTTTAGCAAACTAAACTCGAGCGGCTTTAGAGAGAAGAAAGGCTATCTGGCTATTGACCACACACTTGCGTCGAGAAAGGATTGATAGAAAAAGACTTTGCAACGACTAAGAAGAAAAACAGCTCATACTAATTTAAGAGCCCCCAAGTGACTTGGGTAAAAGAATTTTATGTATAATGATTGTATGCACTAAATTCTTATATCATATATGTGTTCACCCGAACTTTAAACGCGTCTTAACCGACCGTCGGCTTCTCCCTCTTCGGCCAAGGGCCGAAAAGTGTTATGTACTCCACCTGTCAAGAATATCGACGGTGTTTTCGATAACCAGGCAATCAGGACATAAGGCTGTAACAGACAAAGCGCGCTCAGGGAACTTATGCTATATTACTGACGAAGTGTAAGAAGCATATTTGAAGAAAATAGTACCTCCATTGATACCTTTCCTCGGTTGCTCATTGTTACTATGAGACTTGTGCAATAGATTTTTTGTACTCATGAGTTTCGTTGTGTGCCGACCATGATTGAAAACAATAAGAGCGCTAGCTTTCGGCTTCACCTAGTCTGAGGTCCGAGCTCGGATGACCCGATCGTGACAATCGCAGAGGTGCTCCCTTTACTCCCTAGCCGAACAATCAGGAACGTAGGGGTAAACATAGGAGCAAGGCAACCCAGCTTGCGGAACACTTAAGTCAACATGGTGCATATTGTGGCGTAATACACGAACAAGGAACGAAGTCGTAGAAGTATAATCATATGCAAGAGGAAAGGCTTCATAAAGGAAGCCCCCAAGTAAACGGGGTATTTGAATTTGTGTGTCACAAACAAAGTTTTGACAAGGAAGTTTTTCACATACAACTTTTTGCCAAAAAAGTATAATGCTTTGGTCGAACCGAACCAAATTTAAAATTGAAAATCCTGAACATAAAATCGACTTAGCTGGTTAATGTGTTGATTAATCGATGCACGCCCGAGCTTCAGGCGGGACAAGGTCCCAGCCCCAAGCCGATCCCGAGGTGGCGGGCGAAAGAGCTCGGCACTCGAAGTGGCGACATAGCACGGCCAATGCAGGCCGGCAGTGTGGCCTTGAAGTCCCGGCATGGGTTAATGAAGTGATGATGAAGCCCTCGGTCCGGCCGAGGTGGCGTGTAATCGTCGATGCGCCGAGGTGACAGTGCTGCCCGACCCTACCTGTGCACAGAATATAGTGCAAGCCGGAGATAGTAGGAATAATAAATTAAAAAACATTGTTGCATAATTAATAATTTATGCAAAGTGAGTAATAAAAGAAATATGGCACTGTGCGAACACTTTCGATGAGTGAGAGCTCTCTCAGCGATGCGAAGTCCACGAGGCAACCGAACACGTCGGTATGGCAACACGACCAACAAGGTGATCACGCGAGCCGATTTACGCCGATTGGGACGACGGCGTCGGCTTGCCGAAGAGACCACGTGATGTAGTCGAAGTCCATTACCGAACCACCATGTGACCGTTGTTAATGCGGCCACCATTTGATAGACCTGCGTATAGATGATGGGACAAACTAGAGTAATAATTCCTTGGGAAAAATAAACCCAAACAAGCAAAAATTACTAGGATAAATAGCACCTGGTTTATTTGTTGTAGCAATCCGAAGAAAGGTGACTTCCAAAATAGGGACTTGATCTGCACACCCATTGCCTGATGGGCGAGAAAGCGACGGCATGGCGATGCTGGCAAAGGTTGGCTTGCCGAGACAAAGCCCTCAGTCCAACTAACATGACGAAGCTGGTCGGCTGGTGACGCCGAAGTCACCGGAGTATGTTGATGAAGAAATAGCCAAGTACCTGGTCCAGCCGAGGTGACGGAGCAGGTCGGTGAGGAGACGTTGCAGCTGCCATGTTAGTCGGGGTGTTGAAGCAGGTCGGCGTGATGGACATCGGCTTTAGGAAGCAACAGTGCGGCCATGCTGGCGCAGGTCGTGACTTGTGACGCTGTCAATGCCGGCTTGATGAAGTGACCATGCGGGGATGCCGGTGTGCCCGCTCCGTGTAATCCGTGGGGCAGCGATGTTGGTGATGATTTATCCTTCACGACACCGAACTCTTGTTCAGCTTGCCGAGATGATGATCGAAGAAGTTGAGCTCGGCTCAACAAAGCGGCGACGTGTCTAGCGCAGGTCGGAAGCCGTGGAGCAATATTGCCGGACTGGTTTGACACCAGCGCTGGGTGAAGATTACCTTGGAGGAGGCTTAAAATTTTATGGGTACGTGCAACGCACAATACCCTAGAAAAAATTCCTTCAAAAGGGTTGTCCAATGTTCAGTTCATGAGGAAACATGAACTCGGGCCGGATTCGTATTTGCACAAAAAATATATCCGAAAATTGGTCCACTCATCGAAAGGTTCCCGGAGTTTGAACCGTCGGATCGAGCTGAAATTTGGAGGGCTGGTAGATATGGAAATTCCGCAGCAGATGAACGGTTTGATCTTCCAAAGGACCTCCGAGCTGGGCTCTAGAGACCACGCCCTAAACTCGTCCAGATTCCCGTCCGGATTTGACAAGGCTCTGGTATATCGTAGATTGCTAGAGATTCCTCGATCAGAACTCGATGAAATTTGGCATGGTTTTTGTACACTTAATTCCGCACAATTCCACTGAAGGAATCGTCAAAGCGATGCTCGAGGAGGTGGTGGCAGCGGATACAAGTTTGCTGTTCGGAAAAAACAGCACGGTCGCCCGAGGGCGATGTTGACGTTGAGCCCCCGAGCTCCATGGATGATTCTGCCATGATCATGATAGAGATCGGAGTTGATGTTGATGAAGGCCCTTGTCCGAACATGATGATTGGAGGCAAGGCGCAGTCCTTGGTTAAGCCAAGGTGACTGTGACGCCCCCGTCTCAATCGTACACTAATCATGCACGCAAATGTGTACGATCAAGATCAAGGACTCACGGGAAGATATCACAACACAACTCTACAATAAAATAAGTCATACAAGCATCATAATACAAGCCAGGGGCCTCGAGGGCTCGAATACAAGTGCTCGATCATAGACGAGTCAGCGGAAGCAACAATATCTGAGTCTGGACATAAGTTAAACAAGTTTGCCTTAAGAAGGCTAGCACAAACCGGGATCTGGATCGAAGAGGAGCAGGCCTCTGCACAGGATCCTCCTAGGTTACTCTGATGTCGTCGTCGTGGGCTGCAGTAGTAGGCACCTCCGGAGTAGTAGTCGTCATAGGCGGTGGCGTCGGCTCTGGGCTCCATCGTCGATTGCAGCAATCGAGTAGAGATAGGGAAAAGGGGAACAAGGCAACCGTGAGTACTCATCCAAAGTACTACTTAAACAAGGAACTACACTACATATGCATGGATATATGTGTAAAGGCCATATCGGTGGACCGAGCTGCAGAATGCCGAGAATAAGAGGGGATAGCTAGTATTAACGAAGACTACGCTACGGGCCCGGTCTTGCACGAGACGAAGAGGACAACGGAAGTCCTCAAGTAACATCATATAGCAATAATCCTACCCGCAATCCCTGCTCATATCCCCGAGCGAGAGCGACCACGGTTGTATCGGCACTTGGAAGGTGTGTTTTATCAAGTATCCGGTTCTAGTTGTCATAAGCTCAAGGTACAACTCCAAGTCGTCCTATTACCGAAGATCACGGCTATCCGAATAGATTAACTTCCTGCGGTGCACCATCTTACCCAAAGACGCTTGATCCCATTTGGCGGACACACTTTCTGGGTCATGCCGGCCGCGGAAGATCAACACGTCGCAGCCCCACCTAGGCACAACAGAGAGGCCAACCGCGGTCTAAACCTAAGCAGCGCAAGTGCAGGCCCATCGCCTCGAGCACACCTGCACGTTATGCGTCTGTGGCGAAGCAGACCTAGCCTAACAGCGTTCCAGTCCAATCCGGTAGCGCCTCCGTCATTGACGTCTGAAGTGCTTGGTGATACCACGGCGCGGGATACCCATAACTACTCCAGCGTAGATGGTTAGTGCGTATAAGCTCAGAGCCAACCCAGATCAAATACCAAGACCTCGTTAAGCGTGTTAAGTAACATGAGCGCCGAGCAGGCCAGGCCCACCTCTCTCCTAAGGCGGTCTCAACCTGCCTGCCGCTCCGCCACAAAGATCCACTCATGGTGCTCCATCGGCCGACCGACTTTAGTCTCACATGTATCATGTATAAGTATATAGTATATACCCGTGATCAACTCCCGAGTGATCACGGCCCGATAATAAAGCACGGCGAGACGGACAAGAAATTAGGGCCACAGATGAAAGTACTAGCATCCCATACTAAGCATATAGGATTGCGGGTAAGGTAACAACAGAAGTTACAAGGACAAAGCTATGCAGCGGTATAGGAGTATCTCAAAACAGTAACATGCTATGCTACTCTAATGCAAGCGTGTAGATAAGAGTAGGCGATATCTGGTGATCAAGGGGGCTTGCTGGTTGCTCTGGCAAGAGAGAGGGGTCAACACCGTGGTCGAGCCGGCCACCGCAGCTGGCGTCGGTCTCGTAGTCTACGGAGAGAAGAGGGGAAGAAACAATGAATACAAAGTAAGCAGATGCATATCGATGCATGACATGCCAAGCGATGCTAGGCGTGCCCTAACGTGGTATGAGGGTCTTGGTTAGGGGAAAACATCAGGAAGTTTTCCGGTTCCGAACGTCTGTCGAGACAGTTGAACCGGAGAGGAAAGTTTGCAGGTTCGATTGGTTAGGGGTGTGTGGTGGACGAACGGACTGCGTATCCGGATTCGTCTCGTCGTTCTGAGCAACTTTCATGTTGAAATTATTTTAATCCGGATTACGGATTAAAAGATATGATTTTTAAAAGATTTTATTAATTTCGGAATTTAATTAATTATTTAATTAATTTCGAAAATGCATTTATGACGTCGACATGATGTCATCTTGACATCAAGATCAACAGGGTTGGTGAGTCAACCACGATGACAGTGGGTCCCGCATGTCATTCTTTAATATCTAATTAACCTAATCAGAGTTAATTAACATTAGTTAATTAGGTTAATTAGTGATTAGGGTTAATTAATCAGAATTTAATTAGATTAATTAATTACTTAATTAATTAATTAATTAATTAATTAATTAGTTAATTAGTTTTAATCCATTTTCATTTTATTTTTATCCCCTGTTTAAATTAAAAAAAAACGTTCTGTGTGTGTGTGGGGGGGGTGGGGCCCCATGTCATTGGCCCCAGGGGCAAACGCAAGCACAGGCGCAAGGCGGGCGGGCGGCGAAGCCAACCCGAGGCCAACGGGGACCGGGACGGCCGAGGTGGCCGGCGGCCGGAGGCCGCAGCCATGATGAGGTGGCCGAGGAGTCGAGCAGGCGGTGGCCGGGCCGAGCGCCGCGCGGGCATGATGGGGTTCAGGCGGCCACTGGGTACGAGGCCGCCGGGCGGGCGAGGGCGCCAGAGGGCACGACGCCGGCGCTGGGCGGCCGGAGTGGTCGCGGTGCCCGAACGGGAGCAGGCAAGGGGGTTTCAAGGCCGTGGAAAAGGGCGGTGGCGTCCGTGGCCGGGCGTCGTCGACGGGGGAAGAGAGGGGAACCGGGGGAATCAGCGAGCTCGCGGAGGACGGGCCGGCGGGGGACGGACGGAGGCGGGTTCGGGAGGTGGAGAGGAATGGGGGCGTGACCGTGGTGGGGGGTCGGGGGGGACAGGCCAGCTTAGGAGGTTCGGGAGGGGTGAGAGGAACAGGGGTGAGGGGAGTGTGGGGGCTAGGGTTTGCAGCGAAGGTGAGGGTTAAGGGTGGAGTGCTGGGCGGCCCGAGGGGAATGGGCCAGGGGGGCGAGGGGGCCGTGGGGGAGGGGCTGGCCGGGCTGGGGGTTTTCCTCCCTCTCTTTTTTGTCTTTCTTTTCTCTTATTATTTTATTTTTCTGCTTTTAGTTTATTTAAAATGCCAAAGCATTTTACAAAATTAGTGCACCCACCATAATTAGGTTAGCTATTTTAGACAACCCCGAACATTTTAGTCTTTGTTTTGAAACCTTTTATCTTTGCTTTTGTTTTGATTTTTGTTTTAGAACGGGTTCGGATCAAAGAGAGGTTTGGCACGAGAATCGAGGTGATCACTTTGTTGCATAACCATCCGGTGTTACAAATCTCCTCCACTACAAGAAATCTCGTCCGAGATTTAGGAGGTAGAAGGAAAGAGTGCGGGTATTCATCTCGAAGGCGATCCTCGCGTTCCCGGTGGCCGTCTTGAGTGATTCGACCATTTGGACTTTGAGGAACTTGATCGCCTTCGGCGTGTGCGGCGTTCAGCTTGGTCGAGAATGCGGACGGATGCTCTTTATAGGAGAGGTCTGTTGCAATTCGAGCACTTCATGGTCCATCGCTCGGATTGGGTCCTTGAAGCGGCGTCGGAGTTGGGACCGTGGAACACATCGTGAACTGAGAAAGGTTCGACGGAAGCTCCAGTTGATAAGCCACTTTTCCACGCCTTTCGAGATAGTGAATGGGCCAATATAGCGAGGAGCTAACGCCCTTGATCCGGCGGTGAGCACCCTTCATTGGTGTAGCGAAGATAGGCCTTTTCGCCATGTTGATAGACCATGTCTTTGTGATAGCGGTCATAATTACTCTTTTGACGGGTGAGCGGTCTTGAGATTCTCGCGAATAATGCGGACTTGTTCTTGACATGTTGGATAATATCCGGACGAAGAGTGGGCGTTCCCGATTTCTAACCAGTTCGGAGGGTTCGGCACTTTCGTCCATATAACACTTCAAGGGGCCATCTTGAGACTAGCTTGATAGCTATTATTATAAGAGAACTCAGCATACGGAGAGATTCCTCCCATTTCTTGCGAAGAAGCGACACAAGCTCGAAGCATGTCTTCGAGAATTTGGTTGACACGTTCAACTTGCCCTTGAGACTGCGGATGAAAAGCAGTACTGAAAGATAAATGAGTCCCCATAGCTTCTTGAAAACTTGCCCAGAATCTTGAAGTGAATAAGCTGCCACGGTCCGAGCTGATAACCAGTGGAATACCGTGAAGTGAAACAATTCTGGACATATAGAGCGTTGCAAGCTGGCTAGCAGTGATCGTTTCTTTGACCGCCAGAAAATGTGCAACTTTAGAAAGCCGGTCAATGACGACAAGAATAGCATCATTACCTTTCGCGATTTGGGAAATCCAGGACGAAGTCCATTTCAACATGGTCCCATTTCCATTCGGGAATAGAGATAGGTTGCGAGTTCCAGCGAGGCCTTTGATGTTCTGCTTTGATACGATGGCAAGCGTCACACTCGAAACATAGCGAGCAATGTCTTGCTTCATATTAGACCACGAGAATCTCGGCGAATGTCTTGATACATCTTTGTACTACCGGGATGGATACATAGAGGCGTATCATGAGCTTCTTTCATAACCTTCTCGAGTCATATTCAGGTTTTCTTTCTTACGGCACCACTAGGCGGCCTTTGAAGTACAAGGCGCCATCATCGGCAATAGTGAAGGATGAGGATTTCCTTTCTTGATGTCTTGTTTAATCTTGTAGACTTGAGTCAAATCCTGCATTGTCTTTATGGTGCCCACGAGATCGGGTTCAACAGCCGGGTATAGAGGGAACCACGGGGAACAACACGGAGATTCATCTTGCGGAACTCCGGAGGAGGGGAGCGAGTGCACCCGGAGGAACAATATGGAGGTTCAGCTTTCTGAATTCTTCAACAAGTGGGGGCTGAACTTTGTGAACCTGAAGGTGGTTGCAGTAAGACTTGCGGCTCAAGGCATCAGCCATTACATTAGCCTTGCTTGGCGTATAGGAAATACCCAAATCAAAGTGCAGCAGTCTCCATCCATCTCTGCCGACGGAGGTTCAGGTCTGGCTGAGTAAATGATACTTCAGACTTTGGTGGTCGGTGAAGATCTACTAACGATTACGAGAAGGTAATGTCGCCATCGCTTTAGTGCATGAATGACGGCAGCAAGTTCGAGGTCATGAACTGGGTAGTTCTCCTCGTGAGGGCGCAATCGTCGAGAGGCATAAGCAACTACTTTGCGCTCTTGCATTAGGACACCGCCTAAACCTTGACGAGATGCGTCGCGATAAATGACGAAGTCCTTCTTAGTATCGGGAGGAGCTAGCATCGGGCAGAAGTCAACTTGTCCTTGAGTGCACGAAACTTTCCCGACACTTATCATCCCATTGGAACTTGACGCCTTATGCAACAAAGTTAGTCGAGGCTCGGCAATCTTGGAGAAGTTCTCAACGAATCGACGGCAATAGTTGGCGAGACCGAGAAAACTTCGACTTGCTTAACGTTCTTCTGAGGAGTCAATCGAGAATAGCCTGAACTCTTTCGGGGTTGACGGCAATACCATCCTTAGAAATGACATGCCCAAGATAGGTTACTTGGAAGCCGAAATTCACATTTGGAGAACTTGGCATAGAGTTGATGCTCTCGTAGCTTTTCCAAAGACAAGACGAAGATGTTCAAAGATGTTCTTCTTCATTCTTGGAAAAGATCAGGATATCATCCAGATAAACCACCACGAACTTGTCGAGGTAATCCATGAATATATAGTTCATCAGGCGAGAGAAGGTGGCTGGAGCATTGGTTAAGCCGAAAGACATGACGGTGTACTCGTATGAACCATAACGAGTCACAATGCGGTCTTGGGGATATCCTCCTCACGAACACGGATCTGGTGGTAACCCAACCTCAAGTCGAGTTTCGAGAACACTGACGAACCAGCCAATTGATCATAAAGATCATTGATCCGAGGAAGAGGATACTTATTCTGAATGGTAGCTTGATTTATAGGACGGTAGTCTTGGACCAATCGGTTTGTCCCATCCTTCTTCTTGACAAAGAGAGAAGGTGCTCCCCAAGGAGAGCAACTTGGGCGAATGAAGCCGCTTTGAAGAGATTTGTCGATTTCCTCCTTTAGCTCAAGGAGTTCATGCGGCGGCATCTTGTAGGGTCGCTTGGCTATAGGAGTGGTGCCTGGTTTCAAGTCGATGACGAATTCGACAGCTCTAGCAGGGGGAATCCCTGGAAGTTCTTCAGGAAAGACGTCTTGGAAATGCATAAGCGAGCGTGAATGTTTTCAATTCCCTCGAGGGTGCGGCGTTCAATGCATTCAATGCATAGAGCCTTGCCTCGGCATCTTGCACCGCATTTGAGCATTGTAGCTACTATTTCATCGAAAGGGTGAAGCGGATGGGCGGTCTTAGTGGCGCAAACGATTGGCGCCGTATGCGCTTTCAACCAATCCATCCCCAAAATGAGGTCGATGTTAGGCGTCTTGAGGATAATGGGGAGGCATAGAATTCCAGCCCTTGATTTCCACGGGGCGTCGGCGCCAACCATGGAGGTTTGACATTGTCCCAATGGGTTTTACCACTACCGAAGAGTTCATCTCTTCACACTTAACGTCGTGCTTGTATGCAAAGTCTTGAGACATGAATGAATGCGATGCTCTGAATCGAATAAAACAGATGCGGTACTGAATTTACGAGGAGTGTACCCATCACGATGGCAGCTGGTCTTGAGCTTCGTTCGGATCAACGTGGTTGGCCCGAGCTTGCCCATAAGACTTGCGGTGTTGTTGCGGTTCGGGTGTTTCCACGGCCAGTTCTTTGGAAGGGCCGCTGATTCTAGTTCGTTGCATTCTCTAGCACGGTGCCTCGGCTGTCCGCACCAAGCATAAGCCATTATTGGGAGTGGGAGCAGGGCTTGGGGTGGTGGAGCTGGAAGCTTGGCTGCTTAGTTGTAGGCGCATTTAGAGGTAGCATAGTTCGCTTTGGAGCGGATGCATTCGGCCGGTACATGCTGTTGGGAATCCATATCTTGCGCTTCTGCGAGGACGGGCCGAAGATGAGCCCGTGTCGCAGTTCGCTGTTAGAGCTCGGTATTCCTCAGAGACCAGTTTCGACATTGATAGCTTTGTTCACCAAGGTGGCGAAATCAGCAAAGTCGTGCACTAGAAGTGCGAGCTTGATGTCGACTTGAAGACCGTCACGGAACTTCTCTGTCTGCGTGCATCGGTTGCAATATCCTCTTCAAATAGCGAGACAAGTCCAGAACTCTCGATAAGCTTCAACAGTCTTGTTGCCTTGGGTGAGGTTGCGGAACTCACGCTTCTTCCGATCCATGACCCCTTGAGGGATGAAGCGAGCACGGAAGGCAGCACGGAAGTCCGCCAGTGATGAGTGTTCCAACTTGGCGAGAGTACGCCGGTGGCTGTCCCACCATTGAGCTCAGGGTCCCTTCAGAAGAAGGAAGCAAAGGTGACATAGTGGCGGGGCTACATCAGCAGACTCCATCTCATAGGTGATGTCACGGGCGATCATCGAGATCCGATGGCTGGGTTGAGCTGCGGTACACGCTGGGGTTGAGCGTATGAAATCCGTAGAGTTGTTCCGTTTGGGTGCTGGTTCATATTGGGGCGAGGCTGAGCCATCATGTTCTCCATGAACTGGCGATTCATCTCGAGCTGTTGGATCATACCAGCCATGTACTCAAAGCGGTGGTGGGAAGTTGGCACCACGACCACGACCTGCTGGCCTAACCATCCCGCTATTATATAACGAGGTAGTTCAGCACTTGAGAAATTAAGCAAGAGACAGAATCATTCATGATGAAACATGCATAATGAAAGCAGATGATGGGAACTACATAGTAGTTGGCATATCTTACAAAAGGAATCATGCATAGAGTTCGATACATAGAGTCCAAAGACATAGACTACTACATCATAGGCGGCACGCAGTGAGCTCATGGCGAATACATCAAACACTAACAGATAAGCCTACATCAGTCCCACGCTGATCTGCGGAGGTAGCTGTAGCTGAAAGCTGATAGTGCGGCAGCGGATAGTCCTCCACGCCGGTGACACAGGGGCCGCGGATACTCACAGTGCTGAATCCGGCGTCCGTGGCGAGAAAGGACCAAGTGCGGAGAGTAGCCTCCCACGTCCCGCCAACCGACACCACAGGGCATCACGGTCTGGCTGGGTAGATCGCAGAACGCGGCAGCTCTCCGGATCGGACAAAGGGTGCATCAGCGTCGGAGCACGGTAGAGGTGCCGACGGGTGATGTACAACTCGTGGCGAAAGAGCTCGGTTAGCTCGATCCAGCCCATCGACATGCGTAACAAAGTTACGATGGTGGAAAGGCTCTCTGGTGAGAGTGGTGTAGGCAGCGGTGTAGTAACCCTCCTCACCAACATCGACGCGATAGCAATGTGCCCAAGGGGAGGTGTCCAACTCTCGATACTCTGCACGAAGACGTGTCAGAGCAGCATAAGCAGCATCGTGGACTGCCATATCGATAGTCACTCCAACACCATGTGCGGTGTGCAGCACAGTAGTGGACTCGTACTCCCGAGAGTAGAGGTGGATGATGGCGCTGCATGCTCTCGGTTATAGTCCCGGTACTCCTCATAGACGGCGTACTCAGGGTGCCAGCGATAACCCAGATAGGTCATCATCTCGGCTAGCACAGCAGGTGATCCCGAGGCACCAATGGCCGTCATGTGGCGCACGACCTGCCTCGTGGGTTCCATCTGAAAACAAAGACGTTTCAAAGGAGTCAAATGACAGTGTGGAAATTGCTCAAATACAATTCCAAAACAACTTAGGCTATATCCAACTTTGGGGTGAATGCGGTCACGGGATCCTAGTGATAGTTAGTAAAATCGTTTTAACCCGAGTAGAAGAGAGTTCAGAGTCCCAGAGTAAAGGTCGAGGAGTAAAAGATCCTAGTACCACCCGATGGCGACGTGGGCCCGTAAGGCACACAGCCAAGTTAGTAAAAGCTTTTGCAATGTCTAGACTCGACTTCGGCCAAGGAGTTGGGAAGGGGATTCCTACAGCGATCGACTCGATACCAACTTGTGACGCCCGTCTCAATCATACACTAATCATGCACGCAAATGTATGCGATCAAGATCAAGGACTCACGGAAGATATCACAACACAACTCTACAATAAAATAAGTCATACAAGCATCATAATACAAGCCGGGGCCTCGAGGGCTCGAATACAAGTGCTCGATCATAGGCGAAGTCAGCGAAGCAACAATATCTGAGTACGCACATAAGTTAAACAAGTTTGCCTTAAGAAGGCTAGCACAAACCGGGATCTGAGATCGAAGAGGAGCAGGCCTCCTGCAGGATCCTCCTAGGTTACTCCCCGGTCGCCGTCGGCTGGCTGCGTAGTAGTAGGCACCTCCGAGTAGTAGTCGTCATAGGCGGTGGCGTCGCTCTGGGCTCCATCGTCCGATTGCAGCAATCGAGTAGAGATAGGGAAAAGGGGAACAAGGCAACCGTGAGTACTCATCCAAAGTACTGCAAAGCAAGGAGCTACACTACATATGCATGGATATATGTAAAGGCCATATCGATGGACTGAATCTGCAGAATGCCGAATAAGAGGGGATAGCTAGTCTTAACGAAGACTACGCTCGGACACCGGTCTTGCATGCATGTAAGAGGACAACGGAAGTCCTCCAAGTAACATCATATAGCAATAATCCTACCCGGCAATCCCCTGCTCATATCCCTGAGCGAGAGCGACCACCGGTTGTATCTGGCACTTGGAAGGGTGTGTTTTATCAAGTATCCGGTTCTAGTTGTCATAAGCTCAAGGTACAACTCCAAGTCGCCCTGCTATCAAGATCACGGCTATCCAAATAGATTAACTTCCTGCAGGTGCACCATCTTACCCAGCACGCTTGATCCCATTTGGCCGGACACACTTTCCTGGGTCATGCCCGGCCGCGGAAGATCAACACGTCGCAGCCCCACCTAGGCACAACAGAGAGGCCAACACGCCGGTCTAAACCTAAGCGCGCAGGGGTCTGGGCCCATCGCCTCGAGCACACACTCAAGCGTTGCGTCTGTGACTGCCGAAGCGACCTAGCCTAACAGCGTTCCAGTCCAATCCGGCGCGCCCGCTCCGTCGCCGACGTCTGAAGTGCTTCACCGATACCACGACGCGGGATACCCATAACTACTCCGCGTAGATGGTTAGTGCGTATAAGCTCGTAGCCAACCCAGATCAAATACCAAGACCTCGTTAAGCGTGTTAAGTAACCGCGAACGCCGAACAGGCCAGGCCCACCTCTCTCCTAGGCGGTCTCAACCTGCCTGCCTCCCGCCACAAAGATCCACTCGCGGGTGCTCCATCACCGACCGACTTTAGTCTCACATGTATCATGTATAAGTATATAGTATATACCCGTGATCAACTCCCGAGTGATCACGGCCCGATAGTAAAGCACGCAGACGGACAAGAAATTAGGGCCACAGATGAAAGTACTAGCATCCTATACTAAGCATATAGGATTGCGGGTAAGGTAACAATGAAGTTACAAGGACAAAGCTATGCAGCGGTATAGGAGTATCTGGAAGCAAGTAACATGCTATGATACTCTAATGCAAGCGAAGTAGATAAGAGTAGGCGATATCTGGTGATCAAGGGGGCTTGCACTGGTTGCTCGCAAGAGAGAGGGTCGTCAACACCGTGGTCGAACCGGCCACCGCAGACATCGGTCTCGTAGTCTACCGGAGAGAAGAGGGGAAGAAACAATGAATACAAAGTAAACAGATGCATATCGATGCATGACATGCCAAGAAGCGATGCTAGGCGTGCCCTAACGTGGTATGAGGGTCTATGGTTAGGGGAAAACATCCGGAAGTTTTCCGGTTCGAGACGTCTGTCGAGACGGTTGAACCGAGAGGAAAGTTTGCGAGTTCGATAGGTTAGGGGTGTGGGTGGACGAGCGGATTGCGATCCGGATTCGTCTCGCGTTACGAGCAACTTTCATGTTGAAATTATTTTAATCCGGATTACGGATTAAAAGATATTATTTTAAAAAGATTTTATTAATTTCGAATTTAATTAATTATTTAATTAATTTCGAAAATGCATTTATGACATCAAGATGATGTCATGCTTGACATCAAGATCAACAGGGTTGACTGAGTCAACCCCGACATGTGGGTCCCGCATGTCATTCTTCTAATATCTAATTAACCTAATCGAGTTAATTAACATTAGTTAATTAGGTTAATTAGTGATTAGGTTAATTAATCGAATTAATTAGATTAATTAATTACTTAATTAATTAATTAATTAATTAATTAATTAGTTAATTAGTTTTAATCCATTTTCATTTTATTTTTATCCCTATTTAAATTAAAAAACGTTACGTGTGTGTGTGTGTGTGGGGGGGGTGGGGCCCCATGTCATTGGCACCCGAGGGGCAAGCGGGCAAGCAAGCCAAGGTGGGCGGCGGCTCAACCCGAGGCCAACGGGGACCGGACGGCCGAGGTGGCAAGGCGGAGGCCGCAGCCTGCATGGGGGTGGCCGAGGAGTCGAACAGGCGGTGGTCGGGCCGAGCGCCGGTGGGCAGCGGGTGGGGTTCGGGCGGCCACTGGGTCTGGCGCCAGGGGCGGGCGCCAAGGGCACGACGCCGGGCGCTGGGCGGCCGGAGTGGTCATGGTGCCAACGGGAGCGAGCCAAGGGGTTTCGGCCGTGGGGAAGGCGGCAGACGGGCGCCCGAGGCGTCCGGAGGCGGCCGAGGCGTCGTCGGGGAGAGGGAACCGGGGGAATCGGCGAGCTCATGGAGGACGGCGGGCGCCGGCGCGACGGCGGTTCGGGAGGGGAGAGAGGGAACGGGCGGCGTGACATGAAGGGTCTGGCTGGCGGGAGCCAAGCGACGATGGCGATGTTCGGGAGGAGGAGAGCAGAACGCGGCGTGAGAAGTGTGGGCTGGCTAGGGTTTGCAGCAGGTGAGGGTTAAGGGGTCGGGGCTGCTGGGCCGGCCCAGGGGGGAATGGGCCAGGGGGGGCGAGGGGCCAGGTGGGGAGGGGGCTGGCTGGGCCAGGGGGTTTTCCCCTCCCTCTCTTTTTTTTGTCTTTCTTTTCTCTTATTATTTTTCTTTTTTCTGCTTTTAGTTTATTTAAAATGCCAAAGCATTTTACAAAAATTAGTGCACCCCACCATAATTAGGTTAGCTATTTTAGACAACCCCCGAACATTTTTAGTCTTTGTTTTGAAACCTTTTATCTTTGCTTTTGTTTTGATTTTTGTTTTAGAACGGGTTCGGATCAAAGAGAGGTTTGGCACAGTAACCGAGGTGATCACTGTTGCATAACCATCCGGGTGTTACAGTGACCAGTCGAGCCGGCGACAAAAGATGCCGACATCGACCATAAAGCTCGGCTCTGATGCATAGATCGCGCCGGAGACGATCTGAATTCCCATCGCCCCGTGGCGACCGCCAGCAGGCTCTCACTGAAAGCACCAATATCGGTTCAATTTCCGGCGTATCTCGTAGTAGGGGTCCTAAGCTGGGCGTCTGAGGGCGATGGTAACATGGACACGAGGTTTTTACCCAGCTTCGGGCTCTCTTGATGGGATAATACCCTACATGCTGCTTTTGATTGTATTCATATGGGTGTAGTACAGAGTACATGTATCTACCACGAGATTGTAGTAATGAATAGGAGATTGTCTATTGACTAGCCTGGCCTCGGCTTATATATACACCATAGGCCTAGGGTTTAGAGGAGACCTCGTCTTGGGCGCCAAGTCTTGTGGAATCCTTCTGGTATGCGGCGTGGGCTATCCAAACTGGCCCAATAGTGAACCGCCATGGGGGTCCTTGGCCCGATCCAGCTGGTCGGGAGACGACGTGGTGAGTACCCCCTAGTCCAGGACACCGTCAATGATCTCTCACTAAATTTCAAGGTACAAGTGTTCTCCCTGAGTACGCACCGTTGCTACTGATTAAATCGTGTTGAGACACCACGTGATGATCGGGTGTGATAAGCTCTACGTTCACATACAACGGGTGCAAGCCAGTTTTGCACACGCAGAATACTCGGGTCAAACTTGACGAGCCTAGCATATGCAGATATGGCCTCGGAACACTGAGACCGAAAGGTCAAGCATGAATCATATAGTAGATATGATCAACATAGTGATGTTCACCATTGAAAACTACTCCATCTCACGTGATGATCGGGCATGGTTTAGTTGATATGGATCACGTGATCACTTAGATGATTAGAGAGATGTCTATCTAAGTGGGAGTTCTTAAGTAATATGATTAATTGAACTTTAATTTATCATGAACTTAGTCCTGGTAGTATTTGCATAACTATGTTGTAGATCAATAGCTCGCGATGTAGCTCTCTGTTTATTTTTGATATGTTCCTCGAGAAAAACTATGTTGAAAGATGATGGTAACAATGATGCGGACTAGGTCCGTGATCTAAGGATTGTCCTCATTGCTGCAAAGAAGAATTATGTCCTTGATGCACCGCTAGGTGATGGACCTATTACAGGAGCAGATGCACACGTTATGAACGTTTGACAAAGCTCGGTTTGATGACTACTTAATAGTTTAGTGCACCATGCTTTACGGCTTAGAACCGGGACTTCAAAAATGTTTTGAACGTCATGGAGCATATAAGATGTTCTAAGAGTTGAAATTGGTATTTCATACTCATGCCCCTGTCGAGAGGTATGCGACCTCTGACAGTTTCTTTGCCTACAAGATGGAGGAGAATAGCTCAACCAAGAGCATGTGCTCGATTATCCGAGTACTACAATTGCTTGAATCAAGTGGGAGTTAATCTTCCAGATAAGATAGTAATTGACAAAGTTCTCTAGTCACTATCACCAAGTTACTAGAACTTAGTGATGAACTATAATATGCAAGGGATGACGAAAGTAATTCCCAAGCTCTTTGCGATGCTGAAATCGGCGAAGGTAGAAATCAATAAATAGCATCAAGCGTTGATGGTTAACAAGATCACTAGTTTCAAAGAAAAGGGCAAAGGGAAAGAAAGAGGAACTCCAAAGAAGAATAGCAAGCAAGTTGTTGCTCCCATGAAGAAGCCCAAAGCTAGACCCAAGCCTGGAACTAAATGCTTCTACTACAAAGGAAATGGTCATTGGAAGTGGAACTGCCCTAGATACTTGGCGGATAAGAAGGATGGCAAAGTGAAGAAAAGTATATTTGATATACGTGTTATTGATGTGTACTTTACTAGTGTTTATAGCAACCCCTCAGTATTTGATACTGGTTTAGTTGCTAAGAGTAGTAACTAAAAACAGGAGTTGCAGAATGAACACAGACTAGTTATGGGAAAAGTGATGATGAGTGTTGGAAATGATTCCAAGGTTGATAAGATCACCATCGCACACTACCTCTACCTTAGAGATTAGTGTTGGACCAAAATAAATATTATTTGGTGTTTGCGTTGAGCATAAATATGATTGGATCATCTTTATTGCAATACGTTCATTTAAGTCAAAGAATAATTGTTTTCATGTTTACATGAATAAAACCTTCTATGGTCATACACTTCATATAAATGGTTTATTGAAACTCGATCATAGTGATACACATATTCATAATATTGATGCCAAAAGATGCAAAGTTAATAATGATAGTGCAACATATTTGTGGCACTGCCGTTTAGGTCATATTGGTGTAAAGCGCATGAAGAAACTCCATGCTGATGGGATTTTGGAATCACTTGATGCTTGCGAACCATGCCTCGTGGGCAAGATGACTAAGACTCCGTTCTCCGGAACAATGGAGCGAGCAACTGACTTATTGGAAATTATACATACTGATGTATGTGATCCGATAAGTGTTGAGGCTCACAACGGGTACCGTTATTTTCTAACCTTCACAGATGATTTGAGCAGATATGAGTATATCTACATGATGAAACATGAGTCTGAAACATTTTGAAAAGTTCAAAGAATTTCAGAGTGAAGTGGAAAATCATCGTAACAAGAAAATAAAATATCTATGATCTGATCGTGGAGACAAATATTTGAGTTATGAGTTTGGTCTTCATTTGAAACAATGTGGAATAGTTTCGCAACTCACGCCACGTGGAACACCACAGCATAATGGTGTGTCCGAACGTCATAACCATACTTTATTAGATATGGTACAATCTATGATGTGTCTTACCAATTTACCACTATTGTTTTGGGGTTATGCATTAGAGACAACTGCATTCACGTTAAATAGGGCACCATCTAAATCCGTTGAGACGACACCATATGAACTGTGGTTTGGCAAGAAACCCAAGTTGTCGTTTCTAAAAGTTTGGGGCTGCGATGCTTATGTGAAAAAGATTCAACCTGATAAGATCGAACCCAAATCGGAGAAATGTGTCTTCATAGGATACCCAAAGGAGACTGTTGGGTACACCTTCTATCACAGATCCTAAGGGAAGATATTCGTTGCTAAGAATGGATCCTTTCTAGAGAAGGAGTTTCTCTCAAAAGAAGTGAGTGGGAGGAAAGTAGAACTTTATGAGGTAGTTGTACCTTCTCGCGAAATGGAAAGCAGTTCATCCAGAAATTAGTTCTAGTGATTCCTACACAAATTAGTGAGGAAGCTAATGATGATGATCATGAAACTTCAGATCAAGTTACTACTGAACCTCGTAGGTCAACCAGAGTAAGATCCGCACCAGAGTAGTACGGTAATCCTATTCTGGAGGTCATGTTACTTGACCATGACAAACCTACGAACTATGAGGAAGCGATGATGAGCCCAGATTCCGCAAAATGGCTTCAGGCCATAAAATCTGAGTTAGAATCCATGTATGAGAACAAAGTGCGGACTTTGGTGGACTCACCCGTTGATCGACAAGCCATTGAGAATAAATGGATCTTCAAGAGGAAGACGGGCGCTGATAGTAGTGTTACTATATAGAAAGCTCGAATTGTCGCAAAAAGTTTTCGACAAGTTCAAGGTGTTGACTACGATGAGATTATTTCACTCGTAGTGATGCTTAAGTCTGTTCGAATCATGTTAGCAATTGCCACATTTTATGAAATCTGGCAAATGGATGTCAAAACTGTATTCCTTAATGGATTTCTTAAAGAAGAGTGTATATGATACAACAAGAAGGTTTTTTCAATCCTAAAGGTGCTAACAAAGTGTGCAAGCTGCAGCGATCCATCTATGGACTGGTGCAAGCATCTCGGAGTTGGAATATACGCTTTGATAGTGTGATCAAAGCATATGGTTTTATACACACTTTTTGAGAAGCCTGTATTTACAAGAAAGTGAGTGGGAACACTACAACATTTCTGATAAGTATATGTGAATGACGTATTGTTGATCGGAAATAATGTAGAATTTTTCTGGAAAGCATAAAGGAGTGTTTGAAAGGAGTTTTTCAAAGAAAGACCTTGGTGAAGCTGCTTACATATTGAGCATCAAGATCTATAGAGATAGAACAAGACGCTTGATAAGTTTTTTCAGTGAGTACATACCTTGACCAGATTTTGAAGTAGTTCAAAATGGAACAGTCGAAGAAGGAGTTCTTGCCTGTGTTGCAAGGTGTGAAGTTGAGTCAGACTCAATGCCCGACCACTGCAGAAAATAGAAAGATAATGAAAATTCATTCCCTATGCTTCAGTCATAGGTTCTATAAAGTATGCCATGCTGTGTACCAGACCTATTGTGAACCTCACCATGAGTTTGGCAAGAGGGTACAATAGTAATCTAGGAGTGGATCACTGGACAATAGTCAAAATTATCCTTAGTGAAATAAGGAGATATTTCTCGGTTATGGAGGTGATAAAGAGTTCGTCGTAAAGAGTTACGCCGACGCAAGCTTTGACACTGATCCGGATGACTCTAAGTCTCAATCTGGATATATATTGAAAGTGGGAGAAATTAGCTAGAGTAGCTCCGTGCAGAGCATTGTAGACATAAAAATTTGCAAAATACATATGGCTCTGAATGTGACCCATTGGCTAAGCTTCTCTCACAAGCAAAACATGATCACACCTTAGTACTCTTTGGGTGTTAATCACATAGCGATGTGAACTAGATTATTGATTCTAGTAAAACCCTTTGGGTATTAGTCACATGGTGACGTGAACTAATCAAATGGTAATGTGAACTATTGGTGTTAAATCACATGGCGATGTGAACTAGATTATTGACTCTAGTGCAAGTGGGAGACTGAAGAAAATATGCCCTAGAAGCAATAATAAACTTGTTATTTATATTTCCTTATATCATGATAAATGTTTATTTTTCATGCTAGAATTGTATTAACCGGAAACTTAGTACATGTATGAATACGTAGATAAACAGAATGTCACTAGTATGCATGTACTTGACTAGCTCGTTAATCAAAGATGGTTAAGTTTCCTAGCCATAGACATGAGTTGTCATTTGATCAACGGGATCACATCATTAGAGAATGATGTGATTTACTTGACCCATCCGTTAGCTTAGCACTATGATCGTTTAGTCTATTGCTATTGCTTTCTTCATAACTTATACATGTTCCTATGACTATGAGATTATGCAACTCCCGAATACCGGAGGAACACTTAGTGTGCTATAAAATGTCACAGCGTAACTGGGTGATTATAAAGATACTCTACAGGTGTCTCCGATGGTGTTTTTTGAGTTGGCATAGATCGAGATTAGGATTTGTCACTCCGATTGTTGGAGAGGTATCTCTGGGCCCTCTCGGTAATGCACATCACTATAAGCCTTGGAAGCAATGTGACTATTGAGCTAGTTACGGGATGATGCATTACACAACAAGTAAAGAGACTTTCCGGTAACGAGATTGAACTAGGTATGATGATACCGACGATCGAATCTCGGGCAAGTAACATACCGATGACAAAGGGAACAACGTATGTTGTTATGCGGTTTGACCGATAAAGATCTTCGTAGAATATGTAGGAACCAATATGAGCATCCAGGTTCCGCTATTGGTTATTGACCGGAGATGAGTCTCGGTCATGTCTACATAGTTCTCGGACCCGTAGGGTCCGCATGCTTAATGTTCGATGACGATCGGTATTATGAGTTTATGTGTTTTGATGTACCGAAGTTTCTTCGGAGTCCCGTATGAGATCATGGACATGATGAGGAGTCTCGAAATGTTCGAGACGTAAAGATCAATATATTGGAAGGCTATATTCCGACATCGGAAAGGTTCTGAGTGGTTCGGGTATTTTTTGGAGTACCGGAGAGTTACGGGAATTCGCCGGGGGAAGTAGTGGGCCTTAATGGGCCATACGGGAAAGGAGAGAAGGGCCTCAAGGGGTGGCTGTGCGCCCTCCCCGTGGGCTGGTCCGAATTGGACTAGGAGGGGGCGGCGCCCCCTCCTTCCTTCTCCCCCCGTCCTCCTTCACTTCTTCTCCTACTCCAACTAGGGAAGGGGGGAAACCTACTCCTACTAGGAGTAGGAATCCCCCTTGGGGCGCGCCATAGAGAGGGCCGACCCTCCCCTCCTCCACTTCTTTATATACGGGGGAGGGGGGCACCCCATAGACACACAAGTTGATTGTTTCGATGTTTGCGGTGCCCCCTCCACAGATTTCCACCTCGGTCATATTATTGCAGTGCTTATGCGAGAAATGATGACAAAAATAGTAAGCCATAACCTGAGCTGGACGGTGATGGTCACCCACTGGGAATAAGAAGGTGCAAGACATGTAATTAAATCAGCGGCTATAGTTCCAGGACTTGTACAAAAAGAAATGAACAAGAAAACCGAGGACATGGCGATGCACAACCAAACGGATATTCCACTCACAACTCTAAGAAATGGACGAAACTGAGACGTTGTAGCATCTACAAAAAGAGGAAGAGACACAATTCAAGAACCTGCCCCAAAAGAACAAGATCAGAAAACTAGGAAGACAAAGAAGATTAAATCAAAGAAGATGGTGACACAACTGAAGAAGAAATGGCTTATGAAGAAGCAGATGAAGAAGAGGAGGAAGAAGAAGAGAGTGAAGAGGATGAAGAACATGAAGAACTGAAGAAGGAGTGGCTTATGAAGAAGTAGATGAAGAAGAGGAGGAAGAGGAAGAAGAGAGTGAAGAGAGTGAAGAGGACGAAGAACATGAAGAAACAATGCCCACAAGACCACCACAAGGGAAAATTGTTGTACAGAAACAACTGAGAACGACACCACATTCAAAAAACAAGGTAGGAGCACCAAAGGATGCAGTTCACAATGCTGGAAAACGAAAGCCGCCATCAACCATCATGCGAGGAGCAAAGAAGGTTGTAGTTCCTAGCACTAAAAAACAAAAGCAAACATCAACCAGCACACGAGGAGCAAAGAAGGTTGCAGTTCACAGCGCTGAAAAACAAAAGCCGCCATCAACCAGCATGCGAGGAGCTACAAACACAAGGGTGCAAAGACAAGAACCTCATAGCCTTAACCATCAAAAGATGAAGCGTTCGACACGCAAAAGTACTTATTACAAATCAACCTCATAACCTTAACCAATCACGTCAAACATGATTCTGACCATACGATCCTCGAGTTCAAAGAAGTTGAGGACAACAACTTGCTCAGACTTCATGCCACTATCAATGACAAATTCCTTCCAGCCTTTCTGTAGATACAGCCGCCCGTCAACGCCTACACGGTACTTGGCTTGTTTCAGGTGTCCATTGCCAACCCTCCTTCTTGAGCCGGAGATACCTTATAGCTTGTTGGGGGATTTTCTGGAAAAAAAATGTTTGGCGAAAAAACTGGCAATAACATTCTCATACTTTGCACAGAGCAGTAAAAACCTACAAACAGTACAGACACGAGCTAGATGAAGTGCACAACAGTCCAACAAGCAGTACAGATAAAACGCAATCTAATATGCAGTATGGAACTTGCAAACATGCAGTACGCTTCTAACTATCAGGCAGTTCTTGAGACTAGTGCACACAAGCAAAAAAATAAAAACAAGATATAAGTACGCAGTGCAGTACACTTCAATAAAACAAAATAAGTGTGTTCCTAAAATACAAGAAATTCATACTAGTATGGAATTACACAAAAAAAATAGAAAACACAAAGAAAAAATCAGATCAAGCGAAAAATTCCATCTTGTAGTGAGTCTCCACATCTGTTGGCGTAAGCTGATGGACAAAAGGACTTGTGCGGCCAAGGCCACGACGAAGCAGGGCGGAGCAACGTTGATGTGGCCCATCTCCAATCCTTCGGTGAATACTGTGCCATATGCAAGCTGCTCCGCTCGCCCAGCTCGGCACAATACCTTGCCCCCACGACGAGCACAACGGGCCTGCGAGCAAGCTGAGCAATCGTAGTGCGTCGGCACACCACAACCATGGCCGCGGCAGGAGAGATTCGCGCAGGGTCCTGGGGCCATCGCAACAAAAACCTAGAAAATGAAAAAAATAAATAGAGGATGGAGAAAGGAGAGAAGTTGCGGCTAGAGGAGAAATGAACTGCAAAGGAAGGGTAGAAGTTGGCCTACATTTATAGAAGAGGAATGCAAAAAGGTCAAAACTGAAAATTGAAGGGGAGTTAATGAAAGTTGTGTTACCAAGAATGAAGGACAATCAATGAAGGCTTATGTTACCAAAGAAAAAGGACCCAGAAAAGGTGTACTTTGGCTGCAGCACTTCCCACGAACTAACCGCAAATCATTAGATAAGTATTTCTAAAAAATTATAAGACGCAGACCATTCTAAATAAAAGTGAATGCAGTTCTCCAAACTAATATCAGGAAGTTCACAATATGTGTGCATGAAGTGCAGTACATGATCAAAATGATGCAGTCCTTAAATATAAGTCATGCAGTCCGCAGCGTTGGTACAAGCAGTCACAACTTTGGCACAAAAAAGGATGCACGCAGGGGAAATTTTGTACACCTGCAGCACAGGACTATGACGAATGAAGTGCACACAGACCCAACAAGGCAGTGCACACCCGTACACTAGAAAAAGGATACATAAGAGGAAAAACAATAAAGAAAAATGCGACCAGCATGTAGTGCACAAAAATGTGTAGTGCAGAATGTGTGCACATGCAGTACAGAAACCTGATGAATGCAGTCCAACATGATTTACTAAGCAGTGCACGTCCTTTGTAACATCCCAAAATTTCATTTTGGAATGTTACACATAGGTCATTCATGCATATCATATTTTATCGCATTTCGTTTCGCGAATCCTCGAAATTCTAAACAACTCAAGGACCCACGGAGAGAGTTGGGAATTTCGTTATTTTCATATTTGAGTTTTTCTCAAATTTTGAAAAAAGGATCATTTGGTTTTAATTATTTTTCCTCTTCGAAAATATTTCATATTAAAAATGTACGAGAAGAGATAATATGAGTTCTCCAAAATAAAAGAAATATTGGAGGAAAATGTTAAAATCAAATAAATAATTTTATTTGGATTTTATTTCTATTTTTTTAATTAGGAAAATATCGTTTTTCAAAAATGCATTAGAGGCCCAAATAAATGTTCACTTTGTTTGCAATGTTATTAGAGGATCATGAAAATTTACTTGAGATTTTGGACTCCGTTTAGTATTACTTTTATCAGTTTTTCTCTGTCGAGATTTATTTAAAAGAAAACGCCAGACCGACCTATCCGGCCGTGCCCGAGCCGGAATCCTCCGGCCGGGGATTTATAAGCCGCCAGCCCGCGACCCCGAGGCCCAAGTCGCCGCCAAATGACCCGTCGCCCTAGAAAGCCTAGCCAGCGCCGTGCCGCCGCCGCCGCCGTCGTCGCGCCCGTGCGCTTCCCCCCCCCACCGCCGCGCCACCGCCCGCCGCTGCCACCGTGTCGGATCTTGCCGAGCCACCACCGTTGACCGTTGACCGGTCGGTTTTCTTTGGTTAACCCTGGTTTTCTTTTTTCAGAAAAACCCTAGATCAGTTTTCTTTGGATCGGTTTTGTTCGGTTTTTCTTTGGTTTAGTTAAATAGCAGACGTTCGTTCGTACGTTCATTTTAGAAAACGTTGTTCGTCAGTTAGTCGGAGACAACGAACGTTCATTCGTTAGCCTGTGCGTCCCGTTTTATTTTCCAGAGTTTTTCCGTGATTATTTTCGATCACGATTTCTGCCCTGATCTTCGTTTTAGTTTATCTTTTCACTCGTTTATCCAAATCAGGTGAAACAAGCGCCTAGATCTTCGTCTCGAAGCCATCTTTCTGTTTAATCAACTTGAACAAGATTTTGGTTATGTAAAATTTGACTTTAGTCTAGATTAGTAAACGGATCTTGTTTCTTTCGTAGTTTGAGTTTCGTTCCTCCGTTTGATTTGATTCTTTTTGCAAACCAGAGTTCTTCAGTTGAACTTTCTGGTTAGATCTTCTTATTTGAGTTTTACCCGTGACTCTTTGCTTGAGTGCTTATGTATGCTATTGTTTGTTTGCGATAGAATTCTCGGAGTGCGAAGCGTGCTACTACGAGTCACTAGGTTTTGCGGATCGTCAGCAAGGCAAGTAACACATTGATCATACTCTCTTCATACCCAGTTTTTATGTATTAGTTACAATCCTCAAACACTGCATGATTAGGATGTGATTAACTTGTGGGTATTGGGAAGTAGATGATGAGGTAGAACCTATTGCCTGTTTTATTATCAAACCTTGGGAGTTACTTGTACGTTATGCTTATATTGCTATGCTATGCTCATAGACGTGGATTGGCTTGAGTGTATCCATGACAGATGTGAGCTCGTTAATTAATGGTTCAATTTAAGGTGGCAACTTTAATACACATCTGGGTGGATTGTTGGTTTTGGGCACCTGGGGTTATACCTGTGTTGTCCTAGGAGATCCCAGGGTTATACCGTGTGATCCTCCTATGGTCCGCCACCCAGTCCCAAAGGGATCATAAGATTATTCATGCTAGAAACTTTCGTGTGCAGCCACAAGCTATTATGGGCTCTAGCATAGTTGAGTATGTTGCATGACCTCTTCCAGTGGTAGGCTAGCGGATGTAGGGGATGTAGGTTGGTACTGTCTACCTGGGGTTAGAGTTAATGCTTCTGAAAGACTGTGTCTCGGTCATCCGTTTCTCAAACACCATGTAGTGCGAGAAATCCAACGGGGGAGATCGAGTCTTGTGGGGAAAAGTGCGCAAACCTCTGCAGAGTGTACAAACTAATCATGGTTAGCCATGTCCCCGGTTATGGACAACTTGAGTATCTGGTACTTGAATTATTGGATTGATCTCATCACTCTAAATTATTTTCTTGGTTTGATAATTACTTTTAATTGGGATTGAGATGGGGGTACCATTCTCAATGTTTCAACTACCATGATAGTTAAATAAAACATATTCCTTTGTTGTAGGGAAAAATTGGCTTTTCGCAAAACAATATAACCATAGAGCCACCACCAGCCATATATGCATGTAGTGATAGCATTTATCATTCTCACCGCTCTCATCAGGTTATATTGCCAGCATATTCCATGTGCTGACCCGTTTTTGGGCTGCAACGTATCATGTTGCAGACTTTTCAGACGAGGAGTAAGGTGTGCTAGGTCATTTGTCATGCACTCAGCTATGCCGTTGGAGTTTATGGACTCACTTTATATTCCAAGCCTTCCGCTTTTATCTTATTTAGATGGCCTTAAGCCATATTTATTGTAATAAGTTCTATTTTTTGAGACATTCGATGTAATAAGTGTGTGATTGCTACTCTGTTATAAATCCATTCGAGTATCGTGTGTGTCAGCGTTACCGATCCAGGGATGACACTGAACACAAAGATTTGACCGTCTAAGGTCGGATCGCTACAAGATGGTATCCGAGCACACGCTGAATGTAGGACACAACCACTAAGATGAGCCATAGGTCACTTTTCTCTACTCATTTCTGGCTCCTCTCCATTTTCTACTCTATAGGATGACGGACTACAGAGTAGAAAATGGAGAGGAACTACATTGATATTCAGGTGGAATGGAGAGACCCATACACTAAAAAGGAGTTTGACTCTTTGGATAATGTTGCCGGCAGGATGATAGACATTCACTACCATGACATGAAGAAAAAAATTAACCGCAAGGAGGACCATACTCTGAGGGGATTTTGCCCGCTGCCAGACAAGCTTATCAAGTATGCAGCAATAGATGCATTCGCAACATATGAGTCATGGAGAATCATCTATGATGTCATAATGGGACTGGACAAGGAAAAAAGAGACAAAGAAGCAAAGAAGAACAAGGCTATAATCCAATATAGCAAATAATCTGGGCTATGTTTAGTTTCATTTTTTACATTAGTGGTTGTGTTGTTCCTTGTTTCATGTATGCAAGCTTTTGATTATGTCGGTTGCTTCATATCGAACGTTTCTTTTGTAAAAACAATGTCATTTTAGAATTATCATCAAATTTTCTTTCTGTTGTTTGCTTATGTATCGTCAGTTCGCTTGTGATCATTTGCTTTTGCTGAACTTAGTTTGCTTGCCATGCAGAATCGCTTGTAATTTAGTTTGCACTAGGTAATGATTGCTCAGTTTGTATTTGAATAAGTATCCAGACAACTTTGAAAAATTTAATGTGTGATACCAAAACATACTACACACATACAAAACATATTAAAAAACAACGTTAAACAAAAAAAAGTAATCTAACTACAAATCATACCTAAATAAGAAAGATGAATGCAGTTCACAGTGGTAAACATAAGCAGTACACATGTGTCTACATGCAGTCCACAGTAGTAATTATAGAAAAGGACCATTAATATTAATATTTCTAAAAGAATATAATCCGCAGACCATTCTTAACAAATGTGAATACAGTTCATCAAATAAATATAAGGCAGTTCACAAAGTGTATACATGAAGTGCAGTACATGCTTAAATGTAGAACGAGAGGGGCTACAACCAATTTCGTGCAGTGCACAACACACATACTTGGTACACGCAGTGCAGTCTGCAACATTGGTGCAAGCAGTAAAAATGACATAATTTGTACTACAACAAAATGTATATACTCCAAAAGAAAAAAATGCCTCAGATACGAAAAAATATTTTGACCACCCAGGTGCAACCAGGCCCCAGCCAGTCTCGTGATAGGTCTGCGCCCACAGTAGGCGAGTCGTTCTAAGCCACGATGCATGGGGCCGGGCACATATGGGCCCACAGGTCAGAGAAATAAGGACAGTGAGCGCCGTGTATAAGCGCTCAAACAAATAACCAGAGGAGTTCGATAGAGGTGCCTCGCCAGCGCTTATAAACAGGTCAAGCGCGCTCTCCGCGGGCGAGATGGGACTAAACATTAGGGCGCACACAGCGCCGAACCAACCAGGTGTCGACAGCCGACTTAATGAATCGTCTTACACCCCAATGGACCCAACAAATTCTCACAGCCCAAAAAAAACAAGCCCAACGACGCACAACTAGCATGCAACTCCAGTACCCTCCCACCTAAAAAAATGCAGTCCGCTGTGCAGTTCGGTATGGGACAGAAGATGTGTTGTAAATAAAGCATTGCAATTCGCTTAGACGATTGTTTTTTCCAGCCAATCAAGAACACTACCACGGCTAGCCCGCGTCAAACCGCCTCCACCACTTGGCGAATCTTTTCACTTGGCTACAACAACACAATCCCCCGTCACACCCTGGCTTGGTTGACAGGCGCACGGGGTGTGACAGGGAGGCGACGGGGTGTGACGGACTCGCCTACGCAAGCGGCGCCGTGGCACGCCGCGACGCCGCCTGCTCTGGCTCATTCGAGGCTCGGCCTCACAGGGGGGTGGGGAGGGGGGTAACGACCCCTCCCACCCCCTGCCGGCCTCGCGCTAACGCACGTAGTGCGCTTGATTGACAGGCGCAGTGCAGACATTCTGTTTTTTCAACCCTAGGACGCATGCAACCCCTAGAGCCACACCCCTAAGATAGACAGGGAGGCGACGGGGTGTGACAGACTCGCCTACGCATGCGGCGCCGCGGCACGCCGCGTCGCTGCCTCCTCCGGCTCGTTCCAGGCTCGGCCTCGCAGGGGGTGGGGAGGGGGGTCACGACCCCCCCCCTCCCACCCCCCTGCTCGGCCTTGCGCTCAAGCATGCAGTGTGCTTGGTTGAAAGGTGCAATGCGGACATTCTGTTTGTCCAACCCTAGGACACATGCAACCCCCAGAGCCACACCCCTAAGATAGACAGGGAGGCGACGGGGTTTGACGGACTCGCCTATGCATGCGGAGCGGTGGCACACTGCATCGCCGCATGCTTTGGCTCATTCCAGGCTCGACCTCGCAGGGGGATGGGGAGGGGTGTGACCCCCCTCCCACCCCCCTGCTCGGCCTCGCGCTAACGCACGTAGTGCACTAAGTACAGGGAATACAGGTGTAGTACAAACCTATAGACAAATAAAAAAGGGGGGCAAGCCCCCCTACCGTACAAACAAAAAAAAAAACCAAATGCAGGACGCAACTTTAGACAATGAAGTGCATTTGGTTAGACAAAGCAGTGCAGTATCATAAGCAATGCAGTTTTGGAATGCACACATGAATGCAGGGGTTGCAGCAAGTACAACAAAAAATACAGGTATGCACAGAACATGGTGGTCAACAAATAAAAAATATATACATATATTTACTATATGAGTTATTTATATAAAATAAAATACACACGCAAATTCGTCCATATACGCTGCTGCAAAAAGCAGACAAAACACAACAACAGAAAAAGGTATTTTCATACATTATCTACCTTAGACAGCACACAGTACACAACATGAACCCTAGTTCTTGTCCATACACAGGCTTTTACCCAGGAAAAACAATGCCAAATGACTGTTACTGCGTCTGCGACAGCGAATGGGAAGTAAGCCCGATATTTGCAATCAGATCTCGTAGCTCAGGCGGCATGTCTTCATAATACAACATGTTCGAAGGATTGAACAGCAGTTGGAACATGTACTCCGCCTTCCAATCTTCAGTAGCATGCTGAAAGAAAATTAAAAATGCAGACCAGTGATTAAAAAAAGGTTGTCATAAGAACAAAAGGTGAAAAAAAAGTAACAAGAAAAGAAGAAACAGAGAAGGTATTAAGTCGGATTTGACAATTTTCTCGACTAGACGTTGGCCGTCATACAACTGTGTCAACCTCAGAGCATAGATTCTGCACTCGTTTGTTCCCTGCGCTGGCACGACCAGGTAAGACGGCTTCTCTACCAATTTAATCTAGTCAGGGTGGTTCTTACATTTATACAACTTTTCATCATAACTCGCCTTCAGCAGCTGAGTCATGCTCCTCATCTGTCAAAAAAGGCACCACAAAGTAAAATAACACACGTCACAGATCAATAACTATTCAGACGAACCGAAAAATATAAAGTTCTTCTCAACGTCTAGACAGTCCCTCTTTTAAATGCACGTGAGGTCATTTCCTTTTATCACCTTTTTTACACAGATTGGGGGGTGCGTGAGAAAATGTAGTTCTGTCACGCATATGTTGCAGTGCACTATATAAACAAGTGTGGTGCTATGTGTGCTAACATTGCATGCGCAGTTTATAAAAAAATACAGTAGGAGAAACACAAAAAAGCTTTGCACTTGGCTAGAAAAAATGACATACCACTTCAGTATAATCTGAGTGGTAGTCAGTCCTGCGCCACTTTGTCGTGACATCAGGATGGCCAATGTACTTCCTAGTGTCATGGATATCAATCGTCTCGCGATGCTGGTTCATCGTGTATAAGGAATAATGACCATCCTTGGAGCGCGGCATCATAATCTGTCACATAAAAAAACAAAATGAAAAATGAAAAGTTTGTTCCACACGTAGCACTAGGACCGCTGTTCCAAAAATAACTATAAAAATGCAACAAACCAGAAAATAAATGACGGAAAACAATGGCCTTAGCAGTTTTGTGTCCAACAGGTTTTCCTCGCCGCTCACAAAAACCTTGAACTGCTTAACTGCATCTTCTAAAACAAACGGGCTATGCACAACTGGCAACACAGGGTTTCCTTCATCATCTCTCTTCACAAAGGTTTCCATTTGCAGAACATACTGCATAGAAAAAGAACAAAAATAGGACATGAAAAAAAAAAGAATAAAACATGCATGCACGCATGGGCATGAAAAAATCAGTACAAGAGAAAAAATGACAGCACACATTTACCGTGATAAATAAAGGTGAAAGTAGCACATGTTCACCAGAACGATAAACTAAACCCAATTCAGGGTCTTGCTTCCAGTACTTGATGACAAAATCCATGAGATACGAGTCCATTAAAGCTCCTTTGCCAAATGTATTATAGATATAGTCAACATTGTAATTTTCGACATCACCAAAAGGACTATTCACCATAAAGAATGCGTTCCTGCAGTAAACATACACAGATGGGATCAATAAAATTCACATTAAAAACAAAACACACAAAAACGATGAAGGGCACACACATAAAACTTACTCGTGGTATTTGGTTACAAAACCTTTATTTTCCTCGCCTCATCAATATATTTGGTTACAAAAAGGATGCAGTTCACTAAAGAAGAGAATGCAGCCCACTTGTCTACAAAATGCAGCCCACTTGTCTACAACAATGCATCCCACTTCTCTACAACAATACAACTCACTTTTCTATAACAATGCGGCTCACTTGCCCCAAAATAAATGCAGCTAACTTGTCTACAACAAATGCAGCTCACTAACACAACAAAAATATAGACATCCATTCTAAATCACACATTTAAATAAACACACTAGTAAAAAAGCCCTTAAGAAGCGGAAGCAATCAGTAGACAAAAAATAAATAAGGGAGATAAAGAAGTTCAATAAAACAACCTTTATCTGCAAAAATTAAAAGTGATGTTAAATCAAGGCAACACTTTCTCGATGTGAGCCAACTATAGAGCATGGCCTTTTTATGTAGCCAATGTGCTCCACCCCAAACTGAGCAACTCGGGCACCATCCCAAGTCTGCAAGAATTGAAACATATAGAATCCACAATCATGCCTGCAATAAAAGAATAAAAAACATCAGTTTCACAAAATGAAAAAAAACTTGAGCAGTATGGTGGAGAGGGGTTGTACGGAACACACCCATTTGGCTGCATTGGGACAATGACATGTTTCAACACAAATCCATCAAGTGTAGGAGGATTTAGCGGCTCATCAGAACTTGAGCTACCTTCTTTCCATGCACGCTTGATATTTTTAACCATCCTCCTGAAAATCCTGATAACATCAGGGCTGCCAGGTTTATTGAGCGAGTCAAGAAATTCAAACCACCTCTCTTTCACATTTAAGGAAAATACACAATGGTGACCAATGCCATCCCTCGTCTCTGGCAGATCAAATGTTGAAAACAGGACCTGTTGGAAGCACGAAAAATAAATAAAATTATTATAACAATAAAGAAATAGAACACTATAAAAACCAACACACAAAATATGGTTTTCAACACATAAAAACGTTACTCACCATATCTTTTTTATCAAGACGCTCCTCAGCTTTTGAAGAGAACATCATTTTAACACTCCTACCTACAGTACCACCATGCCAAATACTTTTCTGCCAAAACAAAACCAAAAAAGAAATAGTGCTCAAGCAAATAGTTCGTCACACGAAATCAGCAAAGAAAATCAAAAAATAAAACAAAATTTTTTGCATTCTTACACAAATATGGTATGGGTCAACCATCGTCGGAGATGCCTTAAACTTATCTACCAGCAAAGAAACCCCAAGATCTACAAGGCCTGTAGTGAGCATCCCTTTATCCCAAAAAGATTGACCAACTTCGCCAATGGTAATATTAGCCATCTCAGTTTTAAAAGCAATCATGTCCTTGATTTTTTTATGAAAAACTGAAACATAAGATACTAAAAAAATAACAACAATGAAAAAGGGTAAAATACTGAAATCAGCAAATACATATGAACAAAACAATTTCTTAAAATCCATACTTCTTCTTCTTGTCCTTTCGAGCCCTCCTAACAGCAGTGTACAACTCACTGTATCTTTTCAGACGAGCTGGAGCAATGCTCGATGGTGTCACAACAGGAAGTTCATCATCTGTAATAAAAAGATGAAGTTCACTTATCCAAAGAATGAAGTTCAAATATTAAGATAAAGAAATTATGTTAGCTATTTTGAAAATCATCAACAAAAGATCAAGTTTCACTTATCATTAAACATCTAATACAGCTACCATAATAATTAAACAAAATGAATGAGAAAAACTTCAACTGCACTGTTCGAAACGAAACTCTTGCCTTCAGTGCCAAAGTCTTCATCCTGCTGTTCTTCAGAGCAGACCAAAACATTTACTTGGCTAGGTTGCGACGAATCCACCACAACCTCACTGAACTGCCCTTCTGTAGCAACATCAGCATTCTCTAGATTTACAATAGTCTGGTCAACCGGAACGTCCTTAGATACCTCAGCTACATGAGGCTCCACTCTGGATACTTCAGGAACATCGTTGGCCGCCAGACAAACAGGAGAAGTAGCAACGCTACCAGCAGGAACGACATTCTCCAGCGGCTTTTCAATGCCAAAATCAGAATCTTCATGCCAACTAGGGGAAACATCATCTTGGGATTCCTGAGCTATAGAAGGATCTGCACCGTCGACGGCAACCGATGCAGAAGCATCAACACTGCCACCACCATCAACTGCACATCCCCCTAGTTCAGATCAACATGAACTTCTACGTTTCTTCTCCAGGCTATGAAAAGTTTAAAAAAGACACAATAACATAAATGAGCGTGTGAATAATTAACACAACAACACACATGTCACTTATGTCAAAGACTGCAGACAACATATGCAGAACAATTGCAGTCCACATATGCAAAACAACTGCAACCCACATATGTGTAAAAAGAACTGCAGTTCACTTTTTCAAACGCTGCAGTTCAGTTATGTTAAATACTGAAGCTTACGTATGTAAAAGACTATGGACCATGCATGCGAAAAGAACTGCAGTTCACTTCTGCCAAAGACTGAAGCTCACACATGTAAAACTATTGCAGCTCACATATGTAAATGAAATGCATATGAGTGAACATAACAGCGTACATCAAGTTTATAACAACAACAACAAAAAATTAGATTACAACCCACTAACGGAAAAAGTAATTCAACTATACCTTATCAGCTACAACATTCGGAGGGGACGATGCATCAGCCAAGACCTCATCCTTCCCAGAGCCATCGTAGGAATCTTTGTGCACATCACAAGCAACAACTCCAGTCTACAGGCATAGAACAAACCAAAAACTAAAATAAGATGGTAACGACCAAAAAAGTAAAAAACTTCAACTATGCACAAGTAGTACACACTTTAAAATCATGAAGTACACCAAAAATACAATAAAAATGGAAAGAAAAAAATGCAAGTTCAAGAAGAGGGGCGTATGGCCGAACAGACATGGCAGAAGTACTTATACCTGACCAATTCCATCGTCCCTAGATCCATGGACACCAGAAGATTCCACTCCAGCCTATCACAAAAAACAAAAATAATGAGGAGCAGTCGACATAATACACAAAAGAGGTTCAAAGGCACAAAAAACCTAGAACATACATTATCAGCGCCGACGCCAACTTCTTGATGGTACATTTCATCCAAAAAATGCTCAGCATCCTTCACATACCGACCGCATTTTTCTTCTTGTGGATTTCTCAACTGAGCATATGAAGACCGAATATTCATCACTGCAATCTTCAGGCTTTCAATCACGCCGCAATCAAAATTGTGAGCAGCAACAATATTTTCATCTCGTGGGCCATGGCCAACAGGGAAAAAACCAGCAACTGTCCTCATCCTGTCACCAGAGGTTGGCAAATCTCCAATCAACTTCAAAACCTTCAGAAGAAGCTCATCAATATCCTCGTGTTTTTTGACGCCAACAAATGTCTGTTTAGAAGAGCTTCTATTATCAAACATCTGACGAGCCGTGAAACCACGAGTACGCGACACCTCATCATCATAGGTAGGAAGCTGGCTACAGATAGGCTCATAAAACCTAGCATGAGTGCTAGGCCCCGCATCAGAGCTGCCACATACAACTGCAACAGTACGGTTGTACACAATATCACATGACGCCTTCCACTGCAAAAAAAGACAAGAAGCAAAGAGAAGTACACATGTGAGTACTAGAAAGTTCAGATTTATAATGGTTGCAAGTTTTTTTTAAATCTGATATTAAAAAGTCAGATGCACTAACCGGCAGCTTCCCAAATTTGTAAGTTTCCAAGTAAATCTTTCCCTTGACAAGCACATCCTCATTGTATAACTTCATCAGGTCCTTGGTCGTCAGGTATGACGCACGTGGTGTCAACATGTGCATAACTGGTAATTTGTGAAGCTTCAAGAAATCAAGATACATAATCAAGGGGACAATGGCACAACCCTCTGCACAATTATACTTGCTGCCTTCTGTTTGCCACCTCACCACAGCTGCCTGCAACTCATCAACAACAACAAGCTGGCAAAAGTACATCTACGCCATAGCCGCATAATCCATGTTCTCTACCATTGCAGCAACTCTACCCAAACGAACTGCAGGCCCGGGGCACAACAAATTCTGGTAAAGTATCAAGAAGAACACCTTCACAGCAAGATCAATAGTCACATGATCATCTTACTCCACCAACACCTTTAGCTTCTCAAGCAAGTCCTTGACACCTATACTTTTTGAACGATCGAAGCCAAGCTCATCCTTGAGGGCAGCCAACGAGTCATCATGGCCGCTAGCAGCAAGCGTGGGTGCAGAGTGACCTCCCATAGGTAAATAAAAAATGTGATGAACTGCATCACGATTGATTCGAAGAACGCTGCCATTCCCAAAGTCCATTATCATGGTGATAGGGTCAATCACTCCCATCAGATAGCACATAAGAATGCGCGACACATTTTTTGGGAACAACATCCGCCTCCTCGCCAGGGTCAGCACCAACACATTCATCGACATCATCACGGGCACGCTTGGGTAGACTCATAGATGAACCATAGTCTTTGCGTCTATCAGTATGAACATCCCTCACAAAATCAGCAAGCACAAAGTCGTCATCGTTAGAGTCGGGACCTTCACTGACATGTAGTCGCTTGCGTTGAGGATCCTTTCCACCAGCTTCAGCAGTTCTCTTGTCAAGATTCTTGTTCATGCCAGCAACACATGGACTCCGCCAAGGAGTACCACCTTCCTCAGCAACAGAACTCAGCCTCTTCTTCTGCAAAGCAGGCTGCTTCACTTTGACAAATTTGGCACCCTTGGCACCATCTGCAACTCTCCTCTACTTCTCCTTCTCCGCACACTCTTTTGAGTCACTTTTAAACCTCAACTTATTCTTGCTTTGCTTCAATTCATATGCACGAAGCTTTTCTGAGACCATCCACTCCTATGTATCTTCCTCTGTACCATCAACAGACTGCGATTGTGTTTCAGACAAGAAGGGACGTCTCTGGTCAAAGCTCACACCAACATCACCCTCTGCAAAATAATGGTCAATCAATTGAGTAAGCTCCTCAAACCAAGGCGCCCCAGCATGGAAAACAGACACTGCGTCAAAATGAAGTTTAACTATGGTCGTTAAAAAGTGCACAAAAAGAACAAATGCAGTACACTTAGACATATAAATGCAGTGCTTCAATCATAAGCTAAATAAAAATTAATGCATTGTACAAAAAACTTGAATAAAACAACATTGCAGTTCACGCATACATATAGTGGAGTTCACATATACAAATAAATGCAGTGCTGCATACACTAACTTCACGTTTGTTCCCAACAAAATGTCAGACTAGATACAGCAAGGCAACGCCAATTTGTACAACATCAAGTAAGCAGCATACACAAAATAAACAAAGCATTCACATACCACAAGGAGGGGCCACACTTATGGGAGAAGATTCAATTGGCGAATTCACTTGATGTCCTCCCTCACCACCATGATACTTACCACCAGGACAACGAGAGCCAATTGGTGTATCATTATGACCACTACAATCACTTCCTGGATTCAAAAAAAATCAGAAACGGAAATTACAAAACATCACATGACAAATAATTTAATCGAATGCTGACAACTAACACAGCATAAATAAATATGTAGGATGAATTAGGAAACTAGATAAACATCAAACAAAATAAACGAAGCCAAAAATAAGCACTCCACATACCCTGAACTCCTCCTCCCACTCTGCTCGGCGAAGACATGGCGTTTGCCTGCAGCACAAGGACAAAGTGACAGATATAAGCAACAAATTCAGCGAAATATGACGAAACCCTAGATCCACCTTGCTCTGCCTACAGAGCACACATGAGTATCGACTTCAAATCGAGATAAAATCGCCTGCTTATGAAAAAAATACATAAGCAAAAACCGCAACACCAACTACGAGAATCACAAAACTAGATGAGGGGACGATCAAGACCGAGGCCAAGGGGAACGTTCCACAAAAAGGGGATGAACGGCGACGGGAACGGATGGGAAAGGGTTGTGGGAGCGAAACGAGAAGGGCTGGCGGAGCGGACGGTGACGCGGAATGCAGGAATAAGGACCTCTTGAGGGCGGCGGTTCCGCGTGCGACAGCGGTTGCTGCGGGCGGTGGCCGTTTTGCTCGAGGGAGAGATGCTTCAGGAGACACTGCAAGAGAGGAGAGGGGATTCTTCTCGGTCTCTCTCCCAGTCAGCGGGGCGGTGGGATCGCCTTGTAGGGACACGTAGGAGGCCCGCGTGGCAAAGGGTTACATAAAACGGGCCGGCCCAAAACGACCCGGCTAAATAAGACGGACTACATCAAAATGCGCATAATGCAGTTCTCTACTGAAATTCAGACATCTAAAAACAAAATAAAATACATGCAGTTCGGAAAAAAAGTTAAATTCAAAAACAACGCACGTGTTAAGATAACACATCCGAAAAAAAGTCTACCTTCAAATAAGTGCCACGCAAAAAAGGTGCAGTACACACCTATAGTCAAAATGCAGTTCTTTTTGATAGACGATGTAGTGCGGGATGATAACCAGTGCAGTTTCTTGAACACGTAGGATACATATAAACGTGACAAATGCCCATTCACACAGAAAGTGGTGGTTAAAAAAATTTACTGATCAAAAATAAAATAAAACCACCCAATCCGAGCGATTCCATCGCCACAAACCCACGATCACAGACGCAACATCAACCCACGATCACAGACGCAACATCAACCCACGATCTACACAGCCGCATCATCAGCGAGATCGTGCAGTTCATCTGATGCGCCATCCCACCCCGCGCCCTCCCCTTAAATTCAGACCCCTGCCAAAGGCCTTCTCATCCACAACAACACAAGTATCCATTGCGCTGCCACCAAATCGCTCCATCACATCGATCTCCACAGAAAACACCAAGCCCTGCTACCGGCAATGGCGTTCTCCGACGAGTACAAGGACATGGAGGCCCACGGCAACACCAAGTTGCACGTCATCCACACCAACAACAAAAAAGCAGATGGCGATCTCCCTCGTGCAGTACGAGCGCCACCTTAGGCTCCAGGGCCACAAGATCATCAGGATTGATCTCGAGTACAACAACGAGCCTAAAGATACGCAAACCCCCCCCCCCCCCTCCCTTGTCCAACTCTCCATCGGCAAGACTCAGCCGGTGCTGCTCTTCCAACTGAGCGCCGCTGAAAGGTGCACCATCTTCGACAACTTCCTCGCCAACCCCAGGTACACCTTTGCTGGCTTCTCCATCGACGACGACAAAACCAGGCTAGAGCGCGTCAATCTGGAGGTCGCCAACTTCTCGACATCCAGAAGGAGTGGAGGGTGCTCGAGGCAACCAAGGAGTTGGACTCCCTTGGAGACGTCTCCGGCATGCTCATCGACGACTACTACAATAACATGAAGAAGAAGATCACCGACGATGAACACAGGCGCTGGGCCACCCTGCCTCGGTCCATGAGGCACATCGAGTACGCGGCAAAGGACGCCTACGCAGCGTACGAGATATGGAACCGCATCACCCTCACCCAGGACGGGCTTCGCCGTGCAAAGCTGGAGAAGGAGGAGCCCCCCAAGAAGCGCGCCAGGAGCACCTGGGGATGTGGAGACGCTAACTGGTGAAGAAGCAGACTGTGTCGGCCAAGAGCCAACAATGCTAGCATCGTTTTAGAATTATCATCAAATTTGCTTTCTGTTGTTTGCTTATGTATCGTTAGTTTGCTTGTGATCATTTGCTTTTGTTGAACTTAGTTTACTTGTCATGCAGAATGCTTGTAATGATGAACTTTGATTATGTTAGATTGCTTTCTATTGAACTTAGTTTGCTGGTGATGAACTTGTCATACAGAATGCTGATACGTCTCCAACGTATCTATAATTTTTGATTGTTACATGCTATATTATATTCTGTTTTGGATGTTAATGGGCTTTATTTTACACTTTTATATTATTTTTGGGACTAACTTATTAACCGGGCGCCCAACCCAGAATTTTTGTTTTTGCCTATTTCAGTGTTTCGCAGAAAAGGAATATCAAACGGAGTCCAAACGGAATGAAACCTTCGGGAACGTGATTTTTGGACCAAACGTGATCCAGAGGACTTGGACCCTACGTCAAGAAAGCAACCAGGAGGGCACGAGGTAGGGGGGCGCGCCTACCCCCCTGGGCGTGCCCTCAACCCTCATGGAGCCCCCGTTGCACCACTGACGTACTTCTTCCTCCTATATATACTTACGTACCCCCAAACTACCAGATACGGAGCCAAAAAACCAAATTCCACCGCTGCAACCTTCTGTACCCGTGAGATCCCATCTTGGGGCCTTTTCCGACGCTTCGTCGGAGGGGGCATTGATCACGGAGGGCTTCTACATCAACACCATAGCCTCTCTGATGATGTCAGTAGTTTACCTCAGGCCATCGTGTCCATAGTTATTAGCTAGATGGCTTCTTCTCTCTCTTTAGATCTCAATACAAAGTTCTCCACGATTCTCGTGGAGATCTATTCGATGTAATCTTCTTTTGCGGTGTGCTTATTGAGACCGATGAATTGTGGGTTTATGATCAAGTTTATCTATGAACAATATTTGAATCTTCTTTGAATTCTTTTATGTATGATTGGTTATCTTTGCAAGTCTCTTCGAATTATCAGTTTGGTTTGGCCTACTAGATTGATCTTTCTTGCAATGGGAGAAGTGCTTAGCTTTGGGTTCAATCTTGTGATGTCCTTTCCCAGTGACAGTAGGGGCAGCAAGGCACGTATTGTATTGTTGTCATCGAGGATAACGAGATGGGGTTTATTTCATATTGCATGAGTTTATCCCTCTACATCATGTCATCTTACTTAAAGCATTACTCTGTTCTTATGAACTTAATACTCTAGATGCATGCTGGATAGCGGTCGATGTGTGGAGTAATAGTAGTAGATGCAGGCAGGAGTCAGTCTACTTGTCTCAGACGTGATGCCTATATACATGATCACACCTAGATATTCTCATAACTATGCTCAATTCTATCAATTTCTCAACAGTAATTTGTTCACCCACCGTAATACTTATGCTCTCGAGAGAAGCCACTAGTGAAACCTATGGCCCCCGGGTCTATTTTCTATCATATTAATCTTCCAACACTTAGCTATTTTTATTGCCTTTTATTTTAATTTGCATCTTTATCATAAAAATACCAAAAATATTATCTTATCATATCTATCAGATCTCACTTTCGTAAGTGACCGTGAAGGGATTGACAACCCCTTTATTGCGTTGGTTGCAAGGTTTTTATTTGTTTGTGTAGGTGCGAGGGACTTGTGCGTGGCCTCCTACTGGATTGATACCTTGGTTCTCAAAAACTGAGGGAAATACTTACGCTACTTTGCTGCATCACCCTTTCCTCTTCAAGGGAAAACTAACGCAGTGCTCAAGAGCTAGCAAGCAGGATTTCTAGCGCCGTTGCCGGGGAGTCTACGCAAAAGTCAACATACCAAGTACCCATCACAAACTCTTATCTCCCGCATTACATTATTTGCCATTTGCCTCTCGTTTTCCTCTCCCCCACTTCACCCTTGCCGTTTTATTCGCCCTCTCTTTTCTGTTCTCCTCTTTTTCGCTCGCTTCTTGTTTGCTCGTGTGTTGGATTGCTTGCTTGTCACTATGGCTCAAGACAATACTAAATTGTGGGACTTTACCAATACCAACAACAATGGTTTTCTTAGCACTCCGATTGCTCCTCTTACCGATACCGAATCTTGTGAAATTAATGCTGCTTTATTGAATCTTGTCATGAAATATCAATTCACCGGTCTTCCTAGTGAAGATGTCGCTACCCATCTAAATAGCTTCGTTGATTTGTGTGATATGCAAAAGAAGAAAGATGTGGACAATGATATTGTTAAATTGAAGCTATTTCCTTTTTCGTTTAGAGATCGTGCTAAAGCTTGGTTTTCGTCTTTGCCTAAAAATAGTATTGATTCTTGGAATAAGTACAAAGATGCTTCTATCTCTAAGTACTTTCCTCCCGCTATGATCATCTCTCTTAGAAATGATATTATGAATTTTAAGCAACTTGATCATGAACATGTTGCACTAGCTTGGGAGAGGATGAAATTAATGATACGTAATTGCCCTACACATGGTTTGAATTTGTGGATGATTATACGAGAAAATTATGCCGGATTGAATTTTGCTTCTAGAAATCTTTTAGATTCGGCTGTGGGAGGCACTTTTATGCACTTTAGGAGAAGCTACTAAACTCCTAGATAATATTATGGTTAATTATTCTCAATGGCACACTGAAAGATCTACTAATAAAAAAGTGCATGCGATAGAAGAAATTAATGTTTTGAGTGGAAAGATGGATGAACTTATGAAATTATTTGCTATAAAGAGTGTTTCTTCTGATCCTAATGATATGCCTTTGTCTACTTTGATTGAGAGTTATAATGAATCTATGGATGTGAATTTTGTTGGTAGGAATAATTTTGGTAACAACGCGCATAGAGGAAAATTTTAATCCTAGGCCGTACCCTAGTAATTCCTCTAATAATTATGGTAGTTCCTACAACAATTCTTATGGAAATTATAATAAGATGCCCTCTGAATTTGAGACTAGTGTTAAAGAATTTATGAATTCGCAAAAGAATTTCAATGCTTTGCTTGAACAAAAATTGCTTAAGGTTGAGGAATTGGCTAGGAACGTTGATAGAATTTATCTTGATGTTGATTCTTTGAAACTTAGATCTATTCCACCTAAGCATGATATCAATGAGTCTCTCAAGGCCATGAGAATTTCCATTGATTAGTGCAAAGAAAGAACCGCTAGGATGCGTGCTAAGAAAGATTGCTTTGTGAAAGCGTTTTCTTCTAGTTTCTATGGAAATAAAGATGAAGATCTAAAAGTTATTGATGTGTCCCCTATTAAATATATTTTTTGCAATATGAATCTTGATAATTATGGGACTGAATATGATCCACCTTTACCTAGAAGGCGTTCCAAAAATTCAGAGTTTTTAGATCTTGATGCTAAAATTGATAAAAGTGAGATTGAAGAAGTTAAAACTTTAGATATCAATGAACCCACTATTTTGGATTTCAAGGAATTTAATTATGATAATTGCTCTTTGATAGATTGTATTTCCTTGCTGCAATCCGTGCTAAATTCTCCTCATGCTTATAGTCAACATAAAGCTTTTACTAAACATATCGTTGATGCCTTGATGCAATCTTATGAAGAAAAACTTGAGTTGGAAGTTTCTATCCCTAGAAAACTTTATGATGAGTGGGAACCTACTATTAAAATTAAAATTAAACATCATGAATGCTATGATTTGTGTGATTTGGGTGCTAGTGTTTCCACGATTCCAAAAACTTTGTGTGATTTGCTAGGTTTCCGTGATTTTGATGATTTCTCTTTAAACTTGCACCTTGTGGATTCCACCATTAAGAAACCTATGGGAAGAATTAATTATGTTCTTATTGTTGCAAATAGGAACTACGTGCCTGTAGATTTTATTGTTCTTGATATAGATTGAAATCCTTCATGTCCTATTATTCTTGGTAGACCTTTCCTTAGAACGATTGGTGCAATTATTGATATGAAGGAAGTGTCAGGACCCCGATTCCAAGTCACATCGATCTAGCTGGTAACACCTCATATCACTTTGCGGCCTCACGCACGGTATTCCCACGGGTGTCGCCTTACCAGGCCCGGACCGTTTAGCGCTTTTGGCTCACGTATATGATAGTGTCGCTAGCATCCATATGACAGAGAACCCGGGCCGACATGGCTAGTCGTGAACCCAAAGCGCACTAACCCATGGGGACAGCATACATGAATCACATCGAGCATGTCGGTCATCAACGTATGGATCCGGGCTGTAGCACTGGCTAACAGACTCCGTAACCCGGCTGTAGCAGGCTAGGCAGGACTCGGATGTCACCATGTGACATTTCCCGAAGGGATGAATACAGAACGAAGTGAAACACATGCCGCCCAATCAAGTGTCCAGAGCAGTAGTGCTGGGCTAGCGGGACTCGTGAACCGGGCAGTAGCGGACTACTATCGCTCGAGAAGCACTAGACTACATTTCCCCATATGAGAGGCTGCCAAGGATAAACAACTAGTTTGTCGGATCCCACACATACCAAGCATTTCAACCATACACACAATATGCTCGATATGTGTAAATACAACATGGCATCACAACATAACTCTACGACTCAAGTATTTATTCATTAGGCTCCGAGGAGCGAGATATTACAAACATGAAAAAAGGACTGAGAAGCCTGACTATCTACCAGATCCTGCCGAGGGCACAAGATCGTAGCTGAGGTAACAAGCTAAACGTCGAAGTCCACGCGGAACTACTAGCGAGACTGAAGTCTCTCTGCAAAAACATAAAATAGGCAAACGTGAGTACAATGGTACTCAGCAAGACTTACATCATAACTAACTACATATGCATCATTATCAACAAGGGGGTGGTGGAGTTTGACTGCAGCAAGCCAGCTTTGACTCGGTGGCTATCCTAAACTACGACTCCAAGTAACTCTTTTGAGGTGGCGCACACGAGTCCACATATTCACCATATCAATACACCACTATGGATCCACTCCGCCTCCCTCGAGAACGCCATCCATAGCACTCATGCTTATCTTGCGCATTTTAGAGTATCCACTTTCACTTGTCTATGAACTATGCAAGGGTCCAAGTTTCCATATCCGAGGAATCCGCTATTCAATAGATAATGATAACCCTGCAGGGTGTACTTCTTCACACACGCTCGCCACTTATCGCCTCAGACACGCGTCATGTACCTCGGCAACCTTCAAGCGGAAGCCGGGCGAGGGAGTCGGCCACGACCGACTAACCAAACAAGTCTCTTGTCCAGGTTTATCGCCTATTCGGGTTCCATCCGCAAGGAGATCCGGTCGGGTGTCGCCACGGCCCCAAACGATGTGAGCAGGGTTCCCAAGCCCATCTCGACGGATGGATCTATGCTTGGTACACCGTGCACGGTGCCTAGTCTGTCCCAAGCCCACTGTGCAGGGTGCCACTCGGTGACTACTAACACTACCTACAAACACCGTAAACTAGTTGCAACTCCCGGACAGAGATCAAGTTGATTAATAAGTCGAGAGGGTCGAGTTACGGAACCCAATGTGTGGTAGTAACTGTTCATGGATCACAAACACAGAACTCAGTTCCTGAGGACGGCTACAATGAGACAACCCACCATGTACTCCTACATGGCCTCTCACCGCTACCTTTACCAGATCGTGTTCACACACTTAGCTCACACACAGTAGCACATGTTCACCACTTTCCAATTCATTCCCGATGAATCAGACCTGACACAACTCTAAGCAATAGCAGGCATGACAAACAAGCATGAATGAGTAGGCACATCAGGGCTCAAACAACTCCTACTCATGCTAGTGGGTTTCATCTATTTACTGTGGCAATGACAGGTCATGCAGAGGAAAGGGGTTCAACTACCGCAACATGTAACAGTTGAATCGTTGTTGTCCTAATGCAGTAAAAGAGAGCAGGAGCGAGAGAGTGGGATTGTATCGGAATGAACAAGGGGGTTTTGCTTGCCTGGCACTTCCGAAGATAATATAGTTCTTCATCGGTGTCATCGAACTCATCGTCGGTACGTCGTCTACTCAGAGGGGACAAATACCGGCAAACAAGGAAGAACGCAATCAATGCAATGCAACAATAAATGGAAATATGCTGTGTTTTGAGCTAATGTAACTAGCAACATGTTAAATGGAGTTGGTTTGAACCCTAGGTTCAAATTCAAACTTCATATGTGAAGGTTTAAATGCCATTATATGATTTGTCCTAAACAGCAGCTATAAGTTGTTCTAACATGCATGAAAACAGTACATATGGATAGATTAGATTTTTCTGATCATTTTTCATATATAAATTATTTCATTTGGAGTTACGGTTGAATTACTATGAATTTTAGAAGTTTATACTAATTTCTGGAATTTTCTGAATTTGTTTTAATACGAGAATTCCTTTCTTCACGTCGACATGACAAAGAACACGACGTCAGCAGGTCAACCGGGGTGACCAGGGTCTAACCTGACACGTGGGGCCCACATGTCATGGTTATAATTAGTGATTTTAGTTAAACCTAACCAAAATCGTTAGAGGGGCTAGGCCCACTAGTCAGTGGTTGTGGGTGTTAATTACAGCCTAAACTAATTGTTGCCACGTGAGCTAAACAGGGTTTCGCCGCCGGTGACCTCATCCGACGGCGGAGGCATGTCGGAAACGCTGCTCCGGTAGCGGTTCGATGCGCCGAGGGTACCAGTGGAGAGCTCACGCTCGTGCGCGACTAGGGGAGGCCTCGGGAGGCTGTGGGGTGGCCGGGAACGACGACCACGGTGGCTTTGGTGGCGGCTGGAGCTCAGGCCAGCACGGCGCGGTGGCTGCAGCGCGTTAGCCAGAGAGCAGAGGAGCGCGTCGGGACCCTGGGGACCTGGAGAGCACGCGGGAGCTACTAGAGCGAGCGGAAGAGCTCTGGGGCGCGAGGTTCGCCGGCCATGGCGATGTCCGGAGCTTCGGTGCGTGGGGGGCGGCAGCTACGCACGACGAGAACGAGCACGGAGACTAGGGAAGAGGAAGAGGAGCTCACGGTGAAGCCGAGGAGGTCTCGGTGGGCTCGGGGCGCGTCGGAGACGCAGCGAACGGCGCCAGCGATCTCGGTGACCGAGAGGTTGAAGACGACGGCATTGATGGCGGCAGAGCTCCCGGCGATGTGTGGCTCGGCGAGGAGGACGAAGGCAACGAGGCGGATCCACAGGGACGCGTCGGAGAGGCGGGAGGGAGGCAGTGGCTGCGGCTATGGCGATCGGCGGCACGGCTCGCTTCGGGTGGCTGCTTGCGAAGCTGGGGAGAGGGAGGAACCAGAGAGGGGGGGAAAGATGCAGGGGTGTCGTGGCGCCGTCTGGGGCGCCCAGGGCGTCGGTGGAAGCAGGAGGTGGCCGTGGCACGTGGCACGCACGGCGGCCACACGCCTCTCGTCCTACTGGCGAGAGGTGGGAGGCAGTGGCGGCTCGGGGTGGGCTGGGCTGTAAGTGGCCTCCGGTGGGCTAGGTGAGCTATCTCTCTCTCTCTCTCTCTCTCTCTCTCTCTCTCTCTCTCTTTCCTAATTCTTTCCATTTTCTATTTATTCTGTTTAGTTTTGACTTTCTTAAAAATGCCAGAGCATTTTCAAAAATCATGAGACTCCTTTTGGCCACTGTTTGGATTATTCCCAATAGCAAACATTTCAGTTCATGAATATTTGGACATTTAAAATAATATATAAAATTTAAATGCCCAAATACAAATAAAGTATGATTTAATTCAGAGCCCAAATATAAATAAAGTATGATTTAATTCAGAGCCCAAATATGTCATGGAAAAATGTGCATCACCTCTGGTACTGTTTACAACATTTTCCATAAATGATGAACATTTTTGAAAGCCATTTGGATTACTGAAAATAGTTTAGGTGAACCTAGTGAATTCCTTTGATGCTAGGGGTTTAGGCAATCCCCATTTCAGATTTCCATGAAAGTAAAACATGATGCAAGCAAGATGCAAACACTAGGCAGCACCAGAAGCTAGGGATGTGACAGGAAGGAAATATTAGATTCCAATTTCCGTTAAGGAAAGGCATGGAACACTTCCCTATAAAGAAAATTAAACTACCATATGAATCTATTATGAGATCCACTTATGGATTGCCTACCAAAGATGGCAATACCTAGATCTATCCTTGCTTTTATGCCTAGCTAGGGGCGTTAAACGATAGCGCTTGTTGGGAGGCAACCCAATTTTATTTTTATTTTTTGCTTTTTGCTTATGTTTAGGAATAAATATTTGATATAGCCTCTGGTTAGGTTTGTTTTTATGTTTTAGTTAGTGTTTGTGCCAAGTTAAACCTATAGGATCTTCTTGGATGATAGTTATTTGATCTTGCTAAAAATCCAAGAAACTTTCTGTTCATGAAAACAATTGTTACAAATCACCAAAACGTGATAAAATATTGATTCATATTTCTTCTGATCAATAAACAAATTTTCTAGGTCGTTCTATTTTTCTGAATTTTTGGAGTTCCATAAGTTTGCGTTAGTTACAGATTACTACATACTGTTCTGCTTTTGACAGATTCTGTTTTTCGTGTGTTGTTTGCTTATTTTGATGAATCTATGGCTAGTAAAATAGTTTATAAACCATAGGGAAGTTGGAATACAGTAGGTTTAACACCAATATAAATAAAGAATGAGTTCATTACAGTACCTTGAAGTGGTTTTTTGTTTTCTTTCGCTAACGGAGCTCACGAGATTTTCTGTTAAGTTTTGTGTTGTGAAGTTTTCAAGTTTTGGGTAAAAGATTTGATGGATTATGGAAAAATGAGTGTCAAGAGCCTAATCTTGGGGATGCCCATGGCACCCCAAGATAATCTAAGGACACCAAAAAGGCAAAGCTTGGGGATGCCCCGGAAGGCATCCCCTCTTTCGTCTACTTCCATCGGTAAGTTTACTTGGAGCTATATTTTTATTCACCACATGATATGTGTTTTGTTGGTGCGTCTTGTATTATTTGAGTCTTTATTTGTTAGTTTTCCACAATCACCTTGCTGTACACACCTTTTGAGAGAGACACACATGATTCAGAATTTATTAGAATACTCTATGTGCTTCACTTATATCTTTTGAGCTATATAGTTTTTGCTCTAGTGCTTCACTTATATCTTTTAGAGCACGGTGGTGGATTTGTTTTATAGAAACTATTGTTCTCTCATGCTTCACTTATATTATTTTGAGAGTCCTACAAAATAGCATGGTAATTTGCTTAAATTGAGAATTAGTCTTAAAGTAATAGGCATCCAAGATTAGTAAAAGTTATCTTATGAGTGTGTTGAATACTATGAGAAGTTTGATGCTTGATAATTGTTTTGAGATATAGAGATGGTGATATTAGAGTCATAATAGTTGAGTAGTTGTGGATTTAAGGAATACTTGTGTTAAAGTTTGTGATTCCCGTAGCATGCACGTATGGTGAACCGTTATGTGATGAAGTCGGAGCATGATTTATTTATTGATTGTCTTCCTTATGAGTGGCGGTCGGGGACGAGCGATGGTCTTTTCCTACCAATATATCCTCCTAGGAGCATGCGCGTAATACTTTGCTTTGATAACTTGTAGATTATTGCAATAAATATATGAGTTCTTTATGACTGATGTTGAGTCCATGGATTATACGCACTCTCTTCCTTCCACCATTGCTAGCCTCTCTAATACCGCGCACTTTTCGCTGGTATCATACACCCACCATATACCTTCCTCAAAACAGCCACCATACCTACCTATCATGGCATTTCCTAGCCATTCCGAGATATATTGCCATGCAACTTACCACCGTTCCGTTTATTATGGCACGCTCCATCATTTTCATATTGATTCGCATGATCATGTAGTTGACATCGTATTTGTGGCAAAGCCACCGTTCATAATTCTTTCATACATGTCACTCTTGATTCATTGCATATGCCGGTACACCGCCGGAGGCATTCACATAGGGTCATACTTTGTTCTAAGTATTGAGTTGTAATTGTCGAGTTGTAAGTAAATAGAAGTGTGATGATCATCATTTTTAGAGCATTGTGCCAAGTGAGGAAAGGATGATGGAGACTATGATTCCCCCACAAGTCGGGATGAGACTCCGGACTAACTAAAAAAATGAGGCCATAAAAAAGAAGAGAAAAGTCCCAAATAAAAAAATGAGAGAAAAAGAGAGAAGGGACAATGTTACTATCCTTTTACCACACTTGTGCTTCAAAGTAGCACCATGATCCTCATGATAGAGAGTCTCCTATGATATCACTTTCATATACTAATGCGAATTTTTCATTATAGAACTTGCCTTGATATTCCAATGATGGGCTTCCTCAAAGTGCCCTAGGTCTTCGTGAGCAAGCGAGTTGGATGCACACCCACTTAGTTTCTTTTGATGAGCTTTCATATACTTATAGCTCTAGTGCATCCGTTGCATGGAAATCCCTACTCACTCACATTGATATCAATTAATGGGGCATCTCCATAGCCCGTTGATACGCCTAGTTGATGTGAGACTATCTTCTCCTTTTTTGTCTTCTCCACAACCACCCTTCCATTCCACATATAGTGCTATATCCATGGCTCACGCTCATGTATTGCGTGAAGATTGAAAAAGTTTGAGAACACCAAAAGTATGATACAATTTCTTGGCTTGTCATCGGGGTTGTGCATGATTTAAATACCTTGTGTGGTGAAAATAGAGCATAGCCAGACTATATGATTTTGTAGGGATAACTTTCTTTGGCCATGTTATTTTGAGAAGACATAATTGCTTAGTTACTATGATTGAAGTATTATTATTTTTATCTCAATATTAAACTTTTGTCTTGAATCTTTCGGATCTGAATATTCATACCACAATTAAGATAATTACATTGAAAATTATGCCAAGTAGCATTCCACATCAAAAATTTTGTTTTTATCATTTACGTACTCGAGGACGAGCAGGAATTAAGCTTGGGGATGCTTGATACGTCTCCAACGTATCTATACTTTTTTATTGTTCCATGCTATATTATATTCTGTTTTGAATGTTAATGGGATTTATTTTACACTTTTATATTATTTTTGGGACTAACGTATTAATCGGAGGCCCAGCCCAGAATTGCTGTTTTTTGCCTATTTCAGTGTTTCGCAGAAAAGGAATATCAAATGGAGTCCAAACGGAATGAAACCTTGGGGAATGTGATTTTTGGAACAAACGTGATCCAGAGGACTTGGACCCTACGTCAAGTAAGCAACCAGGAGGGCACAAGGTAGGGGGCGCGCCTACCCCCCTGGGCGTGCCCTCCACCCTTGTGGGGCCCACGTTGCTCCACCGACGTACTTCTTCCTCCTATATATACCTACGTACCCCCAAACTACCAGATATGGAGCCAAAAACCTAATTCCACCGCTGCAACCTTCTGTACCCGTGAGATCCCATCTTGGGGCCTTTTCTGGCGCTCCGCCGTAGGGGGCATTGATCACGGAGGGCTTCTACATCAACACCATAGCCTCTCTGATCATGTTTGAGTAGTTTACCTCAGACCTTCGGGTCCATAGTTATTAGATAGATGGCTTCTTCTCTCTCTTTGGATCTCAATACAAAGTTCTCCATGATTCTCGTGGAGATCTATTCGATGTAATCTTTTTTTGCGGTGTGTTTGTTGAGACCGATGAATTGTGGGTGATCAAGTTTATCTATGAACAATATTTGAATCTTCTCTGAATTCTTTTATGTATGATTGGTTATCTTTGCAAGCCTCTTCGAATTATCAGTTTGGTTTGGCCTACTAGATTGATCTTTCTTGCAATGGGAGAAGTGCTTAGCTTTGGGTTCAATCTTGCGTGTCCTTTCCCAAAGTGATGGGGGCAGCAAGGCACATATTGTATTGTTGCCATCGAGGATAACAAGATGGGGTTTATTTCATATTGCAGGAGTTTATCCCTCTACATCATGTCATCTTACTTAAAGCATTACTCTGTTCTTATGAACTTAATACTCTAGATGCATGCTGGATAGCGGTTGATGTGTGGAGTAATAGTAGTAGATGCAGGTAGGACTCGGTCTACTTGTCTCAGACGTGATGCCTATATACATGATCATACCTAGATATTCTCATAACTATGGTCAATTCTATCAATTGCTCAACAATAATTTGTTCACCCACCGTAATACTTATGCTCTCGAGAGAAGTCACTAGTGAAACCTATGGCCCCCGGGTCTATTTTCTATCATATTAATCTTCCAACACTTAGCTATTTTTATTGCCTTTTATTTTACTTTGCCACTTTATCATAAAAATACCAAAAATATTATCTTATCATATCTATCAGATCTCACTTTCGTAAGTGACCGTGAAGGGATTGACAACCCCTTTATTGCGTTGGTTGCGAGGTTTTTATTTGTTTGTGTAGGTGCGAGGGACTTGTGCGTGGCTCCTACTGGATTGATACCTTGGTTCTGAAAAAGTGAGGGAAATACTTACGCTACTTTGCTGCATCACCCTTTCCTCTTCAAGGGAAAACCAAGACAGTGCTCAAGAGGTAGCAAATGCTTGTGATCATTTGCTCTCTATTGTTTGCTTTGTTATCATTAGATTCTAGCAGTGCACAAAACGGACGAAGATGCACTACGCAAATAGGACGCATGTAGTGCAAAATGTGTACGAATGCAGTAAAGACTCTGTCGAATGCAATGCACACATAACCAACAAAGCAGTGAAAAAAATACATAAGAGCAAAAATACATATTTAAGTCAACATAAACAGATCATCCTAAGTATGAAGAAAAACATTTGCTATTTACTTACAAACATTCCTTTTCCATCCATTCCAAAATGCAGAAACTGCCATCCACAATAAAATTTCCTACTCCGAGTTCAGGGAAGGTTACCTTGGAGACACAACACAAGAATGGGTATGCAGACATGCAAGTTGACTACCACATTGACTCTGAAGACTGCATCAACATAACTACTGGCTGGAATGATTTTGTCTCCCAGAATGGCTTTGAGCCTGGAGAAGTGGCCATGGTGTTTTTCTACAAAGAAGAAGACTCCCTCAAGTTTACAATATTCTAATGCTTTGCTTATGTTGTATGCTTTTAAAATTATGTCCATCAAAAGGCTTGAACGATGCCTATTTAAAGTATGCAACCTCATCTGCATCATTTTATCACTCTTTTTAGACAAGTTGCTGCTGATAGAAATGCAGTTCTCTAATACACATAGTACGGTCCTTATATAAAAATTGTAGTGCTCTGAACAATAACAATGCAATGCCAATGGTCAAAAACTTTGTAGTTAACATATGCTGTTGAACAGAATTCTCATGCTATGGAGTTCAGAAGAATTGACATAAAATACAAGAAATAGCAACATAACTATTCTGCTAATGCAGTACGAAAGTGCATACTATCAAGTTCTCTGAAACACAGAATGCAGTCTAAGAAAAAGAATTATCTCATAAGCTGTCATGCCCACTATAATACAGTTACATTGAACTCCACTACTTAACAAAATGCAGCACACTACGAACATATGCTAGAACTGCATCAATAAACTTGAAGCAGTACAAGTCCAGACATGTAGGAGACCAACAGAGGTGCCAATTCCACTCGCAGTTCGATAAGTGGGGAAAACATTGCGCAACCACTCAAATTTGAACAATTACCCACCAAAACAATACATCAAACCCACGACCACCATGATGAACAACATGAGCTATTATTTAAAAATGCACACAAAAAAGACGAACATTACATGCGCAATATAGTAAATTCAAACGAAAAAGAGAAAAAAATTACAAGATTTAAAAACGCATCGATGCACTAAATCCAAAAAAACAACAAGAATAGACGAGCGGATGAAGCTCACATGCCCAGACAATTGATTTCGCAGAAATTGAAAACTAACTCCTAAAAATTAGACAAATTGTAGAGCAAACGGACCGATTAAAACGAACGCAATCAAAGAATTCCTACTAACAAACAACATCCGAGCACGGAAAAGTCGCATCCGATGCGAACATGAACGAACAGAGAAAGCTCGTCCGCCAAATTGCTCGATTTGCAAAGATTCCAGTCGCTTTTCCTTTAAATTACAAAGAATAAAGCTCAAATGAGACCCAGAAACAAATTAAATCATCCCGCAACACCCGATTCTGCTATCAGAAAATGAAGCAGTGCTCATCGTAAAGAGGATGCAGTTCACTTCTGTTGAGCGTGCAGTGCGGAAGTGTTATCAGAATAACTATTCTGCTAATATTAGCAGAATAGACCAGCTGTATATATGAATTCAAATAACACTAGCCTACTTGAGCTAATTCAAATTAAGGAACTATGTTCTGTATATATGAATTCAAATTAACACTAATTATTTACATTATGTACATCGTCTTAATGATGAACATGTCAAGTTGTTGTGGTTATATGTATAGGGTGGGTCTATTACGATAACACCCCTTGTCGGTGTCAAAACCGACGGATCTCAGGTAGGGGGTCCCGGACTGTGCGTCTAGGCGGATGGTAACAGGAGACAAGGACACGATGTTTTTACCCAGGTTCGGGCCCTCTCGATGGAGGTAATACCCTACTCCTGCTTGATTAATATTGATGATATGGGTAGTACAAGAGTAGATATACCACGAGATCAGAGAGGCTAAACCCTAGAAGCTAGCCTATGGTACGATTGTTGTTCGTCCTACGGACTAAAGCCCTTCGGTTTATATAGACACCGGATAGGGTTAGGGTTACACAGAGTCGGTTACAATGGTAGGAGATCTACATATCCGTATCGCCAAGCTTGCCTTCCACGCCAAGGAAAGTCCCATTCGGACACGGGACGAAGTCTTCAATCTTGTATCTTCATAGTCCAGGAGTCCGGCCAACGGTGATAGTTCGGCTATCCGGACACCCCCTAATCTAGGACTCCCTCAGTAGCCCCTGAACCAGGCTTCAATGACGACGAGTCCGGCGCGCATATTGTCTTCGGCATTGCAAGGCGGGTTCCTCCTCCGAATACTTCATAGAAGATTTTGAACACAAGGATAGTGTCCGGCTCTGCAAAACAAGTTCCACATACCACCGTAGAGAGAATAATTTTTGCACAAACCTGCTGACGTATTCCGTGGCGTGACGTCACACCACGGCCAAGCCTTTATTCGAATCGTTTTTTACTGTCCCACCTCAGCTCGTTTTGAGAGGCGGTTTCCTGGGCACGTCTTATCAAAGCATAGATCGTGCCCCCTTATTCCGGGATTCCCATCAATACGGACGTGGGTAACCCATCCGCGCCATTGATTACGGTGCTTGGGAGATAAGCAAGTTTTACCAGGCTGGCGGGGGACGCTGTAACACCCCGGAAGTAACTTTCCATATTTGTAACTCCAACTCTTTCCATTTTCGGCATTGTGATATGATATTCCCTCCGTGGTTGGGTTTTTCTTCATTTTTGCATTTTGTCCATGTCATGCATTTTATATCATGTCATCATGTGCATCGCATTTGCATACGTGTTCGTCTCATGATTCCGAGCATTTTTCCCGTTGTCCGTTTTGCAATCCGGCACTCCTATCTCCCCCGGCGGCCCCTTTTACGTTTTTTCGTGTGCGGGTACTAAACCTTCTCGGAATGGACCGAGGTTTGTCTAGTGGCCTTGGTATACCACCTGTAGACCACCGGTCAAGTTTCGGGTCATTTGGAGCTCGTTTGGTACTCCAACGGTTAACCGCACTCTCGCAAAGGCCTCTTTTGAGTTGCAGCCCAACACCCCTCAAAAATAGTCCAATAACCCATCTAAGTCACTTCCATGCTCTCCGTCATTCGATCACAATCGTGTGGGCGAAAACTACACCTCATTTGGACTCTCCTAGCTCCCTCTATGCCTATTTAAACAAACCCCCATTCCAGTCCGGGTCTTCTTCCCCCGAAAACCCTAAAACTCCTCCTCATACCAGACGGACACGTCCGCCGCCACGGACGAAACTGCCGACGCGTCCGCACCGACCAGCGCGTGCCACGTGGGCACCGCCGCCTCCTCCGCCCAGCCCTGCTGGGCTGCCGGCCCGCCCGCCGCCCCGAGTCGGTCGCTCGCCGCCGCCCCTCCCATGGGCGCCCGAGGCTCCGCCGCCGCCTCGTCTCCTCCACCCGGCGGTCGGCTCCCGCCGCCCCAGACTGCCGCCCCGCCGTCGCGGACTTTGCCGGACCGGCCCGTCACGGCGCCTCTGCCGCGCCAAGACTCGGTCGCCGGCCGCCGCGCCGACCTCGCCCGGCAACCTCCTCGCCGGCCACCTCCTCCGCCGGCGCCCCCCGCCCCGCAGCTCCGGCCACCGGAGGAGCAGCTCACCGCCCCCGCCGTCCTCGATCCGTTTGGATCCGGATCGACCTAGCTCCGTTGACTTCTCCCCCCCTCTAAATTCTCCTAAGTTTTAATCCTATGATATTTCATGGCATTTTCTACATAGCATAACTTTGCATCTGTAGCTCCATTTTGCGCGTATAATATATCAAAATGTTCGTCTCAAGAGTAGATCATTTCATCTCATTGCATCATTTTCATTTGAGCTCATCTTGATGCCCGAAATGCTGTTGGAAGAAGGCTATGTGATGTTAGTTTCGCTTCTTAATGAACTTGCACTTTTGTTATTTTTGCTATGATTGATGTGTGCACCCTATGAATTTGAGTCCTACATGTGTTTTGTAATATGCCATGCCATCTTTCCAGGGTGTATGCCATGTATTTTTTGATCTATGTGGTGACTAGCACAAGCATGCAAAGTAGGTGTCCCGATGTTGCTGTTTTCACTCTGTTTTCTTGATATTTTGATGCCATGTTAACTTGATGCTACCGAGAGATCCATGCATATTTTGAGATACTTCAGTAAGGATGTTTTGTTAAACATGTCTTGCTCTATCCATCCATTCCTTGTTTGCAATTATGGAGTGCCATAGCTTGAGTCAATCGATCTCTACTTTTGCTATCAAATGTTTCTGGCAGATTGTTTACATGTTATTCAATTTTGCCAAGGTTGTTGTGGTTGATCCATGTATGCTATGTTATTGTTCTTGCCATGTATGTCTTCTATGCCATGTCTTCTTGATGTATGTATGCTTAGTTTATCATATAAGGCTCTGTAGTGAGTGCATTGAGCTTGTAAACATGCCTACTTGTTATCGGTTTTGACATGCCATGTTGCTGAATCATTAACTAAACTTGCGATATTGACATGGGTGTTACTATATTTTCTGATCCTTTTGGCTTATGGTCAGTAAGGGACTTTTGTTCTATGCTTTGAGTAGATTCATGCCATGCCATGTTTTGCTATTATAAGGTCCTGTAGCATGTAGTTTTGTTGCTCTGAACATTGCTACCGATGCTGTTTTTGCCATGTCCACTGATATTTTGTGCACTTTTGCCATGCTTGTTTGAACCTGTTATGATGTGATTTAGCCGTAGCTCAGTGCTCATCTTTTGTCAAGCATCTTGAGTAGATCACTGCCATGTACTTTGTTGGTATGTTTGGGTGCAGTAGCTTAATTTATTGTTGCTTGCTAAGTGGCATCATGCTGTTAATGGCAGATTTGTGCCATTCTTGTTTTGCTTGTCATTTGCAAACCGTGCATCCGATTCGGTGATCTTTATATCGATTTCAACCGAAATCATCTCATCTTTCCAGTGGCATACTTGGTTTGCCAAGTTGATGCCTGGTTCATCATTTACCTTCCGAGCGCCATACGCATTGCATATCACATCCCGCATATCATGTCATGTTTTGCATCATGTTGCTTGTGCATTGCACCGTGTTTTATTGTGGTTCCTTTGTTTGTGTTCTTGTTTTGGGTAGAGCCGGGAGACGATTACGTGAACGAGGAACCTGTTGAGAACGCTTACGAGGATCAAGCTTTCGACAACTCTGAGAACATTGCAGGCAAGATGAACATACCCTCGAAATCACTTCTATCTTTGCTATGCTAGTTGCTCGCTCTTTTGCTATGCCTATGCTGCGATGCCTACCACTTGCTATATCATGCCACCCATATTGCCATGTCAGCCCCTAACCATCCTTACCTAGCAAACCGTTGATTGGCTATGTTATCGCTTTGCTCAGCCCCTCTTATAGCGTTGCTAGTTGCAGGTGAAGTTGAAGTTTGTTCCTTGTTGGAACATGGAGATGTTGTTCCTTATTGGGACATGTTTACTTGTTGGGGATATCACAATATATATCTGCTATAATTAATACATCTATATACTTGGTAAAGGGTGGAAGGCTCGGCCTTATGCCTGGTGTTTTGTTCCACTCTTGCCACCCTAGTTTCCGTCATACCGTGTTATGTTCCTTGATTTCGTTCCTTACACGGTTGGGTGATTTATGGGACCCCTTGACAGTTCGCTTTGAATAAGACTCGTCCAAAGAAGGCCCAACTTTTGTTTTACCATTTGCCACCTAAGCCTTTTTCCCCCGGGTTTTCGCGAGCCCGAGGGTCATCTTTATTTTAACCCCCCCGGACCAGTGCTCCTTCGAGTGCTGGACCAAACTAGAGCCCTGTGTAGCGCCCCCTCAAGGAAACTTGAGGTCTGGTTTTAGTTGTATGGACTGCTCATCCGGATGTGCCCTGAGAACGAGATATGTGCAGCTCCTATCGGGATTTGTCGGCACAATCGGGCGGCTTTGCTGGTCTTGTTTTATTGCTGTCGAAATGTCTTGTAGTCCGGGATTCCGAGATTGATCGGGTCTTCCCGTAGAAGGAATATCCTTCGTTGACCGTGAGAGCTTATAATGGGCTGTTGGGACACCCCGCAGGTATTATCTTTCAAAGCCGTGCCCGTGGTTATGAGGCAGATGGGAATTTGTTAATGTCCGTTGTAGAAAACCCGTTGACCTCAAATAAAATACACATCAACCGTGTGTAACGGTGATGGTCTCTTCTCGCGGAGTCCGGAAGTGAACACGGTGTTGGAGTTATGTCCGACGAAGTAGTTCAGATCACTTCTTGATCGCTACTAGCTTCACGACCGTGCTTTGCTCCTCTTCTCGCTCTCTTTTGCGAAGTAGCCACCATATATGCTAGTCGCTTGCTGCAGCTCCACCTTACAACTCTGTCCTTCCTATAAGCTTAAATAGTCTTGATCTTGCGTGTGAGATTGCTGAGTCCCGTGACTCACAGATTCTACCAAAACAGTTGCAGTGCCGATGATGCCAAGCAGGTGACGAACCGAGCTCAAGTGGGAGTTCGATGAGGAACGTGGTCGTTACTATGTGTCTTTTCCTGATGATCAGAGTGGAGCCCAGCTTGGGACGATCGGGATCCGTAGCATTTGGGGTATCTTCTTTTATTTTGGTTCCGTAGTCGGACCTTGAGTGTACTCAATGATGGATGTTTATTTATGTACTGTGTGAAGTGGCGATCGTAAGCCAACTATGTATCTCTTTCCTTATTTATTACATGGGTTGTGTGAAGATTACCTCACTTGCGACATTGCTTTCAATGCGGTTATGCCTCTAAGTCGTGCCTCGACACGTGGGAGATATAGCCGCATCAAGGGCGCTACAAGTTGGTAATCGAGCCTTCCCGACTTAGGAGCCCCTACTTGATTGTTTGTCATGCGTTGTTGAGTCTAGAATGGAAAATGTTTTGAGTCTTAGGATTATATATATCGGAGAGTAGGATTCTTTTACTTCCCATCCCTTCGTCGCTCTGGTGAGGTATCCCGACGAGAGTTTTGACTCTTCTCTCCTCAAATTTCACTAAAAAAATTTAGGATCACGCTGGTATCTTGGGATCGTTCCGATGGTTTTGTGACGAGAACATTGTTCTTGGTGCCTCCCGACATTTAGGGGTTGTGGCGGTGTCCCGGGAGTTGAGCTCCGAGGTGTTGTCGCCATAATTTTATCGCTGCGATTCTCGAATACCTGAGTTTTGCCGACATCGAAATCTCTTTTGTGCAGTTGTTGGTGAGATAACCCCGATAACCCAGTACTGGGGCGAGCTCGGGAGTATTGCCATGACTTGTATAACGGATGTTTTTCGAAGGTCGAGGTACACGATTTCCGAGGATTTCTTGGTTATGTGTTGACGGATGGATACAAATGGATCTAGGTATTGTTAGTTTGGGTGATATATTTTGTGTCCCCGTATCCCCAACACCGATTGCATAACCAGAAAGTTTCGGGAGTTTATAGGTGGGATTCAAGTAGCTCCTAGCATTTCTTCCCGCAGATATTTGGTTCGTGATTGGGTAATCCTTACCACTTATTTGTTCCAGTCTTACCTTGTTATTTTTCATCAACCCTTAATCAAGTGGCTTCTCACCTTAATGGACGTGTGATGATTAACTTTGGAATTCATTCGTTCATTCTTGTTCGAATGTTTATTGTGAAGACTATATGTTGCAATTTCTATCCGTTGATTCTACTTGACTATTTGTCTATCAAAGGACTAACGGATGTCACCCTCTTCAGGATGGCTCCGCCAACGCGTCAGAATCCGGAACGGAATGATGGGAATCAGTCGAACCCTCCACCTCCACCTCCGCCTCCGGAGGCCTGGCAAGCTATCATGGCAGCCACCAATGCCAATGCTCAGATGATTTTGTAGCTCCTGCAAGAACGTACTCAGGGGCAAGGCAATCAAGGGAATCAAGGTCAAGGCAACAATCAGCTGCACTTTGCTACTCTCAGTCAGTTCCTCGCTAATCAGCGAAGTCTTTCGGTTTACGTGTCGAGGCCACAGACGACGATTGGCTTGTGGACATCTGCAAGCATTTTGAATGTAGCAATGTCAGACCTGAGGACTTTGTCAAGTTTGCATCGTTTCAACTCAAGGATCAAGCTGCTGAGTGGTACCAGCAATACAAAGATTCCAGAGGAGGTCGTGTCATTACCTGGGATGAGTTCCGCCGAGATTTTAGAGCTCACCACATTCCAAAAAGTGTTGTTGAGAGCAAGCGTGAGGAGTTCCGCAATCTCAAGCAGGGCAACATGTCTGTGTACCAATACAATATCTAGTTCCAGAAACTCGCTCGCTTTGCTAAGCAAGACGTACCTGATGAAAAGAGTATGATCTATCAATTCAGAGGTGGTCTGAGAGAAGATCTGCAATTAGCTCTTGTGCTTTTGAGCGTAAAAGTATGATGAATTCTACAACATGGCATCAAGCAAGAAGCTGCCCAGCTCAAATGTGAGGCTTCTAAGAAGAGAATCAGGGGATGCAGTTCAGTCTTCTTCTTCCTCTCAAGTGGCAGCTAAGAAGCGAAGTTCTACCTTCCTCCTCCTCCGTTTAAATCGGCCTTATCGCCAGAAGAACTCAGGTGGCCGTGGATCTTCCCACCCACCCAACCCAAAGCTATCGTAACAAATCTAATTCTCAAGCTCCAAGGTCAAGTGCTCCTTACCACCGTCCGCTCTCTGAGGTGACTTGCAACAAGTGTCAGCAGAAAGGTCACTATGCGAACAAGTGCTTCAACCAGAGGCGCCTTCCGCCTCCTCCTCCTGTGAAATCTTCAAGCAATGCAGTCGTCAAGCATAATCCCAAGTTTGCAAAGGTCAATATGATGAATGCAGCTCAAGCAGAGGATTCTTCTGATGTGACCATGGGTAATCTTCTTGTTAATGATATTCATGCAAAAGTCTTATTTGATACTGGTGCATCGCATTCTTTCATCTCAAGACCTTTTGTGGCTATGCATGATTTGGTTACTCAAGCTTTGCCAAGACCTTTGTCTATTGTTTCTCCGGCTAAGGAGATGACTTCTCGAGTTTTGGTTCCGGATGTTTCTATCAAGATGGGCGATTATAGATTTCTGGCTAAACCTATTGTCCTTGGTGACTCGGATATTGATCTTATTCTCGGATGGATCGCTTTATCAAAGACAAAGCTCAGCTTGATTGTGCTGCTGTGAAATTCAATTGACTCACTCTTCTAATGATGTGATCATCTATGCCGCTCGTGATGAAACAATTCGGTTGTTTTCTCTCAATGAGAAGGGCGAATTGGACGCTATCTCTCAGATTCCAGTCGTTTGTGAGTACCAAGATGTCTTTCCAGAAGAGCTTCCGGGTATGCCTCCTCATCGGCCGCTTGAATTCGTTATTGATCTTGAGCCCGCATCGAACCCGCTTGCAAGCGCCCATACAAGCTTGGACCTGATGAGCTGAAGGAATTGAAGAAGCAGCTCGATGAACAAGAGCGTCTGGTTTGATCGGACCGAGTTCATCTCCTTGGGGTTGTGGTGTTCTTTTGTCCGAGAAGAAGGATGGCACGGACCGACTTTGCATCGATTACCGTCCATTGAATAAGAAGACAATCAAGAACAAGTATCCACTTCCCAACATCAATGAGCTTTTCGAGCAACTCAAAGGTGCTAAAGTGTTCTCCAAGCTTGACCTTCAGATGGGGTATCATCGATTCGCATTCGTGAACAAGATATTCCCAAGACAGATTCGAACAAGCTTTGGTTCTTATGAATATACTGTCATGTCTTTCGCCTTGTCAATGCTCCTCCAACATTCTCTCGGATGATGAACTTCATCTTCAACCCCTACACCAATGAATTCGCCTTGGTCTATCTTGATGATATTTTGGTCTTCTCCAAGAATAAGAAGGATCATGCCAAACATTTGCGATTGGTGCTAGACAAGCTCGAGAGTATCAATTCTATGCTAAGTTCTCCAAATGTGAATTTTGGCTTGATGAAGTGCTTTATCTTGGTCATATCATCTCCGCCAAGGGCATCGCTGTTAATCCCGAGAAGGTGTCCGCAATTGTGAATTGGGAACCTCCTCGTATGTCAAGCAGCTCCATGAGTTTTCTTGGTCTTGCAAGCTATTGTCAAGATTCGTTGAGAACTTCTCCAAGATTGCAAAGCCTCTTTCCAACCTCCTCCGAAGCATGTGAAGTATGTCCGGTCTCCCGAGTGTGATGTTGCTTTCAATACTCTCAAAGAGAAACTCGTCACAGCTCATGTCTTGACTCCTCTGATGAATCCAAGCCATTTGAAGTTTTACGTGATGCTTCTCTTCAAGGTCTCGGGCTGTGTTAATGCAAGAGAAGAGAGTTGTGGCTTATACCTCTCGCCAGATTGAAGCCAACGAAAAGAACTACCCCACTCACGATCTTGAGTTGGCGGCGTTGTCCATGCATTGATAACGTGGAGACATCTCTTGTTGGGAAGGAAAGTGGACATTTTCACCGATCACAAGAGTCTCAAGTATATCTTCACTCAACCCAACCTCAACCTCGAGCAGACTCGATGGGTCGAAATGATTCAAGAGTACAACCCAAGTATTGAATATACTCCGGGCAAGGCCAATGTGATTGCAGATGCTTTGAGCAGGAAGGCTTATCGCAACAGTCTAATCCTCAAGCCCTTCCAACCGGATCTCTGTGAAGCTTTCCATAAGCTGAATCTTCAAGTTGTTCCTCAAGGCTTTCTTGCCAACCTCATAGTCTCTCCTACTTTGGAAGATCAGATTCGTGAGGCTCAACTTCGGATGCCATGGTGAAAAAGGTGAAACGTGGTATCGACAAGGGCATTTCAAGTACAAGTGCTTCCACGTTGATGACAAAGATACTCTTTTCTTCGAGGACCGGATTGTGGTTCCTAAGGGTGATCTGAGAAAAGTCATTATGATCGAGGCTCACAATTCGCTTCTATCCATTCATCCCGGAAGTACGAAGATGTACCAGACCTCAAGCAAATATATTGGTGGACTCGAATGAAGCGAGAAATTGCTCAATTCGTGAATGAATGTGATGTCTGCAGAAGAGTGAAAGCAGAACACCAAAGACCAGCTGGTCTCCTCCAACCTCTTGCTATTCCGAATGGAAGTTTGATCATATTGAAATGGACTTCGTGACTGGATTTCCAAAGTCCAAGCGTGGAAATGATGCTATCTTCGTTGTCATTGACAAGCTTACTAAAGTGGCTCATTTTCTTCCTATCAAAGAATCGATCACAGCAGCTCGGTTGGCGAGCTATACACCTCCGTGATTGTCTCCTTGCACGGCATTCCACAAGTGATCTCTTGAGACCGTGGCAGCATCTTTACCTCCAAGTTTTGGGATTCTTTTCGAAGGCCATGGGCACCAACATTCGTTTCAGACAGCTTTCCATCCTCAAACAAGTGGCCAAGTTGAGCGAGTCAATCAAATCCTTGAAGATATGCTCGGGCTTGTGTCATTTCTTTCATATGAAGTGGGAAGATTGTCTTCCATATGCCGAAGTTCTCCTACAACAACAGCTTCAAGCGAGTTCGGGCAAGGCCCCATTCGAAATTCTCTATGGCGAAAGTGCCGTACTCCTCTCAATTGGTCCGAGACAGGTGAACGCCAACTTCTTGGCAATGACTTGATCACGTAGCGGTAAGAAATGTGCAAAGTCATTCGTGAGAATCTCAAAGCCGCATAATCGCGCCGGAAGAGCTATTATGATGATAAGCACCGTGATGTGGCTTTTGAAATCGGAGACCATGTCTACCTCGCGTCTCTCAATGAAAGGCACTCGCCGCGGTATCAAAGGAAGCTTGCCCCTAGATACGTGGGTCCTTTCAAGATCATTGGCAAAAGAGGCGATCTCGCCTATCAACTTGAGCTTCCATCCAACTTCGCGAACGTGCATGATGTGTTTCACGTGTCACAGCTTCGCAAGTGCTTCAAGACTCTGAACGCACTATCAACTTCAAGAAATTGACCTTCAAGAAGATCTTTCTTATCATGAGAACCCGTGCTATTCTTGAAGAAACCGAGCGCAAGACTCGCAACAAGTCAATCAAATTCCTGAAAGTGAAGTGGTCACACCATTCCGACCGAGAAGCCACACAGGGCGCGAGGATCACCTCCGTTCGAATATCCGGAGTTCTTTCAGTCCTAGATCTCGGACGAGATCCTCTTGTAGTGGTGGAGTGTTGTAACACCCCGGAAGTAACTTTCCATATTTGTAACTCCAACTCTTGCCATTTTCGCATTGTGATATGATATCCCCTCCGTGGTTGGGTTTTTCTTCATTTTGCATTTTGTCCATGTCATGCATTTTATATCATGTCATCATGTGCATCGCATTTGCATACGTGTTCGTCTCATGATTCCGAGCATTTTTCCCGTTGTCCGCTTTTGCAATCCGCACTCCTATCTCCCCGCGCCCTTTTACGCTTTTTCCGTGTGCGGGTACTAAACCTTCTCGGAATGGACCGAGGTTTGTCTAGTGGCCTTGGTATACCATCCGTAGACCACCGGTCAAGTTTCGGGTCATTTGGAGCTCGTTTGGTACTCCAACGGTTAACCGCACTCTCGCAAAGGCCTCTTTTGAGTTGCAGCCCAACACCCCTCCAAAATAGTCCAATAACCCATCTAAGTCACTTCCATGCTCTCCGTCGTTCGATCACGATCGTGTGGGCGAAAACTACACCTCATTTGGACTCTCCTAGCTCCCTCTATGCCTATTTAAACAAACCCCCATTCCAATCCGGGTCTTCTTCCCCGAAACCCTAAAACTCCTCCCCGCGCCCGTACGGACACGTCCGCCGCCGCCGGACGAAACCGCCCAAGCGTCACGCTAACCAGCGCATGCCACGTGGCACCCGCCGCCTCTCGCCGCCCGCAGACCTGCGGGCCCATGGCCGCCCGCCCGACCGGGTCGCTCGCCCGCCCGCCCTCCCCTGGCGCCCGAGGCTCCGCCACGCCTCGTCTCTCCGCCCGGCCGGCCGGCTCCCTCCGCCACAGACTGCCGGGCCCCGCCGTCGCCGGACCTTGCCGGACGGCCCCATCACCAGCGCCTCTGCCCGCGCGCGCTCGATCGCCGGCCGCCGCCACGACCTCGGCCACCCTCCTCCGCCGGCGCCCGCCTTGCCCCCCTCTCTGCCACCGGAGGAGCAGCTCACCGCCGCCGCCGTCCTCGATCCATTCGATCCGGATCGGGACCTAGCTCCGTTGACTTCCCCCCCTCTAAATTCTCCTAAGTTTTTAATCCTATGATATTTCGTGGCATTTTCTACATAGCATAACTTTGCATCTGTAGCTCCATTTTGCGTATAATATATCAAAATGTTCATCTCAAGAGTAGATCATTTCATCTCATTGCATCATTTTCATTTGAGCTCATCTTGATGCCCGAAATGCTGTTGGAAGAGGGCTATGTGATGTTAGTTTCGCTTCTTAATGTAACTTGCACTTTTGTTATTTTTGCTATGATTGATGTGTGCACCCTATGAATTTGAGTCCTACATGTGTTTTGTAATATGCCATGCCATCTTTCCAGGGGTGTATGCCATGTATTTTTTCGATCTATGTGGTGACTAGCACAAGCATGCAAAGTAGGTGTCCTGATGTTGCTGTTTTCAGCTGTTTTGCTTGATATTTTGATGCCATGTTAACTTGATGCTACCGAGAGATCCATGCATATTTTGAGATACTTCAGTAAGGATGTTTTGTTAAACATGTCTTGCTCTATCCATCCATGCCCTTGTTTGCAATTATGGAGTGCCATAGCTTGAGTCAACCGAGCTCTACTTTTGCTACCAAATGTTTCCTGGCAGATTGTTTACATGTTATTCAATTTTGCCAAGGTTGTTGTGGTTGATCCATGTATGCTATGTTATTGTTCTTGCCATGTATGTCTTCTATGCCATGTCTTCTTGATGTATGTATGCTTAGTTTATCATATAAGGCTCTGTAGTGAGTGCATTGAGCTTGTAAACATGCCTACTTGTTATCGGTTTTTGACATGCCATGTTGCTGAATCTGTTAACGAAACTTGCGATATTGACATGGGTGTTTCTATATTTTCTGATCCTTTTTGGCTTATAGTCAGTAAGGGACTTTTGTTCTATGCTTTGAGTAGATTCATGCCATGCCATGTTTTGCTATTATAAGGTCCTGTAGCATATAGTTTTGGTGCTCTGAACATTGCTACCTGATGCTGTTTTTGCCATGTCCAGCCTGATATTTTGTGCACTTTTGCCATGCTTGTTTGAACCTGGTATGCTGTGATCGAGCCGTAGCTCAGTGCTCATCTTTTGTCAAGCATCTTGAGTAGATCACTGCCATGTACTTTGTTGGTATGTTTGGGTGCAGTAGCTTAATTTATTGTTGCTTGCTAAGTGGCATCATGCTGTTAATGGCAGATTTGTGCCATTCTTGTTTTGCTTGTCATTTGCAAACCGTGCATCCGATTCCGGTGATCTTTATATCGATTTCAACCGAAATCATCTCATCTTTCCAGTGGCATACTTGGTTTGCCAAGTTGATGCCTGGTTCATCATTTACCTTCCGGAGCGCGCATACGCATTGCATATCACATCCCGCATATCATGTCATGTTTTGCATCATGTTGCTTGTGCATTGCACCGTGATTTATTGTGGTTCCTTTGTTTGTGTTCTTGTTTTGGGTAGAGCCGGGAGACGATTACGTGAACGAGGAACCTGTTGAGAACGCTTACGAGGATCAAGCTTTCGACAACTCTGAGAACATTGCAGGCAAGATGACCATACCCTCGAAATCACTTCTATCTTTGCTATGCTAGTTGCTCGCTCTTTTGCTATGCCTATGCTGCGATGCCTACCACTTGCTATATCATGCCACCCATATTGCCATGTCAGCCCTAACCATCCTTTCCTAGCAAACCGTTGATTGGCTATGTTACCGCTTTGCTCAGCCCTCTTATAGCGTTGCTAGTTGCGGTGAAGTTGAAGTTTGTTCCTTGTTGGAACATGGAGATGTTGTTCCTTATTGGAACATGTTTACTTGTTGGGGATATCACAATATATATCTGCTATAATTAATACATCTATATACTTGGTAAAGGGTGGAAGGCTCGGCCTTATGCCCGGTGTTTTGTTCCACTCTTGCCACCCTAGTTTCCGTCATACCGTGTTATGTTCCTTGATTTCGCGTTCCTTACGGTTGGGTGATTTATGGGACCCCTTGACAGTTCGCTTTGAATAAGACTCGTCCAGCAAGGCCCAACTTTGGTTTTACCATTTGCCACCTAAGCCTTTTTCCCCCGGGTTTTCGCGGGCCCGAGGGTCATCTTTATTTTAACCCCCCCGGACCAGTGCTCCTTCGAGTGCTGGCCCAAACTAGAGCCCTGTGCAGCGCCCCCTGAAGGAAACTTGAGGTCTGGTTTTAGTTGTATGGACTGCTCATCTGGATGTGCCCTGAGAACAAGATATGTGCAGCTCCTATCGGGATTTGTCGGCACAATCGGGCAGCTTTGCTGGTCTTGTTTTATTGCTGTCGAAATGTCTTGTAGTCCGGGATTCCGAGATTGATCGGGTCTTCCCGTAGAAGGAATATCCTTCGCTGACCGTGAGAGCTTATAATGGGCTGTTGGGACACCCCTGCAGGTATTATCTTTCAAAGCCGTGCCCATGTTATGAGGCAGATGGGAATTTGTTAATGTCCGTTGTAGAAAACCCGGTTGACCTCAAATAAAATACACATCAACAAGCGTGTGTAACCGTGATGGTCTCTTCTCGGTGGAGTCCGGAAGTGAACACGGTGTTGGAGTTATGTCGACGTAAGTAGTTCAGATCACTTCTTGATCGCTACTAGCTTCACGACCGTGCTTTGCTCCTCTTCTCGCTCTCTTTTGCGAAGTAGCCACTATATATGCTAGTCGCTTGCTGCAGCTCCACCTTACAACTCTGTCCTTCCTATAAGCTTAAATAGTCTTGATCTTGCGGGTGTGAGATTGCTGAGTCCCCATGACTCACAGATTCTACCAAAACAGTTGCAGGTGCCGATGATGCCAGTGCAGGTGACGCAACCAAGCTCAAGTGGGAGTTCGATGAGGAACGTGGTCGTTACTATGTGTCTTTTCCTGATGATCAGATGGTGGAGCTCAGCTTGGGACGATCGGGATCTGTGTAGCATTTGGGGTATCTTCTTTTATTTTGGTTCCGTAGTCGGACCTTGAGTGTACTCAATGATGGATGTTTATTTATGTACTGTGTGAAGTGGCGAATCGTAAGCCAACTATGTATCTCTTTCCCTTATTTATTACATGGGTTGTGTGAAGATTACCTCACTTGCGACATTTCTTTCAATGCGGTTATGCCTCTAAGTCGTGCCTCGACACGTGGGAGATGTAGCCGCATCGAGGGCGTTACAGACGCATAGCTTCGTCCGTCCATATAAGGGGATAAGGATCCACCTTTTCACCTACGCCTTCTTCCTCCTTTGCTCATCCATTTCCGCGGACTCGAGCTCCAGCGCCCAAGTCCGCACACCCCACCTCAACCTTCTTCCACTATGTCTGGAGCGGGAGGCAGGTGGATGGCCTCCTCCGTCACGGAGGGGCACTTCAAAAAGCTGCGGAAGGCCGGATACTTGTCCAGCGACATCGCGCACCAGCTACCCGACGAGGGGCAGCTCATTCCCACCCCCGGGCCCCATGAGAGGGTGGTGTTCCTCACCCACTTCCTCTGCGGACTAGGTTTTCCACTTCACCCATTTGTCCGGGGGCTCATGTTCTACTACGGCCTGGATTTCCATGATCTGGCCCCTAACTTCATCCTCAACATCTCGGCATTTATCATTGTGTGCGAGGCCTTCCTCTGCATCCATCCCCACTTCGGCTTATGGCTGAAGATCTTCAATGTCAGGCCGAAGGTAGTGGGCGGCCGCCAAGCGGAGTGCGGAGGCGCCATGGTTGGCAAGATGGCCAAAGTCCTATGGCTCGAGGGCTCCTTTGTGGAGACCATAAAGGGGTGGCAATCGGGGTGATTCTACATCACCGAGCCGTGCGACTCTCAATGCGCGGCGGCCCCCGAATTCCGATCTGGCTTCCCCACACAGCTCGCATCATGGAAAGAGACGGGCCTGACGTGTGTGGATTCGGACGAGCTGTCCGGACTCCAAACCTGCGTCCGAAACCTGGTGGACAAGAATCTCAGGCTTGTAAACGTAATCCAGGTGATGCTCATCCGCTGGATTCTCCCATGCCAACAACGAGCCTTCAAATTGTGGGAGTTCGATCCGGCACAGCACCCAACTCTGAGAAGGCTCTTCGACATATACGTATGAAGATGCCTGGAAGGTGTTGTTCAAGGGCGCCGAGGCTCCCACATCCGCTACCGAAGATCGCGGATTCAGCTCGCAGCGTCAAGCCAGCGAGGTAAGTTATTTTACCCTTTATGGGACTCTTTTTTCATAGTTTGACTCTATGTGGGATCTAAAACTCCCTAACCTTTGACAGGACTGGCTGAAGACGTCCGGATAGATTAACTGTCCGGCCCCTTTACCAGAAGACCCAGCGGACGCCCGATTGACGGGGCTGCTGGCTCTGGCACCTCACGTGGTGCCGGAGAAGAAGGCCAAGAAGAAGGCCACGGGAACTCGAAAGAGCTCCCGGCGCCAGGTGCTGTCGGGCTCATCGCCCGACAACCCTGAGGCGGAATCCTCCTCTGAGGAAGAGGAGGAGGAAAAAGAAGCCTCTCCCCCAGCGGGGGGAGAGAAGAAAAGGAAGGCCGCCCCAACTGGGGAGGTTGGAGGGTCCAAGAAGGGAAGGACCCTTCCTCCGGACTTCTCCACCAACACCGACAATGACGAGGAGGAGTGGCCAACAAGGGCCAAGCTCCTGGCGATATCGTAAGTGTCCGGATACCCATGGCTTTTTTCCATTGCATAGTGTTCTCTAATGCCGAACAATCATGCAGCCCGCCCAAGGACGAGCTCGCCGCTTCGTCGAGCGGATCCCTGAGTTCGTCGGAAGTGGAGAGTTCTTCACTTTCGGCCGCCTCCTCACCTCACGCCGCGGATGACGCCGAGGTGGGGCCCCAAGGGGGGCCTGGTCAAGAGGAGGTGGCGCAGGAGGCGCCGCAAGGCAACCTCCCGGACTCGAGCGCGAGAGGAGCGAGACCCCGGGCTCTAAGCCCGACCTCGTCCGGACTCCATACCGAACCTTCAGCGGTTCGAAGTCCGCAAGCGGCCCCTTCAGTAGGAAGGGTAAGACGCCGTGTCCTCCGTCCCAACCGGAGGCACCAGATAACTTCTTCGAGGCGCTTAACGCCTCCATCGACGAGGAGCACCGCCTTGTTATGAGTGTGGTGATCCAGAAGTTCAGTCCGCCAAGAGCGGGCTGACTGAACCTGTAGCAGCCTTCTAACAGTGCTTTGAGGTAAGTTTAGAATATGTAAAAATAATACCGCATAGACAGTAGTTCTGATGCTTAGTTCGTGTTCGGAAAGAAAAGCCGGACTAAGGATCTAAAAAGATATACGCATGAGTCTAACATAAGTATGTCAATATGGGAATGCAGAGCTGCTGCTGACCTGACCTCTGACCGATCATGGAGGTCAATGCATTGAAGCAGAGCCTCGAGTGGTCCTAGAACGAGCTCGGCCTTGCCAAGAAGCAGCTCGAGGACAAGGAAGGTAAGTAATACCTTATTAAAGTAATACCTTATAGAAAGGATTTGGTTGCAAAAATGACAGAATAACGTGGGTATTGTAGGGGCCACGAACGAGGTGGCGACCACAGAAGGAAGCGGTGTCCACGGCCGAAAGTAAAGCGGCCCTGAGCGCACTGAGCGAGAGAAGCAGGAGGCGCGGTGGCGGAGGTGCGGCAGGAGCTCTGTGCTCTCGTGGAAAAACACGAGAGTTTGAGCGTGACTCAAGACTCGAGAGTCTGAGCTCGCCTCGGCTCTTGAGAGTGCCAAAGCCGCTAAGGCCAAGCCCAAAAAGCCCTCCAAGAAATTGAATCATTAAAGAAGATAGCGGCGGTAAGGATTTCTTTATGCAAATCAAGCATGTGAAAGTGAATTATCTATTACTTACCCAATTCGAGCTCTCCAGAGCATTCGCAGATCTGCCCGTGGTGTGTCTGATGCTGCCGCGTTCTACCGCGCCAAGGAGGGGAGCTCGACGGAGAAGGTGTTCTGGTCTCAGTATGCTGAGGCCGAACGTCCGGTGCCCCTGAGCGACCAGCTGAAGCAGCTGGTCGAGCTCCACAAGGTCGCCGAACAGGCCATGAAGGGCCTCATAGTTCGGCTGTGGCCATTGGAGGCCATGCCTGGGAGCTACTTCGGGCTAGTGCAGCGGCTGGTGGACGCCTGTCCATGGATTGAAGTCATCAAGCGCTCCGTCTGCATTGAAGGTGCCCGTCGGGCCCTTGCCCATGCTAAAGTGCACTGGGGCAAGCTGGATGCAGAGAAGCTTGTGACGGACGGGCCACCGAAGGGAAAGGGGCATCGCAAGCCCGAAATGTACTATGAGGGCCTCCTGAGGGGTGCCCGTCGTATAGCGGATGAGTGCTCCAAAGATGTAATTTTTGAATAGACTCGCATTTGTTATCCTGTACGCTGAAAACTGGTTCATATGCGCTAAGTAACGCTTTGTTAATTTAAAATATTACCTTCATGCGGCCAGAGATGGCAAGTCGTTGGCTTCACCCCATGCCACGAGTCTGCCGGGGTGTTCGATAAACTTGAGCGCTCTTGTTCCCATTCTTGGGTCCGTCGAGGAGGCACTCAACGAACGAACAAGGCAACCGGACTTATAGTGCTTGAACACTCTCACTTAGCCATAGAATTCTATAATTTTAAATTTCGTGAAGCCCCTAGTATTCGAAGACCGAGTTCGGCGCTATCCACGCCTTGGCGGACAATGCCGACTTCTCGCTCTAAGCGGCATAAGTCTTTAGGGACCCGAAAAGACCTCTCGAATAGCGACCGGCTCACGCCCTATGATGACGGTCAGTTTTAGCTTTCTCCACCGAGGTGCTCAACCCAGCTCAACCGGGCACAATCGCAGTTGGTTCTCCCAGCCACCTTAGCCGATGTAACGGAACGTAAGGTACCAAAACATGGGAGCCGGGCAAACCCAACTATTGACCCAAGACATGATTCGAGCCGATGCATATAATGCTATAAGTTCGGGTGCCGCACTTGTGAAAGTGTTCGGACTTATCACACCATATTTTTGGGGTACTTAAGCCCTCGGTGTGTATTGGCCGTACTAAAGTGTAATGGTGCAACATGTCATGAAATGAACATATATATAGATAAAGAAAGGAGTGCAATAATAGACAAAAGCTATGTATTGTTTATTCAAAAGGTACCGCAATGAAAGCGAACGATACAAATAGTGCGATAAGCAAGGGATGGGACTATTTAACATGTCCCCTCCGAGGTAAGCTGCGGATGGTATGTAAAACAGGTATAATGCTTGAAGTAGAGACCACCGACACTCGACGAAGCTTTCGCTTCCCCCGGCTGTTGCATCGTGAGTTCGGCAATTCTAGTGCCGGACAGGGCTTCGGAAAACGGAGTCCTGAAAGTAAGAAAAATAGAAAAAAGAAAAGAATGACACAATCGGGAGCCCCTGGTGCGGTTGAGCCGCATTCTGGGCGTGCCGTGGTCGTGCCCCTCCCCTTATGCCCATGGTATCTCCAGAGCGTAGTTATGTACGCGTAGTACTGGCTTCGCAATTTTGTGAGGGCTGGGGTCGGGGCCGGATTGCTACACGTGCTTGGATCGTGCCAGGCGGTCTTGTTGTAGGTTACTCCGGGCGCGTTTGACAGTGTCCGGACGTTTAGTGGCCGGACTCGAGAATTGCTGTGAGAGGCTGCTTTGCGCCTCCGCCGCGAGGGCCGCCGTGTGCTCCTCAGTTCGGAGAGAGCGTTCGGTGTTTCCATTGACCGTGATTACTCCTCGAGGGTATGGCATCTTGAGCTTGAGGTATGCGTAGTGCGGCACCGCATTGAACTTTGCAAATGCGGTTCGTCCAAGCAGTGTGTGATAGCCGCTGCGGAACGGGACTATGTCGAAGATTAACTCTTCGCTTCGAAGTTATCCGGGATCCAAGACCACTTCGAGTGCAACCGAGCCTGTATAATTGGCCTCTACACCTGGTATGACGCCTTTAAAGGTCGCCTTTGTGGGTTTAATCCTTGAGGGTCTACGCCCATTTTGCGCATCAGTATCCCGATAAAGCAGGTTCAGGTTGCTACCGCCGTCCATCAGGACTCTAGTGAGGTGAAATCCGTCGATGATTGGGTCAAGAACCAATGCGGCGAATCCGCCGTGACGGATGCTAGTGGGTGGTCCTTCGATCAAAGGTGATCGGGCAGGAAGACCATGGGTTGAACTTGGGCGACTGGCTCCATCGCAGATACATCCCTTTAGTGCGCGCTTCCGCTCCCTTTGGGTATGTGGGTTGCGATATCATGTTCACCGTCCGCACTTGTGTGGGAAAGCCCTTCATCCTCTATTGTTCGGCGGCCGGGCTCTTCCTCGTCATCGCTATGTAGCCCCTTGTCGTTGTTTTCGGCGCTTAGCTTGCCTGCTTGTTTGAACACCCAACAATCCTGTTGGTGTGGTTGGCTTGTTTTTTCGGGGTGCCATGTATCCGCACAAGCGATCGAGTATTCGGTCCAAGTTGGACGGGCCCGGTATTTCTTTTGAATGGCTTCTTCCACGGCCAGGTTTAGAGCCTCGAATCCGCATTTATCGTCAGATCTTCAGCATTATCACCGCACGCGGCGCTTATGCTTCTTGCGATGCGACCTGCCATTGTTGTCCTTGGTATCCGAACTACCAGGGTTTTTGGCGGTTGTTGCTTGAGCTAGCTAGCTGTCCTCTCCCGCAAAAGCGGGTCATGAGTGTGGTGAGGGCTGCCATGGATTTCGCTTTTCCGTCCTAGGTGCCGGGCTAGCCACTCGTCATGGATGTTGTGTTTGAAGGTTGCTAGCGCCTCTGATCCGGACAACGATGATCTGATTTTTCTTGTTAGGAACCGCGCCCGTAATTGTCTCGCCGATTCTTCCGCTGCTGAATTATATGGCTAAGGTCATCGGCATCCGTGGTCGCATATATGTGCCCCGGAAGTTATCAAGGAATGCGGCTTCGTGTCCTCCCAACAACCGATTGACTCTCTGGCAAGCTGTTGAGCCAATGCCGAGCTGGTCCTTTAAGCTTGAGGGAGGTATTTGATGGCATGTAGATCATCACCAAGGGCCATGTGGATATGGAGGAGATAGTCCTCGATCCGCATCAGCAGGATCTGTGGTACCATCGCATGATTCGATGTTTACGGGTTTGAAGCCCTCGTGGATTTGATGATCCATTACTTCATCCGTGAAGCATAGTGGGTGTGCGCGCTCAGATTGGGCTATATCACGACGTAGCTCATATGAGCTTTGTTCATCGTGGTTCGCCCGGCCGGGTTTGTCAGTATCCAGCGTGAAGGTAATCATCCCGAGTCATCGGCGCCCACGCGATCCGAGATCGATCTTGTATGCTTTGCCTTATCCTCCAATATATCCAAGAAGTCCGTAGCTTTTCCCGTGCCTTGGTACTTTTTGAGCGCGCCGGGCGTGGCTTGAGCGGAGGGCCGAGAGGTTTCTCTGTCATGCCACGGGTGGCCGGTTTGCCATGTCGTCATTTGGTGACGGGTGCTTCCTCCTCCGATCGAGGCAACGGCCTGCGCTTGGGGTAGCTTTTGGAGGGGCGCTCGAGTGCATACTCTTCAGCTCCAAGGACTTCACCCATCCGCTGCCCAGCAGTGTCTTGGTCATCTCTAAGTTGTTGCTGCTTTTTCTTGAGGCTGCTTGCCGTGGCCATGAGCCTGCGCTTAAAATGCTCTTGTTCGACGGGGTCCTCCGCACGACGAATTAAATGTCGCCGAGGCTTGCCTCGCCTTCGGAGGGGGGCGATAATTATCATCCTCTACCTCTCTTTTCTCGCCAGACCGTCAGGTGGACTTGCTTCTCCCTCCTCCTGCGCTGAGTCCTGCTGGAGGGGGTCGTCTTTGGCACTGTCCGGGGTATTATTGTCTCCCGTGCCGAAATCACCGTTTTTACTTTGGCAGGATTTAGAGCGGCGCCGCTGACGTCAGCGCTTGGGTTGTTTCTTGGAGTGGTCATCCTCCGCCGTTCCATCGCCATTCCTATCTTTTGGGATGTCCACCATGTATATGTCATATGACGAGGTGGCCTTCCAGTGCCCCGTGGGCGCTGGCTCTTTATCGTCTCCGGCATCATCGTCCATACTGTCGATGTCTTCGGAGTCGAAGTTGAGCATGTCGGTTAAATCATCGACAGTGGCTTACAAAGTGGGTGGTGGGTGGGCGTTGAATTTCTTCGTCGTCCGAATCCCAACCTTCCTGACCATAGTTCGGCCAGGACTCCCCTGACAAAGAGAGAGACTTTAATGAGTTCAGGATGTCGCCAAAGGGTGAGTGCTGAAAGATGTCCGTGGCGGTGAACTCCATAACCGGCGCCCAGTCGGATTTGACTGGCAGGGGCGCGGGAGGTTCGGAGTCCGGAAAGGAGTCCGCACCGGAGTCACGAAGCTTTGCAAAGGACAAGGATGGAGTTCGCTCAATGGTCAGAGATTTCAGCCCTCGAGGCGGTGTCCAACCAACCGCCCTCTATCGGCTAAACCGACCGGATTAAGGGTTGAGCGGCATCGTGCGGCCTCCGTGGCATTGTTCGGCGGTAGAGCTAGATCGCACTCCATCGAGACAAAGGCGGCACGCCGGGCGTGGCTTGATCCGTCAAGATCAAGTCTCCGCGACATCGGCCGTATAGTTCAAGCTTCCAAATCTGACCGATGGCCACGGGTGTAGCTTTCGATCCGCTCCAGATGGCCTAGCGAATTGGCCCAGAGCAAAGCCGCCAATACGAAGATCTGTCCGCGGAGAAAAGTCTCACCCGATCGCGCTGCTGTTGATGATTGAAGGAGCCATCGGGCCTATAGGTGACGGCACGAGGAACTCTCAATGAAAGCACCAATGTCGGTGTCAAACCGTGGATCTCGGTAGGGGGTCCCGATCTGTGCGTCTAGGCGGATGGTAACAGGAGACAAGGGACACGATGTTTTTACCAGGTTCGGGCCCTCTCGATGGAGTTAATACCCTACTCCTGCTTGATTAATATTGATGATATGGGTAGTACAAGAGTAGATCTACCACGAGATCAGAGAGGCTAAACCCTAGAAGCTAGCCTATGGAATGATTGTTGTTCGTCCTATGGACTAAAGCCCTTCGGTTTATATAGACACCGAATAGGGTTAGGGTTACACAGAGTCGGTTACAATGGTAGGAGATCTACATATCCGTATCGCCAAGCTTGCCTTCCACGCCAAGGAAAGTCCCATCCGGACACGGGATGAAGTCTTCAATCTTGTATCTTCATAGTCCAGGAGTCCGGCCAACGGTGATAGTTCGGCTATCCAGACACCCCCTAATCCAGGACTCCCTTACCCCTTAAGAGTCTTATTCTAATAACACCAACCTTATTCTGCACATCACCACCAGATCGCCGCCGCCCCTCCCCTTCCTGCCTTCTATCGCGGCAGCCGCCTGGGAGCGCCGCCGCCCCTCCCCTCCCGGCTTTCTTTCACGGCAGCGGCCTGGGAGCGTCGCTGCCCCTCTACTCCCGGCCTTCTTCCATGGCGGGCGCCACAGGAGCGATGTCGCCTCCTCCCTTTCTCCCAGGGCGGCCTGAGCGCCACCGTCATCCCTCCGGCCTTCTTCCATGGTGGCGGCGGCGGCAGCGCCGCCCTCCGCCCCCGCCTTCTTCCACTAAGCAGCAATAAGCAGCGACACCGCCCGTAGCCTCTCGGCCTTCTTCCGCGGCAGCACCTGAGCAACACCTCCCCCTCTAGTATATCGCCCTTCTTCCGCGGCAGCAGCTTGGTAGCGCCGCCGCCGAACTCCTCCAGGCCTTCAATTACCTGTACTTCATCGGATGTGGATTGGTGCTGCCTCGACATCAAACCAAATTGAGCAAGGAGGACCATGCGCAAGGTTCCTTCATCCACGGCAGCTTCTTGGAATAAGTCTGCAACGACCTTCAGAGCAAATCCTCTGTCATCACTCACCTTGAGCAACGTCTAGACCGCTCATTAACTTCGGAAGGGCAAGTGGACTGCACGGGTGAACGCAAAAGTTCTGCAGACGGACGAGTGGGGAACTTCTTCATGCAAACGCAAGAAAGCACTGCAACACGAGGTAAGCAGTACACTCCCTCAACTATCTCGGTTTACTTATTCCATACAAAGCAGTACAAGCAGTACATTACGCCTCCAAAAACGATGCAGTGAGGTTGCTTCAGTTAGTGGTGACAAAAAATGCAGTGCACTTGCTAGGTTATGCAGTACGCTTGTATAGGTTCATTACGGATAATGATGCAGTGCGGTTGCTTCAGTTCACCTTGTGGGTGATGCAACAGCGGCAATACTCATGATTCTTTCAAACACATTGCAGTTCACATGATTTAGTTCATTTAACCTGACAATGCAGCTCGATCATTTTGTGTAGGAAATGACGTTCAGCAGATATAAAACGCCGCACATAATTGACAACACTAAGAACAACAACTTTCAGAAGAGTAAAGCTTCTCCTGAAAGAGATACTGGCTGGGTTACCCCTAAGATTCCTCGAGGATTCTTCACAACAACAAACAGGGTGCAGTACTCTCCGGAAGAGGATTGTTTCCAGGAAAAAGAGGTAGTGAAGATGACGATGATGTCACATTCGTGTGGGAGGCACTCACCGACGGGATGATGAAGATGATGATGATGAAGATGAGCCAATAACAGTTCTCAACCCAGAGTATAAGCACGAGTTCACGACATTTAGACAGCATGTCCGAACAGACAATGATGATGCACTTGAACATGATGTTGCAGCAGATGATGATTATGACTATGATGATGTGCCGCCACTCCAAAAATTTCAAACCAATCCACTAAGACATCGTCACAACATTGGATTACCACCACGTCCACCTGTTGCACCCCAAAACAGAGCTCAGCGTCCACCTGCTGCACCAAAAAACAGAGCTCCAAGTAGACCTGATGCATCACCTTCGACACTGTGACCACCAAGGGTGCCTCGGCCAAAAGTCAACAGCAGGTACAAATCCTCCTCACTATTGCCGCTGCGAGATCCTCAACTACACAGATCTGCTATAACCCCGCCATGTCCAATACAACCCGGCGAGCTGCAACACCATCGGGTGAACGACTCTACACACATGTAAGTTTATGTTCTGAAAAAATAATAATATTTGCAGTCCATTCAGATAACATTGCAGTGCACACTGATATTTCTTGTGAGGTTTGACCTAACATCTAATACAGTCGATTCTTCTGAAAACTTAGGAACATTGCAATGCTTTATTGAACTTGTATGCACTCCTCGTATTTAAAAAACAGATTAGAACAATTTATCTCATAGAGCGTGGCACTTAATGCAGGATAAAAACATGCCACTGAACCTCATACCTGCCGCTGGAATAAAGTTCACCACGTACAACAAGGCATGGGACTTTTACAACAATTATGCAAGATGTGCAGGGTTTGGCATACACAAGAGGGCAAAACACACGACAAATGCCTACATTGTCTGCTCAAGAGAAGGGACGCACAAGCAGACTGTGTCAGATTATCACCGGAAACGTCAGAAGACATCAAAAAGGATTGACTGCAAGGCAAAAATTAGAGTCAAAAAGAGGAATGGTTGCAAATTTGTGATAGAAATGGTTGAACTCAACCACAATCACAAGATGCTGGAATGCCCCGAGATGCTTTTGCACATGTGATCGCACAAAAGAGACGATGCTTTGATAGAACAGTTAGTGAAAGACATGCAACTAGACAACCACACACACACGGTCAGATGATGTCAACGTTGTCGCGTATGTACGGTGGTCTACAGTACATGGGACATACTAGCCGCGACTGGGTAAACAAGTAAGCACGTCACAGAGCATATCGCTTGAGCATTCTGTCGGTAATTATTTCCTGTTTGGTGAGATGAGTTTGCATTGCGTTTGAAAATGCAGGAAACAGAAGTTTGCCAGAGAGGAGTCCCAAGATGACATCAAGAAACTTCTGGATTTCTTTGAGAAGATGCAGAAGATAAACTTCTTCTATGATTATGACATTGATGCAGATAACCGTGTAAGAAACGTCTTTTGGGCCAACGCAAGTTGCAAAGGATCTTATGAAGATTTTGGAGACTGCGTTACATTTGACACAACATATAAAACTAACAAATTCCACATGCCGCTGGGAGTCTTCATGGGAGTGAACCATCATCAACAGAGCACCATATTTGTTGTTGCCCTCATGTGAGATGAAACAATACCGTTGTTCGAGTGGGTTTTCAAAACATTTATGAGGTGTATGAACAACAAGCCGCCAATCTGCATGCTCACAGGTACAAAAAACAACAACACATGTATACTTACGTTTGTTTACACTTATATATCTTCCATCTATCTTACACATACACAAACAACTTAATAAAAAAACACTATTTGTGCCTTCTCAGACCAATGTTCTTCGATGAAGGCAGCATTAAAAACTATCCTCCTAGATACACTACATAAGTTGTGTCGGTGGCATATCATGAAGAAGTACAAAGACCACCTCGCCTTGTTGTATAAGGCGCACGAGAAACTCAAGGATGACCTCAATGCGGTGTTGAACCACCCACTAATGCCGTCAGAATTTGAACGAGCATGGAAGGACCACATTCAGAAATACAACTTGCAAAATGACGAAGTGATGAATTCGCTGTGGGATGACAGGCACGAGTGGATCTCAGCTTACTACAAGGAAATTTTCTGTTCTCGGATGACTCTCGCGGAGAAGCGAGAGCATGAACCGCATACTGAAGAAAAACTTTGTCAAAGAGAAGCATGATCTCCATCTGTTTTCTCATCAGGTGGACAAGTGCATTCAGACCAGGAAGGCCGTCGAGCACGCAAAGACAGTAGCAAATGAGGTAAACAAAATGTCCATAAAAACTGCTAAAATATAAGTACAAAAACAAACAAATTTTTCATTTCTATGGTTCGTAACACTACATTTCTGATCATGCAGTCAGAGGTAAAGACAACAACCCAGTTTGGGTTCGAAGTTCAGCTATCAAAAGTGTATACAAGGGCAGTGTTCTCAGATTTCAAAGAAACACTCTACCGTAGCACTGCATTCAGAGCAGAACGGTGCCTTGAGAACCCGACAAAGTATCTCGTAAACCACTACAACAGATCGGATGCATTTGACTAGGCAAGGCATAATTTCCAAGTGGTCGCCGACGAACAGAAAGGTCTCTACGAATGTGAGTGCAAACTCTGGACACACACATGTGCGACTCGCTAGCAAAAAAAATCATAATTTCTGATAGTCATGCACGAAAGCTCACTTACTGAACTTTAAAAGTCCACATGCATAAGTAATTCAGAAAGCCAAGTGAAGTTCACTTCCTTAAAATGAACAAATAATGAAAAAATGGTGTATATTAATTTCATGTTGTTCACTTACGAAACAAAGAAAGCATGTGTTGTCTGCAGGGCTCTTTTGCGTCCATGTGTTATGCATGCTTTGTCATTTGAGAGTACTCAAGATACCTCAGGTGTACATCATGAAAAGATACACCCGGAACGCAAGATCAAATGCAACATTTGACAGAAGAGACTACGAACAAACAGCACCAGATGGAAGCTCGCTTTTTCGCCATAGAAAATTGCTGACAGAAACAGCAATGGACCTTGCAAACAGAGCGACAAGGTCCAACGCTGGGTACCATAGAGCGTTGTCTGGTATGAGGGCACTGATCGAGGAAGTTGATGTGCTCAACGAAGAAGAAAAGGAAGAAGTAGCAAAACTAAAGCAAGCAGAGAAATCCCAGCAAGACAATAATATCGAGCAAGTCGAAAATACCGAACACAGCGCAACTGGTGCTATTAAAAAAGAAACAATTCTTCCACCTCCTGTTTCAAACACAAGAGAAGGAAGAAAGGGGGCGACGCAACCCAGAAAAAGGTTGCATGCAAGGAGAAAAATGATGACAAAAACAGGAAGCCACACTGAAATGGATAAAGGATGGTCACCCACTGGGAATAAGAAGGTGCAAGACATGTAACGAAATCAGCGGCCACAACTCCGGGACATGTACAAAAAGAAATGAACAAGAAAACCGAGGACATGGCGATGCACAACCAAACAGATATTCCACTCACAACACTAAGAAATGGACGATATCGAGACGTTGTAGCATCTACAAAAAGAGGAAGAGACACAATTCAAGAACCTTCCCCAAAAGAACAAGATCGGAAAATGAGGAAGACGAAGAAGATAAAATCAAAGAAGATGGTGACACAACTGAAGAAGAAATGGCTTATGAAGAAGTAGATGAAGAAGAGGAGGAAGAAGAAGAGAGTGAAGAGGACGAAGAACATGAAGAAACTGAAGGAGTGGCTTATGAAGAAGCAGATGAAGAAGAGGAGGAAGAGGAAGAAGAGAGTGAAGAGAGTGAAGAGGACAAAAAACATGAAGAAACAATGCCCACAAGACCACCACAAGGGAATGCTGTTGTACAGAAACAACCAAGAACGACACTGGAAAACGAAAGCGAAAGCCGCCATCAACCATCACGCGAGGAGCAAAGAAGGATGCAGTTCATAGCCCTGAAAAACAAATGCCGCCATCTACCAGCACTTGAGGAGCAAAGAAGGTTGCAGTTCACAGCGCTGAAAAACAAAAGACGCCATCAACCAGGACGCGATGAGCTACAAACACAACGGTGCAAAGACAAGAACCAGCAACACCGCCACGGAAAACAAAAGAAAGTGCAACATTAGACATGCTCCAATCACCGCGAACAAGCAGTAGGTTAACGACCAAATAGATGAAGTTCAATAAATTAATCATATACATAGCAGTTTGCTTATCTGTACGACGTATGTATCAGTTTAAATTTTATGTAAAGACAAATTTCCCGATGACTATGAGTTCTTCAACTAATCCATATCAAGCGAAATGATGTATAGAGTAAACCATATATATAGCAGTCTAGAATAAACATTGGCACATTTTGATCCACAACCCATGAAAAAAATGCAGTTAGCTCACTGGCAGCACGAAGTTCTCAATAATAGTTCAAGCGGTTCAGATCACAAAAGTACTTATTACAAAACACATCAAAAGATGAAGCGTTCGACACGCAAAAGTACTTATTCCAAATCAACCTTATAACCTCAACCAATCACTTCAAATGTGATTCTGACCATACGATCCTCGAGTTCAGAGAAGTTGACGACAAAAATTTGCTCAAACTTCAGGCCACTATGAATGACAAATTCCTTCCAGCCTTTCTGCAGATACAGCCGCCCGTCAACGCGTACATGGTACTTGGCTGGTTTCAGGTGTCCATTGCCAAGAACAACTTGGAGAATTCCCTCCTTCTTGAGCCGGAGATACCTAACAGCTCGTTGGGGGATTTTCCGCAAAAAAATAATAAAACTGTTTGGCGACGAAACTAGCAATACAATTCTCATACTTTGCACAGAGCAGTAAAAACCTACAAAAAGTACAGACACGAGCTAGATGAAGTGCACAACAGTCCAACAAGCAGTACAGATAAAATGCAATCTAATATGCAGTACGGAACTTGCAAACATGCAGTACGCTTCTAACTATCATGCAGTTCTTGAGACTAGCTGCATGTAGTACACACTGTACAAGCGGGGAAAATTGTGGAAACTAGTAGTGCTCATCTAATATCTAAGAAGTTCACATATTGTAACCATGCAAACTAAAACACAAGCTCCATGCACACAAGCAAAAAAAATAAAAACAAGATATAAGTACACAGTGCAGTACACTGCAATAAAACAAAATAAGTGCGTTCCTAAAATACTAGAAGTTCATACTAGTATGGAATTACACAAAAAAAAAGAAAACACAAAGAAAAAATCAGATCAAGCGAAAAATACCATCTTATAGTGAGTCTCCACATATGTTGCCGTAAGCTGATGGACAAAAGGACTTTTGTGGCCAAGGCCACGGCGAAGCAGGGCAGAATAGAACGCAGCAACGTTGATGTGGCCCATATCCAATCCTTCCGTGAATATTGTGCCATATGCAAGCTGCTCCGCTCGCCCAGCTCGGCGCAAGATCTTGCCCCCACGACAAGCACGACGGGCCTGCGAGCAAGCTGAGCAATCGCAGTGCATCGGCACACCACAACCATGGCCGCGGCAGGAGAGATTCACGCAGGGGCCTGGAGCCATTGCAACAAAAACCTAGAAAAAGAGGATGGAGAAAGGAGAGAAGTTGGGCTAGAGGAGAAATGAACTACAAAGGAAGGGTAGAAGTTGGCCTACATTTATAGAACAGGAATGCAAAAAGGTCAAAACTGAAAATTGAAGTGGAGTTAATGAAACTTGTGTTACCAAGAATGAAGGACAATCAATGAAGGCTTATGTTACCAAAGAAAAAGGACCCAAAAATGGTGTACTTTGACTGCAGCACTTCCCACGAACTAACCGCAGATCATTAAATAATTATTTCTAAAAAATTATAAGACGCCGACCATTCTAAATAAAAGTGAATGCAGTTCTCCAAAGTAATATCGGGAACTTCACAACATGTGTGCATGAAGTGCAGTACATGATCAAAATGATGCAGTCTTTAAATATAAGTCATGCAGTCCGCAGCGTTGGTACAAGCAGTCACAACTTTGGCACAAAAAAGGATGCCCGCAGTGCAAAATGTGTACACCTGCAGCACAGCACTATGACGAATGTAGTGCACAGAGACCGAACAAAGCAGTGCACACCCGTACACTAGAAAAAGGATACGTAAGAGGAAAACAATAAAGAAATATGCGACCAGCATGCGATGCGCAAAAATGTGTAGTGCAGAATGTGTGCACATGCAGTACATAAACCTGATGAATGCAGTGCAACATGATTTACTAAGCAGTGCACGCCCCTACATTGGAAAAAATACCTAAGAGAGAAAATATTAAAAAAATTGACCACCCAGGTGTAACCGGCCCCAGCAGTCTCGTAGTAGATCTGCGCCCACAGCAGGCGAGTCGTTTTGAGCCACGATGCATGGGGTCGGGCACACATGGGCGCACAGGTCAGAGAGCAGCGAGCGCCGTGTATAAGCGCCCAAATAAGTAACTAGAGGAGTTCGATACGGCTGGCTCGCCAGCGCTTATAAACAGGTCAAGCGCGCCCTCCGCGGGCGAGGTGGGACTAAACATTAGGGCTCACACACAGCGCACCGCGAACTTGCCGTGCTGACAGGCGGACGTGGGCCGAATATGTCTTCACTCTCCAAACACAGGCCCAACACGCTAGAGTAGTTAAAATAACACGGCCCACTAAAAAAACAATAAGTACAAAAATAAAACATCAAAGAAAAAAGAGAAAACATTTTTTAAATGAACAACAACAACACAAATGTGCGTGGGCACTGCCAGAAACTACAATTCGCTCTAATAAATAAAACGCAAGAAGCCTGGAGTCAACGTACAAATGCAATCCGCGACGTATAACAATGCAGTTCGTCACGTGGAAGCACGAAGTATTCTTATTTTGAAATGCAGTTCTCTTTCTACTGCATTGCAGTATGGCTAAAATGAAGAATGCAGCCATGTTAGTTAAGCAAAGCAGTCTGATACCCCTACCCACACTACCCTCTCATCCACACAAAAGCTGCATCACCATCACATATAAAAAAGAAAAAAAAGAACTCCATAAAAAACTAAATGTGCGTACATCTGTATGAATCCTAATCTGATATAATACAGTATACGAAGAATAAATTTCACTTGCATGCAGTAGACTACGTGGACATATGCAGTCCTATCGTGATAGCGAAGAAGTGCACTTACTAGGAAAATTCACCGAAATCACAATCATCACATTTTCTGGCAGTTGTGTGCATACCTGAACTAGCCATGAAAAAATAGGCGACGACGTTCCAGTTTTCCAACGCACTAAGACAGCCTCCTCATAGCAGAACCTCTCTACAGTTGCCACGTAACTAAAAACACAGCCCCACCATGCTACCACCCCACTCCATCACTCCCATGTCTTGTCACAGAGAGCAAAGGAGAAAACACAACTACTTCGTCCCCTCAAAAACCCCGTTGCATCTTCTTCTCCACACTTCCTTTCACTAACCTCTATTTCCAGAACAACACGAGAGAGCATATAGGAGAGTCATGGCGGATGCACCTTTGTACAAGCAGCGCGCAGGTACACTAGGGAGCTCCACGACGTCGACCTCCACGGCAACCACAAGCTCCACGTCGTTTGCACAAACAAGGGTGAAGACGTGGACAAGATGTTGTCCACGCTCAGGAGGAAGCTCACCGGAATGCCCGTCAAACTAGTCGGCATTGATGTCGAGTACACGCACTACGAGAAGCCACAGCGGGCAGCAGTGCTCCAGCTATGCGTAGAAAAAGAATGCCTTGTCTACCACATCTCTGCAGCTAAAGACAGGTCAGAATAACTATCAATTTGTACTATTGCTTGTCAATATTGATTTTAAATTTTCTTCATCGCAACTGCCATTATTTAAACTTTGGTTCTCATTTTTGAAAAGCATGGCATAGAAATTCATTGACAGTTTTCATCTGGCTCCATGTAACTCATGTGTTCGATTCTTGAATTATATAATCTAGCAATACACGCAGTTTTATTTTGTTTTACCAAATACAAATTATTTGCCTGAACAATAGAAAACTGCACCATTGCTATATAAAACATGTATGTAATTCAATTCAAGAATACAAACATGCACAAACATGCAATGTTTATGCAATCTATTATCAGATTTAATAGTTATGATGTACAAAGTATTAGCAGCTACTCACTGCAACAGATTCAGGTATTCATATTGCACTTCAGTTTCAGAAAAAACAAAAAACATTGGTGGTTCTAAAAAATAAACTATATTCAGTCTATACAAACATCTTGCACGCCAATGGAACTAGACAAATTCCTCATGAATGGTGAGTACACCTTCGTCGGATTCTCTATTGAAGGAGATAAAAGCAAGCTGAAGCTATCTGGCTTGGAGATCAACTCTGACAACTACGTTGATATTCACTTGGAATGGAGAGACTCATACAATAAAAAGGAGTTTGACTCTTTGGCTGATATTGCTAGCAGAATGATAGAAATTCGCTACCATGACATGAAGAAAAAAAATAACCACAAGGAGGAACATACTCTGTGGGGATTTTGCCCGCTGCCAGACAAGCTTATCAAGTATGCGGCAATAGATGCATTCGCAACATATGAGTCATGGATAATCATCTACGATGTCATAATGGGACTGGACAGGGCAAAAAGAGACAAGAAGCAAAGAAGAAGAAGAACAAGGTTGTAATCCAATACAGCAACTAGAAATAATCAAGGCTATCTTTAGTTTCATTTTACTTTAGTGGTTGTGTTGTTCCTCGTTTCATGTCTGCAAGGTTTTGATTATGTCTGTTGCTTCATATCGAACGTTTCTTTTGTAAAAACAATGTCGTTTTAGAATTATCATCAAATTTTCTTTCTGTTGTTTGCTTATGTATCGTTAGTTTGCTTGTGATCTTTTGCTTTTGCTGAACTTAGTTTGCTTGTCATGCAGAATCGCTTGTAACTTAGTTTGCACTAGGTAATGATTGCTGAGTTTGTATTAGAACAAGTATCCAAACAACTTTGAAAAATTTAATGTGTGATACCAAAACATACTACACACATACAAAACATATTCAAAAACAACGTTAAATAAAAAATAAGTAATCTGACTACAAATCATACCTAAAAAAGAAAGATGAATGCAGTTCACAATGGTAAACATAAGCAGTACACATGTGTCCACATGCAGTCTACAATAGTCTCTACTCCTAATGGAGCAGTCCGTAAGTCGTTCGTTCGTTTGCAACCCGTCCCTTCGATCGATCAGATCAACCCCCAAAAATTTTATTCCTTACTTCGGTTGTCCCTCCTCTTTCCTTAGAAGATAGAAAAAGTCGGCATGCAATCCCCACCTACCATAGTTCGAGTTAATTCACGGCACATCTTTCCTGTAAAAATTGGAACACAATCTTTTTCTTCCCTTGACGCCAAGGCCTGGAAAAAGTATATGCAAATCCCATACAATCAATCTTCTCATAGTGAAACCATATTTTCTGCCTGTACCTACTCGAACCAAAAATTGCTCTTTGTAATCCTGGAGTGGGAAGGGCAAATTCCCTGTACGTACTCCTCCCAGATCGCTCATATTGAGTCTTGGAATGGTTCGAATCATTCACGGCGGCGGTGCGATTCCCTGGCTGCGTGGCCAGCAGCGACAAGCAGCGACGACCCACGGGCATCAGCGGTGTGAGCACACCAACGGCGCCGGAGGCGGTGCAGTGAGCGTCGCGAGCGCAAGGGCGCTGTGCTTGGCATTCGTGATTTAGGCAGACTAGGGAAGTGTGCGCCACCGTAGCATCGGCGATTCGACGGACAAGCACAATGATCCACTGATGCCAACGAATTTTGTCAGTTGCTGGGTCTGGTGCTCTATGCACTGATTTGGAGAATTCGATTCTGTCCCACAAACACATTGTGGGCATGAATATATTCATGAATGTAGAGATTTCACGCCAAAAAGTCTAATGTGGAGGATGGGCGGGAGTGTCGGGCACACGTCGATCCAGTTTGTGGTAGGGTGGTCCGAGGGGTGCATGTGTCCGCTCGCCTGGTTAGGAGGATGTAGGCGATAAGAAGTGCACCATCGACGTTGTTGCGCGCGTCGTGGCGGGGACGCCCGTGTGCACTACAGAAAAAAGACACATCCGTGACATTTTGGGCCGAACAAATTTTTTTTCTGTCATACATATGACACTTCTATGACGATAATTGTGACAAAACCCGTATCATCATAGATGTGGTGGGCTCCTACTTCTATGACAAAAAATCATGACAGAAAATGGGCTTTTCGTCCTGGGCGGGCCGGAGACGTAGCTGCATGACATTCTTTGGGTCGTCCATGACGGAAAAAACCATGGTAGAAATGAGGGGGAGGAAAATTTCGGAGAGTTCCCTTCTGGCGGGGAGGTCGGGGCCGAAGCGATCGCGCTTTCTCGTACTGCGTCTGCTGCGTGTGTGTGGCGTTGGCTCTAATCAACCCGAGCAAGGCGTTGGGCTCTAATCAACCCGAGCGATTGCTGCGCAGCTATGCGTTCTCGAACCCGAGCGATCGATCGATGGCTGTTAATCGAACCCAATCGAAGCGATTCTTCGCCATCGCTGCTAGCGAAGCCGATCGATGCTGCCTCAGGATGAACAGTGGCGCTATGGGGGGTTTTGATGAACAGTGAGCGGTGGTGTTTCCTCTGGATGAACAGGACCCCGTGGTGTGGTGGAGGGTTGGATGAACAGTAAACGGTGGAGGGGTGCCCGTGGAGGGGTGGTTGAACAGGACCCCGTGGTGTGGAGGGAAGGATGAGCAGTAAACGGTGGAGGAGTGCTTGAACAGTAGCCGGTGGAGTAGCGCACGGTGGAGGCTAGATGAACAGGAGCCCGTGGAGGCTGGATGAGGTCGACGGTAGCCCGTGGAGGCTGGAGGAGGTCGACGGTGGAGATGAACAGATCCGTGGAGTCCTGCTTTGCGATCGCCACACCCTCCCGATGAACAGGACCCCCGTTTCGACCGTAGGAGGTCCGTTTCGTCCGTTTTGCGGTACGCCACACCCCTCCCGATCAACAGGAGGTTCGTTTCCTCCGTTTTGCGGTACGCCACACCCCTCCCGATCAATAGGACCCCCGTTTCGACCGTAGGAGGTCCGTTTCCTTCGTTCTGCGGTGCGCCAGGCCTCGTTTCCATTGCCTGTTCCGTCCAAGCCCTCCCGATGAACACGACCACGCATTCCGTTCCGACCCAGCCGGTTGGCTCCCACGCGTTCCGTTGCCTCCCGATGAACACGACGCATTTCGTTGCCTCCTGATGAACACGACGCATTTCGTTGCCTCCCGATGAACACGACGCATTCCGTTGCCTCCCCATGAACACGACCCATTCCATTGCCTCCCCATGAACACGACGACGACGTTGTTTCTCCGCTCTGACCCAGCCATGTACACGAGCCCTCGCCGTACGTATGCGCGAGTAGGCGTTCGAGACCCCGCCCGTATGTACACATACGTGGCCGTATTTTCTTTGTTGTACCCTAGCCACTGTACGTACGTGTACATGCTACGCGCACGCCTCTATTACGACACGTGCGCGCCTCTACATCCACCAGTATATATGTACGTACACGTTCGCGACCAGGATGACAACGCTACGTACGCTTCGACCAGATGGGTCCCAGCAGTCAGGGGGCGAATCGTTTTTTTTTTTGCCCGGACGCACTTCCTTGCATGCGAAGATGTAGCTGGTGGGTCCCATCACCGTCGGCGAATCATTTTTTTTGCCCGGACGCACTTTCTTGTGTGCGAAGATTTAGCTGGTGGGTCCCAGCAGTCAGGGGGAAACGTTTTTTCGTGAAATACAGTGGCCCGTCTGGTGGGTCCCAGCTGTCAGGTGGAGGAATCATTATTTTCCGCGTAATAAGGAGGCACTTCCTTGCTGCGGCCGTGGACCCACTGTCGGCCTCTCCACGTCTGATCCACGCTCGATGGAAGTCGCTCCTTGACCACGTTGACCACGCCGCGCCGAGAGCACCAGGGTGGTGGACGACGGTGAGGCCTAGGAAGGGGACGACGCGGAGCCGGGGAAGACGCGGCAGTGGAAGCCCGTGCGGAGAGGAGAACGAGGGTTCACTGGTTCGGCTGCGGTGTGAGGCTGCCGTCGCCGCAGGGCCTGGCCAGCAGTGGGAATAGTAGGGGCGGTGAGGCCTCCGCGGCAGCACATCGGGCCACGGGAGGCAGGAGCATGCGGCAAGACCGGCGCTGCTTTGGGCGGCTGGAGCAAGAAGACCAGAGGTTGAATAAGCACTACGGCCGTTGGATGGACATCGTACGGTCAGTCGAGCTAGAACCGTGCATATTGACTAAGTTGACAAAGCCCTTCGTCCCCGTCAACTTAGTAGGCCCACTATACTGGGTCCTAGCTAGAGTATTCATTTTTTTGTGCGTAATAAGGAGGCACTTCCTTGCATGCGAAGATATAGCTGGTTCCGAGCTGTCAGCGGCGGTAACATTTTTTCGCGAAATACAGAGGCCCTTTCGATGGGTCCCAGATGTCAGGTGGAGGAATCATTATTTTGCGCATAATAAGGAGGCATTTTCTTGCGTGCGGCCGTGGACCCAGCTGTCAGCCTCTCCATGTACAGTCCACTTCAGATGCATGTCGGTCGTTGACCACGTTGACCACGTGACGCCGAGAGCACCAGGGCGGTGGACGACGGCGAGGCCTAGGAAGGGAACGACACGGAGGCAGGGAAGACTCGGTAGTTGTTTCCCACGCGAGGGGAGTACGACCGTCGAGGGTTTATCGTTCGTCTGCCGTCACGGAGAATAACAACAGGTGTGGGTGAGTAGAGGGATGGCTAGGCCAGCGATGGGAGTACGGTGGGACGGTGAGGCCTACGCGGCAACACAGCCGGCGGCGGGAAGGAGGGAGCAGGTAGTCCCACCGACGCTTGTTTGAGCGGCTGGAGTAGGAAGAGCAGAGATTGAAGAAGCACGACGGCCGTTGGATGGACATCCAACAGTATACAGGCCATCTGTGGAAAGCCTCATATCTGTGGAAAACAGCATACAGCCCATCTGCCATTATTTCAAATAATTTACAACCCATTTGCTAATTCTTACGGGTTTTTTGGAGCCCATATTCTTTTTGTTAGCATTACATCCCATATTGTGGCCACGGTTAAAAAATTATACGAAATTTTGCATATGTCGGTGCGGTCTGAACTATTTTTAATCCCGAAATTTTGAGTCACATTCAGACTGATTTTAAAAATAAATGTATATCAATATAAAATCCAATAAATTGTCCACGCAGAAAAATCAATGCAATTTAAAATCTCGAAATGAAAAAAAGATATTTGAAACTAATTGCCGGTTTGATGTGTTTTAAAAATGCACAGCCCATTTCCCATTACTGATAGGCCATTTTCTCGGCCAGCCGAATGAAGCTCTCCTCGTCTTGAAAGATTTGCAGCCCAACAGGCGTGATAAAGCGACTTACTTGACAAATCACAAAAAAACTGGGCTAGCCATTTTCGTAAAAGAAAAAAAAACTATCTTGGCTGGTATGTGGTAAACATAAAAGAAAAGGCTGTCTAGACAGGCCAGAGTGTCCCGCACAGCCTAGTTGACACTCTGCCTGTCTCAAAAACAAATTAGATAAATACCACTCCAATTATGGCGATTCATAAAATGCCACTGCAATTTCCAAACTTTGAAAAATGCCACGCAATTTTGCAAACTTTGAAAACGCCATGCAGTTTGCAAACTTTGAAAACGCCACTCCGGACTTGAAAAATGCCACTAGAAATAGCATGAAATGGAAATTTTCAAAGTTAGGAAATTGCAGTGGCATTTCTCGGATACACCAGATTTGGAGTGGCATTTATCAAATTAACCCAAAACAAAAATAATCTGGCGAGCTCTTTGGGTCCCTCGTGTCACCGCTCGTTGTGCAATTCTCTCATTTATTGACTATGTTGACAATGGCATGGGACCCAGATGTCAGAAATCCACTAGGAGGAGCCATTTTTTTATTGGCTTGAAATAAGGAGGCACTTGCTTGCTGTCACGCCCAATATGCGACCCTATCCAAAAGGAACTCGACGGTCCCACCAAGGATAGACCCGCATATTGAAACGCTTTTGCAAGGTGGATATCATTACGTCAACATTACATAATATATGGGGATACATACATAAGGCACAACTGCCACAAGAATACATCAACATCATATACAAGATCAACATCCCACTACGATGAAACATAAACGAAACTCAAACAATATCCACCACTAGCCCAGCCAGGCTGCCGACAGAACCTATCCCCTGATCAAAGAAGAAGTAGAAGAAGTAGAAGAAGAACTCCACACAAGCAAACATCGCTCTCGCGTCATGATCATCGGATAACCTGTACCTGCAATTGGTGGTGTAGTAATCTGTGAGCCACAAGGACTCAGCAATCCCATTACCATGGGTATCAAGACTAACAAAGCTTAAAGGGAAAGGAAGGGGTAAAGTGGTGAGGTTGCAGCAGCGACTAAGCATATATGGTGGCTAACATACATAAATGAGAGCGAGAAGAGAAACAAAGGAACGGTCGTCAACTAGTAATGATCAAGAAGTGATCCTGAACTCCTGCCTCGTCAAACATAACCCGAAACCGTGTTCTCCTCTCGATCAACCCGAAAAAGAGACATTCACGATTACGCTTTACGGTGGTGTATTTTAGAAGAGTTTGCTTCAAGTTTACTACAACGGATATTAACAAATTCCATCGCCACATAACCGTGGGCACGGCTCTCGAAAGTTTATACCCTGCAGGGTGTCCCAACTTAGCCCATGATAAGCTCTCGCGATCAACGAAGGATATTCCTTCTCCCGGAAGACCCGATCAGTCTCGAATCCGGCTACAAGACATTTCGACAAAGAATAAAACAAGACCAACAAAGCCGCCGGATGTGCCGACAAATCCTGATAGGAGTCGCACGTACCTCGGTCTCGAGGCACACCGGATAAGTCAGCCTCGAGTAAAACCAGCCCTTGAGTTGCCCGTGGTGGCCCCCGATCTGCTCGGTTCGGACCAACACTCGAAGGAGCACTGGCCCGGGGGGGGGGGGCTAAAATAAAGATGACCCTCGGGCTCCGGAAACCCAAGGGAAAAAGGGGTATAGGCAGGCAAATGGTAAAACCAATGTTGGGCCTTGCTGGAGGAGTCTTATTCAAAGCGAACTGTCAAGGGGGTCCCATAAATCACCCGACCGCGTTAGGGACGCAAAATCCGGGAACATAACACCGATATGACGGAAACTAGGGCGGCAAGAGTGGAACAAAACACCAGGCATAAGGCCGAGCCTTCCACCCTTTACCAAGTATATAGATGCATTAATAATATAAGATATATTGTGATATCCCAACAAGTAAACATGTTCCAACAAGGAACAACATCTCCATGTTCAACAAGGAACAAACTTCATCTTCACCTGCAACTAACAACGCTATAAGAGGGCTGAGCAAAGCGGTAACATAGCCAAACAACGGTTTGCTAGGAAGGGTAACAAAGGTTAGAGGCGACATGGCAATTTGGGAGGCTTGAGCAGCAAGTGATAGGTAGCGCAGCATAGCGAAAGAACGAAGCAACTAGCATAGCAATGATAGTAGTGAGATCCAGGTAGCGGTCATCTTGCCTGAAATCCCGCAAGGAAGAAGAACGAGTCCATGAAGAAGACGAGCGGATGAAGCCGAACCAAGCGTGACGAACGAATCCTCACGATCGCAACGAAACAGAACTAACAAGAAGAAGCACACAACATAGTAAACACACCACACATGAACAAGGCATGATGCACAACAAGCATGATGCATGACAAGACTACATGAAGCTACTCATGGCAAGAGATGATGCAAACAAGAACAACACATCAAGGCAAGTTTAAATGAGGCCGGGAACAACATAGAACAATTCCGGTAAGTCCTCATATGCAAATTTCGAAATTGGTCCAGATCTGAATAAACCTTATGTTCAAGTTGTTTAAACAGCAAGTTAATATGAACCATGATGATCTACACGAAATTCTAGTCAAGTTACATATAAAGTTCATTTAATTCGGAGCTACGGCCTAGAAGATATGAGCAAAACAAGATAATCATGGCATTGGTGCAAAATGCATACAAACATCAAGCAAACACCTCAAAACATGGATGCAACATGATAATATGAAACTACATGCAAAATCAAGCAAGTTTCATATAGAGCACACTCAAAACGGAGCAACGGTTCAACACATACACCCTATACAAGATATGACAACAATCTGTCCAAAACAGCAACTAGGCATATTGCAAGCATCAAAACAACATGCTACAGCAGCTCAACATAAAAACAAAAGGCATGGGCATGATTTACAGGTAAAGCATTACAAAACATGAACACTGAGCCATCTCCAGAAACAACTAGAACATGCTCAAAATGACATGGCAAGATTGCAACTAATAACAGTTTCAGGCATTGGCAGAAATAACATCAGGTTGCAATGTTTAGAGCTATCAAACAACATGTTGCAGGAACTTATAATAGAAAAACAAGGCATGGCATGAATCTACTCAAAGCATAGAACAAAAGTCCTTTACTGACCATAAGCCAAAAAGGATCACAAGATATGATGGCACCCACGTAAACATGGCAAGTTATATTACAGATTTAAACATGGCAGGAACAACGACAAGTAGGCATGTTGGTGAGCTTGAACCACTCACCATAGAGCAATACATGGCATGGCAAGGCAACCAACAGTAAGAAGACATGGCATAGAAGCTATACATGTCAAGAACAACAACATAGCATGCAAGGATCAACCACAACAACCTTGGCAAAATTGAATAACATGTAAACAATCTGCCAGGAAACATTTTATAGCAAAAGTAGAGCTCGATTGACTCAAGCTATGGCACTCCATAATTGCAAACAAGGGCAAGGATGGATAGAGAAAGACATGTTTAACAAAACATCCTTACTGAAGTATCTCAAAATATGCATGGATCTCTTGGTAGCATCAAGTTAACATGGCATCAAAATATCAGCAAAACAGGGCTGAAATCAGCAACATCAAGACACCTAGTTTGCATGCTTGTGCTAGTCACCACATTGATCACAAAAATACATGGCATATACCCCTGGAAAGATGGCATGGCATATTACAAAACACATGTAGGACTCAAGATCATAGGATGCACACATCAATCATGGCAAAAATGACAAAAGTGCATGTTCTGATAAAAATCAGAAACTAACATCACATAGCACTCTTCTAACAGCATTTCGGGCATCAAGATGAGCTCAAATGAAAATGATGCAATGAGATGAAATGATCTACTCTTCGATACGAACATTTTGACATATTATACGCGCAAAACGGAGCTACGATGACAGAGTTATGATGCAACGAAAATGCATGAAAATAATCACAAACTCGGGGACTTGGCCAAAATAACTGAGGTACTCCAGAAGAATGAAAAAAACGAAAAGGTTGAGCCAACAATGAAATGATTTGAAATCGATCTTGAAAAGGCATCTGACTGATGAAATTCATTCTTACATCAGACTTGAAAAGAATTGAGAATAACTCCGAGGAAATTAGAAGAGTCAGGTAAGATCCTGGGAAAAACCTGTGGGTTAGGGCCCACTAAAAAGAAAAACACCGTTGGAAAGGGATGTTGAACAGATAGATGATGCACCGGAAGAACTGGAATATTTGAATGAGGTGACAGCCTCGAATTAATTGGAACACAGACGAATCTCCTGAGATGACTTAAACACTCCGGAAGGATAAACTGGCGAGAGACGAACGAGCAAGGAGAACACTACGAGGAAAAGAGTATGATAAACCGAAAAACTTGAATTGAGTGCACCGGAAAAAGAAAGGGATGAAGAATGACGAACAAAAGAGAAATTCACCGGTTAAAATAATTGAGGGAAGACTGAAGAGACTCCGTAAGAATGAAATTGATGGTCGAAACAGACTCAAACTCCGGGAAGAAAAAGGGTGGGAGGGCGGGAAAACAACGGCAACTTGGCAGGGGAAAACGACGAATATCTTGAAGAGAAAAACACCGGTTGAAATCATTGAGGAAAGAAAGCAAAAGACTTCGCACGAGTAGGATGGATACTCGATTACGGACTCCGGTTCCGAGAAGAAGAAGGGAGGGCGGGTGGAAAAAAACAACTGAGGATTGAACTCAAAGATGAAGAGGCTCGAGTCGACTTGACGAGAAATGCACCGGACAAAAGAGCTGAGGAACAACTACCGGAAAACCAACTGCGTGAACCTAAAGAAAAATTTTGAAGGGGAAGAGGAGTAATTCAAAACACCTACGTCAAGATTCCTGACCAGAGCGACGAAGGGGCTGAGGAGTAAAAAGAATTCCTACTCTCCGATATAACTAGACTTAGAAAAAAGTTTTTCTAGACTCAACATCGGCCAAACTACACGATCAATCAAGGGGGCTCCTAGGGTCGGTCGAGGCTCTGATACCAACTTGTCACGCCCAATATGCGACCCTATCCAAAAGGAACTCGACGGTCCCACCAAGGATAGACCTGCATATTGAAACGCTTTTGCAAGGTGGATATCATTACATCAACATTACATAATATATGGGGATACATACATAAGGCACAACTGCCACAAGAATACATCAACATCATATACAAGATCAGCATCCGACTACGGATGAAACATAAACAGAAACTCAAACAATATCCACCACCTGCTAGCCAGATGCCGACACGGAACCTATCCCCGATCAAAGAAGAAGCGGAAGAAGAACTCCACACAAGCAAACATCGCTCTCGCGTCATGATCATCGGATAACCTGTACACAATCTGGTGGTGTAGTAATCTGTGAGCCATGAGGACTCAAAGATCCCATTACCATGGGTATCAAGACTAGCAAAGCTTAAAGGGAAAGGAAGGGGTAAAGTGGTGAGGTTGCAGCAGCGACTAAGCATATATGGTGACTAACATACGCAAATGAGGCGAGAAGAGAAACAAAGGCAGTCGTCAACTAGTAATGATCAAGAAGTGATCACGAACTCCTACCTCGTCAAACATAACCCGAAACCGTGTTCTCCTCTCGATCAACCCGAAAAGAGACACTCACGATTACGCACACGGTTGGTGTATTTTAGAAGAGTTTGCTTCAAGTTTACTACAACCGGATATTAACAAATTCCCATCTGCCACATAACAGCGGGCACGGCTCTCGAAAGTTTATACCTGCAGGGTGTCCCAACAGCCCATGATAAGCTCTCGCGATCAACGAAGGATATTCCTTCTCCCGGGAAGACCGATCGATCTCGGAATCCGGCTACAAGACATTCGACAGCAATAAAACAAGACCAGCAAAGCCGCCGGATGTGCCGACAAATCCTGATAGGAGTCGCACGTACCTCGGTCTCGGGGCACACCGGATAAGTCAGCCTCTGAGTAAAACCAGCCCTCGAGTTGCCCGTGGTGGCCCATGATCTGCTCGGTTCGGACCAACACTCGAAGGAGCACCGGCCCGGGGCTAAAATAAAGATGACCCTCGGGCTCCGAAACCCAAGGAAAAAAGGGGTATAGGTGAGGCAAATGGTAAAACCAATGTTGGGCCTTCTTTGGAGGAGTCTTATTCAAAGCGAACTGTCAAGGGGTCCCATAAATCACCCGACCGCGTTAGGGACGCAAAATCCGGGAACATAACACCGATATGACGGAAACTAGGGCGGCAAGAGTGGAACAAAACACCAGGCATAAGGCCGAGCCTTCCACCCTTTACCAAGTATATAGATGCATTAATAATATAAGATATATTGTGATATCCCAACAAGTAAACATGTTCCAACAAGGAACAACATCTCCATGTTCCAACAAGGAACAAACTTCATCTTCACCTGCAACTAACAACGCTATAAGAGGGGCTGAGCAAAGCGGTAACATAGCCAAACAACGGTTTGCTATGAAGGGTAACAAAGGTTAGAGGCTGACATGGCAATTTGGGAGGCTTGAGCAGCAAGTGATAGGTAGCGCAGCATAGCGAAAGAACGAAGCAACTAGCATAGCAATGATAGTAGTGAGATCCAGGGTAGCGGTCATCTTGCCTGAAATCCCGCAAGGAAGAAGAACGAGTCCATGAAGAAGACGAACGGATGAAGCCGAACCAAGCGTGAGCGAGCGAATCCTCACGATCGCAGCGAACAGGAACTAACAAGAAGAAGCACACAACATAGTAAACACACCACACATGAACAAGGCATGATGCACAACAAGCATGATGCATGACAAGACTACATGAAGCTACTCATGGCAAGAGATGATGCAAACAAGAACAACACATCAAGGCAAGTTTAAATGAGGCCGGGAACAACATAGAACAATTCCGGTAAGTCCTCATATGCAAATTTCGAAATTGGTCCAGATCTGAATAAACCTTATGTTCACGTTGTTTAAACAGCAAGTTAATATGCACCACGATGATCTACACGAAATTCTAGTCAAGTTACATATAAAGTTCATTTAATTCGGAGCTACGGCCTAGAAGATATGAGCAAAACAAGATAATCATGGCATTGATGCAAAATGCATACAAACATCAAGCAAACACCTCAAAACATGGATGCAACATGATAATATGAAACTACATGCAAAATCAAGCAAGTTTCATATAGAGCACACTCAAAAGCGAACAGCGGTTCAACACATACACCCTATACAAGATATGACAACAATCTGTCCAAAACAGCAACTAGGCATATTGCAAGCATCAAAACAACATGCTACAGCAGCTCAACATAAAAACAAAAGGCATGGGCATGATGTACAGGAAAAGCATTACAAAACATGAACACTGAGCCATCTCCGAAACAACTAGAACATGCTCAAAATGACATGGCAAGATTGCAACTAATAACAGTTTAGGCATTGGCGAAATAACATCAGGTTGCAATGTTTAGAGCTATCAAACAACATGTTACAGGAACTTATAATAGCAAAACGAAGGCATGGCATGAATCTACTCAAAGCATAGAACAAAAGTCCTTTACTGACCATAAGCCAAAAGGATCACAAGATATGATGGCACCCACGTAAACATGGCAAGTTATATTACAGATTTAAACATGGCAGGAACAACGACAAGTAGGCATGTTGGTGAGCTTGAACCACTCACCACAGAGCAATACATGGCATGGCAAGGCAACCAACAGTAAGAAGACATGGCATAGAAGCTATACATGGCAAGAACAACAACATAGCATGCAAGGATCAACCACAACAACCTTGGCAAAATTGAATAACAAGTAAACAATCTGCCAGGAAACATTTTATAGCAAAAGTAGAGCTCGATTGACTCAAGCTATGGCACTCCATAATTGCAAACAAGGGCATGGATGGATAGATCAAGACATTTTTAACAAAACATCCTTACTGAAGTATCTCAAAATATGCATGGATCTCTTGGTAGCATCAAGTTAACATGGCATCAAAATATTAGCAAAACAGGGCTGAAATCAGCAACATCAAGACACCTAGTTTGCATGCTTGTGCTAGTCACCACATATATCACAAAAATACATGGCATATACCCCTGGAAAGATGGCATGGCATATTACAAAACACATGTAGGACTCAAGATCATAGGATGCACACATCAATCATGGCAAAAATGACAAAGTGCATGTTCGATAAAATCAGAAACTAACATCACATAGCACTCTTCTAACAGCATTTCGGGCATAAAGATGAGCTCAAATGAAAATGATGCAATGAGATGAAATGATCTACTCTTGAGGCGAACATTTTGACATATTATACGCATAAAACGCAGACTACGATGACAGTTATGATGCAACGAAAATGCATGAAAATAATCACAAACTCAGGGACTTGGTGAAATCTCGGAGGGGGAAAAGTCAACCTCGGCGGGTGGCGGAATCTCGCCGGAGATCGGCGCGGAGATGCAGTATAGGCGGCCGGGAGGAAGGAGGCCGCGGAGATGGGGCCGGCCGGATCCGGTCTTGAGGCGCCGAGGGGCGCCGGATCCGGCGCGGCGGAGGGGGCTCGCCGGCCCGAGCGGCTGCTGGCGAGGAAAGGCGCTGGCGGGGAGCTGCCGGGCGGCGGCCGAGGTGCTGGGCGGCGATTGAGGCGGGCGGCGGAGGGACCCGAGCCAGGAGGCGCAAAGGCGGCGAAGGGCGAGGCAGAAGCGGCCGGCGGCGGCGAGCCGCCGAGCTCGGCGACTCGCCGCCGGAGGCGAAGCGCGGCGGAGTCCGGTCACCGCGGGAGGAGCCGGCGGCGGAGCTTCGGGCTGGAGCGGGCCAGCGGCGGCGGAACTGGGCCGGGCGGGCCCGCGATGGCTTCCCCGCCGCGCGCGGGGAGGCGGCGGTGGGCGTGGGGTGATGTGGCGGCGGCGGTTGGCGAGGCGCGGCGGCTGGCGACGTGTCCGCGCCCATTGGCCGGCGGCGTGGCTGGCTGGGCGTGTCCGGCCGAAGCGAACAGCGTCCGGCGGCGGAGAGGGAAAAGCTAGGGTTTCGAAGGGAAAATGATCCGAAAATGGAGAGGGGGAGACGTATTTATAGGTAGAGGGAGCTAGGAGAGTCCAAATGAGGTGCGGTTTTCGCCCACACGATCGTGATCGAACGACCGAGAGCATGGAGGGGAGTTTGGTGGGTTTTGGGCCACTTTGGAAGGGGTGTTGGGCTGCAATACAAAAGAGGCTTCTGCGGTTACCCGGTTAACCGTTGGAGTACCAAACGACCTCCAAATGGCACGAAACTTGACAGGCGGTCTACCGGTGCTATACCAAGGCCGCTTGACAAACCTCGGGGCATTCCGAGACCGTTTAACACCCGCACATGAAAATAGGTAAAAGGGGGCGCCGGGAGACATAGGAGTGCCGGATTGCAAAACGGACAACGGGGAAAATGCTCGGATGCATGAGACGAACACGTATGCAAAATGAAATGCACATGATGACATGATATGAAATGCAGATGACGACATGGCAAAGTGCAACACGCAAGCAAATGACAGGGCAAAGACGGCGAATAACAGGCGGACACCTGGCGCATCGAATCCGGGGCGTTACAACACTCCTCCACTAACAAGAGATCTCGTCCCGGGATCTTAGGACCGAGACGGAAGAGAAAAGGGGTGAGGTGAAACAAAAACTCAAGAGAAGAAGCAAAGAATCGAGAGCACTCGAGAAGAAGGGAGGAGCGACGAGAATGACAAGAATCAAACACTCACGGAATCATGATAGACTATGAAACAGCTCGTTCTAACCGGAATGGTTAGAATGGAAAAAGAAACGAATAAGACTGAAAGGATTTAGGTAGCACTCCAGCTGAAACATGGAGGAATAGAACTTGAACTTGAAAGGATGGAATGATACTTGATGAAGACATGACACAAAACCTCCGGAGGAATTGAAATAGAATGAAAAGAACTTAGAAGGAAGGATTGAGTGGAGTTGTTGAGAAAATCAACAACGACAGAATAAGCTTGTTGTGGACTTATGGAAAACATCTCGAAATTAATGAGGTGATAACCGGCCACAAGCGGAAAAGATTGAATAGCTGAGGAGAACGAAGAAATGCAAAACTCCAATTCTAAAGAACACGGAGAATTAATTACATTTAGAGATGCAAGAAGAAAAGATATTTGAACTCCGCCAACAAAATCTTGATGAACTCTTGAAGAATGAATTAAATCATGAAGAACCACCATGAAGAACTCCCGTAACAAAAGGATGAATGAATAGATGAGCGTTGCGATGATTCCGATGGAGGTTCCGACGAAATGGCCGAGGAAACTGAACTCCGGATAAGAAAAGATGAAAACACTTGGAACTAGAATTTATTTCTCAAAAACAAACTCCGAAGGAAGGAATTAATCCACTTGAGGAAATAAGAATAAGATTTATTGTATGCTTATCCTCCACCAATTAAATTGATGAGAAGCAATGGATTTTACATACTACTTATTCTTCTTGAAAAGGATTAAGAAGATATAGCGCAAACTTGAGAAGGTCTTCATGAACCACGGTAGGTTGAAAAGAACGAATGGATTAATATGATAATCAAAGAAAAGAATCTTGAGCGAACCACCGTAAGAAATCAAGAATGGTGATGAAAGAGAATGAATCGCCGGAAGACTTAGAAAAGCACGTTGATACTTGAGGGAATTTAGATACAAGAGAATGAAGAGATCACGAGCGATTAAGGGACACTTGAGCGAAGCACGGAAGAATATTGAGATGAACAAAGCTGAAAACTTGGAGCGAAGAAATCTTCGAAATGGAGGCCTCCGGATAAGCGGAACAGAAAAAGCAAACTCTGAAATACTCGGATGGATGAAAAGAATTGCACGATGGAAAACAATTAGATAGGATAACATCAAGCTATTACCATGAATCTCCGGGAGAACGGACAAGATTTAAGAGAAATTCTACTTCGGTCTTCAAATGATGACGAGAAACACTACCAAAATAACTGAGGTACTCCAGAAGAATGAAAAAAACGAAAAGGTTGAGCCAACAATGAAATGATTTGAAATCGATCTTGAAAAGGCATCTGACTGATGAAATTCATTCTTACGTCAGACTTGAAAAGAATTGAGAATAACTCCGAGGAAATTAGAAGAGTCAGGTAAGATCCTGGGAAAAACCTGTGGGTTAGGGCCCACTAAAAAGAAAAACACCGTTGGAAAGGGATGTTGAACAGATAGATGATGCACCGGAAGAACTGGAATATTTGAATGAGGTGACAGCCTCGAATTAATTGGAACACAGACGAATCTCCTGAGATGACTTAAACACTCCGGAAGGATAAACTGGCGAGAGACGAACGAGCAAGGAGAACACTACGAGGAAAAGAGTATGATAAACCGAAAAACTTGAATTGAGTGCACCGGAAAAAGAAAGGGATGAAGAATGACGAACAAAGAGAAATTCACGGTTAAAATAATTGAGGAAGGCGAAGAGACTCCACAGAATGAAATTGATGGTGAAACAGACTCAAACTCCGGGAAGAAAAAGGGTGGGAGGCGGAAAACAAAGGCAACTTGGCAGGGGAAAACGACGAATATCTTGAAGAGAAAAACACCGGTTGAAATCATTGAGGAAAGAAAGCAAAAGACTTCGCACGAGTAGGATGGATACTCGATTACGGACTCCGGTTCCGAGAAGAAGAAGGGAGGGCGGGTGGAAAAAAAACAACTGAGGATTGAACTCAAAGATGAAGAGGCTCGAGTCGACTTGACGAGAAATGCACCGGACAAAAGAGCTGAGGAACAACTACCGGAAAACCAACTGCGTGAACCTAAAGAAAAATTTTGAAGGGGAAGAGGAGTAATTCAAAACACCTACGTCAAGATTCCTGAACAGAGCGACGAAGGGGCTGAGGAGTAAAAAGAATTCCTACTCTCCGATATAACTAGACTTAGAAAAAAGTTTTTCTAGACTCAACATCGGCCAAACTACACGATCAATCAAGGGGGCTCCTAGGGTCGGTCGAGGCTCTGATACCAACTTGTCACGCCCAATATGCGACCCTATCCAAAAGGAACTCGACGGTCCCACCAAGGATAGACCTGCATATTGAAACGCTTTTGCAAGGTGGATATCATTACATCAACATTACATAATATATGGGGATACATACATAAGGCACAACTGCCACAAGAATACATCAACATCATATACAAGATCAGCATCCGACTACGGATGAAACATAAACAGAAACTCAAACAATATCCACCCTGCTAGCCCAGACTGCCGACCTGGAACCTATCCCCTGATCAAAGAAGAAGCAGAAGAAGAACTCCACACAAGCAAACATCGCTCTCGCGTCATGATCATCGGATAACCAGTACCTGCAACTGGTGGTGTAGTAATCTGTGAGCCATGAGGACTCAGCAATCCCATTACCATGGGTATCAAGACTAGCAAAGCTTAAAGGGAAAGGAAGGGGTAAAGTGGTGAGGTTGCAGCAGCGACTAAGCATATATGGTGACTAACATACGCAAATGAGAGCGAGAAGAGAAACAAAGGCACGGTCGTCAACTAGTAATGATCAAGAAGTGATCCGAACTCCTACTTCGTCAAACATAACCCGAAACCGTGTTCTCCTCTCGATCAACCCGAAAAGAGACACTCACGATTCACGCTACGGTTGGTGTATTTTAGAAGAGTTTGCTTCAAGTTTACTACAACGGATATTAACAAATTCCCATCGCCACATAACCGCAGGCACGGCTCTCGAAAGTTTATACCTGCGGGGTGTCCCAACAAGCCCATGATAAGCTCTCGCGATCAACGAAGGATATTCCTTCTCCCGGAAGACCCGATCAGTCTCGGAATCCGGCTACAAGACATTCGACAGCAATAAAACAAGACCAGCAAAGCCGCCGGATGTGCCGACAAATCCTGATAGGAGTCATGACGTATCTCGGTCTCGAGGCACACCGGATAAGTCAGCCTCTGAGTAAAACCAGCCCTCGAGTTGCCCGTGGTGGCCCCGCAGTCTGCTTTCGGTTCGGACCAACACTCGAAGGAGCACCGGCCGGGGGCTAAAATAAAGATGACCCTCGGGCTCCGAAACCCAAGGGAAAAAGGGGTATAGGTGAGGCAAATGGTAAAACCAATGTTGGGCCTTCTTTGGAGGAGTCTTATTCAAAGCGAACTGTCAAGGGGTCCCATAAATCACCCGACCGCGTTAGGGACGCAAAATCCAGGAACATAACACCGATATGACGGAAACTAGGCGGCAAGAGTGGAACAAAACACCAGGCATAAGGCCGAGCCTTCCACCCTTTACCAAGTATATAGATGCATTAATAATATAAGATATATTGTGATATCCCAACAAGTAAACATGTTCCAACAAGGAACAACATCTCCATGTTCAACAAGGAACAAACTTCATCTTCACCTGCAACTAACAACGCTATAAGAGGGCTGAGCAAAGCGGTAACATAGCCAAACAACGGTTTGCTATGAAGGGTAACAAAGGTTAGAGGCGACATGGCAATTTGGGAGGCTTGAGCAGCAAGTGATAGGTAGCGCAGCATAGCGAAAGAACGAAGCAACTAGCATAGCAATGATAGTAGTGAGATCCAGGGTAGCGGTCATCTTGCCTGAAATCCCGCAAGGAAGAAGAACGAGTCCATGAAGAAGACGAGCGGATGAAGCCGAACCAAGCGTGACGAGCGAATCCTCACGATCGCAACAAACAGGAACTAACAAGAAGAAGCACACAACATAGTAAACACACCACACATGAACAAGGCATGATGCACAACAAGCATGATGCATGACAAGACTACATGAAGCTACTCATGGCAAGAGATGATGCAAACAAGAACAACACATCAAGGCAAGTTTAAATGAGGCCGGGAACAACATAGAACAATTCCGGTAAGTCCTCATATGCAAATTTCGAAATTGGTCCAGATCTGAATAAACCTTATGTTCACGTTGTTTAAACAGCAAGTTAATATGCACCATGATGATCTACACGAAATTCTAGTCAAGTTACATATAAAGTTCATTTAATTCGGAGCTACGGCCTAGAAGATATGAGCAAAACAAGATAATCATGGCATTGATGCAAAATGCATACAAACATCAAGCAAACACCTCAAAACATGGATGCAACATGATAATATGAAACTACATGCAAAATCAAGCAAGTTTCATATAGAGCACACTCAAAACGGAGCAACGGTTCAACACATACACCCTATACAAGATATGACAACAATCTGTCCAAAACAGCAACTAGGCATATTGCAAGCATCAAAACAACATGCTACAGCAGCTCAACATAAAAACAAAAGGCATGGGCATGATGTACAGGAAAAGCATTACAAAACATGAACACTGAGCCATCTCCAGAAACAACTAGAACATGCTCAAAATGACATGGCAAGATTGCAACTAATAACAGTTTCAGGCATTGGCAGAAATAACATCAGGTTGCAATGTTTAGAGCTATCAAACAACATGTTGCAGGAACTTATAATAGCAAAACAAGGCATGGCATGAATCTACTCAAAGCATAGAACAAAAGTCCTTTACTGACCATAAGCCAAAAAGGATCACAAGATATGATGGCACCCACGTAAACATGGCAAGTTATATTACAGATTTAAACATGGCAGGAACAACGACAAGTAGGCATGTTGGTGAGCTTGAACCACTCACCACAGAGCAATACATGGCATGGCAAGGCAACCAACAGTAAGAAGACATGGCATAAAAGCTATACATGGCAAGAACAACAACATAGCATGCAAGGATCAACCACAACAACCTTGGCAAAATTGAATAACAAGTAAACAATCTGCCTGGAAACATTTTATAGCAAAAGTAGAGCTCGATTGACTCAAGCTATGGCACTCCATAATTGCAAACAAGGGCATGGATGGATAGATCAAGACATTTTTAACAAAACATCCTTACTGAGGTATCTCAAAATATGCATGGATCTCTTGGTAGCATCAAGTTAACATGGCATCAAAATATCAGCAAAACAGGGCTGAAATCAGCAACATCAAGACACCTAGTTTGCATGCTTGTGCTAGTCACCACATAGATCACAAAAATACATGGCATATACCCCTGGAAAGATGGCATGGCATATTACAAAACACATGTAGGACTCAAGATCATAGAATGCACACATCAATCATGGCAAAAATGACAAAAGTGCATGTTCTGATAAAAATCAGAAACTAACATCACATAGCACTCTTCTAACAGCATTTCGGGCATCAAGATGAGCTCAAATGAAAATGATGCAATGAGATGAAATGATCTACTCTTCGAGGCGAACATTTTGACATATTATACGCGCAAAACGGAGCTACGATGACAGAGTTATGATGCAACGAAAATGCATGAAAATAATCACAAACTCGGGGACTTGGTGAAATCTCAGAGGGGGGAAAAGTCAACCTCGGCGGGGTGGCCGGAATCTCGCCGGAGATCGGCGCCGGAGATGCGGTAGAGGCGGCCGGGGAGGAAGGGGAGGCCGCCGGAGATGGGGCCGGCCGGATCCGGTGCGGGCGGCGAGCGGGCGCCGGATCCGGCGCGGCGGAGGGGGGCTCGCTGCCCGGCCTGCCGCGGCGAGGAAGGCGCCAGCGGGCGCTGCCGGGCGGCGGCCGAGGCACCTGCGGGCGGCGGTTGAGGCGGGCGGCGGAGGGACCCGAGCCAGCAGGCGCAAAGCGGCGCGGGCGCGAGACAGGCGACCATGGTGGCGGGCGAGCTGCCGAAACTCCGGCGACTTCGGCCGGCGGGCGGGCGCGGGCGGAGTCCGTCACCGGCGGGAGGAGCTGGGCGGCGGAGCAGCTCGGGCTGGAGCGGGCCAGCGGCGGCGGAACTGGCCGGGCGGAGCCCGCGATGGGCTTCCGGGCGCGTGGTGGGAGGGCGGTGGGCGTGGGGTGGCGTGGCGGCGGCCGGTTGGCGAGGAGCGGCGGCGCTGGCGACGTGTCACGCGCCCATTGGCGGGCGGCGTGGCTGGCTGGGCGTGTCCGGCGGGCGAACGCGTCCGTGCGGAGAGGAAAAGCTAGGGTTTGAAGGAAAATGATCCGAAAATGGAGAGGGGAGACGTATTTATAGGTAGAGGGAGCTAGGAGAGTCCAAATGAGGTGCGGTTTCGCCCACGATCGTGATCGAACGACCGAGAGCATGGAGGGAGTTTGGTGGGTTTTGGGCCACTTTGGAAGGGTGTTGGGCTGCAATACAAAAGAGGCCTGCGGTTACCCTGTTAACCGTTGGAGTATAAAACGACCTCAAATGGCACGAAACTTGACAGGCGGTCTACCGGTGCTATACCAAGGCCGCTTGACAAACCTCGGGGCATTCGAGACCGTTTAACACCCGCACATGAAAATAGGTAAAAGGGGGCGCCGGGAGACATAGGAGTGCCGGATTGCAAAACGGACAACGGGGAAAATGCTCGGATGCATGAGACGAACACGTATGCAAACTGAAATGCACATGATGACATGATATGAAATGCAGATGACGACATGGCAAAGTGCAACACGCAAGCAAATGACAGGGCAAAGACGGCGAATAACAGGCGGACACCTGGCGCATCGAATCCGGGGCGTTACACTTGCGTACTGCCATGACCTTGGCGGGTCCCTGCTGTCATCCTCTCCACGTACAATCATCTCCTGATTGTGTACGCGTCAACTTGCTTGGCCCACAAGTCAGCCTCTAAACCCGTGTAGGACAAATACAACCCATTTAAAAAATAACAGCCCATTCCATACGTTCAAGCGGAAAGTTCAACATTGAGCAAAAAGTAACAGTCGATCCACATATAGAGTCTTGAACTTCCACGTTGACAACCATCATAGCCAAGATAACTATCTACTCCCACTAATACTCAAGTAGCGTAAAAGTACTAACTTACTCTTAGCTAACTAGACGATGTCGGCCGCCATCTGTGGTACACGCTAAACGCCGGCACCAGCGTCGTGCGCCTCGCCTCGGACTTGCAAGAGGTGCGATAGGGCGCGTTGCTTTCGCGTCGTTAGCCCTTTCCATGCCGGCGTGGTCCACGAAGCTTGGCTGGCGCGGAAACCCACTTGATGAGCTGGTAGTAAAATCGGCGTCGCGAACGCGTGCGTGCCCGACTGCCTCGGGGCTATTCTGGGCGCCGGCCTCCACGTGGTCGGCCCGATTCTTGGCGCTCTCGCTCGTGACTCAGGCGTTAGTGCTGCTGCTCCATGTCCCGCTGGCGGGCAAATCGGCGATCGCTGCTCCACCGCCAGCGATCGCGCTCAACAACTCCTGCTCCTCCGCCATGCGGTCGCGCTCAACAACTCCTCGATCTCTGCATTGCCATCTAAAGACAGATAGAATGCCTCCTCCCTCCGTCTACCTTCTGGTGAAAACCCGAACACTAGTTCCAGCGGTGACCGCCTCCGGCGTCACCTACCGCGGACGGGCGAGGGTATGGCGGACGTGGCGAGCGACGTCAGGCCGGTGGGGTTTATGAGGATATGGCGAGTTGGGTCATGGTGGCACCGGAGAAGGCCGGGAAATAGTACTTATAGGCGGAAGGTAGCGCGACGGTCATCGGAATTCAATGCATAATGGCTTAGCGCGCCAGCTTGCCGTGGAAAACTAGAGAAATTGAAATTATGACTGTGTCGTCCCGTCCCGTCTAGGTCGCACGCCGGCATGGCGGTCAAACGAGTGCACTCGAATCATCTCCCTCCTTGTCAATAATGATTCCACGGATTTAAAAAGCCCGCAACAATTAAAGCGTATCTTTTTTCGCATCAGTTAGCTGCCTTAATTACGGCCGGCTGCATGCGAGCACTCGAAATCGCTTCGCAGAGCGATCTGCGAAGCAGCATGCAACGAGTCACAGCCGAGGGCAAGCATGCAGCCACTTAAATCGCTGAAATTAATTAGGCTTAAACTTCTGCATGCCGTTAATTATTGACATGCCTTGGTCTTGCTACTTTGCTCACGGGACTAATAAACCCAGACGGAGGGAGTACCCTGGTTGGTGAGAGGTTTGAAATAAGCCCTGCAAACCGGAAAGGAGGTACTAGTACGTGCGTGATCCGCTATTTATTCGTGTAGGATCGAGTAGGTCGTTTCTTGAATTGAGCCCTGCAAACTGGAAAGGAGATAGTACGTGCGTGATCCGCTATTTATCCGTGTAGGATCGATAGTGTAGCTTGTCTGTTTCTTCAGAGGTAGGCATTTTTATCCGTGTAGGATCGATAGTGTAGCTTGTCAGTTTGTTCATAGGTAGGCATTTTTATTCAAAAAACTGCCACTTCGCATCTTGTGTCGCAAATAAAACTACCAGGAGCGCATTTTTAGGCTAGCTAGTGATTGATCAGTAACTTGTAAACACTGAGCGAACAGAAATAAGTAACTGTTAATGCATCTCAATGATTCACGGATCATATACAAATATGTTGCTCCAAAAGCAAAGATCAGCCACTTCGGATCTTGCGTCGCAACTAAAACTAACTAGTACGATTCCCATTCATAAGATCAACATGTTAATGCATCTCAATGATTCACATATCATATACAAATATGTAGCTCCAAAATCAAAGATCTAGAAAAAACATCTGTTCTTCCTACTAACATGGATGCTTCTCTTGGCCAACATTCAGTACAGACTGAAAGACAAATTTGTTTGTGAAGTCTACAATTCCTCTTGCAAACGTAAGTGGTTTCACCAACAGCTAGAACCATGAGAATGAACCACACATGATGGAGGAACATCCACTGCAATATGATTTGGTCTTCTCTCGATCACACCGCGAGACTATTTTCGGAGTACAAACTTTAACTTAGGCAAAATGATGCCCATTGTATAATCAGACCAAAGCAATGAAGCACCTAGTGTTGGCCAATAAATAGTACAGTACTACTTTTCTGCAGTCCATGAAGTGACTATCCAATCTTTCTGTGTATATTTTCAAATGGCACTGCATGCAGTGACTATACTATTCTTTTGTGCAGTTCAACCAAAATTGCGGACACTTTGTTTGTTTGACAAATAGCAACGGGCATACATCTCTGTCTGCACAAATATCAAGCAGCTAGTAAACATATACCACACCTTGTACTTTTGGTTTAAACATGTCTCTTCCGCTTAGCATCTGTCATGTTCTGCCTTTGGACAATCTGATCTGATTATGTTTCATACTGGACAATTTCATCTTGAATTGATTTGCTGGTTCATAGCAGAAATATAGCGCCTATTCTTCATCAGACCAAGGATATCCATGTTCGTAGTGATGGAAGAGGTGAAATCGATACAACCGAAATTGAGCATCCAATCATTGAATCTTGTCCTGCACCTCCAATGTAGGTCCAACCTGCCAATAAATTCACATGTGAATCATTAGTATTACTATCTAATGACAGTACAAAAAGAGTAGCAAGATAGTAGCAAACCATGTACCTTTGTAATGAACAACTCATAGTGCCACCAATTGGATATAAAGGTTTGGAAAAAAACATGCTCCTAATGTTGAACCAGTTAGACTTTTTGTGCAGTTCCACTAAAATCGAGCATCCCTGTTTGCATAGATATTGAAAGTGTGATTACTCTAAAAGTGGCACTAGTTGAAGCATAGACTCACAAATATAAGCATTCCAATTTCTTAATGGGAAAAGGTAGCAATACTGTTTCTAACCACCTGTTTGAAGGAATAAATAAAGCAACAATGGTGATGTCGAAAGGCATACATAGTTTTTACGAAAAACTGAGCCATTCTGACCTTTCCTCTTCTTTTAAGCAAATTTTGTGCAGTTCTACTAAAATAAAATGCCATCACCGCCTTGACAATTCAGTGACACTGTACAAAAGGAAATGACTTAACATTACATCATGATGTCAGGTACGTAGTCCACAGGCATTAGAGACGAACATACATACCTCCTCCGATAACATAATGGACATTAATTTTAACAAAGGTGTGACTAGCTTTACCGGGATAATTTGAGTGAACTCTACACCCTTTGTTCCTTAATATAAGACGTTTTCGCGGTTCAATTTAAAGTACCCAAACGTCTAATATTTAGAAAAACAGGTAGTAGTTTTCTTGAGCACATATCTGGGAAAGCTTGCCACACTTTATTTATGTCCATATGCTAATGCAACACCACTCGAATACTACAAATATACACTAATCCAGTGGCTAGTGCAACAGTAGAGTAGTTAGTTTATTACGAGTGCAGTACAATGGTTTTATTGAACAGATTTCAATAAACTCTAGCAATGGAAGGTTTCTATAAAAATTAACAATACAAAATGTAAAGGTAACAAGTTTCACATTGGTATACTAGCTGTGCATGAGCATTAAACCAAATACAAAAGTCTGAAGGTAACTAGCATTATTAACTAATGACAGTATAAAAAATGCAAACCATGTACCTCCAAGGTAAATATCATTTCAAACTCGGGGGGGCCTTAAAACTGCTATCCCAATCTTGATAATCGATCAAACATAAAAACTTGATCGAACAAATCAAGAGAACAATAGCCGGAGGTGGTGCCCACTCTTGAACTTTCCTCTTGTCTTCATAATTGTGCATGCGGTTTAACCAAAATAAAATGACATCAGCGCCTTGGCATTTCGGTGACACTGTACAAAAAATTAACTTTTCTCATGAAAGTGAGGTATGTAATCTATAAGCATTAACGATTGCAAAAATCTGAAGGTAGTAACAAGTTTCATCATTGGTATCTTGGTACGTGCAACAGCATTAGAATGCCTTAGCTGAAAAATCTTTAATACATCCACAATCAACAGCTAACCCTGAAATAATCCGGTGACATTAAATGGCATTACTTAAATTTATCGGTGGCATTAGGTGAGGCGGCATTAGTTAAATGTGGCATCACTTTAGCAGTAGCATTGCTTGACTTGACTGGGCGTTATACTAACAACAAAAAAAGTGGCAAAAAGAGCATGGGAGGCCCATTCGGACGATGGGCGCAACTAAAGTGGTGAGGAGGTATGGTTGCCCGAGCAACAAATATCCGAGCAGCATATGTGGATTCGTCCCATTTTGTTCTCTTTAGCCACCTTTTTCCTATGCGAGGACAACAAACCGATCGACCTGGTCATTCTCTATTGCGTTGTCATGCCTTTCTACCCTTCTTCAACCAAGAGACACGAGACTCGTTCCTTAGCTACTGATTTTCCCCTTTTCAACCTAGATGCGGGTTTGATGCCTACTCTCTTGGACAGTACAGTCTCCCTTCCTTTCCTTATTCAACCCAGACATGGATTAGTCTGCATGAAGTAGGGTTTCCTTTAATAGTGCAAATTATGGTTTTCGTTTGCGTGGCCAGTAGAGTAAAGGATAGCAAATTGGGAAGATGGTGGATTGGAAAAGGATCCACATGCAACGGCGTGGCAGATGGGGCAATAGAACAAGGTTATGGTTCGAAAAGAGGTAGCATACCTGAGGGTCGGCGGGAAGTGGCTTCGCTCGTGGTTGTCGTCCTCCGCACACACTCTGACAGCGAGCTTGGGGACGGAGGCCATCCAGCTGGCGCTAGGTCTGAGAGGACGGCCTTGTCGTCGGTCGTGACCTCGCTTCGCCCGACGACGAAAAGTCAATGCTGCACATCCTTTTCTTCCCCGGCGGATCTGTGACCACCGGTGAGGAGGGAGAGAGGGGCCGTCTTTTTTAGATCTGGAGAGAGGGTGGTAGTGTGAGAAGCAAGTGGGCAGCCCTTAGCAAGAAAGGGCTGAAGCTCCAGCATATCTTTTTTATACTACTAGTACTGGAGGTGGAGTAGTGGTAGAGTAGTTTATATTTTCTCTGCGTACAGTACCAGTTAGTCGTGCTTCAAAACTGATCGGCACGCCATTAAAAAAATAAAGGTTGATAACTAATGCGGCACCTCGGGCCAACGCGGCCAGATCGCATTTTGCACGAGAAATTACACACCATGTTTCATTGACATGTGGTCCCGTTCCAACATATCAGTGAGACGACGGCGAGTAGTAGGAGTATTTCCGAACAGACATGTAGGTCGGGGCGCCTCTTCGTGAACCGTGGCAAACTCACAACCGTCCACCGACTCTTCGCCTTTCCCTCTCGATTTAGAACTGCTGTCGCACGCTCTTCCTCTCCCTCCTCCATTTTCCTTCAGCCCTTCACCCTTTCTTTTGCCATTGTTCGATCGTCTTCTCCATGGAGGAACAGGCGGAAGCGACCCGTTATTCTTGCCCGATCTGAAAGATGGCGTGGTGGAGGAACTCATTGATCGGTGTGGCGTCATCACCTCGGCTAGCATGGCAGGTTCGTTCAAGCCCATTCTTGACTCAACTAATAACATCATTACAAGGAACCCAAGAGTCAAGGAGCGGTTTGATCTCCCTATCTTCTTTGTCGTGACTGATGGTGGCGGCGGCATCGACGGAGGCTTCATACTGCAAGTTGATGCCGCTTGATAATGATCGTATGATGTTAAGATGCCATCGCTTGAGGGCAAGGCTTGGGCGAGCGCAAATGGAGGTTGGGTTGTTTACATTGGGTCCAACTGCGAGTGGGAACTTGTGAATGTGTACACTCGTGACGGGTTCCACTTCAAAAATCTCGATGAGACTGCCCGGAGGTTGAGCACACGGTATTGTACGCACGTTCAAATACGATCATGGTGACTGTCTTCTACGGAAGATAGCAATTTGTCGAGTTCCCAACCGCTCTTGGAATTACAACAACTATGAAGTTGTTGCTATCTTCGACAAGCTTGTTGCCGTCCTTGGTGGTTTGACTCGATGGATATTGCTCAAAAATCAGTTTCTGTACACGGATGAGTACTGTGATGCAATTCAATACGAGGGCCTTGTGTTTGCTGCCACCACTCGTGGCACTGTTTTTGCATGGGATCCTCATAGTTTTGGTACGCTTGTCTTCCACCGTAATTATAATTGTTTCACCCACATGCATGCAGGTTAAGTTTCCCTTTACTAATTAACCTCCTTCTTGTGTTTCCAAGGTCCTGTGAACATCCCACCACCTCTACTTGAAAAAATTTATAACCAAGGGGGAGATGACGATGGTGATGATCACGAGCATGAGGACGAGCAGCGCCCATATACTCTGTGGCGCCTGGCAACTAATTCCGATGGATCACCTCTTCTTGTGTGTATACAGCCCATCGATGATGTTCTTGCTAAGGAAGCAGGTGTAGTCTCCCATGGTCGCACTCTCCGGACCTATTCCAACACCCGTTGCATGGTATTCGGGATGGATACTAGTGTGCTAGCGCCAACTCCTTCTCCTGGTACAGAAATTGATAGTCTTGGAGAAACTTCGCTCTTCCTTGGACAAAACTATCCGATGATGGTGAAAGGTGATCAACTGTTGTTGACACAACGTTACTAGTACCATTTATGAGAAGCAACGTGTCTATACCTCGGACATTTGGGTGGTTCCCTACCACGGTATCTTGATATAGTAGGCCGCTTCACTGGATGATCAGTCCTGCGTTGGTCTCGGATGGACAATGGATGGCCCGTCCCAGAGAATCACTTGTGGTTCAAAGCAAGCGTTTCCAACGCTGAGGAATGGTTGAGTTGAAGTTCATTTCATTTCTTGTTATTTGTTGTGTGGTGAAAACTTTAATATTTATAATGTATCTTCGTTGTCAATGTGGGTTGATGACCTGTTGTATGTAATAAAATGATATGCCTGTGATAAACTTACTAAATTTATGAATGGCTTTCGAGTCGCTTCTCTGAGTGAGTGGTGCGACGAGGCAAAAAAATATTTTCTGAATACATAATTGTACGTGCATTGCAACAGGTTATCGGATGAGGCCAATCAACAATAGTAGTACACTATTTGTACTAGCTTCACATGCTTCACGCGTCGGGCGGGTGTTTTTACTATAGCCATATGTTAATGTGTTCGATGTACATAACCAGCACCTCGAATCCTCGATACTAGTACTATATAGTAGGAGTAAGTAGTAGGAGTAGTAGGGTGGCATGGGCCAGAACAAGCATTCACGTCCAGGAGTACGGCACACGCCACCACCACGACATCCATCTGACGCCATATTATTTCTTGGAGTCCATGCTAGAGCAATCTCTTCAACCTCGTCATTTCTCTAACTTCAGCCATCGCGCGGCGGGCGAGGTGGGGGTTTGCCGATAGTCGGTTTCCTTAACTGCGGTCCCACTTGTAAGGCCAACTCCAACACACGACCCCAAACAGACCTCCGTTTTGCACGAACCCCAACGATAATTTTGACTAGAAAAGCAAGACCAAAGAAAACAAGAACCACAAGAATACATTTTACTACTCCTGTAAGTTGGATTAGTGCCTTCTCGATGCATTCATTGTTGATCTGCGGAGGCTCAATCTTGCGTGCTTCTTTCTTCTTCGAGTGTAAACAAGTACACGTTGCTTCCTCGCATCTAGTCTCATGTCTAGCCTCTATTCTAGTAGGAGTATCAACAAGTGCACTAATCTCATCTCTAGCCTCTGTGCTAGCTAAAAGTGATAGAACATCTACTAAATTGTGCTCTATCAATATATGGATGTACTCTTCTTCCCAATACAAAAACTTGCATCCATTCTACTCCCTCCGTTGCACAATACATGCCTTCTATTTGTCAAAATATATATGTATCTAGACATGTTTTAGTATATAGGTACATCCATTTTTGGACAAATGGAAGTCAAGTATTTTGGAATGGAGGAGTACCTAATAAAATTTTAAGTTAGCACAACTATTCTAATCCGAGAGCACAACCAAGATTTGGTGGGTTCTTCCTCCTTTTGCCGACACGTGGGACATCCAGCATCCAGGTCGTGTCATGAAAGAAAATAGAGTGGTAGTTGAAGCCACGAGATGTGCATCTTGGGTTAAGCCACCTCCTTGTTACTCTTGAGTAACTCCAAAAGCGGCCACCGAAGATCTTTATTGGATTTGTTTTTCATCACCAGCACGTCGAGGTGAAAGATGTGCGAGTTCGATGGGTCCTCTTGCATTTTCAGCGACATGTGGGGCGCATGTGAGCAAACAGACGATGGGCTCCGCACGTCCGCTGGCTGGCTGAGAAGAGAGATAGAGGAGGGCTGAGCACGGACTGCAGGAAATTTGTTCTACGTACCTCGATATAGGCTCGATATAGTGGGGTGGCATGGGCCATAACTAGCATTCACGTCTAGCAGTATGGCACACGCCACCCACACGAGTCCCATCCGACACCAATTTTCTTGGAGTCCGTGCTACAGCCATCTCTTCTCCCTCCTGTTTTCTCAGCCATTGCGCGGTGGGCGGGGTGGGGGTTTGCCGATAGTCGGTTTGCTCAACTGCGGTCCCACTTGTAAGTGAAAATGCAACACCGCACGCATTCCCACTTGAGCGGCGTGCCGGACCAACCGTGTGGGGGTGCGACGCGAACACGGCAGGCTTTTCCTTTTGAACTCGTAACTCGTAAAATTTGGTTCTGCTCCATGGCGCGACCGATAGATAGAAAATAACGATTTTGCCTAGAGTAATAAGAAGTTTGGTTCTGGCGCCGTTCATGCATGGAGTACGTATGAAAATTATGAAGTTGATGCGAAAGGTAAGATAATTACTGTAGTATCATATACTACTACATGGATTTGACGGAAAGATAAAAATACATACGGATCCATCAACGACATCCTCATGCCCTAGTGCGCCGGGTCACCAACCGACGTGTGAGGAGCAGCGGCGTTGGCGGCGAGCTCAACGTGCTTCTGAACAGTGCCATCTAAGGTTGCCTAGCGGTCCAAGAAGGCCAGCGTCCTATCGTCCTCCTCTTGCATGTAGGAGTCCTTGTGGACGATTTGCACGTAGACGTGGGTGATTATGTCGATGGTGTCTTGCTGCGCCCGAGCGGTGCTTGGCGCAGCGACCTCGAGTGGACATTCTTGGTGCGACGGCGGGCGATCGCGGGCCACCAAGGCGTCAAGTGGTTGTCACCATAGTGGCCGTTGAGGGTGGCGGCCATCCACGAGCCTGGCGCGTCGGTGGAGGCTTACATCAAAGTCGTCGCAAGCTTCTTGACGATGGTGAACTTGTCGAGGAAACCGGCGAGGACCTCATCGAACAAGGAGGCGAAGTTGTCGTCAGCGGCCCCTCGCCTGGCGGCCTAAAGCAATACTACAGAGACGTTCCTCGGTGTCGGGCGCGGGCGGCGTCGTGGACCATCGCACAACCGGTGATGCTCGCGCTCATCGCCTCCATGGGTCTAGCTTAGCTTCTAGTCAACTGATCTTGCGATTCGGTGATCACTCTTGCCCTTGGTTAGCATGCGTGGGTGCGTGGGATTTACGTACTACTCCTCGGCCCTCTCGCACCTTCCTTTGGCTGTATGATAGGTGGGCCAGCCACCCCCAGGCCACGTGTCATTCACCCAAAGTCGATTGCCGTAAGTCAATGAAGTTCGTCCCCCTCCGTGCGGTGCAGTATAGTCATCTCACCGGACCTCTAGTTGGGGCCAAACGAGAGAAGTTTGATGTTTACTGGTTTATTGGTCCCCTTTGCATTTTTGCGCCAAGTTTTGACCTTTGATTTAACTAATAAATTGTTAATGCATGTAAACAAAAATGTTGTGTAAGTCACCTTACGAAAACCAAATAATCCCAAAATACTTAGGCATGGTGCATTAACTCCCTCCTTGTTTATTATTTCGTGACATATCAAGCAATGAGAGATGTGGGCCGTGCATGCTTTCAATGACTTGAGACTACCAAACATGACATGCAGTGTTTAGTTCATTGCATGTAATCCTATTAATACTCTAGTTAGCAAAAAAACATTAAGTTCTCTCGCCGATGGGAATAAAACACCATGTATTTATTTACAGAGGGAGTAGTACATTTTTTGTGACATGCATTACTAGAAATTGCTAGTCAAATACTAAAATCCAAATGGACGTGGTAGTACTCCTAAATCTAGATGGTGGTGCTACTAGTACTAGTAGTAGTACTTCCAATGTAGTAGTAGGAGAACTAGCACTGTACTACCCGTTGGTCAAATTATTACATGTTGCTCCTCACAGTGAAGTGACAAGACCCTGCGCCGGAGATGACACCTGAGTATAGGCGCCGTGTTTGGCATACCATAGTCAGCCTCACCATCTGCAGTCACTATCATCATGGCTGTAGAGCTAGCCTGCTTACAACTAGCCCTGTTCGACATAATTTCCCGTGCGTAGATGCCCGTGCATTGCACGGAACACCAAGATTGGGGTGGGCGGCTCGGCAGCGCCATCGCGCCAGATTTTCCCACGGCCTTCTAGATGTGGTGGGGAGGAGATAAGGCTGATTGTGAGAGACAAGGAGTTGTTTGTAAATAAGGAACAAGTGCGGGCATCTTTTGCAAAAATGGAGAAGCTTGGTTTGTATGCGTCAGATCTAGATCTGACGGCTATTGGTGAAAGATGGGAGGCACAACATCATCACCAACTCAGGACCTGTTTGATTCGCAGGATTTTGAAAACGCGGGAATAGGACACGGCAATATTACAAGTTTCAAACTGATATTACAAATGTTAGGAGTAATGCTGCACCTACAAAGAGGGAATTACTAGGAAGTTTACGTAAGAACTTTCGTTACTTTAGGTGGATGCAGCATTATCGTACAAACTAAAATCCACCGCCCTGAAAAGTCACTAATGGGCAAATAAGTTTTTGAGTCTCTGGCCACTTGATGTTTCAAAAACAAATTCAGCTTATGCGGAGACTTTGTCACTTAGGCTTAGACACTTGCGGTGATCAGCAGGCCATTCATTGTTGCGCCAGAGAATGCCAAACCTCATTACCTTGAGCACACTTGCCTCCAAAACAAAGAACCTGGCCAATTTAATCTCAGATGTGCTGTCTCGGTAGTCGATCAAATCAATTTCTGTAAGATGGAGATCAAGGCATTCGATGAGATTGTTATAGTGCAGCACATTTTTCACTTTCGGTCTTTTTATCGCAAAAGAAGAGAACATATTAGAGCAGCTGGCTGCATAAGATTGCCGTGTCATCAAGAGGTACCAATATCATTCGCTCATACGATAGGGTTGGCTGGCTAGTGATATTTTTTCACTCTCTCTCTCTCTCTCTCTCTATCTCTCTTTCTGTTTCCTCTCATTTAACTAGGAGCACGTGAAGAGCTTGGGCATTTGTTGCCTTCCACTATGTGGCCGATGACATATTTCCCAAAAGTATGCCACATAATACGCATCGATGTCAAATCAAAAGATTTTGGCACTGCTCTCGCGATGTGAGAGAGTTGGCACCGCTGTGCACACAGACCCACATGTATAAACAAATCAATAAAACCAACTACACCAGCCTCTCACTCTCCCAAACAAGTGTTTTTTTATTGCCTCAGTCCTCTCTCTCTCCCATGCTGTGTTTTTTTCATTGCGTGAGTTAATTTGGCACCGGAGCAAAGTAGGTGATCTAGATTGGGGCACCAGGTGAGCAATGGAGGGGCATCGATGCCAAATGCATCACAAGTGAATTTGGCACATGTTTTGGCCTACATAGCCCACTTTTGTACTCCCTCCGTCCCAAAATTCTTGTCTTAAATTTGTCTAAATACGGATGTATCTAGTTACATTTTAGTGTTAGATAAATCCATATCTAAACAAATGTAAGACAAGAATTTTGGGACGGAGGGAATACTACCTCGTATTTAGTATAAAATTTTGACCATAGATTTACCTAAGAAAATGCCAATGCATGTCACTAAAAATTACACCATTTGAAATTATGTTCAAATACGAATCCAACGATATAGTTCTTAGTGACATGCATTAACATTTTGTCAGTTAAATCTATGGTCAAATTTTGATACTACAAAATTGGAAGAGTAAACCAGGACAGAGGTAGTAATTGCTCTTAGGGTAACCATAGAGTTACTAGAGTAGTCTAAGTTACTTTCCACTATGACTAGCCTAGGCTACTATAGTAGTACAGCATAAAAACGATGCAGGTGATCACGTGAGAAAAAATATTAAAACAATTCTTTTGGTGCAGTGCGTAGATGCAGTTTTGAACACTACACTTGTCATCATAATTTGGGAATATTATGAAAAAATTGAGCTACGTTGTGATTACCGTTTACTTATAGGAAAGAAGTTTCACCTCGATGAGTAGCTTCTCCGTGCACGGAAAGCATGTAAGGAATCCAACAACTTGATCCAGATTGGGGCCGATAGATTTTAGTCCTAAGATCTTCACTGTGCGCATGGACTGGGTCAAGCTTGTGGTAATCATTTTCTGGAAGACGGTCGTAAATACATCAAGAAGAAATTTTAAAATGTGAATTTCAAGAAGACGGAGAAGAATATGAGTGCTGTACCTGGACGATTACGGATCCAATAAAGAGTTCGGAGAATTTGGCGACAGTAGTACACCAACGCTGTCAATTTCGGCGCGTCAATGACCCTGATTTTTGTTGGACCTTCTAGATCCGATACAAGCAATCTCTCAAGGAAAGGCGCATTCTCAATGACCATAACGTGGAACAGCTAGAGTGATCTCTTCCCAATTGATGTCTTGTTGCGGGGCCAGCAAGACACATAAATCCATCGGAGATTCGTCGAGGCGATGTGGAGGCTAATGAACCCGTGGATCTGCTCAAGACGAAGGTACTCGGGCGCAGTACAGCTGCGGAGCAGGTGCTCCATAGCCTTCTTCGAGATGACAACGTCGAAGAGGTCGAGCTGCTTGAGTTGAGGGAGAAGAAGGGCGGGCGCGGCATTAATCTGGGGAAGATAGCAGGAGCTGAAGCTGGCGCGGCACAGCGTTGGCGTGAGGCGGAGCGCGGACGGCGGCAGAGAGCGACATCGTCCAACTTCAAAGCTGAGCTCCTCGAGCTGATCTAGGGCGGGGGATAAGAACCACTCATCGAACTTGGGTTGGACCTTGCAATTGGTACTGAACATGCGGATGTCAAGATGTCTGGCTGGCCCAGGGTGCGATGAAAGGATCTTGGAGACTGCGGCCATGCGTTTGCAATCCCCGTCGCAGAGGCAGCTGTCAACGGTGAGGTTGAGGCGGACGCAGCACCAGAGGGGGCGCCACCGCCGGGAGAGCAGGGCGGTCCGCACGGCAGATTTGGTGGGGAGGAGGCTGATGATGACGAGCAGCATGTCATCGGGGAGGCTGCTGATGAAGCCAGGCTCACCGGATGCGGTTTTGGCTCGAGCCGCCTCCGCTTGTTGGCTGCCTCGCCGTCCATCTCAACCGGCGGCGACGCTGGTGTACATATGTGCTGGTGTGTGTTGTGTGCTGGGTGTGCGCGAGTGCGTCCTTCTGTGCATGCCGCCGCGTAGTGGTCAATTGTGCGCGAGCGCGTCCTTCGCGCGCAAGAAGTTTGTCCTCAATGCGCCCTCAATTTACTAGCGTGCGGGGTGCTACCCCGAGTGGTTTCAACTTTGTTTACTTCACCGCGTGTCAGATGGGCCTCTAGTTTACTTATTTTCACCCACTGCCAAATGGGCCAGCACACGAAGATACAAAACACGAGCTGACAAGGCAGCATGTGGATGTTGACCGATCAACTAAACAATATACAGAACTATATGCTGACAAAGTGAGCGTATAATCCGTCGGTATAGAGAGTTCGAGTGAGAGGGGAGGCCCGTGAGAGATAGCAGAGAGAGACAAAGAGCTACTCCCTCCGTTCGATAATGTAGTTCCAACATTTTTTTAAGTCAAACTTTTGAAACTTTGACCAAGTATATAAAGAAATTACTTATATCTACAATACCAAAGATAAATGATAGTATGAAGTAAGTACATGTTGTGATGAATCTAATGATCGTTCCAGATGTAAATGTTTTTCTCCACATATACCTGGTCAAACTTTTCTGAGGTTTGACTTTTCAAAACATCCATATGCTTATGGACGTGACAGAGTCCCTAACTAGAGAGAGAGAGAGAGAGAGAGAGAGAGAAGTGTGTGTGCGTGTGTGAAAGAGACATGGACAACACACGATAAAAGTAGAGAAAAAGCATGCGTGTCTTATGCAAACATATCACACATGCATCTTCGACAACGGAGGCAAGGTGAGGAGATAGTGTGTGGTTGTTTGGAACCGAGAGAGCAAGACCCTAGCACGTGGCCAAGAGGGGTCGACAAACAAGGAGAGAGGTCGAGAGAGGCGTCGGAGAAAATGCAGACATGGGGAGGAGAGAGTGAATGTTTGTCATAGAGATCCCCGGAGATCGTGATGGGACTACATGGGTGGGAGATCGAGTGACAAGGTGTGTGCTTGCGATAGAAGATGCCCGAGAGATATCGAGATAGGCGTATGGATGGAAGGAGACAATACGTGTGTTCTGATGGCTAGTAAGAGATAATCATACTTAGGAGGGGGAGTGCTTGCGCCTATGATGGAGTGAGGATTATGGTACTTAGGGGTGCGTGTCACATGGAGAGAGAACAAGGGCGGAGAGTGTTGGATGGGTCTATATGTATAGCGTGAGCGAGACATGTGTATGTGTGAACCAGGGCGATATAAGGCCAGTTTGGCTTGCGTCCTGAGCATCTTTTGCCTGGCCTGTGGTTGTGGCTGGATTTCATGCACACTTGTTTGGTTGGTACCCTGTGAAAAAGAAATTTCGCCTGGCCTGGGTTCCCTTGTACTTTAATTAGCCTGGCTGAACTCCAGACACTGCAAGTAGCCTGGCCCAGGCGACCGATTTTGAACGCCTGGCCGTGCCTGGTCGTGTGGCCACGAGGCTAACAGCAACATTGATGGATATTAGCATTAAATAATTGATGCATGGATTGATTGATGGGATGTTGATGCTTTGCCTTGCCCAGGCATGAACCAAACTCTTCAGCACCACACAAGCCTGACATGCAGAAATATTTTACATCTCACGTCCACACGAGGCAGTACCGGCCATCAAGGCATGAGGGTCAGGTCACGAACCAAACTGACCAATAAAGTTTGAGAGAGATTGAGGAGCCCCGATAAGGCTGAGTGGTGCGTCAGATAGCTGAGAGGGGGAAAGAGATATTCCATCCGCTCGATAATGCGAAGGCATGTAAATTTTTAGAAGTCAAACTTTGGAAACTTTGATCAGGTTTACGCAAATGTTATTTATATCTACAATACCAAAGATACATCATACAAAACTACATCTCATGGTGAATCTAATGGTATATGTTTGCCATACTAGATGTAATTCTTTTTCTCCACGTACATGGTCAAACTTTGTGATGTTTGACTTTTCAATAAATCTATATGCTATGGACCGAGGAGAGTGCCTCAGTCGAGACAGATCAAGTGCGTGTGAAGGAGAATGAGTAAGTGTGCAAAAAGAGTATGTGTGTGAAAGAGAAAGTGACAACAAACGATAAATTAGAGAGAGAGTGTGTTTTTTTGTTTCTTATGTGAACATATCACGCATGCATCTCCGAGATGGAAAAGCGAGGCGAGGAGATACACGAAGATAGCTAGTGTGTGATTGTTTGCAACGGAGAGAGACACCCCTGTAGCACATGTCCAATAGAGGTCTGGCCAACAAGGAACAAAGGTCGAGAGGGACACATGGATGGCATGGACGATAGGGAGGGAGAGAGGTGTGTTTGTGATAGAGATCCCATCGAGATCGTGAGGGCTATATGGGTGGGAGATCGAGGAGTGCGTGCGTGATAGAAAGATGCCCGAGAGAAATCGAGATAGACCATGCACATGTTTGTGATAGAGACTAAGATTAGCTAGTCATATACATATAGGGGGGACTGCGTGTGCCTACAATTGAGTGAGAGACCATCATACTTGGCTAGATGGGCATGAGATTGTGTGTGTGCGCGTGTGAGATGGAGAGAGAACGAGGGGGAGAGATAGAGTTTTAGATGGGCCTATCGAGTGAGAGTGAGATATGCATGTGTATGTGTGACCCAGGTGGATGGAGAGTTTGAGAGAGGGGGGGAAGAGCTCCGAGACAACATAGTGGTGCGTGAGAGAGTTACGGGTAAAGAGCCAAGGAATTTGTGTTCGTACGATGAGTGCACCCAAGATATCTAGCTTGGACTAGCTAGAGTATCATACATAGTGTGCGAGAGAGACCTATAGATGGTGTATATATGCATGCGAACTAGAAAGACCCCCCCACACACACACACAAGAGAGAGAGAGAGAGAGAGAGAGAGAGAGAGAGAGAGAGAGAGAGAGAGAGAGAGAGATGGAGAGAAAGGGAGAGGGAACAACAAGGTTTTTGTGTCGGATGCGTGCGACAGAATTGAAGATCGTCGGCGAGAGAGAGAGAGAGAGAGAGAGAGAGAGAGAGAGGAGTCCGGGAGAGGGGGAGGTCGCGTTTTATGCATCAAAGACTGATATGAACCATGTTTGATATAAACTTGCATTCAAATATTTAAATTGGAGAACATGTTGTATGCACTCCACACATGAACAGATATATGCGTATATCAAACAAGTTCATTAGTTTGACTTTCAACATGTTCATGGAGTACTATAATACTGTACAACATGCTACTCGTTTGAGGTGTTAAATTTTGGATTAGTTCACTATTTTGACCTATTGAACGAGCTATTTCATTGAATCAAGATATTTCATTTTGGGTTTGATTCGCGTTTTTGAGTGGGTCAACTATTTGTCATATAGTAAATCGCTAGCAAGGAGCATGTAAAAACACATTACTCCCGAGCATCATCTCTCCATGTAAAAAAGAAGTGGCAAGCTAATATTTCAAAATTTCATCCAAATCGACTTGGTAAGGTAGACGTGGATGCTCGTTCTCCCAAAATTTGAACGAACCGTTAAACATCCTCTCTGCTTGGTGGAATTCGCTCAAGCAAATAAATGGGAGACGCGAAATTACCATCCTATGTGGGACACGCATCAATTGGTCCGTTGTACATTGAGGGTAGGTTCGTAACTTCATTCAAGCGCGCCTTCTCCTCGGCCAAAATGACATGTGCCGAATAATTCATAAACCATGGTCGGCAAAACACGCTCTCCTCGCCCGAAATAGCTCGCGCCCACTATTTCAAAACACGCTCTCCTCGCCCGAAATCGCTCGCGCCCACTATAGTTCAAAACACGCCCTCCTCGCCCGAAATCTCTCCCGCCCACTATTTGGGGAGAAGAAAGTTACTCTACTATCCCGACCCTCGTTACACAGACCCAAGCCGAGAAGCCTATAGGCAAGGGTAGAACTGTAACTCCCCTCACATTTCGCACAAATCGTCCGTAAGACATGGTTCCACTCCTCCCAATTCCCCCCCCCCCCCCATTCATACCTCGTGGGCGCAAATCACCTTCTCCCGGAAGCTCCTTCTCTCGAGCATGAAACCTCAGCCCCACCTCTATGGCGCCCCATCACACCAATTTCACAGCCGCCTCCTCCCTAATGCCGAGACGCTGTCCATTTGTCATCGTCTGCTGGGCGTGTGCCTCTTACTCCGTCTTCTTTGGTGCTGCCTCGACGACGGTCGCGTGAACTGCATCGGGCCGATTCACCCCAACCGTTGTTCACGGCGCGGGCGGCTCCAACTTCGGATCGGTCCGAGTCTGGCGCTGCTTCCAGTAGCCGTCGACCGTCGCGACATCGCTCTTTCCCTGCCGCGGTCGCCATCCGCAACAAGCCGGCCTTACCGACTCGGCAGCTGGACCTGCCTACTTCACCATGCCGCCGGATAGGTCGCACCCTCATCTCAAATCACTTTATTTAGGCGTCAGTTGTCTGATAGTTTATTCTGGGCCAATCGATTCCCGATGGGAAGCAGCACCCCTCGAGGCGGTGGAGCTCCTAGGCTGCCGGTTGGCTGGTGTCTAACGTAAGGGTGCGGGGCCGCAAGTTCATCGCGGAAGCAGTGCTTAGATGGCTATCTTTTAGAGTTGCGTGGGTTGAAGGTACTGCCGCCGCCGGATCTGGATGACGGGGAGTCTTTGTGGATTGGCCCGGGGGCGGCGCAACCACGGCAGTGCGGTGGGGCGGGGAGCGGGATTTTGGCCGGGGCCACGGACGACGGAGGCAGGCTGCTCTGCCGTTGGTCGCTGGCTCTTCGGGGAAGATTCCGAACAGTGTCAGCCAGGAGGCACAAGACGGCCAACCATCCGGTGTAGATCGGACAGTACCAAAATAAAATAAAATCATGTGACCCCAATTTAGTCTTCAGTCAACAAACGTGGGACCACTCTCGTACCTTGCTGTTGATCTCTTAGTGTATTTCTTCAGATCAAAGAGATATGTCGTTCTTAACATTATGCGTTATCTGCATCTTGCACACACCGTCTTCCGACTCATCGCAGCTGCTCCAACAAGGGAAGCATACACCGAAGGGAGCTATAGTCCCCACTCAACAGTTCCACGCATCGAATCGCGTGTTCGACATGGACAGCCACAACAACGGCAGGGCCATCGACAAGTCAGCACATGATGCTCACTCCTATGGATGGCAGCCAGATAGGTTGTACCCTCATCTTACTTGTGTGCAACATTTATGGCTTTGTTATTCATCTAAGAATGGAAAATAGATCAACACATTTCACTGTATATTCATGCTGATCTCTTGCGGGTCTTGTTCAGGAGTTAACGTTGTTCCATAGTTCAGCTAAGATACTTGTTCTTTAGGTAACGTTGTTCCATAGTTATCATCCATCAGCCAATGCTATCCCACAGGCTGGTGATTATAGTATTATACCACTTCTAGTATTACCTATGTTGTTCTATAATACTTTTGTGTGCCATCTAGTTAATCTCGAGTACAAACGATACATATTTTGTGGCTTTCATCTGTGTTCTCCCTTTAGTTTATGAGACCTGTTGCTGCTAGTTAACCCCAGTCCTACTATTTATGTCGTCTCCTACAAGCACTCATTACATAAATCTAACTACTAGTTGTCTTCCATGCATGTCAGATATAATTGCACACACTGATATATCCACAAGAACCTCACGGAGAAATGTAAAGCCCAATAAACTTGATGTCAATGATACCCAATATGATGGAACATGTAAAGGCAGTTCTTCAGAAGACTTGCAGAAAGATGATGAATCCTCTTAACCCCACAAGGTCCTTGTTCTAACTTGGCCTGTGATATGGATACAACATGCATATAATGTCCTAGAGTGTATCTACTCTGTTGCAATGCCATGTGCTTAGCATGTTGATCATGCATGTAAATATGTCATGCCTTCCTGTTTTTCAGTACCTATTCCATTCATGATAACATGTTTTCAAATTCAAGTACTGTCATTCTACTCTATAGCAATGCCATCTGCTTAATTTGGACATCATGCTTCTGAATATCTTATGCATTGTTATTCATCAGTATGTACTTCATCTGTCTACCATACCATGTTTTTTTACATTGAAGTGATGTTCTAGTGCTCTATTGCAATGCCATCTTATTTTTCCCAATCATACACGTGTATGTTGCCTTAGTTATTTCTGTACGTATTCCGCTAGCATACAGTTTTACATTCAACTAGTGTTTTTTTGTTGTTGTGTTGTCCTGTCGTATCCCTAGCTCTTACACCATACTCCCTCCGTCTAGATTACATGTTGCCGAAATGGATAAAAAGGATGTATCTAGAACTGAAATACGCCTAGACCCTTCCATTTTTTCCGGATGGAGGGAATACATGTCAATATGTCATGCCTTTCTATTCTTCAATACCTATTCCATCTCTCTGTTGTCGCATGTTTTATATTAAAGCACCATTCTTCTATACAAGGCATGCAAGGGGAAGACGACTATGTTAGAATCTGAAGGGTTACAAACAAGGCCTTTGCAAAAGATCCAAACGCCACGAGATAATAAACCAACTCCAGATTTTATAGATACTGCTCCAGCACATAGAAACCCAACTCCTACTGATAATAAGCAGATTCCAGTGGCCAAAGAACTAGTCCGCTCCAGTCCAGCAAAAATATGTCAACTCGATTCTAAGAGGCATGTGCATATCCTTGCATCATGAAATTTTATAGCATGCTGATCATATTTTCTACATGTTTCTTACCCATCTCTCTTTTAGAAAATAAGCTTAACAGATAGAAGAATTTATGCAATGGTATCGTTTATGAGGAAAGATTCTTGCAGGAATACTCTGTGCTCCAATGTAGATGTAAGTACCTGTTGTATATCACTATATTTTTACATCAGCATCTATTTTGTTAATTGGCGTGAATCCAACCTTTATCTGATCTAAATTTAGTTGTAGCAAAATGTATGATTAAAGGCCACAATGTTGATTTTTGCAAGGAAAACTGCCTGGTAGTTTTGCATCCTGAGCTGCATGAGTGTACTATCTCATATCAGTGGGTTTGAATACTTTGGTTCTGCAGTGGGTTTTTCAGTGTTTTTTACTGTGTTGTCCTGTCGTATCCCTAGCTCTTACATCATACTACCTCCGTCCAGATTAAATGTCACAGAAATGGATAAAACTGGATGTATCTAGAACTGAAATACGCCTAGACCCATCCATTTATTTCGGATGGAGGAATAAATGTCAATATGTCATGCCTTTGTATTCTTGAAGACCTATTCCATCTCTGCTATAGCATGTTTTATAACTGAATCACCATTCTTCTATATAAGGCATGCAAGGGAAGACGGCTATGTTAGAATCAAGGGTTACAAACCAGGTCTTTGCAAAAGATCCAAACGCCAGAGATAATAAACCAAGTCCATTTTTCATAGATACTGCTCCAAAGACAGAGAAACCCAACTCCCATCGATAATAAGCAGATTCCAGGCCAAAGAACTAGTCCGCTCGATCCAAAGAAAAGAATGTCAACTCCATTCTAAGAAGTGCGTGTATCCTCGCATCATGACATTTTATAGCATTCTGATCATATTTTCTACATGTTTCTTACCCATCTCTCTTTTAGAAAATAAGGTTAAACGATACAAGACTTCCTCCATTGGGATCGTATTCAAGGAAAATATCTTGCGGGAATTCTCTGTGCTCCAATGCTGATGTAAGTACCTGTTGTATATCACTATATTTTACATCAAGATGTATTTTGTTAATCAGCGTGAATCTAACCTTTATCTGATCTAAAATTAGTTGTAGCAAAATGTTAAAGGCGCCAATGTTGATTTTGTAAGGAAAACTGCACGTAGTTTTGCATCTTGAGCTGCATGAATGTACTATCTCATATCACGCACATTACTTGAATTGTAGTGCTTCTCTGGTTGCCCATTCATTCATTGTGTCAATGTTGCTTTCGTATTACCTTACCTGGCTGATGATAGTTGTGCCATATTGTGTTAATTTGGTGTAGGCTAGTTTCCCAAATGTTCGTTGTGTCAATATTGCTTTCCTATTATCCGACTTGGCCAATGATAGCAATGCTAGTGTGTTAATTTTGTGCAGGCTGCTGAAGATAAGAAGACAAACTCTGAAAACAGCAAGGCAACCCCATTGTTTCTTTCCAGTAAATCTAGCCAAGGTAATATGGAAATAACTCATGATTAATATGTTTGGTTCCCGTCCTATGATGCAGTGGTCGAGACACTCTCCACTATCAATAATACAAGCCTGCCAAAATCGCCATCTAAATCGGTTCAGTATCCTCTGTCTCGAATGCAACGGAATACATGTATGTTTGTGAACCAATTAATGGCTGAAGCAATGATGGAAATGGTGGATGAATCAGAGGTGCAGAGTCGTGCGACACAACAACTCATCAATGTTTTCAGAGACAGTGTAGCAAAGCAGCAAGAACTTGCCCACATGCTTATGGGCGTCATCATCTTTGAGGTTGCAGATTGTGACGTTGTAGATGGTTAGGTTCTGCTCATTTATTTGCACTAGCATCAATCTTTGATTGCCCAGTGGATGTAATTTCCTGTAATATATGTTGGATGTGCAACGTTATTCCCTGTATGGCGTACCTTTGCTTGATCGGTTTTGGTCCTGTGCATAATTGCTCGTCGTAATGGGCTCAAATTATCTAATTTGGCCTAAAGACATGAACGAACTTTAGTGGGCCCATTAAGTTAATGGGCCGTTACTAGGCCGAAAGTTAATGGTCGGCCCTCTTACCTCCCGGGTCGTTAACAGGCCGACATCGAAGCGAGCAACAGGTGGCCCCAATTTATTTCACGGGCCGTTAACGAGCCGTTACTAAGTTTGGGCTACATATGGCCCAACTATATCAGAGGCCTTTAGCAGCCGAAAGAGACAATGAGCTTGTCTTTGGACCATGAAGAGCATGGGCCGCTAAGAGGCCGAAAGTCGTCGTATTGTAAACGGCCCAAGCGTGTTGTGGGCCTTTAGCAGGCCGAAGAGAAACCGGGCTGGTATTGGACCATGAAGGGCATGGGCCGTTAAAAGGCCAAAACTAAGGTCCGACTACAAATGGCCCAACTCATTTATGGTCCGTTAACAGGCCGAAAGGCACACAGGGCCGGGAATTGGCCCAACACTTAAATGGGTCGCTAAAAGGCCAAAACTCAGGTCCGACTACAAATGGCCCAACTGATTTATGGGACGTCAACAGGCTGAAAGTGACACCGGGCCAGAAATTGGCCCAACACTTAAATGGGCCGCTAAAAGGCCGAAACTCAGGTCCGACTACAAATGGCCCATCAGATTTATGGGTCGTCAACAGGTTGAAAGACACACCGGGCCGGAAATTAGCCCAACATTTAAATGGGTCGCTAAAAGGCCGAAAGATGTACATCCTGAAAATTGGCCCATCCATTAAATGGGCCGTTAACAAGCCGAAATCTCATCGGGCCAATATTGAGCCCAAATGTATAGCGGGTTGTTAACGGGCTCGAACTGAAGATGGGCTGCAATGGTGTCAAATCTTTAACGGGCCGTTGACGGGCCGAATTGGCACATCTCGTATGGGTCGTGGGCTTAAATGGACCTGACACAAGTAGGCCTTATATGGGCCGGCCTGCTAATTTTTACTGGGCCGGCCTTTTTCACCGGAATGGGCCACTGTTGGGCCGTGCCACGTGTCGACGTATCATAGGCGCCTCTTGTCCAATGAGTGGATGACATATGTCCCACGGTGAGGCAACAAATGTTTCCTGCGGCCAATGATGATTTTACACATGGAAAATCCCCATTGGTCCGAGCTGTTAACGTGTTATCGAATCCAAAACCGGACCCGATAGCTTAACGGCCTTCTGTTACGGTGGATGCCACGTGTCGGTCACCCTTGACGAAAGCACTTCTGTGACGCGCGATTTATTGTCATGGAAGCGGACACTTCCGTGATGATAATTTTGGTAATGTCATGGAACACTTCTACGACAGCACAGGTATGACTATCTTGATTCTGTCATAAAATCGTCATGGATGTACATGCATGACAAAAACGCGACCTACTGTGACAAACAAGTATCATCACGGAAGTGTATTTTTTTGTAGTGGAGGTGTCAATTCCACTCGCAGTTCAATAAGTGGCCAAAACATTGCGCAACCACTCAAATTTGAACAATTACCCACCAAAAAAATACATCAAACCCATGGCCACTATGATGAGCAGCATGAGCTATTATTTAAAAATGCACTACAAAAAGACGAACATTACATGCACAATACAGTAAATTCAAACAAAAAAGAGAAACTAATTATAAGATTCAAAAACGCATCGATGCACAAAATCCAAAAAAACAACAAGAACAGACGAGCGGAAGAAGCTCACACGCCCAGACAATCGATTTCGCAGAAATTGAAAACTAACTCCTAAAAATTAGACAAATTGTAGAGTAAACGGACCGATTAAAATGAACGCAATCAAAGAATTCCTACTAACAAACAACATCCTAGCACGGAAAAGTCGCATCCGACGCGAACACGAACGAACAGAGAAAGCTCGTCTGCCAAATCGCTCGATTTGCAAAGATTCCAGTCGCTTTTCCTATAAATTACAAAGAATAAAGGTCAAATGAGATCCAGAAACAAATTAGATCATCCTGCAACACCCGATTCCACACAAAAAAATGTGGGCGGATCGGCAGAAAATGAAGCAGTTCTCTAGTGAAGCAGTGCAGTGCTCATCGTAAAGAGGATGCAGTCCACTTCTGTTGAGCGTGTAGTGCGGAAGTGTTATCAGAATAACTATTCTGCTAAATTAGTAGAATAGACCGGCTGTATATATAAATGTATATATATCAGCCATAAACTTTTAGTGTCACATGTTAGAGTTCTCAAATTTGAACGAATTGGATTCCAATATGCTCAAAATATCAGTTTCATAGGAAAAAAATCATCATCTAACATGCAATTTTTTTCATGTACAGGATGCTGGTTTCATCATACAGTCTCCTCTCCGATTCACGCCCATATAGGTTGCTATATCATTGTCCCCTCTAATGCATGCTCATAATTTACTACAAGTAGAAACTATTGTAGCTTCATGACAGTGGTTCTTTACCCCCAAGCATCCATTGTGATAACTAATTTATGTCTGTGTTATATATTTTTCAAGGAAATGGCTAGCTGTGAATTAATTACTCGATCAATAAAATATAATTTGCAGGTTAGGGCTTGTCCTCACAAAGTCTCGTACATCCAACAGTTTAACAGGAATACGTGCATGGCGTTATTAGTATGAAGCTCCTATGTGAGGTTCGTCCAGGTGAGTACCTTTGCTGATACGATAATTAGCGGCGAGAGTTGTGTATAAGAGTTCTTTCAGAATCTTTATTCCATTGAATCATCTCATCTGCCTTTTCATGGTGTTTTGGCTAAGTACGCGAAGCTTGTGATTTTGTTGTACATGCTTAACTTGGTTAATATTATGTGTAGGTTATCCTTGGTACTAATTCTCATACTTGCATTGCTAGAGCCTTTGGTCAATTAGCAATTCAACTAGGGAACACGTATGCAGGTTTTCTGATGGATCTGGAAAGGCCCTTTTGAAGGTATGCAGACATGTCAGATTACTCTGAATAAAATCTAAAAATAAACTGATAGGAAAATGGATAAATACATCTTTCTGACTACGTTCAATCAAATATTGGGTCTCAAATCACGAATTGTTATTGTCCTTTAATTCAATTTATGTTTTGGCAAGTTGAGAGAGCTATGGGGAGCGAGGGATGTTGGGGAATAAAGTATTTCAAAATTTTGCCTACGATCACGCAAGATCTATCTAGGAGATGCATAGCAACGAGCGGGGAGAGTGTGTCCACGTACCCACGTAGAACGAAAGCGGAAGCATTTAGTAACGCGGTTGATGTAGTCGAACATGTTCACGATCCAACCGATCAAGTACCGAACAAACGGCACGTCCGCGATCTGCACACGTTCAGCTCGGTGATGTCCCTCGAACTCTTGATCCAGCTGAGGCCGAGGGAGAGTTCCATCAGCACGACGGTGTGGTGGCGGTGATGACGAAGTTACCGAATCAGGGCTTCGCCTAAGCACTACGACAATATGACTGAGGTGGAAAACTATGGAGGAGGGCACCACACACGGTTAAAGATTAACTTGTGTGTCTATGGGGTGCCCCCCTCCCTCGTATATAAAGGAGGGAGGGAGGAGGCCGGCCGGCCCCTAGAGGCGCACCCAAGGGGGGGAATCCTACTCCAAGTAGGAGTCAGCCCCCCTTTCCTCGTCCAAGTAGGAGAAGAAGGAAGGAAAGGGAGAGGGAGAGGGAAAGGGGGTCGCGCCCCCTCCCCTAGTCCTATTCGGACTCCCGTTGGGGGGGCGCCACCTCCTGGCTGCTGCCCTCTCTCCCCTAAGGCCCACTAAGGCCCATTACTTCCCCGGGGGTTCCGGTAACCCCTTCGGCACTCCGGTTTTACCGAAACCAACCTGGACACTTCCGATGTCCGAATTACGAGGTTTGACGTTGGCTACTTGGAGGTGTCCTCGCTACCAACCTGTAGCTATCATCTGAAAGGGTGTCCTCGCTACCATCCTCCGAGCCACTAGCCTCCGGAGTCTCGTGGACCGAAGACCCCATGGCCGGAGTCTTCTGGGACGAAGACCCCGTGACCGGAGTCTTCTGGGACGAAGACCCCGTGACTGGAGTCTTCTGAGACAAAGACTCTGGGACTGGACTCACGTGGGGCGAAGGATCGGCGACCCGAGTCTGGTCGGGGGAAGGATCAGCGATCGGAGGCTCATGGACCAGAGTTCGAGACGGATCCACGTCAGACAGAGCACTCCTGTGGTCGGGTGAATCGGCTGAGGGTGGCGGCGAGGAAGGCGTAACAACCTTCCTACCTCTCCCGCTGCCACGTCCACCTCTAGCAGGCTTCTTCGTCCTCCCCTAACCTCTCCCAGCCGAAGAAGAAGCGCCCGCCGCAGTCGTCTGCATACTGTCTAGCAGCGCTCTCCAGAGGTGCTGGGCTGGAATAATGGAACCACTCCTCCCAGTAGCGCTCGCAGGAGGATCGGGGCGCTCTGGACCCTCGCCCACCATCCTGTCAACACCTGTAATGACAAAAAGTAAACGAAATTAGTACAACATAAAAAATTTGGATACCTAACATGAACATAATAATATGTATATAATTTAAGTGTATCACAATCATGACCATAATAAAAATACACCCGATCAACACAAATATATATGGGGTCGGGGTGTGGTGTCAGGGTGTCAGGGTCAGGGTTGGGGTGTGGTGTCAGGGTGTCGGGGGTCGGGGTAAGGGTGGGTGTGGTGTCAGGGTGTCGGTGGTCGGGGTGTCGGTGGTCGGGGTGGGTGTCAGGGTCGGGGTGTCATGTCGGGGTCGGGGTGTCAGGGTGTCAGGCTCGGGGTCGGGGTCGGGGTGTGGTGTCAGGGTGTCGGTTGGTCGGGGTCGAGGTGTGGTGTCAGGGTGTCGGGGGGTCGGGGGTCGGGGTGTCATGCCGAGGTGTCGGGGTGTCGATCGGGTGTCGGGGGTCGGGTCGCGGTCTATTTTTTCCTTTTCTTCTCCTCTTCTTCTTCTCCTCCTCCTCTCCTCTTTCTTCTTCTTCTTCTTCTCCTCCTCCTCTCCTCTTTCTTCTTCTTCTTCTTCTTCTTCTTCTTCTTCTTCTTCTTCTTCTTCTTCTTCTTCTTCTTCTTCTTCTTCTTCTTCTTCTTCTTCTTCTTCTTCTTCTTCTTCTTCTTCTTCTTCTTCTTCTTCTTCTTCTTCTTCTTCTTCTTCTTCTTCTTCTTCTTCTTCTTCTTCTTCTTCTTCTTCTTCTTCTTTCTCCTCCTCCTCCTCCTCCTCCTCCTCCTCCTCCTCCTCCTCCTCCTCTTCTTCTTCTTCTTCTTCTTCTTCTTCTTCTTCTTCTTCTTCTTCTTCTTCTTCTTCTTCTTCTTCTTCTTCTTCTTCTTCTTCTTCTTCTTCTTCTTCTTCTTCTTCTTCTTCTTCTTCTTCTTCTTCTTCTTCTTCTTCTTCTTCTTCTTCTTCTCTTCCTTCTTCTTCTCTTCCTTCTTCTTCTTCTCCTCCTCTGTTCCTCCTCCTCCTTCTACTTCTTCTTCTAAACTAAAACTAAAACTAATCTAAAATAAACTAAAACTAAACTAATCTAAAATAAACTAAACTAGAATAAACTAAAACTGAAACTAATCTAAACTAAAACTATAACTAAAATGTAAACTAAACTAAAAGAAACAAAAAGAAACTAATTAAACAAAAAGGGGAGGAGCTCACCGGTGGAGGGGAGGCCGGACTGCTCGGCGGTCACTGGAGGAGGCGGCGACCGGTGGAGGGGAGGTCGGACGGCACAAGGACGAGGCGGGGATGGCAGGCTGCTGCCCGACGTGGAAGAGGCGGCGGGGCAGCAGTGGAGGTCGGGGAGGGTGCGGGCGGCGGGGTGTCGGCTCGCCGACGGGTCAGCAGCGATGGCGCTGGCAGGTGTGGGTGGGGATGGCGGCGGAGGAGGGGCGGGGCGGGTGGCGTGGAAGGGCGGCGAAGTGCGGTGGAGGTCGGGGTCGCGGGGGAGGGTGCGGGGCCGCCGGCTACTGGCAGACGGGTCGGGCGGTGGCGGCTGGTGTGGGTGGGGACGAATGAGAGAGTGGAGAGGAGAGAGGGGGGCGGGATGGCCGTTAACGTCCTCTTTGCCGGCAGCCAACGGTCGGCAAAGTTTCTTTGTCGTCCGCTTGCGGACGGCAAAGAGGTGGGGCCGGTGGGCTTGAGTTGGTTAAACAATAACTAGACCCACCCACCTCTTTGCCGTCTGCTAGCGGACGGCAAAGATTCTTTGCCGTCAACCAGCAGACGGCGAAGAACTGGTTGATGGCAAAGACTTTGTTTGCCATCAGCCACATCTCTGTCGTCCGTTTTCTTGTGCCTAACGGCAAAGACCTTCTTTGTCGTCAGCCAGCGGACGGCAAAGAGGTGGCAGACAGCAAAGAAGTGGATTCCAGTAGTGATAGATCAAAACGCTTGATAAGATTTTTCAATGAGTACATACCTTGACAAGATTTTGAAGTAGTTCAAATCGGAACAGTCAAAGTGTTGGGGAATGTAGCATGCAATTTCAAAAAATTTCCTATGATCACGCAAGATCTATCTAGGAGATGCATAGCAACGAGACGGGGAGAGTGTGTCCACATACCCTTGTAGACCGAAAGCGTAAGCGTTATGTCAACGCGGTTAATGTAGTTGAACGTATTCACGATCCAACCGATCCAAGTATCGAACATACGGCACCTCCGTGTTCAGCACATGTTCAGCTTGATGATGTCCCTTGAACTCTTGATCCAGTAGAGGGTCGAGGGAGAGTTCCGGCAGAACGACGGCATGGAGACGGTGTTGGTGATGTGATCCGCGCAAGGCTTTGCCTAAGCACTACAACGGTATGACCCGAGGAGTAAACTGTGGAGGGGGGCACCGCACACGGCTAAGAAACAACTGTTGTGCCTTTGGGGTGCCCCCCGCCACCGTATATAAAGGAGGAGGGGAGGATGCGGCTAGCCTAGGGGGCACGCCAAAGAGGGGAGTCCAACTAGGACTCCCAACCCTAGTTGGACTCCCTTTCCTATTACGGAGGGGGGAAAGAGGGAAGGGGGAGGAAGAGGAGAAGGAAAGGGGGGCACCTCCCTCCCTAGTCCAATTCGGACTCCCTATAGGGAGGGGGCTGCCTCCCCTCTCCCCTATGGCCCATGTAGGCCCAATATTCCCCCGGGGGGTTCCGGTAACCCCTCGGTACTCCGGTAAAATACTCGAATCACTCGGAACCATTCCGATGTCCGAATACAACCTTTCAATATATGAATCCTTACCTCTCGGCCATTCCGAGACTCCTCATCATGTCCGTGATCTCATCCGGGACTCCAAACAAACTTCGGTCACCAAAACACATAACTCATAATAAAAATCGTCATTGAACGTTAAGCGTGCGGACCCTACGGGTTCGAGAACTATGTAGACATGACCGAGACACATCTCCGATCAATAACCAATAGCGGAACCTGGATGCTCATATTGGATCCCACATATTCTTCGAAGATCTTTATCGGTCAAACCGCATAACAACATACTTTATTCCCTTTGTCATCGGTATGTTACAGACCAGAGATTCGATCGTTGGTATCATCATACCTAGTTCAATCTCGTTACCAGCAAGTCTCTTTACTCGTTCCGTAATGCATCATTCTGCAACTAACTCATTATTCACATTGCTTGTAAGGCTTGTAGTAATGTGCATTACCGAGAGGGCCCAGAGATTCCTCTTCGATACACGGAGTAACAAATCCTAATCTTGATCTATGCCAACTCAACAAACACCTTCGGAGACACCTGTAGAGCATCTTTATAATCACCCAGTTTCGTTGTGACTTTTGATGGCACACAAAGTGTTCCTCCGGTATTCGGGAGTTGCATAATCTCATAGTCAGAGGAATATGTATAAGTCATAAGAAAGCAATAGCAATAAAACTAAATGGTCATAATGCTAAGCTAACGGATGGGTCTTATCCATCACATCATCATGTAATGATGTGATCCCGTTCATCAAATGACAACACATGTCTATGGTCAGGAAACTTAACCATCTTTGATTAACGAGCTAGTCAAGTAGAGGCATACTAGGGACACTCTGTTTTGTCTATGTATTCACACATGTACTAAGTTTCTGGTTAATACAATTCTAGCATGAATAATAAACATTTATCATGATATAAGGAAATAAAAATAACAACTTTATTATTGCCTCTAGGGCATATTTCCTTCAGTCTCCCGCTTGCACTAGAGTCAATAATCTAGATTACATAGTAATGATTCTAACACCCACGGAGTCTTGGTGCTGATCATGTTTTGCTCATGGAAGAGGCTTAGTCAATGGGTCTGCAACATTCAAATCTGTATGTATTTTGCAAATCTTCTATGTCTAAAATGCTCTGCATGGAGCTAATCTAGCTAATTGCTCCCACTTTCAATATGTATCCAGGTTGAGACTTAGAGTCATGTGGATTGATGTAAAAGCTTGCATCGACGTAACTCTTTACGACGAACTCTTTATCACCTCCATAACCGAGAAATATTTCCTTAGTCCTCTTAGGTAACTAAGGATAACTTTGACCGTTGTCCAGTGATCCACTCCTGGATTACTTTCGTACCCCCTTGCCAAACTCATGGCAAGGTACATAATAGGTCTGGTACATAGCATAGCATACTTCATAGAACCTATGACTGAGGCATAGGGAATGACTTTCATTCTCTTTCTATTTTCTGCCGTGGTCGGGTTTTGAGTCTTACTCAACTTCACACCATGCAACACAGGCAAGAACTCCTTCTTTGAATGTTCCATTTTGAACTACTTCAAAATCTTGTCAAGGTATATACTCATTGCAATAATCTTATCAAGCGTCTTGATCTATCTCTATAGATCTTGATGCTCAATATGTAAGCAGCTTCATTGAGGTCTTTCTTTGAAAAACTCCTTTCGAACACTCATTTATGCTTTCCAGAAAATTCTACATCATTTCCGATCAACAATATGTCATTCACATATACTTATCAGAAAAGTTGTAGTGCTCCAACTCACTTTCTTGTAAATACAGGCTTCACCGCAGGTCTGTATAAAACTATATTCTTTGATCAACTCATCAAAGCGTATATTCCAACTCTGAGATGCTTTGCACCAGTCCATAGATGGATCGCTGGACCTTGCACACTTTGTTAGCACCTTTAGGATTGAGAAACCCTTCTGGTTGCATCATATACAACTCTTCTTTAAGAAATCCATTAAGGATTCCAGTTTTGACATCCATTTGCCAGATTTCATAAAATGTAGCGATTGCTAACATGATTCGGAAAGACTTTAAGCATCGATATGAGTGAGAAAATCTCATCGTAGTCAACGCCTTGAACTTGTCGAAAACCTTTTGCGACAATTCAAGCTTTGTAGATAGTAGCACTACTATCAGCGTCTGTCTTCCTCTTGAAGATCCATTTATTCTCAATGGATCGCCGATCATCGGACAAGTCAATCAAAGTCCATACTTTGTTCTCATACATGGATCCTATCTCAGATTTCATGGCCTCAAGCCATTTATCGGAATCTGGGCTCATCATTGCTTCCTCATAGTTCGTAGGTTCGTCATGGTCTAGTAACATGACTTCCATAATAGGATTACCGTACCACTCTGGCGCGGAACGTGCTCTGGTTGACCTACGAGGTTCGGTAGTAACTTGATCTGAAGTTTCATGATCAGTATCATTAGCTTCCTCACTAATTGGTGCAAGCATCACGGGAACGGTTTTTTGTGATGAGCTACTTTCCGATTCGAGAGAAGGTACAATTACCTCATCAAGTTCTACTTTCCTCTCACTCACTTCTTTCGAGAGAAACTCCTTATCTAGATAGGATCCATTTTTAGCAACAAAGATCTTGCCTTCGGATCTATGATAGAAGATGTACCCAACAGTTTCTTTTGGGTATCCTATGAAGACGCACTTCTCCGATTTGGGTTCGAGCTTATCAGGCTGAAGCTTTTTCACATAAGCATCGCAACCCCAAACTTTAAGAAATGACAACTTAGGTTTCTTGCTAAACCACAGTTCATATGGTGTCGTCTCAACGGATTTAGATAGTGCCCTATTTAATGTGAATGCAGCTGTCTCTAATGCATAACCCCAAAACGATAGTGGTAAATCGGTAAGAGACATCATAGATCATACCATATCTAATAAAGTACGGTTACGACGTTCGGACACAGCATTATGTTGTGGCATTCTAGGTGGCGTGAGTTGTGAAACTATTCCACATTGTTTTAAATGAAGGCCAAACTCATAACTCAAATATTTGCCTCCGCGATCAGATAGTAGAAACTTTATTTTCTTGTTACGATGATTCTCCACTTCACTCTGAAATTCTTTGAACTTTTCAAATGTTTCCGACTTGTGTTTCATCAAGTAGATATACCCATATCTGCTCAAATCATCTGTGATGGTTAGAAAATAACGATACCCGCCGTGAGCCTCAACACTCATCGGACCGCATACATCAGTATGTATTATTTCCAATAAGTTAGTGGCTCGCTTCATTGTTCCGGAGAACGGAGTCTTAGTCATCTTGCCCATGAGGCATGGTTCGCAAGCATCAAATGATTCATAATCAAGTGATTCCAAAACTCCATCAGCATGGAGTTTCTTCATGCGCTTTATACCAATATGACCTAAACGGTATTGCCACAAGTATGTTGCACTATCGTTATCAAATTTGCATCTTTTGGCTTCAATATTATGAATATGTGTATCACTACGATCGAGATTCAATAAACCATTCACCTTGGGTGTATAACCACAAAGGGTTTTATTCATGTAAACAGAATAACAATTATTCTTTGATTAAATGAATAACTGTATTGCAATAAAAATGATCCAATCATATTCATGTTCAACGCAAACACCAAATAACATTTATTTTAGGTTCAACACTAATCTCGAAGGTAAAGGGAGTGTGCAATGGTGATCTTATCAACCTTGGAATCACTTCCAACACACATCGTCACCTCGCCCTCAACTAGTATCTGTACATTTTGCAACTCTTCTTTCGAGTTACAAATCTTTGCAACTGAACCGGTATCAAATATCGTGGGGCTACTATGAACACTAGTAAAGTATACATCAATAACATGTATATCAAATATACCTTTGTTCACTTTTCCATCCTTCTTATCCGCCAAGTATTTGGGGCAGTTCCTCTTCCAGTGACCATTTCCTTTGCAGTAGAAGCACTCAGTTTCAGGCTTGGGTCTAGCTTTGGGCTTCTTCACTGGAGTGACAACTTGCTTTTCATTCTTGAAGTTCCCTTTCTTTGCCTTGCCCTTTTTCTTGAAACTAGTGGTCTTGTTAACCATCAACACTTGATGCTATTTCTTGATTTCTACCTTCGCCGATTTTACCATCGCAAAGAGCTCGAGAATCGTTTTTGTCATCCCTTGCATATTATAGTTCATCACGAAGTTCCAGTAACTTGGTGAGAGTGACTAGAGAACTCTGTCAATCACTATCTTATCTGGAAGATTAACTCCCACTTGATTCAAGCGATTGTAGTATTCAACATTCTGAGCATATGCTCACTAGCTGAGCTATTCTCCTCCATCTTGTAGGCAAAGTACTTGTCAGAGGTCTCGTACCTCTCGACACGGGCATGAGTCAGAAATACCAATTTCAGCTCTTGGAACATCTCATATGCTCCGTGGCGTTCAAAACGTTTTTGAATTCCCGGTTCTAAGCCGTAAAGCATGGTGCACTAAACTATCAAGTAGTCATCATACTGAGCTTGTCAAACGTTCATAATGTTTGCATATGCTCCTACAATAGGTCTGTCACCTAGCGATGCATCAAGGACATAATTCTTCTGTGCAGCAATGAGGATAATCCTCAGATCACGGACCCAGTTCGCATCATTGCTACTGTCATCTTTCAACTTATTTTTCTCTAGGAACATATCAAAAATAAACGGGGAGCTACATCGCAAGCTATTGATCTACAACATAGATATGCAAATACTATCAGGACTAAGTTCATGATAGATTTAAGTTCAATTAATCATATTACTTAAGAACTCCCACTTAGATAGACATCCTCTAGTCATCTAAATGATCACGTGATCCATATCAACTAAACCATGTCTGATCATCATGTGAAATGGAGTAGTTTTCAATGGTGAACATCTCTATGTTGATCATATCTACTACTCCCTCCGTCCCGAAATTCATGTCGTGAGCACAGTGTAATATAAAATTTGCACAAAAACCCCTTGTATCTTCGAATCTTTTACAAACAAGTCCTTTCATCTTCCTCCGCCCGATCCAGCTCCCGTACATCGGGCCAAGGCCGTCGTCGACCGATTCGTCGCTTGCGCCACCCAGGGCCAACTCCTCTGTCGCCCAGTACTTGTGCCACCGCCATCGTGATCCACTCCCGCCGGGATCCCCTCCTCCACTGTCGTCCAGGACCTGCGCCACCAAGATCAGATGGATCTCGTCCTCCTCAAGCTCCCCCACATGCCTGGACCTCAAGCTCATCCTCATGCTTCTTCTGTGCCACCAGGCTTGTGCTGCAGCTCCCCTGCTCGAGCTATTGCCACAGCTCCCCTGCTGCCCACCTGAGCGATAGTCACTGGTAATTTCCGCCGCCCATCCCTGCCGGCGCCCACCAGATCGACGTTCCCTGGACCTTTTCCCCCCATGCCTAAGCTTCGGCCCAGCACCTCCTCCTCCAAGCCTAGGCGCTACTCCTCCTCTCCACGTATTGGAGCACCTCACTGCTCACCCAACAGCACATCCTATACTTCTCACCTGAAGATAAAGAGGAGATCAGTTGAGCAGAGCATCAGCAACAGGTCAATTGATCAATACATAGGAGTATCATCTATAGCAGTAGTATCTATAGGAGCAGTATCTTCTGTAGCAGCAATTGATCGGTATCAGCAGTATCTGTAGCAAAATCAAAGATCAAACTTTTTTTTACATTAGATCAAAGATCAAACTTGCCCAGCACCTCTGCTCTTCAGGTACAACAATTTTATGACATTTTAAAACATGAGCAAACTGAAAATCATAACATGTTTCAGTTAGGATGACCAATACTGCAAATTTTAGAAACTGAATTAGAACATGTTTTCCACGATGTAAATATGCACAATATAGTCTGATCTGTACTTAAAATTAGAATTAGAAAACAAGATTAAAATTAGGAAACACCCATATACTGTCAAGTTATGTCGACGCTCCACTTGAGGCAGGGAACTGCACCCATTTTCACTACTACTACAATATGCCATAGCCAATGGACAAAAATGTGACTAATGGGCAACTTCTTGAAATCAAAAAAATGGACAGTAAACTAAACTGTAATTTGTTATAGAGATTTTCCTACTGAAAATATAACTGAATGGACAGAAAAATGGTTGAAAAGATAATTGAAGGCTAGGCTAAAATGGACAATAAACTGATAAGGACTATTGCCAATAACAGTAGGAAAATGCAAGCTTCTGAAGTTTGTTACGAAAATTTTCCTACTGAAAAGATCACTGAATTTTGAGTACTGTACTGACAGTTTATAGGGCCCAGTGTAGGAAAGTTTACTGAATTTTGTGGAATACTCAAAGTGCTTTGAACTAAAATATCATCAAAGTTCAAAGCCTAACTGATTTGAAAGGCTTATTATCTGGAATCATCAATCAACATCAATGTGCATTCAAGCTAATTCTTTGAACTTTGATCATCAATCCAAAGAATACATTTATTTGATTTTTTAAATTTATTTGGAATTATTTAAATTAATTTGAATAATTTAGTCAAGGAGTTTGGATTAATTTGAATCTTGCAATTTGGTCTAACTTAGATGATCTTGTTTACTTGGAGTACATAATCTACCGAGTAGTCATGTCCCAGTCATGCATCCAGTAGCAACATCTTGCATACATGATCAGGTGTCAAAGTTTTAAATACATCAAAGTCTACTGAGTAGTTCTTGTGCTCATCCAGTAGCAACATCTTGCATACATGATCAGTAGTCATGTTCCAGAATTTTATTTACACTGAATTTGTAAATCACCAAGAGCTCTACTAGTTTCAAACTAGATTTACATTGAATTATTTGACCAGTAGTCATGTGAACTCTCTGAATTTGTGACACTTCCAGACTTGAGCATTCAGAGTTTGCAAATGCAAAAAGATTCCCTTGTTCATGAACTTTACTGTCCTCCTTTCATTCAAGCAGAAAGAAACAAACAAGGTCTGAATAAGAATGAATCCCTTCTCCGTTAATTTTATTCACACATGATAACTTCAGGTCATAAAAATCCATGATGTTACATGAACAATTAGAGACAATTAACAGGACTAATCACGGAGACAATCACACATGATCAATTAATAGGACTACTCCATGATGTTCCTTACAGCTCCACAATCTGGAGATCAACTAACAGTATATACACACTACAAATAGCAGCAGATGGATTGGAATTCTTTCTGGAGTAAAATTAACATGAGTTGGACCACAAACAGTAGCAGATCAATTAAGAGGATTACTCCATGATGCTTCACCAATAGAGGAGTGATGTGGACGGCTAACTCCTGCAATTCCTCAATTTCACCACCGTCGGTGTCCTACTACCAGCTATTGCCGCCAGCTAGGCAGGACAGCACGGCGAATGTGGAGGCACCCTTGCAGTTGTGGCCGCACGCTCCAGGACACGAGGCGCTGGATGCGTTGGTCGGCTTCGACGCCCTGGCATACAAAACACCGACGAGCTCCGCCAAGGACGCATCTCCAGCGACCCGTAGCAGCTTGTTGTGGTTGACCCTGACCGCGCCGTGCATCGCCACCACCCACTGCCACTCGTCTGGTCCCTCTAGGCAGGAGCCGGTGACCTTTTTCTCCTCATGCTCTCTCCTCTCGATGGTGGCCAGGACTTGTGGTGGGGGCGGCGGATCGACGGGCAGCAAGTCCCGGATTGTGAAAGGGGATGGGGAAAAGCTTGTAAATTTAGGGATGCGGGAAAGGGGAGCGGTGGAGTTGCACGGGGGAGCGATGGAGCTGTGCGGTAGAGGTGGATCCACCCCAGGCTGCGGTGGAGCTGCGCTGCGGCGCGGTCAGCTCGAGCTACGCGACGTCACCAGCGTCCCCGGGAGTTGCGTGGTGGAGCTGAGCAGTGGAGGAGACGACTGGACCGCGGGTTCGGTCGGATAAACCTAAAGGACTTTTTTGAAAAAATGTCATTGCGGCAAGAATTACGGGATGGAGGGAGTATATTATTCACGTTCGACCTTTCGGTCTCAGTGTTCCGAGGCCATATTTGCATATGCTAGGCTCGTCAAGTTTAACCCGAGTATTCTGCACGTGCAAAACTGGCTTGCACCTGTTGTAAGTGAACGTAGAGCTTATCACACCCGATCATCACGTGGTGTCTCGGCACGACGAACTGTAGCAACGGTGCATACTCAGGGAGAACACTTATACCTTGAAATTTAGTGAGGGATCATCTTATAATGCTACCGCCGTACTAAGCAAAATAAGATGCATAAAGGATAAACATCACATGCAGTCAAAAATATGTGACATGATATGGCCATCATCATCTTGTGCCTTTGATCTCCATCTCCAAAGCATCATCATGATCTCCATCATCACCGGCTTGACACCTTGATCTCCATCGTAGCGTCGTTGTCGTCTCGCCAACTATTGCTTCCATGACTATCGCTACCGCTTAGTGATAAAGTAAAGCAATTACATAGCGATTGGATTTCATACAATAAAGCGACAACCATAAGGCTCCTGCCAGCCAGCCGTAACTTTACAAAACATGATCATCTCATACAACAATTTATATCTCATCACGTCTTGACCATATCACATCACAACATGCCCTGCTGATAACCCACAAGTATAGGGGATCGCAACAGTTTTCGAGGGTAGAGTATTCAACCCAAATTTATTGATTCGACACAAAGGGAGCCAAAGAATATTCTCAAGTATTAGAAGTTGAGTTGTCAATTCAACCACACCTGGATAACTTAGTATCTGCAGCAAAGTATTTAGTAGCAAAGTAATATGGAAATAACGATAACGGTAGTAAAAGTAATATTTTTGGGTTTTGTAGTAATTGTAACAGTAGCAACGGAAAAGTAAATAAGCAAAGAACAATATGTGAAAAGCTCGTAGGCATCGGATCGGTGATGGAGAATTATGCCGGATGCGGTTCATCATGTAACAATCATAACATAGGGTGACACGAAACTAGCTCTAATTCATCAATGTAATGTAGGCATGTATTCGAATATAGTCATACGTGCTTATGGAAAAGAACTTGCATGACATCTTTTGTCCTACCCTCCCGTGGCAGCGGGTCCTAATGGAAACTAAGCGATATTAAGGCCTCCTTTTAATAGAGTACGGACCAAAGCATTAACACATAGTGAACACATGAACTCCTCAAACTATGGTCATCACGGAGCGGTCCCGATTATTGTCACTTGGGTTGCGGATCATAACACATAGTAGGTGACTATAGACTCGCAAGATAGGATCAAGAACTCACATATATTCATGAAAACATAATAGGTTCAGATCTGAAATCATGGCACTCGGGCCCTAGTGACAAGCATTAAGCATAGCAAAGTCATAGCAACATCAAACTCAGAACATAGTGGATACTAGGGATCAAACCCTAACAAAACTAACTCGATTACATGATAAATCTCATCCAACCCATCACCGTCCAGCAAGCCTACGATGGAATTACTCACGCACGGCGGTGAGCATCATGAAATTGGTGATGGAGGATGGTTGATGATGACGATGGCGACGGAGTCCCCTCTCCGGAGCCCCGAACGGACTCCAGATCGGCCCTCCCGAGAGAGTTTAGGGCTTGGCGGCGGCTCCGTATCGTAAAACGCGATGAATCTTTCTCTCTGATTTTTTTTCTCCCCGAACACGAATATATGGAGTTGGAGTTGAGGTCGGTGGAGCTCCAGGGGGCCCACGAGGCAGGGGGCGCGTCCAGGGGGCAGGCGCACCCCCTGGCCTTGATTCTTTTGCCAGTATTTTTTATTATTTCTAAAAATAATCTCCATGGAGTTTCAGGTCATTCCGAGAACTTTTTGTTTCTGCACATAAATAACACCATGGCAATTCTGCTAAAAACAGCGTCAGTCCGGGTTAGTTCCATTCAAATCATGCAATTTAGAGTCCAATACAAGGGGAAAAGTGTTTGGCAAAGTGGATACGACGGAGACGTATCAACTCCCCCAAGCTTAAACCTTTGTTTGTCCTCAAGCAATTCAGTTGATAAACTGAAAGTGATAAAGAAAAACTTTTATAAACTCTGTTTGCTCTTGTTGTTGTAAATATGTAAAGCCAGCATTCAAGTTTTCAGCAAAGATTATGAACTAACCATATTCACAATAACACTTAGGTCTCATGTTTACTCATGTCAATGGCATAATCAACTAGCGAGCAATAATAATAAATCTCGAATGACAACACTTTCTCAAAACAATCATGATATGATATAACAAGATGGTATCTTGCTAGCCCTTTCTGAGACCGCAAAACATAAATGCAGAGCATCTTTAAAGATCAAGGACTGACTAGACATTGTAATTCATGGTAAAACAGATCCAATCATAGTCATACCCAATATAAATTAATAGTAATGGATGCAAATGACAGCGGTGCTCTCCAGCTGGTGCTTTTTAATAAGAGGGTGATGACTCAACATAAAAGTAAATATATAGGCCCTTCATAGAGGGAAGCAGGGATTTGTAGAGGTGCCAGAGCTCGGTTTTGAAATAGAGATAAATAATATTTTGAGCGGTATACTTTCATTGTCAACATAACAACCAAGAGATGGCGATATCTTCCATGCTACACACATTATAGGCAGTTCTCAAACAGAATGGTAAAGTTTTTACTCCCCCTCCACCAACAAGCATCAATCCATGGCTTGCTCGAAACAACGAGTGCCTCCAACTAACAACAGTCCCGGGGGAGTTTTGTTTGCAATTATTTTGATTTGATTTGCATAAAGCATGGGACTGGGCATCCCGGTGACCAGCCATTTTCTCGTGAGTGACGAGCGGAGTCCACTCCTCTTGACAATAACCCGCCTAACATGGAAGATACGGACAACCCTAGTTGATACATGAGCTATTCGAGCATACAAAACAGAATTTCATTTGAAGGTTTAGAGTTTGGCACATAAAAATTTACTTGGAACAGCAGGTAGATACCGCATATAGGAAGGTATAGTGGACTCATATGGAATAACTTTGGGGTTTAAGGGATTGGATGCACAAGCAGTATTCCTGCTTAGTACAAGTGAAGGCTAGCAAAAGACTGGGAAGCGACCAACTAGAGAGCTACAACAGTCATGAACATGCATTAAAATTAATGAACATTGAGTGCAAGCATGAGTAGGATATGGCTATGTTGATTTTGTTTCAACTACATGTGTGAACATGTGCCAAGTCAAGTCACTTAAATCATTCAAAGGAGGATACCACCCCATCATACCACATCACAACCATTTTAATAGCATGTTGGCACGCAAGGTAAACCATTATAAGCTCCCAGCTAATTAAGCATGGCATAAGCAACTATAATCTCTAATTGTCATTGCAAACATGTTTATTCATAATAGGCTGAATCAGGAACGATGAACTAATCATATTTACCAAAACAAGAGAGGTCGAGTTCATACCAGCTTCTCTAATCTCAATTAGTCCATCATATATCGTCATAATTGCCTTTCACTTGCACGACCGAACGATGTGAATAATAATAATAGTGCATGTGCATTGGACTAAGCTGGAATCTGCGAGCATTCAATAAACAGGAGAAGACAAGGCAATATGGACTCTTGGTTAAATCAACAATAATGCATATAAGAGCCATTTTAACAATTTCATCATGGTCTTCTCCTATCGACCCCCAAAGAAAAGAAAAGAAATAAAAACTTATTTACACGGGAAAGCTCCCAACAAGCAAAAGAAGAACGAGAAATCTTTTTGGGTTTTCTTTAATTACTACTACTACAGCAAGAAAAGTAAACTAGCTAAAGCTACAACTAAAATAAATTCTTAAGGTTTAACAAACACACAAGAAAAAAGCATAAAAAGGAAAATAAACTAGCATGGATATTACAGCGAAAAAGTATGAGCACCGACATCTAGCAATGAGTGTGTGAACATGAATATAATGTCGGTGAGAAATACGTACTCCCCCAAGCTTAGGCTTTTGGCCTAAGTTGGTCTATTGTCACGGCTGGCCTAGCGGATATCCAAAGTTATAGTTGGGGTCGTATTGTGAAGAAGCCTCGGATTGCCACTGGTTGACAATAGCCTCCGGATCCCACTGGTAATTAGACTGTCGTGGAGGATCAAATTGTGGTTTCGCACCGCTCGCTCAGAGGGTTTCGTAAGCTCGGATGGCCGTCGGTGAACGAGATATCGCCTCATGGATAAATCAAACAAGGAAGGAGCAGGCAAGGTAATAGTCTCAGGGTGATTCTTATCAAATAAAATTTTGTATTTAAGCGCCCTTTCCCTATTCTTAACAATAAAATCATGCGCTACCATACTCTTATAATCTAGATAAACAGGAGGCAGCAACTTTTCTTCTTTCTCATAATGCCTAATAGGTATGTTATAGTATGCAGCGAGGCACGAGGCGAAGATGCCTCCCAAGATAGGGCCCTTAGTACGGTTAAGATTTAACCGCTTTGCAACAATAGCTCCCATACTAAATGTGTCATCATGAAACAAGGCATGGCACAAAATAATAATATCAGGGACGCTCAGGTTTCCACAGTTTATGCGACCAATTAAGCATCTACTAGCAAATATAGCAAAGTAATGTAGAACAGGAAAGTGTATGCTAGTGATTCGTGCGTTGGAAACCTTCCTCGTTTCCCCTACAGCAATTGTATCAATAAACCCCTCCACATCGTTACTATGTGGTTCCTCTATGATGCTCGGAAAAGGTAACTTGCACACCCCACAGAATTCACGAAGGGTCATCTCCTTATACTCATCATATAAATAAAAGTCCACCATAGGTGGTGACCTCCTAGAATGGAAATGAAAGTTTTGCACAAAGGTATTGGTGAGTAAGAGATACTGTTCGCGTTGGTCGCAGAGGAAGTCGGTGAGGCTTGCATTCTCAGCCAACTCATAAAAATCATCATAAATCTCGGCTGCTCTCAAGAAATCATCACAAGGCCATTCACACGATCGAACCTCCGCGGTGCGAGGCAGATTATATTTGGGCCTCTCTTCTTCTTCACTTTGCTTATCCTTCGAGCTTCGGCTCGAAGATCCCCTCAAAAATCTCTTCATCATATTCTGAAAATTTCTAAAAAATTTAGTAACTTCAAATAAAAGTGAACCAAACTCAGCAAAGTTGATAGCAACTACTCCCACAAGTGCCTAGAGCCTATATCATGCATTAGAACTACTTGGAACCATATAAATTTGACATGCAAGCTTAAGAACATGGTCACCTAGGCAGCAAAAATTTGCAATGAATAAAGTACTAGAACAAAAACTAATTGGACCAATGGAGGAGTTACATTCCAAGGAACAATCCCCCAAAGAAGTTTTGTGAGAGGTGCTTTGAGCAAGGAGATCGAAAATCGCAGCAAAATGAGCTAGAACTCGTGCTTGAGCTAGTTGGTGATTTTTTTGGGAGGAAGGAGTGTGTGGGTGCAGGAATAAGTGGAGGGGAGCTACCGTGGGCCCATGGGGCAGGGGGCGCCCAGGGGTGTGGGCGCGCCCTGGACCCTCGTGGCCAAGTGCTTGCTCCCCCTGTTGTGTTCTCAGTGCCAAATATTCTCAAATATTCCAGAAAAAATCATATTAAATTGGCAGGGCATTTGGAGAACTTTTATTTTCGGGATATTTTTATATTGCACGAATAATTCAGAAAACAGACGGAAAAATACTATTTTTGCTTTATTTATTCTAAATAACAGAAAGTAAAATAAGGGTACAGAAGGTTGTGCCTTCTAACTTCATCCATCTCATGCTCATCAAAAGGAATCCACTAACAAGGTTGATCAAGTCTTGTTAACAAACTCATTCCGTATAACATGGAACCGGAGAAATTTCGAATAACACTATGTTACCTCAACAGGGATATGCACATCCCCAATAATAAGAATATCATATCTCTTTTTGACAGTAGGAAGAGGAAATTCAAAACCTCCAAAAATAATTGATGGAATTTTTCCAATAGAATTGATACTGTGGACTTGAGGTTGTTTCCTCGGAAAGAGTACCGTATGCTCATTACCATTAACGTGAAAAGTGACATTGCCTTTGTTGCAATCAATAACAGCCCCTGCAGTATTCAAAAAGGGTCTTCTAAGATAATAGACATACTATCGTCCTCGAGAATATCAAGAATAACAAAGTCCGTTAAAATAGTAACATTTGCAACCACAACAGGCACATCCTCACAAATACCGACAGGTATAGCAGTTGATTTATTAGCCATTTGCAAAGATATTTCAGTAGGTGTCAACTTATTCAAATCAAGTCTACGATATAAAGAGAGAGGCATAACACTAACACCGGCTCCAAGATCACATAAAGCAGTTCTAACATAAAAAAATTTAATGGAGCATGGTATAGTAGGTACTCCTGGATCTCCAAGTTTCTTTGGTATTCCACCCTTAAAAGTATAATTAGCAAGCATGGTGGAAATTTCAGCTTCCAGTATCTTTCTTTTATTAGTAACAATTTCTTTCATGTACTTAGCATAAGGATTCATTTTGAGCATATCAGTTAATCGCATACGCAAAAAGATAGGTCTAATCATTTCAGCAAAGCACTCAAAATCCTCATCATCCTTTTTCTTGGATGGTTTGGGAGGAAAAGGCATGGGTTTCTGAACCCATGGTTCTCTTTCTTTACCGTGCTTCCTAGCAACAAAGTCTCTCTTATCATAACATTGATTCTTTGATTGTGGGTTATCAAGATCAACAGCAGGTTCTATTTCTACATCATTATCATTGCTAGGTTGAGCATCAACATGAACATTATCATTAACATTATCACTAGGTTCATGTTCATCACCAGATTGTGTTTCAGCATCAGAAATAGAAATATCATTGGGATTCTTAGGTGTGTCTACAACAGGTTCACTAGAAGCATGCAAAGTCCTATCATTTTTCTTTTTCTTCTCTTTAGAAGGACTAGGTGCATCTAAATTATTTCTCTGAGAATCTTGCTCAATTCTCTTAGGATGGCCTTGAGGATACAAAGGTTCCTGAGTCATTTTACCAGTTCTAGTAGCCACTCTAACAGCAAAATCATTATTCTTACTATTCAATTCATTGAGCAAATCATTCTGAGCTTTAAGTACTTGTTCTACTTGAGTGGTAACCATAGACGCATGTTTACTAATGAGTTTAAGTTCACCTTTAACTCTAGACATATAATCACCCAAGTGTTCAATCATATCGGAATTGTGTTTCAATTGTCTACCAACATAAGCATTGAAGTTTTCTTGTTTGACAATAAAATTTTCAAACTCATCTAAGCATTCTCTAGCAGACTTATAGTGAGGAATATCACCTTCATCAAATCTATAGAGAGAATTTACCTTTACTACCTGTGTCGGGTTATCAAGACCATGTGTTGCTTCAATAGGTGATGAATTAAGATCATATATCTCTTCAACAGGAGGTAAATTAAGACCATGTATTTCTTCAATAGGAGGTAAATTCTTAACATCTTCAACTTTTATACCTTTTTCTTTCATAGATTTCTTTGCCTCTTGCATATCTTCAGGACTGAGAAATAGAACACCCCTTTTCTTCGGAGTTGGCTTAGGAGTTGGTTCAGGAAGTGTCCAATTATTTTCATTGGTCAACATATCATTCAATAGAATTTCCGCTTCATCCGGTGTTCTTTCCTCGAAAATGAACCAACACAACTATCCGGTGGTCTCTGGAAGCATCGGTTAGTCCATTATAAAAGATATCAAGTATTTCATTTTTCTTGAGAGGATGATCAGCAAAGCATTAAGTAATTGGAGAAGCCTCCCCAAGCTTGTGGGAGACTCTCTTCTTCAATTTGCACAAAATTATATATATCCCTTAAAGCAGCTTGTTTCTTATGAGCAGGGAAATATTTAGCAGAGAAGTAATAAATCATATCCTGGGGACTACGCACACAACCAGGATCAAGAGAATTAAACCATATCTTAGCATCACCCTTTAATGAGAACGGAAATATCTGAAGGATATAATAGTAGCGAGTTTTCTCATCATTAGTGAACAGGGTGGCTATATAATTTAATTTAGTAAGATGTGTCACAACAGTCTCAGATTCATAGCCATAAAAAGGATCATATTCAACCAAAGTAATTATATAAGGATCAATAGAGAATTCATAATCCTTATCAGTAACAAAGATAGGTGAAGTAGCATAAGCAGGATCATATTTCATTCTAGCATTCAAAGTTTTTTGTTTTAACTTAGCTAATAATTTCTTAAGATCACTTCTATCATTGCAAGCAAGAAAGTCTCTAGCAGTTTCTTCATCCATAACATAGCCCTCAGGCACAACAGGCAATTCATATTTAGGGGGAGAGTCTTCATCATCACTTCCATCAATATTATCAGTTTCAATAATTTCATTCTCTCTAGCCCTAGCAAGTTGTTCATCAAGAAATTCACAAGGTGGCACAGTAGTATCAAGCATAGAAGTAGTTTCATCATAAGTATCATGCATATCAGAAGTGGCATCATCAATAACATGCGACATATCAAAATTAATAGCAGAAGCAGGTTTAGGTGTCGCAAACTTACTCAAAACAGAAGGTGAATCAAGTGTAGAGCTAGATGGCAGTTCCTTACCTCCCCTCGTAGTTGAGGGATAAATTTTTGTTTTCGCGTCTTTCAAGTTCTTCATAGTGATCAACATAAATAAATCCCAAGTGACTCAAATAATAGAGCAATGCTCCCCGGCAACGGCGCCAGAAAATAGTCTTGATAACCCACAAGTATAGGGGATCGCAACAGTTTTCGAGGGTAGATTATTCAACACAAATTTATTGATTCGACACAAGGGGAGCCAAAGAATATTCTCAAGTATTAGCAGTTGAGTTGTCAATTCAACCACACCTGGATAACTTAGTATCTGCAGCAAAGTATTTAGTAGCAAAGTAATATGGAAGTAACGATAACGGTAGTAAAAGTAATATTTTTGGGTTTTGTAGTAATTGTAACAGTAGCAACGGAAAAGTAAATAAGCAAAGAACAATATGTGAAAAGCTCGTAGGCATCGGATCGGTGATGGAGAATTATGCCGGATGCGGTTCATCATGTAACAATCATAACATAGGGTGACACAGAACTAGCTCTAATTCATCAATGTAATGTAGGCATGTATTCCGAATATAGTCATACGTGCTTATGGAAAAGAACTTGCATGACATCTTTTGTCCTACCCTCCCGTGGCAGCGGGGTCCTAATGGAAACTAAGCGATATTAAGGCCTCCTTTTAATAGAGTACCGGACCAAAGCATTAACACATAGTGAACACATGAACTCCTCAAACTATGGTCATCACCGGGAGCGGTCCCGATTATTGTCACTTCGGGGTTGCCGGATCATAACACATAGTAGGTGACTATAGACTCGCAAGATAGGATCAAGAACTCACATATATTCATGAAAACATAATAGGTTTAGATCTGAAATCATGGCACTCGGGCCCTAGTGACAAGCATTAAGCATAGCAAAGTCATAGCAACATCAATCTCAGAACATAGTGGATACTAGGGATCAAACCCTAACAAAACTAACTCGATTACATGATAAATCTCATCCAACCCATCACCGTCCAGCAAGCCTACGATGGAATTACTCACGCACGGCGGTGAGCATCATGAAATTGGTGATGGAGGATGGTTGATGATGACGATGGCGACGAATCCCCCTCTCCGGAGCCCCGAACGGACTCCAGATCAGCCCTCCCGAGAGGTTTTAGGGCATGGCGGCGGCTCCGTATCGTAAAACGCGATGAATTCTTCTACTTGACTTTTTTTTCTCCCCGAAAGCAAATATATAGAGTTCGGTGAGCTCGAGCTACGCGACGTCACCAGCGTCCCGGGGAGTTGTGTGGTGGAGCTGAGCAGTGGAGGAGACGACTGGACCGCGGGTTCGGTCGGATAAACCTAAAGGACTTTTTTGAAAAAATGTCATTGCGGCAAGAATTACGGGATGGAGGGAGTATATTATTCAAGTTCGACCTTTCGGTCTCAGTGTTCCGAGGCCATATTTGCATATGCTAGGCTCGTCAAGTTTAACCCGAGTATTCTGCACGTGCAAAACTGGCTTGCACCCATTGTATGTGAACGTAGAGCTTATAACACCCGATCATCACGTGGTGTCTCGGCACGACGAACTGTAGCAACGGTGTATACTCAGGGAGAACACTTATACCTTGAAATTTAGTGAGGGATCATCTTATAATGCTACCGCCGTACTAAGCAAAATAAGATGCATAAAGGATAAACATCACATGCAGTCAAAAATATGTGACATGATATGGCCATCATCATCTTGTTCCTTTGATCTCCATCTCCAAAGCACCATCATGATCTCCATCATCACCGGCTTGACACCTTGATCTCCATCGTAGCGTCGTTGTCGTCTCGCCAACTATTGCTTCCATGACTATCGCTACCACTTAGTGATAAAGTAAAGCAATTACATAGCGATTGGATTTCATACAATAAAGCGACAACCATAAGGCTCCTGCCAGTTGCCGGTAACTTTTACAAAACATGATCATCTCATACAACAATTTATATCTCATCACGTCTTGACCATATCACATCACAACATGCCCTGCTGATAACCCACAAGTATAGGGGATCGCAACAGTTTTCGAGGGTAGAGTATTCAACCCAAATTTATTGATTCGACACAAAGGGAGCCAAAGAATATTCTCAAGTATTAGAAGTTGAGTTGTCAATTCAACCACACCTGGATAACTTAGTATCTGCAGCAAAGTATTTAGTAGCAAAGTAATATGGAAGTAACGGTAACGGTAGTAAAAGTAATATTTTTGGGTTTTGTAGTAATTGTAGCAGTAGCAACGGAAAAGTAAATAAGCAAAGAACAATATGTGAAAAGCTCGAAGGCATTGGATCGGTGATGGAGAATTATGCCGGATGCGGTTCATCATGTGACAATCATAACATAGGGTGACACAGAACTAGCTCCAATTCATCAATGTAATGTAGGCATGTATTCTGAATATAGTCATACGTGCTTATGAAAAGAACTTGCATGACATCTTTTGTCCTACCCTCCCGTGGCAGCGGGGTCCTAATGGAAACTAAGGGATATTAAGGCCTCCTTTTAATAGAGTACCGGACCAAAGCATTAACACATAGTGAATACATGAACTCCTCAAACTACGGTCATCACCGGGAGTGGTCCCGATTATTGTCACTTCGGGGTTGCCGGATCATAACACATAGTAGGTGACTGTAAACTTGCAAGATAGGATCAAGAACTCACATATATTCATGAAAACATAATAGGTTCAGATCTGAAATCATGGCACTCGGGCCCTAGTGACAAGCATTAAGCATAGCAAAGTCATAGCAACATCAATCTCAGAACATAGTGGATACTAGGGATCAAACCCTAACAAAACTAACTCGATTGCATGATAAATCTCATCCAACCCATCACCGTCCAGCAAGCCTACGATGGAATTACTCACACATGGCGGTGAGCATCATGAAATTGGTGATGGAGGATGGTTGATGATGACGATGGCGACGGATTCCCCTCTCCGGAGCCCCGAACAGACTCCAGATCAGCCCTCCCGAGAGAGTTTAGGGCTTGGCGGCGGCTCCATATCGTAAAACGCGATGAATCTTTCTCTTTGATTTTTTTCTCCCCGAACACGAATATATGGAGTTGGAGTTGAGGTCGGTGGAGCTCCAGGGGGCCCACGAGGCAGGGGGCGCGCCCCCCATCCTCGTGGAAAGGGTGTGGGCCCCCATGGCCTTGATTCTTTCACCAGTATTTTTTATTATTTCCAAAAATAATCTCCGTGGAGTATCAGGTCATTCCGAGAACTTTTTGCTTCTGCACATAAATAACACCATGGCAATTCAGCTGAAAACAGCGCCAGTTCGGGTTAGTTCCATTCAAATCATGCAAGTTAGAGTCCAAAACAAGGGCAAAAGTGTTTGGAAAAGTAGATACGACGGAGACGTATCACCTACAAAAACAAGTTAGACATCCTCTACTTTGTTGTTGCAAGTTTTACGTGGCTGCTATGGGCTTCTAGCAAGAACCGTTCTTACCTACGCATCAAAACCACAACGATTTTTTGTCAAGTGTGCTGTTTTAACCTTCAACAAGGACCGGCCGTAGTCAAACTCGATTCAACTAAAGTTGGAGAAACAGACACCCGCCAAAACACATAACTCATAATACAAGTCGTCATCGAACGTTAAGCGTGCGGACCCTATGGGTTCGAGAACTATGTAGAAAAGACCGAGACACATCTCCAGTCAATAACCAATAGCGGAACCTGGATGATCATATTGGCTCCCACATATTCTACGAAGATCTTTATCGGTCAAACCGCATAACAACATACGTTATTCCCTTTGTCATCGGTATGTTACTTGCCGGAGATTCGATCGTCGGTGTCATCATACCTAGTTCAATCTCGTTACCGGCAATTATCTTTACTCGTTCTGTAATGCATCATCCCGCAACTAACTCATTAGTCACATTGCTTGCAAGGCTTATTGTAATGTGCATTACCGAGAGGGCCCAGAAATTCCTCTTCGATACACGGAGTGACAAATCCTAATCTTGATCTATGCCAACTCAACAAGCACCTTCGGAGACACCTATAGAGCATCTTTATAATCACCCAGTTACATTGTGACATTTGATGGCACACAAAGTGTTCCTCCGGTATTCGAGAGTTGCATAATCTCATAGTCAGAGGAATATGTATAAGTCTTGAAGAAAGCACTAGCAATAAAACTAAACGATCATAATGCTAAGCTAACGGATGGGTCTTGTCCATCACATCATTCTCTAATGATGTGATCTCGTTCATCAAATGACAACACATGTCTATGGTCAGGAAACTTAACCATCTTTGATTAACGAGCTAGTCAAGTAGAGGAATACTAGGGACACTCTGTTTTGTCTATGTATTCACACATGTACTAAGTTTTCGGTTAATACAATTCTAGTATGAATAATAAACATTTACCATGATATAAGGAAATATAAATAACAACTCTATTATTGCCTCTAGGGCATATTTCCTTCACAAAGGAGTTCTTGCATGTGTTGCAAGGTGTGAAGTTGAGTAAGACTCAAAACCCGACCACGGCAGAAAATAGAAAGAGAATGAAAGTCATTCCCTATGACTTAGCCATAGGTTCTATAAAGTATGATATGCTGTGTACCAGACCTATTGTTTACCTTGCCATGATTTTGGCAAGGGGGTACAATAGTGATCCAGGAGTGGATCACTGGACAGCGGTCAAAGTTATCCTTAGTTACCTAAGAGTACTAAGGAAATATTTCTCGGTTATGGAGGTGATAAAGAGTTCGTCGTAAAGAGTTACGTCGATGCAAGATTTTACACCGATCCAGATGGCTCTGAGTCTTAGTCTGGATACATATTGAAAGTGGGAGCAATTAGCTAGAGTAGCTCCATGCAGAGCATTGTAGACATAAAAATTGGCAAAATACACACGGATCTAAATGTGGCAGACCCGTTGACTAAACTTCTCTCACAAGCAAAACATGATCACACCTTAGTACTCTTTGGGTGTTAATCACATAGCGATGTGAACTAGATTATTGACTCTAGTAAACCCTCTGGGTGTTGGTCACACGGTGATGTGAACTATGGGTGTTAACTACATAAAGAAGTGAACTATTGGTGTTAAATCACATGGCAATGCGAACTAGATTATTGACTCTAGTGCAAGTGGGAGACTGAAGGAAATATGCCCTAGAGGCAATAATAAAGTTGTTATTTTATATTTCCTTATTCATGATAAATGGTTATTATTCGTGCTAGAATTGAATTGATCGTAAACCTAAATACATGTGTGAATACATAGGCAAACACTGTGTCCCTAGTGAGCCTCTACTTGACTAGCTCCTTGATCAAAGATGGTTAAGGTTTCCTAACCATGGACATGAGTTGTCATTTGATAACGGGATCACATCATTAGGAGAATGATGTGATGGACAAGACCCATTTGTTATCTTAGCATTATGATCGTTCAGTTTTATTGCTATTGCTTTCTTCATGTCAAATACATATTCCATCGACTATGAGATCATGCAACTCCCGAATATCGGAGGAAGACCTTGTGTGCTATCAAACGTCACAACGTAATTGGGTGATTATAAAGATGCTCTACAGGTATCTCCGAAGGTGTTTTGTTGGGTTCGCGTGAATCGAGATTAGGATTTGTCACTCCGAGTATCGGAGAGGTATCTCTGAGCCCTCTCGGTAATACACATCATAAGCTTGCAAGCAAACGAGTAAGGAGTTAGTCACGAGGTGATGTATTACGGAACGAGTAAAGAGACTTGGGGTAACAAGATTGAACTAGGTATGAAGATACCGACGATCGAATCTCGGGCAAGTAACATACCGATGACAAAGGGAATAACGTATGTTGTCATAACGTTCGACCGATAAAGATCTTCGTAGAATATGTAGGAGCCAATATGGGCATCCAGGTTCCGCTATTGGTTATTGACTAGAGAGGTGTCTCGATCATGTCTACATAGTTCTCGAGCCCGTAGGGTCCGCACGCTTAACGTTCGTTGACGATATAGTACTGTATGAGTTATGTATGTTGGTGACCGAATGTTGTTCGGAGTCCCAGATGAGAACATGGACATGACAAGGAGCTCCAAAATGGTCCGGAGGTAAAGATTGATATATAGGATGATATGGTTCGGCCAAGGGGTGAAGCCCATGGGGCTTTAGGTCTGTGCAAAAGGAGTTTTGCGGAGGCCAAAGGGCCAAACGCCGGACACCCTGGCATCTGGCCCTGGGCTAGATGTCGAGGCCCGTGGCGTCTGGGCCAGACGCCAAGGACTATTGTGTCTGGTCCTGGAAGTCCAATAAGGACTCTTCCTTGCGGGCAAAACCGACTTTGAGGAGGCTTTTACTCCAAGTTTCGACCCAGGGCTCAACATATAAATAGAGAGGCAGGGCTAGCACCTGGAACACATCAAGAAACACCAAGTCGTGTGCCGGCAACCCCGTCCCTCTAGTTTATCTTCCGTCATAGTTTTTGTTGTGCTTGGCGAAGCCCTGCGGAGATTGATCTTCACCAACACTGTCACCACGCCGTCGTGCTGCCGGAACTCATCTACTACTTCGCCCCTCTTGCTTGATCAAGAAGGCGATGACGTCATCGAGTTGAATGCATGCTGAACGCGGAGGTGTCGTACTTTCGGTACTTGACCGAGACAGATCGTGAAGGTGTACGACTACATCAACCGCGTTGATAAACACTTCCGCTTTGCAATCTTCAAGGGTATGAAGATGCTCTCCCCTCTCGTTGCTATGCATCTCCTAGATAGATCTTGCGTGAGCGTAGGATTTTTTTTGAAATTGCATGCTACGTTTCCCAACACTTTGTGTACGTGCGGCCCTCTTGAAAGTGAGGCAAGGGAGAAATATATGCAAAGTAAGGGCATCTCCAACGTCGCCCCCCAAACCACCTGTATCCGTCCAGACGCAGCCGTCCGAACCCTGCAAGCCATCCAACGGTGACCCCCATCGATCTGTGGAGTAATCCAAACCGCCATTTTCCTGAACTGGAACCAAATTAGAGGGGGTCTGCGGGAGTCTGGATACCAATCGCATAGGACTCCGACACCCTAGGCCCAACCAAAACAAAGTCGGAGCCCACGCATTTATTGTTGGTCGCACTGTTTCCACGGCAAAATCCCCTACTCTCCTCTTCCCTCCATCGCTCTCCACTCAATTCCCGCCCTGTTTCACCGTCGTCGACGCTTGGTAACGTATGAGAAGCTGTCGGGAACGGCAGTGGTGGAGGATCTGACAATCGCGCTTACCCGGAAGATCAACTCGGAGACACGGCAAAATTGCGGCCTCAAAGGGAAGGCAAAGGCGGCACCGCTCAAGAAGCAGAAGGCCGACGGAGGCGGAGGTGGTGGTCATGGCGGTGGACGTGTAGGCGGCGGACGTGGTGCAGGGCGGAGTCTGGGACGCAGGGCCCTGCTGTCATCATCGACCGTGCAGACGCCGCTCTAGCCAGAGCGTTACAAGGCTCCATACTTCTATGCCGCCATGCAGGTCAATAGCATGTCCCCGGCATCTGGCGCCATGCAAGTGCCTTTCTACGTCAACATTAATGCGGCGCCACTGCTTTTCTCGGAGTGTGCATCGCCGGAGCTTATCCGCACGCGGACGTAGGGCGTGGAGCAGCTGGGTGCCCGCACATTATTTGATGGTATGCCTAAAGCGGGGGAGCCAAGGTACGCGATGCAGACAGGGTGTTGTTTGAGATGATCCACGATGGAGGCGGGGGAGAAGGTTGCTATGAGGACGTGTAGGTGGATGACTCGAAGCCCACCCAGGTCGGCTCATACACCCAGCCGGGCTACACCCAGTCCAGCACGTACACCTAGTCGGGCACGCAGCCGAGCTACACCTGCTCCGGCATGTACACCCAGCTGGGCACGGATACAGTAGCAGGACTGGGCCACCGGACAGCAGGAGAAGGATGACAAGGACGATGATCCAAATGATTTTGCTGCCGATCCAAAAAAGAAGGGTAGAGGAGAAAGCTTCAACATACGGGATGACGATTTTTTGTGCGATGTATGGTTGTCCACTAGCATCAATCCGATCCATGGCACGGAGCAAAAGAGCTCAACATTTTGGGCCAACATTCACTCTTGGTTCCATGAACACAAGCATTCCGAGCCTTATTCCAACGGGCTCATCTGCAACCATGGTGCAAAGTCTGTCAACCATCGATGGTACATCATCCAAGAGGCCATGTCGAAGTATTGCGACAACTCGAGGCAACTCATCACACAGTGGCCAAGTGGTGCACAAATCTCCGAGCAAGTAAGTGTGTTCACCATTTGTCCGGATATGCATTGTTGTCTAGATCATTTCGACTGATATGCACATTGTTGTGTTGGTCACTTGGCTGGATATGCCTTGTTGTCTAAATCATTTGGCCAAATATGCAATATGTTGGCCGGATATGCATTGTTGTGTTGGTCATTTGGCCGGATATGCATTGTTCTGTTGGTCATTTGTCTGGATATGCATTGTTGTGTTGGTCACTTGGTCGGATATGCATTGTTGTTTTTGTCACCTGACCAGATATGCACATTGTTGGCCGGATATGCATTCTTGTGTATTTTGTAGCCTTCCTGTGCATGCAATGTGTTCTTGAAGTTGCAGAAGAAGAGCTTCACTATCATGCATTGTTGGTTGAAGTTGAATGGACAACCCAAGTGGAATATATTCATTGCCAAGATCGTCGCCTGTGGCACCGAGGAAGAAATCAATGATCCAACAGACCCAACAAAAGAACGGCACAAGAAGGTTATAAGAGGGTTCCGGGGAAAGAGGTGGGTGGAGAAGAAGGCAAAGCAAGAAGGGGCGGCAGCCAAGATGAGGAGAGATTCGAGGACATCTTGGTGTAGAAGAAGGATGCATACCTCAAGAAGGAAACAAGTACGACAGGATTAACATGTTGATGCCGGCAACCGAGAAGAAGCTAAAGCTCGAAGAGAGGAAGATCGTGCTCAAAGAGAAGAAGGTTGAGACCGCGGATGGAGGATTTAGATAATGATGCAAGGATGATTGCAAGCTATCCGTTTCGAGATGTTAAAGCGGTAGAAGGATTAGTTGGAGAGAACGGAGAAGGAGATAACCAAGAAGAAGGCGGTCAAGACAACAACGACGGCAGATTGAGTGTGGAGGTTCAGATTGCCGGTCCGCCGGGACATGAAATCCATTTTTCTTTCACGGATTGGTGCGCATGCTCCCAGGTCCACGGATTGATCCTTGTATACGGTGTAAGATTTAGGGTCAGCGGTTGGAGATGCCAAGGGGTAATGCTACACCACGTAGGACTACTTATAATGTTTTACGTAATGTAACAGGTAAGAAAAAAATTGGGAGGCGGGGGAGGTTAATTAGTTCGGAACACGTAGATGAAAACCTGTTTATGTGACGTCATTCCTTAATTTTCTCGTGACGTCATTCCTTAATTTTTCTCGTGACGTCAGCTAGCATACAAAGTGACTAGTCGAGGAGCCCGGCGATCCAGGGGGGATGGATGGCCAGAGGGGGTTGGAACGCCCCTGTCGTCGTCGACGGGGGCCCCGAGCGCCAGTCGACGGGATGAATGCACGCTGCTGCTGCTGCTCCCTAGGTCTGTCAGGATAAGGCGCCCAACGACGGATTTAGGCCCTGGCTGCGGCTGTCCCGCTCGGCTCTGCTCGCCCCAGCCAGCAGTGCCCGTCTGGTGTTCGAACAAATGCCTCAGCGGCCAGTACCTAACTACGGCACGGCAGTTAATGGCCGGAGAAGAGCCAAGTCACGGGGGGCGATGGCCGCTCCACGGAACGGTGATTGCACGCCGGAGCGAAAATGTCAAACGACGGCGACGCTCGAGGCGCCGAGGAGGTCGGAGGTGACTTCGCCAGAGCCAAGTTGGACGACAGTAGGACGTTCCTGTCAAGGTGGCTTCTGAACGCCGGTGTGAACCCACGGTGTCTGTGGTGGTCGTGCGCCAGTCAGCAGTCAACACACCCTGTCCGCTTACCATCGCCGTCCACAGATTCCATTTCACTGCCTCCTGGTACCAGGTACCCTACTGGCTAACTCTTGCTTATTCATGTGTTCCAAACCAAATTACCCAGCAACCCAGCTCGATGCCGGAGTATTTTACAGTTGAGATGCGTGTTAATTTGTTCATTATTGTTTGGTGTATTAGGCTCTCTTCTAACAGCCGTTTCTTGGGTCCAACTCCAACCTAATAAGCTATAAGATGATAGCCTGATACATTGCCGTGGGGTCCTGCCTTGTTTCTTTCCTTTGTTTAACTGACTTCACCGGTCTCCCCCTCTCTTTTTGTTCACTGTCCACACCTCCGTTCACACCATTATTGACGCCGGAAGAGCTCGGCTATCTTTGAAGCACACAAGGTGTCCCTCACTAGTCTGAGCAGCAGCCGTCGCTCTAGATACAAGCTCAAAGCCGCAACCTCAGCTAGGCTGACGGGGCAGCCATTCCGTGTGAGCAACTGAGCATTGCGAAGCTTCCCCATTCTAGGTATGATCCTTACTCTCTCTTCCTCTGCTCGGCTCTTCGACATGGATGCATAAGTTCCAGTGCCAATTTTCTGCCATTTTTCCGCTTGCAGTTAATCTTACCAGTTACCCTGATCTGGGTACAAGCTCAGAGCTCATGCCATGATTGAGGGCGGCTCACACATGCAGCCTCAGCCGGGGAACGCTCACACGGCGAACAGCGAGCAGCCCAAGCCGGCCACCACGCCGATGAACGGCATGGCTGCTTCGGGGACAGGCAATGGCCAGATGGCAGATGAAGCAGCCGCCAGCGGAGCGACGGAGGATATCGAGGCGGCCGGCAACAACAATGGGCAAGGTCCGCCCAACAGGTCATCCAGCATCAAGAATGATTTCGAGTTCTTGTGGAGGCTGCGGAAGTATTTGCTACTTCTGGCGGTGTTGGCCGTTGGTGTCACCTACAATGCTGGGTTGAGCCCGCCGGGGGGATTTCAGATGGACAGACTTGACCGCCATGCCGGCGATCCTCTCCTCCCACTTAAATTCTTCCGACGATACGAAGCCTTCTTTTACTGCAACGCCACAGCCTTTGCTGCTTCTCTAGTCTTGATCATCTTGCTTCTGAGTAGGGGAGTGGCGAGCAAGCATGTCTGGCTTCGCTCGATGCAGTTTACCATGATCCTGGATCTTTTCAGTCTCATGGGGGCATATGCCGCGGGGAGTTGCAGAGCACTAAGGTCTTCCATTTACATATTGGTGCTGGTCTGTTCTGTTTTCGCCTATGTTGCGGTTCATATCCTGTTGTTCATGAGGGTAGTTCCACAGCCGTTAAAAGATCAGGTGCAGAAAACCCGGGATATCATTCTGAAGAAGCTGAAACACATGCTAAAAAAGGTGCCATCTATTTGCCCTGTCTCTGATCCTGACGGGCAAAGGAGCAACCGAGATTACGCAAGGGAGATCGAGGAGGCTCGCAAGTTCATATTGATGCTTGCAACCTTTGCTGCTACTATCACATACCAAGCTGGGATAAGTCCACCTGGTGGCTTTTGGGGTGCAAATAATCCTGAACACCGTGCAGCTACTTTTGTTCTCCGCAAGCACAATCTCCTCCGCTTCAATATTTTCATGTGTTGCAATGCGACCTCTTTTGTGGCGTCTTTGGTCACAGTCATACTGCTTCTGAGCACGGAACTGAGCACGCATGGGATAAGGACTCAAGCGCTGTCTGTGTGCGTCGTGGCTGATCTGCTGGGGCTCATTGGTGCTTATGCTTCAGGGAGCTGCAGGGATGTTGCAACATCATTGTCAGTGATACTCATAATTGCTGTGGTTCTTATCTGTGTTCTGATTCTTGTCATTTGCCTTCATTGCGAAGCTGTAACGGTGTGGGTGGATGGGGCGCTGAAGCCAGCACTTGACAAAATGCTGAGTGCGCTGTCATTGGGGCAAGATGATTCTCCAAGAGCTCACCAGCAATGTACATATTGTCAGAGAATGCACCATCAAGATACAGAGCTTGTTTCTCAGAGAACTCACCAGCAAGATACAGATCTTGATTCTCAGAGGATTCACCAACAAGATACAGAGCTTGACTCTCAGAGAGCTCAGCAGCAAGATGCAGAACTTGATTCTCAGAGGATTCGCGAGCAAGATACAGAGCTTGATTCTCTGACAACTCACCAGCAAGCTACAGAGCATGTAGTTCGAGATACAGAAGCAGAAGGTGTCATGTCGAATTTGCAATGCTACTCTGCTGACAGAAATCTTGTATCAACTGGAGATGTGAGATCTGTATCAACCAGTGATTTGGATAGCATGGAGGACATCATGTCAACAACACTACGTCAATCTCATGACCAGAGTGAACATGCTGCAATTAAAGTTGTATGCTCATCATCAACAGATGCCCTAACTACCGAGGAAGTTCCATCGGACAACTTGGAAATACAACCTGCTGGCGGTCAGCAGGTTGCAATCCCCATGGCACTATCATCAAGTGACAGTAGAAATTCTATCCAAGGTACTTTACCGTTGCAGGGCTCGGTGGACGAAAATGCAACATCTGGTAACCTGAGGATAGATGCTGATGATCCGGCAATGGGATGTGAATTACCCGACAGCCATGGGGACAGCACAGAACAGCATGCTCAGCAAATGTCCAATAACCCTACTAGTGCAGATGATCGTGATGTTAGATTAGAGATCGACAACACTGCCAATGATCAAGCCCCACAGCATCAGAGATGTATTAAATGCAGCTGTAGAAATCCAGATGATGCTTTTCTGAAGAAGTCACGCACTTACCTATTGCTTCTTGCAATTCTTGCCGTGTCTTTGACATATCAAGCTGGTTTAAATCCACCAGGTGGCTTCTGGACATCAAATGCCACAAAGCACTCTGCTGGTGATCCCATTCTTGGGGACAGTGGTCGCGTCTGGACATCAAGTGGCACTAAGCACTCTGCTGGTGATCCCATTCTTGAGGACAATTATCATAAGAGATACCTTGCCTTCTTTTATTTCAATGCCACTGCATTTGCAGCCTCCCTTGTCATGATCCTTATGCTCCTGAGCAGGAAGATGAGCAACAAGGTTATAAAACGCCGGGCACTGCAGACAGCAATGATAACCGATTTGCTTGCTCTAATGGGGGCCTTTGTTGTTGGGAGTTGCAGGGAGAAGACAAAATCTATTTACATATCAGTGTCGATATTTATCGTGGTTGCATATGTTCCTCTCCATGTTTTTGTATTTAGGCATAATGGATGGTTGAAAGTGTGTGTTACCCAGAGGATGAAGTTTGCACCACCTCAGACAGATAATGAGTCAAGAGATGCTAAGGAGAAGGACTTGGCGCGGAGGCGGAATTTGCTCTTTATTCTTGCAATTCTGGCGGCAACTGTCACGTACCAAGCTGGTCTGAACCCTCCAGGAGGCATTTGGCCTGATGAGAACAGTAAGGGTGGCAAACCAGGCAATCCAGTTCTTCAAGACAGCCACCCAGAGCGCTATAATGTTTTCTACTACTCGAACGCCGTCTCATTTGCGTCATCTGTGGCTGTCATCATCCTTCTTGTTAACAGGGAATCATGTGAGGATGGAATCAAGTCGTACGCAATTCGTGTGTGCTTGGTAGCAGGTTTGCTGGGCCTCCTGATTGCTTATTCTGCAGGAACCTGCAGGAAAGCGAGACCGGTAATATATCTTATTGTCATAGCCTCTGCAGCTCTAACATGCCTTGTGATTCAAGTACTTGTACTACAAGATGCATTAGATGGGCCACTGACCTGGTTAAGGGGTCGGTTGCGGGAGATTCTTCATCTAGAGCCTGACTCTGAGACACCGCTGGAAAGTTCAGATGAAGAAAACAAGGAACGTAATGCTCAGGGGTCAGGCCCCCTTATCAGTGAGAAGAAGGAAAAGAAGAGACAGAAGTACTTGATGCTTCTTTCGGTTCTTGCTGCATCCATTGCGTACCAAGCCGGTCTAAACCCGCCTGGTGGCTTCTGGCCTGATGACACTCCCAAAAATGGTTACAAGGCTGGCAACCCGGTACTTAAGGACATAAACTCCTGGCGCTACATGGTATTCTATGTCTTCAATTCCATCTCTTTCATGTCATCTATTGCTGTAGTCATGCTTCTGCTGAGTAAATCTGTGAGACAGAAGAAGGTTCCGCTCCAAGCATTGCACTTCATCATGATACTGGATCTGTCGGCTCTGATGACAGCTTATGCAGCTGGAAGTTGCAGAAAGTTCAGGACTTCAATATTCATCCTCGTGGTAGTATGTTGTGTGCTGGTGTACCTTCTGTTTATTATTATCTTGTCAAGTCGCATAGCAAGATGGCTGAAAAAACAGAAAAACAAGGTGGCTTCCTTGCTGCTGGAGCCTAGCCATGCTGCTGCAACTTCAGCATGATACTCGACCTGAATGGAATGTTTGAATATCTTTCTTCTTCACCACTGTAATGCCCATTGTAGTTTAATTGGAAACCAGAAATTTCTCAGCTGTAGGCTTTTATTCAGGATAAAAACATTTATGTTCTTTGTTCTTGAAGGAATATCTTGTTATGATGGAGATCTTCAGGCTGTGATGAAGTACCCCCTTAGTCAAGACGTAGTTGACCTAATCTATTGTATGGAAGTCATGGGCTGGATGTAGAGGTGGAGCATGCGTGTCTTGTCTGTAGCGAGCGGGTTGGTTTGATAAAGAAAACTTTGAACTCCTGATTTTCTTGTGCTTCAGTGAAGTCCAAGTGGCGCATGCGTGTACATGCAAATGAATTGGCATTTTTTGCATGATCAGGTTTGAAGAAATGTCTCTTTATTTCTGTTAGTCAATGAGTCTTCTTGATCTATTTATTTTTCACATCCTCCTTTTAAGGGAGCTTGATCACCGATTGCATCTTGAGAAGGATGGCATCACCAAGTTCAGAAATTTGTGATGAGATCTTCCTTCCCTTATATTCCAGTTATCATTAAGCCATATAATTTAGTAAGTAAAACAGGGTATGTCTGCATCAAACAAGGGCAAGTAACTGAATTTCGTTTGAGTAGACGCTGCCTTCAATGTCTTGTCAACAAATTTTACATTTGAACTGCTGTTTTTTTTTAAAGTTGAACTGTTGCTTTTCTATGTTACATTAGCCTTGTAAGAAAGGAAAAGCTGAGGGGAGTCCTGTCTCCAATCTGCTTAACATGGTGTTTTTCCATTGAAAGTTCTGACCATCGCCTGAGCAAAAGATCAATCTTGATTCCATTTGTCATGAGTAATGACATTTTTTTTCCACATATATACATGTAGAAAGGCTGTATACATGGACACTGGGACCAAGCACAAACAATTTCTAACGCATGCATTACCAGGTACAATTATGATTTTTGTAATACTTTATGGGTATCATTCTCAATTGGGACCCTTCTCAATTATGTCTCAACTGTGCGCCTTCACTTAGCAGTTCTATTAGACCAGGAAAGGATCACAACTATGTTGAATATCAACATCGTTTTTCCAGCACTGCTTGTTCTGAGATCTCTCCTCTGTTGTTGTTCAGTGTTCAGTGACGGCATCTCTTTTTCTTCTCCAGGATACCAGCACCTTCTGAGGGCTAACACACACACAAAAAAAAGGAGAACAATAAAATGACGGGGATGCCGACAACTCTCGTGAGGTAAAACGGCGGTCTTCAGTCACCAAATAATTTCATGACTAAGGTGTGTCTGCTTTTAAATTCCCTCACTCACATACTACATGGTTGTTGCCTTCTGGTTCGCCCTTTTCAACATTCCCTTTGCTGGGCGCATCCATTGCAAAGTCCGTCCTGAGGCTTTAGCATTTGTCAAATATTATGGCGGGCCTTGTTCCGCTGGACGCTAGTAGTAGTATACACCTTGGTGTGTTCCATGTGGACTGCACATGCTACCCCCTCGAGTGACGGGGATTGGTGTCACTGCAGTCCCTGAGATACTGAAGGCCTTTGATGGCGCCATCAAGAACACGGCGAGGAGCTCCTCCATGTGGCATGTGCTGTTGCACTGTGCCCTGTGCATTTTTTCCTGTGTAGGGTTCACGAGAGCGGACGATTAAATGTCAAGTAGGAGTAAAATTCGTGGTGGTACTGGTACATCATTGGCATGGTCCCGTTGATGGTGGTGGTGGCTTTAGGAGATTATTAGTTTGCTTGGTTGTCACTTTTTTTTATCAGGATAGGGTGTCACACAAATAGCCATGCTAATGGCAAACCATTGACCTAGCTAAGCTAGAAAGCTCCAGAGGACAAAGGTTCAAAAAATGTAGAGTGGTTTTCATAAGTCATAACGTTGGAACTTGGGATTCTGGGGAAGTTGGAATCGACAGTGTTGTCAATAATCTGCTGAGACGGAGATAGTTCTTCTAGGCCAGGAAACAGGAGCATCTGAACAAGTGAGCATGGGTTGTGACAGCCCCACGGCACTAGTTGAGAGCACAAGACACTCATATGATAGTATCAACGATGGTAGAGAACCAGAGGCATTACTGTCGTGCAATGTTTTCCTTCAATAATACTCATCCCTAGGTGTTGATTTTCTTCAGCAATTTTTCCAAACCCGGGACCATTTTCTTCAGCAACGTTTGCCCACTTCGGTTCATGAACATGCTCCGGCATCCACATTCATTGGATGCGAACAAAGTCGTAACGCCATGTTGATTTCGACGGCAGCACCGCAAAGCCATATGTGTCTGCATGCTCACCACGTAATTAAACAAAGCCGTCTAATTAGGCCCGTCGCATCACGTGCTCTTTGGCAAATCAGAGGATGGATGCATTGGATGCCCGCCTTTCTCACTGTTGCATTGCGTTGCGCTGCGTTCTCCTAGAGAGAAGATTTTTCTTCTCAAGATTCCAAGGTCCCCACATTGATCTTCGTTCGTCTCAGTGAGCCCAGCCCCCGCAGAAAACTCAAAACTCTGTGTGGTCACATGGACATGGCTGGCTAGGTTCACTCTTATCAGAACAATCTGCCCAGGCTACACAGTAGTTTAGTTACAAACAATTGAGCCAGGCACATGCTACTGGGCTATGCTGATAATTTATGTACAGTGACATCTTGTATACAAGATAGTACAAACGAGTTAAGATGCAAAGCATCATCTGTGAGACTGTAACTAAGCAGATCCTTCTTATCCTCTGCCATTTTGCAAATTGTTCAGAGAGGCGTGACACGGAGGGGCTCGAAGCTTCGACGATTGGCTGCCCTCGGATCTCGATGGTCGAACGCGCGATGCACGGGTCTTCCGATTCGTCGAGGCTCATCGATAGTACTCCACTCAAGGTGAGCAATGAGTTAAGATGCAGATATTAGCACCGTGTTATGATGGTCCCGCTCTTAATGCTATGAACTGCTGTAGGCTGCTATCATCATCACTGCCCTGCAAGGTTATGATGCCGAACCCGCTTAATTCGCACACTGGTGCAACTCTAATTCATGGGGTCCAACTAAAATGGACCATGTGATGTTTATGGAGAAGGAAAGGAAAAAAACTCAATGGGCCATGTCTTTTGCATTTTCACAGAAAAATGTTTGCGCTGGGCCACCATGAATGGCACTTGGATAGCCGGTACCACACCTACTGATTGGTGATGTTTTGAGACGGTGGTCATGAGCTTAGGCTTGGTTTTAGAATAGTAGGGTGTGTCAGTGTGAGAGGATAATGAGCATGTGGTCTTGCGCACTGCTCGATCCGTTTGTGTTTTGTCATGATGAAGATGCTTTGACCTACAAGGCTACAAGTGTGATTTGATCCTGGTATTTACACGGTGCCCCCACTGTATGATATTGTAGTTAAGGGTGTCCCCCTAGTTGTTACTAGTTTTTTTATACTTGAAAGTTACTACGTTCTCTGAAAAATGGTGTTAGGGTTTTCTTTCCGCGAATACGCAAAGCTTGCGTATCATTCATTGATAGGTAAGAAAGAATAAACAAAGGCATACAAGAGAAAATAAAAAGAGCACCACGCAGGGTGTGAGTAAAACAAAGAGAGATACACACAACACAAAGCTCTCCTAGCTCGAACTCCAGCCAAAAGGCAAAGAGACGAGATATAAGGCATCTAGACCGCGTCGCGACCGACGCCGAGCACCATCATCACACAACCACAACTCCAGGCCAGACCGAATCAACGTACCTCCTACCTATGCGCCTAGAGGATCGGCAAGTGGGGTGCAGGACCAGGCCGGACTAGGAGGAGAAGCCATGAAGAGAGCGCCGTCGAGGCCATACAATATATCTAACGAGACACGTTCTCACAAAAGTAAATACAAAAATGATGTCCTCTATTTCCCACCCGAACTTGGCATGAACGGGTTTGACTGACCATGTAGTTTGCTTACTGTGGGTGGCCTTAGAATGACAAGAACCTAAATTTCATGATAAAATGCTCTCAGAAATGACGAAGTTGATAGGGCACGATCTTAATGTACCACGCAACAATAATTTGATCATGCACAACAATGAATATTTCATATCTGATGTTCGGTGGGCGTTCCCACAAGGGAATATGAAATATTCAATGTTGCATGCTACAAGGGAAATTGGCGGTGGCCGTTTGGACAAATCTAGAACTTTTAAGAAAAAGGAACGACCTGCAAAAAAAGGGAACGGATGAAGTAATTATCTCAGTCTATTTCTTACTGTGAAGTTTGCCCGGCTCCGGCCAGGAAGGGGCGATGACAGCGGCGCGTCTTCGGCTCGCTTAAGTGCTTGTAGTCATCGCTAAGTGGTCTACGAATCCGGATGTAATTTTCATTATTTTTAATGTTCGTTATACTATCATGATTGAAAATGAATAGATACCGAAAAAAAAGTTGAACCCGCTTAATTTACACAGCCGCACAACTCCAATTCAGGGGGTCCAACTAAATGGACCATGATGTTTAACAAAAAATAAAAAATAAAAACTCAATGGGCCATGTATTGTCCTTTTTCAAAAAGAAAAAATGAAGTCTTGTGTGGTCACTACGGGGTGGTCCACCCTGAATGGCACTTGGATTACTGGTTCCACCTTATGGCTCTTACTGGTGGGGGTTTGGGACTGTCACGAGCTTGGATTAATGGCGCTGACAGCAGGCCGTCGTGCAAGACCCATCGTTCTTGACGAAAGACGATGAGGAAGAAAAGAAGATAGCTACCCCCCCCCCCCTCCCCCGCCGCTCAACGTGACTCTAGGATCGCCGCGACTAGACAAGAAAGTTTGTACCCCCAATCCCCACCCCCATGTAATAAAAAAAATCTATGAACCCTAGTAGCCGTCGATGCAGAATAGATTGATGGCAATCCTTCACCCCCGATGTGTTCAATCCCCTCCCTAACTCTCCAACCGCGTGCTCTAATCTAATCTAGCCCGAGTCGAAAGCAGTTAATCTATATAAAGAACGAGGACTTACTGCCATGGCCGATGCGCTCTGGTGGAGGTCTGCAGTCGCTCCGGTGGTTGCCACCATCTTGGGTCGATTCGCACTAGAGCTCGGTTGTCGCCGCCGTCGGTGTGAGTGGGGAAGAAGGGGGAGCCCGGTGAGGAAGGGAGGTGAGGGTAATTTATGACGACGCGTCAGGAAACAACGCTACTTCTCGGGACCGCATCCACGCGTGCAACCACCCACACCCACATGCCTAGGGTTGCACCGCGCGGGCCTGGCTTCAAAAAAACGGCCGATTTGAGTGTTCCTCTGGATGCAGGCCCAGAGGTGCTTTAAATGTCCGTGCTATGCAGGCCAACAATGAATGCGGGTAACCAAACGAGTCATTTTCTTCCCATGCAGGTCTGGCTGAGGTATATGCAGCCTACCAAACGCGTCCTAATATGCCCAACAATTTCTTCACAACGGCAAAATGGTCTTGCACAATTTCTTGAAAAAAGTACCTAGTGAGATGCCATTGTGTTGTGGCTGTGACTTTCTCTCAATTACTATAAGATAAATGTAAGAGTTGTGTAGAATAGAGGTTAAGATTGTTTGTAAGATAAATTTCAAATTTTTGTAATCTCATGGTCGTTACCATAAAAAAGTTTAAGACGTGTCATCTCATGATTTTTCATGCATTTGAACTTCTACATTGGCCAATCCATAAAGTAACCATGAATGCTGGATGAGAGTGCCAATACAATGTCTCTTCCATACGGACAAATTAGGATTCAAAAGATTCGAAGAAGAAAACAGTAAAAATTTGTACATATAGCCTGCAAGGCTCTGACCATGTCCAGCCAAATTTACCCAGGCACAGACTGTACCCAAAGCTTCGTTTGCATGCAGTCCTGCAACCGGTACTGCGTGGGTTTACAGTTCTCTTTTACACAAGCTCCATAAAAAGGCCCGCTTGAGCTTTACGGTAGAGTTGTAATTTGCTGCAATCTCAACAAAAAAAATGTAATTATTGCATGACTCCATTTTTTTATAGCAATTGTTGCATGGCTCTTTTTTTGCGGGTAATTGTTGCATGAGTCTTAGCACAAACTGCTATAATTGCATCCCACCAAATATGTTTATTAAAAAGATCCCATTACATAAACAATGTCTATGGTCTTAATTTTCCTTGTCAGCGAGGCAAATTCTTTTCTCTCGAATACGCACAAGCATGCATATCATTCATTAAAGGAGAAGGGGGAAGGATTCCCCAAAGTCATATTTATATGCAAAATTTACATGCCGGATTTTCCGACACCACCAACTCAAGACTCATTACATCCTATGTCTCATCCTCCCACCTGGTTACCTCTACTTCCCCTTGTGCTCCAACGGTGTCCTCCTTGAGTAGCCGTACCGTCACCCATAACTTGGCCTCCTCCATAATTCTCTGTCTCACACCCGATAGGGAGGGCGTTGCTCCGTTGAACACAATGTCGGTCCTATGTTTCCAAATCATCCACATTGCCAACAGGCACTTGGCTCTCATTGCTTTCTTGTTTTGCCCAGCCGAATCCTGTCGGAGACACCAAGTACGCAGCTCCTCACCGATCAGTGGCTCGAGGCCAGGTTTACCGGTGATCAACCCCAACCAATGCCAAATTTGTCTTGCGAACACACAACCAAGCAAGAGGTGATGGATGGTCTCTTCCTCTTGGTTGCAAAGCGGGCAGACGTCTTGGTGAGGCAGCCCACGCCTAGCCAACCGAACCGAGGTCCAGCATATGTTTCTTAGGGCTAGCCACGTGAAGAATCGACAGTGAAGCGGTGCCCGAGAGCCCCAAGTAAATTCAGCCTCAGGCGCAACTTGAAGACCCAAGAACCTTGCAGCATAGGCCGAGCACGCCGAGAATTGCCCGTTGCTCTCCCAGCTCCAGCGCACCGTGTCTGCAACATCTTCATTGAGCTGCACCTCCTCCAGTTTAGACCAAAGCCTCAAGAATTGTAGCAGCGCATCCGCCGAGAGCTCCGGGCCAAAGCTCTCCACCCAGCTGTTGTTGTCGAGCGCCTCCGCGACCTTCAACGATCTTCTGACCCTCTGTGTGATCATGTCGTATATCAAAGGCGCCATGTCGCCAATCCTGGAGCCATCCAACCATTTGTCCTCCCAGAACAATGAAGATTTCCCATCACCCAGCATCGTAATCGCAGTTGCATGCACCAACGCTTCTGCCTCCACTGGCACGCTGATCTGGAACTCAGCCCATGGTCTTTCCTTGTCATACTTTTGCAGCCACGGCCATCTCGCTTGGAGTTCTTTATTGAGCCACTTCAAGTTCACAATTCCCAGTCGTCCTGCCCACTTGGGCCTGCATACCATCTCCCACGATACCGAGCAGTTTCCTCCTCGGGCTTCCTTCTTACCGCACCATAGGAACCCACGACAAATCTTAGTAAGGGCCGAGATTGTCTTTGCCGGCAAGTCAAGAGCCAACATTGAGTGTACGGGGATCGCACACAGCACCGATTGGATAAGTAGCATGCGACTACTCTTCGGGAGCAGGGAGGCCTTCCACATCGGTAGCGCGTCACCTACCTTGTCCACCAGACATTGGAGCTGCGCTGCCGTTGGCTTCCTCAGAGTTAAAGGGAGGCCGAGGTAGTTACACGGGAACATGCCCGCAGGGCAGCCCAATATGTTCATAACCATTTCCATCTCGTCCGGGGAGCATCTAATTGGTATAAGCACGCTTTTGCTCCTGTTCACCACCAAGCCCGAGGCCTGACCAAAAAGCAGCAGAATTGCATCGCAAGTCTGTGTTTCCAATTCATTGGGCTTGAAGAAGGCTACCACATCGTCCGCGAACATGGAAACACGTTGTTTTAGCCCTGGGCGTGCCAAAGGCGCAAGCAACCCTCTTTCTGTTGCAAACTGGAAGAGTGCTCGAAGTGGCTCCATACACAATATGAAGAGCATAGGAGAGAGCGGGTCACCTGGCCTGAAGCCTTGGCAAGGCAAGATCGGCCTACCGGGCAACCCATTCACCGTGATCCTTGATCCATCTTCCCCACACAAAATATTTAAATCATGCACAACCCCGATGACAAGCCAAGCAATTGTTTCATACTTTAACATTTTCAAAACTTTTTCAATCTTCGCGCAATACATGAGCGTGAGCCATGGACATAGCACTATATGTGGAATAGAATGGTGGTTGTGGAGAAGACAAAAAGATGGAAGATAGTCTCACATCAACTAGGCGTATCAACGGGCTATGGAGATGCCCATCAATAGATATCAATGTGAGTGAGTAGGGATTGCCATGCAACGGATGCACTAGAGCTATAAGTATATGAAAGCTCAACAAAAGAAACTAAGTGGGTGTGCATCCAACTCACTTGCTCACGATGACCTAGGGCATTTGAGGAAGCCCATCATTGGAATATACAAGCCAAGTTCTATAATGAAAAATTCCCACTAGTATATGAAAGTGACAAAATGAGAGACTCTCTATCATGAGGATCTTGGTGCTACTTTGAAGCACAAGTGTGGTAAAAGGATAGTAACATTGTCCCTTCTCTCTTTTTTTCTCATTTTTTTTCTTTGGGCCTTTTCTCTTTTTTTATGGCCTTTTTTTTCTTTCATTTTTCTCTTTTTTTTTATTTTTCGTCCGGAGTCTCATCCCGACTTGTGGGGGAATCATAGTCTGCATCATCCTTTCCTCACTTGGGACAATGCTCTAATAATGATGATCATCACACTTTTATTTTTCTTACAACTCAACAATTACAACTCGATTCTTAGAACAAAGTATGACTCTATATGAATGCCTCCGGCGATGTACCAGGATATGCAATGAATCAAGAGTGACATGTATGAAAGAATTATGAACGGTGGCTTTGCCACAAATACGATGTCAACTACATGATCATGCTAGCAATATGACAATGATGGGGCGTGTCATAATAAACGGAACGGTGGAAAGTTGCATGGCAATATATCTCGGAATGGCTATGGAAATGCCATGGTAGGTAGGTATGGTGGCTGTTTTGAGAAAGATATATGGTGGGTGTATGATACCGGTGAAAAGTGCACGGTATTAGAGAGGCTAGCAATGGTGGAAGGATGGGAAAAATTGTGTATAATCCATGGACTCAACATTAGTCATAAAGAACTCATATACTTATTGCAAAAATCTAGAAGTTATCAAAGCAAAGTATTACGCGCATGCTCCTAGGGGGATAGATTGGTAGGAAAATACCATCGCTCGTCCCCGACCGCCACTCATAAGGAAGACAATCAATAAATAAATCATGCTTCGAGTTCATCACATAACGGTTCACCATACGTGCATGCTACGGGAATCACAAACTTCAACACAAATATTCTTTAAATTCACAACTACTCAACTAGCATGACTCTAATATCACCATCTTCATATCTCAAAACAATTATCAAGCATCAAACTTTTCTTAGAATTCAACTCACTCAAAAGAAAGTTTCACATATCTTGAATACCAAGTATATTAACATTAAGCAAATTACATGCTATTAACGACTCTCAAAATAATCTAAGTGAAGCATGAGAGATCAATAGTTTCTTTAAAACAAATCCACCACCGTGCTCTAAAAGATCTAAGTGAAGCACTAGAGCAAAAATTATCACGCTCAAAAGATATAAGTGAAGCACATAGAGTATTCTAACAAATTCCAATTTATGTATGGCTCTCTCAAAAGGTGTGTACAGCAAGGATGATCGTGGTAAACTAACAAGCAAACACGCAAATAATACAAGACGCTCCAAGCAAAACATATATCATGTGGTGAATAAAAATATAGCTCCAAGTAAATTACCGATGGAAGTGGACGAAAGAGGGGATGCCTTCCGGGGCATCCCCAAGCTTTGACTTTTTGGTGTCCTTGGATTATATTGGGGGTGCCATGGGCATCCCCAATCTTAGGCTCTTGCCACTCCTTGTTCCATAATCCATCAAAAGAATTCACCCAAAACTTGAAAACTTCACAACACAAAACTCAATAGAAATCTCGTGAGCTCCGTTAGAGAAAGAAAACAAAAGACTACTTTAAGGTACTGTAATGAACCCATTATTTTTTTGTATTGGTGTTAAACCTACTGCATTCCAACTTCTATATGGATTATAAATTATTTTACTAGCCATAGATTCGTCAAAATAAGCAAACAACACACGAAAAACAGAATCTGTCAAAAGCAGAACAGTCTGTAGTAATATGTAACTAACGCAAACTTCTGGAACTCCAAAAAATCTACCAAAATTAGACGACCTAGACAATTTGTTTATTGATCATCAGCAATTGTAATAAGTATTTTATCACGTTCTGGTGATTTTTAATAATTCGGGCACTGAGCGCAAAGTTTCTGGAAATTACAGCAAGATCAAATAACTATCATCCAAGAAGATCCAATTGGTCTAGCTTGGCACAAACACTAATTAAAACATAAAACCACATCTAAACAGAGGCTAGATGGATTATTTATTCCTAAACAGAAAAAAAAACAAGAAAACTAAAAATAAAATTGGGTTAACAAGCGCTATCGTTTAACGCCCCTAGCTAGGCATAAAAGCAAGGATAGATCTAGGTATTGCCATCTTTGGTAGGCAATTCTTCAATGAGGCATCTACCTTATTTAGAATTTTCTTTATTTCTAGTGATTGTCACATTTTTAGGCAAAAGATCAAAAAATTCATTCATAGCAAATGGTTCCTTAATGATGGCAAAAAGATTAGGATGAACACTTATAGATTTAAGATCCGCAATTTCCTCACTAGATGATTCACCCTTATTCTTAGGAACATAAATAAGCTTAGTATTTTTAGTAGACGAACTTGGAGTGTTTTTATGGAAGAAAAAGCGGTTCCCAAGTTGGTAATAATACCCTCAAGTTTATCGGTTCTTGTGGAATCTAGATTTATTTTGTCATTAACTATGGGTTCTTTTTCTTTAATATTTCTCAAAGTCATTCCTACCTTAGATCCATATTGGGTAATTTGATTGTGGATATTTTTATCAAGATTTTCAATTGATTCAATGGTAGCAACTTTATTCTCAATAATCTCAAGCCTTTGCATAACATGCTCCAAAGTTAACATAGTTCCATTAATCAAAAGAGGTGGTGAGCCAAATAAATCTATTAAAGCATTATAAGAATCAAAAGTATGGCTACCCAAGAAATTCCCTCCGGTAATGGTATCAAGGATATATCTATACCAAGGATTAGCACTTGCGTAAAAATTACGAAGAAGAGCTGAAGTAGATTGCTTCCTGGTAGATCTATTTTGAGCATTGCAAATTCTATACCAAGCGTCTTTTAGATTTTCTCCCTCCCTTTGCTTAAAATTTAGAACTTCATTCTCGGGAGATAACGAAGAAGATATTAGACTAGTCATGACGACAAGCAAGCAAACTAACACACGAGCAAACAAGCGGACGAGGAAGAGGCAATGAAAAAAGAGAGGAGGAGATCGGGAAAGAGAGGGCGAATAAAACGGCAAGGGTGAAGTGGGGGAGAGGAAAACAAGAGGCAAATGGCAAATAATGTAATGCGAGAGGTAGGGATTGTGATGGGTACTTGGTATGGTTGACTTTTGCGTAGACTCCCTAGCAACGGCGCCAGAAATCCTTCTTGCTACCTCTTGAGCACTACGTTGGATTTCCCCGAAGAGGAGAGGATGATGCAGTAAAGTAGCGTAAGTATTTCCCTCAGTTTTTGAGAATCAATGTATCAATCCAGTAGGAGGCCACGCACAAGTCCCTCGTACCTGCACAAATCGATAGCTCCTCGCAACCAACGCGATTAGGGGTTGTCAATCCCTTCACGATCACTTACGAGAGTGAGATCTGATAGAGATGATAGATAATATTTTTGGTATTTTTGATATATAGATGCAAAGTAGAAAGGTAAAAGGCAAAGTAAGAACAAAGCAAGTATTAAAGTGATGGAGATTAATATGGTGAGAATAGACCCGGGGGCCATAGGTTTCACTAGTGGCTTCTCTCAAGAGCATAAGTATTCTACGGTGGGTGAACATATTACTGTTGAGCAATTGACAGAATTGAGCATAGTTATGAGTATATCTAGGTACGATCATATATATAGGCATCACGTCCGAGACAAGTAGACCGAAACGATTCTACATCTACTACTATTACTCCACTCATCGACCGCTATCCTGCATGCATCTAGAGTATTAAGTTAAAAACAGAGTAACGCCTTAAGCAAGATGACATGATGTAGAGGAATAAATTCATGCAATATGATAAATACTTCATCGTGTTATCCTCGATGGCAACAATACAATACGTGCCTTGCAACCCTTTCTGTCACTGGGTAAGGACACCGCAAGATTGAACCCAAAGCTAAACACTTCTCCCATTGCAAGAACTACCAATCTAGTTGGCCAAACCAAACGGATAATTCGAAGAGACTTGCAAAGATAACCAATCATACATAAAAGAATTCAAAGAAGATTCAAATATTATTCATAGATAATCTTGATCATAAACCCACAATTCATCGGTCTCAACAAACACACCGCAAAAAGAAGATTACATCGAATAGATCTCCACGAGAGAGGGGGAGAACATTGTATTGAGATCCAAAAAGAGAGAAGAAGCCATCTATCTACTAGCTATGGACCCGAAGGTCTGAAGTAAACTACTCACACTTCATCGGAGAGGCTGTGATGTTGATGTAGAAGCCCTCCGTGGTGGATGCCCCCTCCGGCGGAGCTCCGGAACAGGCCCCAAGATGGGATCTCGTGGATACATGAAGTTGCGGCGGTGGAATTAGGTTTTTGGCTCCCTATCTGATCGTTTGGGGGTACGTAGGTATATATAGGAGGAAGGAGTGCGTCGGTGGAGCAACAGGGGCCCACGAGGCGGGGCGCGCCTAGGGGCCCCCACCTCGTGACCGCCTCTGTTGTTCCTTGGAGTAGGGTCCAAGTCTCTGGATCACGTTCGGTGAGAAAATCACGTTTCGAAGGTTTCATTCCGTTTGGACTCCGTTTGATATTCCGTTTCTTGAAACACTGAAATAGGCAAAAAACAGCAATTACAATGGGCCTCCGGTTAATAGGTTAGTCCCAAAAACAATATAAAAGTGGAAAATAAAGCCCAATATAGTCCAAAACAGTAGATAAAGTAGCATGGAGCAATCAAAAATTATAGATACGTTGGAGACGTATCAATCCTTGTGGAGGAGGTGGCTAGCAGTCCACACATCTCCATGCCATCCATTTAACTCCGAATCCTAACCTCCGCAACACCTCAAGAAGAAAAGGCCACTAGATGGTATCAAATGCTTTCGTAATGTCGAGTTTAAGTAGGACTGTCGGATGCCTCATCGCATGTAGCTTCCTGGCTGTGCATTGCAACAACATATAGCTGTCGTGGAGCGAACGGCCGCGCACGAAAGCACTCTGGTGATGCCCCACCAACCGCGGCAGGTCCCCCGCAAGCCTGGTTGCCAGAATTTTGTCCAAAATTTTACTGGGCCACTTATTAAGCTCACCGGCCTAAAATCTTTAATATCCACCGCTCCTTGGATCTTAGGAAGGAGGGAAACTTGCGCCTTGTTGATGGAAGCCAGCCCTCTCATGTCACCCGCATGGAACTGCTGCAGCGCTTTCATAAAATCGTCTCTGATTATGTGCCAGCATGACACATAGAAACGGCCAGTGAAACCGTTCGGGCCTGCTGCCTTGTCCAAAGGCATTGATTTAATAATATTCTCCACCTCCTCTTCTGTGAATGGGGCCTCGAGATGCGTGGGATCCAGAGACGGGAGATCAAGCATGTCCAAGTTGATCGAGGCCAGCCGATGGGCAGAAGACCCGAACAATGCATCATAATAATCGTCCACCACCTTTGCAATGAAATCCTGCCCTGTGTACATCACCCCCTCGTGGCTAAGTGACGTAATCACATTGTTTTTCTATCTATGTCTTGCCTGCCGCTGGAAGAATGCCGTGTTCTCCTCCCCCTCCTTGAGTTGCCAAATCCGCGATATCTGCCTCGCAATGGATCGCTCGAGCGAGCAGAGGCCCGGTAGTTTCTTTTTCAGGAGTTTCCTCAATCCATGTTCGCTATCCGACAGTTGGCGTGAGTCTGCTGCCTTGTCAAGCCGCCCAATGATCTCCATCGCCAAGGAAAGTTGTAGCTTAACATTTCCAATCCACTTGTCGCTCCACCTCTGCAATGCTTTGGCCGTTGCATGTAACTTGTTATCCAGGACCAAGAAAGGGTTCCCTGCCAATGGAATCTCATGCCATGCCTCCTGCACCGTGTCAAGGAAGCCCTCGGCTTTCGGCCAGAAGGACTCAAATCTGAAGCGCTTGCCCACATGAAAGTCCGCGTCCAAATCCAAAAGGGGGGAGTGATCCGAGACTGCCGTGCCAGGCACCGTCAACAAGTTTCGCGGAAAGATGTCTTCCCAGGAGTTGGTAACAAAGATATGGTCAATTTTCTCCAAGGTGGGGTTTCTCCTTTCGTTCGACCATGTGTACCTTCTGTCGTTTAGGTACAACTCCTTGAGTTCCAAGCTATTGAGGAGCGATCGGAACCTAGCCATCATCCTTTGGTTAATCATTGCATTATTCTTGTCCTCCGGGTTGACCAAGAGGTTGAAATCCCCCACGAGTGCCCACGCTCCAACGTGGAGATCCCGCACCTCTCTCACTTCGTGCAAAAACTCCACCTTTTCAACATCACTTTGTGGTCCATACACTCCTGCCAACCACCACATGACCTCTCCTTGCTTGAAGAGTGACGTAAATGTGTTTGCCGTGACATGCCTATTAGAGGCCGAAACTACCAATCTATCCCACGCAAGTAGGATACCACCACGCGTGCCCACGGCTGGCACATAGTAAAAGTCTTCAAATCTATTACCCAGGCATTGCATTACAATTTTGCTCGTCATGATCTCCATCTTAGTCTCTTGAAGGCATACAATGCTTGCCCGAGCCGCCTCCACTACCTGATAAACCGAGCTACGCCTTGCCGTGGAATTAAGCCCGCGCACGTTCCACACTAACATTTTCGAGGGTTGTGTATCCATAGCAATTGAAGGAAATATGCCCTAGAGGCAATAATAAAGTTGTTATTTATATTTCCTTATATCATGATAAATGTTTATTATTCATGCTAGAATTGTATTAACCGGAATCTTAGTACATGTGTGAATATATAGACAAACAGAGTGTCACTAGTATGCCTCTACTTGACTAGCTCGTTAATCAAAGATAGTTAAGTTTCCTAGCCCTAGACAAAGAGTTGTCATTTGATGAACGGGATCACATCATTAGAGAATGATGTGATTGACTTGACCCATCAGTTAGCTTAGCACGATGATCGTTTAGTTTGTTGCTATTGCTTTCTTCATAACTTATACATGTTCCTATGACTATGAGATTATGCAACTCCCGAATACCGGAGGAACACTTAGTGTGATATCAAACGTCACAACATAAGTGGGTGACTATAAAGATGCTCTACAGGTGTCTCCGATGGTGTTTGTTGAGTTGGCATAGATCGATATTAGGATTTGTCACTTCGATTGTCGGAGAGGTATCTCTGGCCCTCTCAGTAGTGCACATCACTATAAGCCTTGCAAGCATTGTAACTAATGAGTTAGTTACGGGATAATGCATTACTAAACGAGTAAAGAGACTTGCCGGTAACGAGATTGAACTAGGTATTGAGATACCGACGATCGAATCTCGAGCAAGTAACATACCGATGACAAAGGGAACAATGTATGTTGTTATGCGGTTTGACCGATAAAAGATCTTCGTAGAATATGTTGGAACCAATATGAGCATCTAGCTTCCGCTGTTGGTTACTGACCGGATATGAGTCTCGGTCATGTCTACATAGTTCTCGAACCCGTAGGGTCCGCACGCTTAACGTTCTGTGACGATCGGTATTATGAGTTTTTGTGTTTTGATGTACCGAAGGTAGTTCGGAATCCCGGATATGATCACGGACATGACGAGGAGTCTCGAAATGGTCGAGACATAAAGATCGATATATTGGATGACTATGTTTGGACATCGGAATGGTTCCGAGTGAGTTCGGGCATATACCGGAGTACCGGGGGGTTACGGGAACCCCCCGGGGAGTGTATGGGCCTTATTGGGCCTTAGTGGGGGAGAGGAGGAGGTGGTCCAGGAGGGCCCCCCCCCCAAGCCCAATCCGAATTGGGAGGGGGCCGGCCCCCCTTTCCTTCCTTCCTCTCTCCTCCTTCCTTCCTCTCCTACTCCTACTTGGAAGGGGGGATCCTACTCCCGGTGGGAGTAGGACTCCCCTAGGGCGCGCCATAGAGAGAGCCGGCCCTCCCCCTCCTCCACTCCTTTATATACGGGGGAGGGGGCACCCCATAGACACACAAGTTGATCATTGATCTCTTAGCCGTGTGCGGTGCGCCCCTCCACCATAATCCACCTCGGTCATATCGTTGCAGTGCTTAGGCGAAGCCCTGCGCCGGTAGCTTCATCATCACCGTCATCACGTCGTTGTGCTGACGTAGCTCTCCCTCGACACTCAGCTGGATCGAGAGTTTGTGGGACGTCACCGAGCCGAATGTGTGCAGATCGTGGAGGTGCCATACTTTCGGTACTAGGATCGGTCGGATCGTGAAGACGTACGACTACATCAACCATGTTGTCATAACGCTTCCGCTTACGGTCTACGAGGGTACGTGGACTACACTCTCCCCTCTCGTTGCTATGCATCACCATGATAGATCTTGCGTGTGCGTAGTATTTTTTTGAAATTACTGCATTTTCGAACAGCAATGACCCACCACGACTACCCTGGTGCCCCCAGGCACTACGACCCAACCACCACTCCAACATCGTCTCTGACCAACGACAATGCCTCCGAGTCCTAGCCGAACAAGGCCAAAATTGCCTTAACGTGGCTCTCCACCAGTGGCTTGTCAAACAAGTCGACGTAGGCTTGAAGCGCCTCATCAGTGATCACATCCCCTTCGTGCGCGAGGCACAACTTCCTGATTAGCACCGACTGTTGCTTGGATGCCTTTGATGCACGCCCTCCCTTGGCTAATCTGACACTCCGGCGCGGCGAGGAAACCGGCACCCGCTTCTGCCAAGTACCCATACCAAGTACCCATCACAAACCCTTATCTCCCGCATTACATTATTTTCCATTTTCCTCACGTTTTCCTCTCCTCCACTTCACCCTTGCCGTTTTATTCGCCCTCTCTTTTCCTATCGCCTCTTTTCCATTTGCTTGTCGTTATGGCTAGTCCTCTAAATTTTAAGCAAAGGGAGGGAGAAAATCTAAAAGACGCTTGGTATAGAATTTGCAATGCTCAAAATAGATCTACCAGGAAGCAATCTACTTCCGTTCTTCTTCGCAATTTTTATGTAGGCACTACTCCTTGGTACAGATATATCCTTGATACCATTACCGGAGGGAACTTCTTGGTTAGCCATACTTTTGATTCTTATAATGCTATGATAGATTTGTTTGGCCCACCACCTCTTTTGGTTAATGGAACTATGTTAACTTTGGAGCATGTAATGCAAAGACTTGAAATTATTGAAAATAAGGTTGCTAATGTTGAGTTAATTGAAATTTTGGATAAAAAGATCCACAACCGAATCACTCAATATGGATCTAAAGTAGGAGTCACATTGAAAAATATTAAAGAAAAGGAACCCATAGTTAATGAGAAAATAAATCAGGATTCCACTAGAATCGATAAACTTGAGGATATCATTACCAACTTGGGAACCGCTTTTTCTTCTGTAAAGAATACTCCAAGTCCTCCCACTAAAATTGCCAAGCTTATGTATGTTCCTAAAAATAAGGGTGAATCCTCTAGTAAGGAAACTGCGGATCTCAAAACTATAAGAATTCATCCCAATCTTTTTGCTATCATTAAGGAAACATTTGTCACAAATGAATTTTTTGGTCTTGTGCCTAAAAGTTTGATAATCAATAAAAAAAATTCCTAAGGATGGTAGATGCCTCATTGAAGAATTACCTACCAAAGATGGCAATACCTAGATTTATCCTTGCTTTTATGCCTAACTAGGGGAGTTAAACGATAGCGCTTGTTGGGAGGCAACCCAATTTTATTTTTAGTTTTTTGCTTTTTGCTTCTGTTTAGGAATAAATCTTTGTTCTAGCCTCTGGTTAGATGTTTTTTTATGTTTTAGTTAGTGTTTTTGCCAAGTTAAACCTATAGGATCTTCTTGGATGATAGTTATTTGATCTTGCTGTAATTTCTAGAAACTTTCTGTTCACGAAAATAATTGTTAAAAATCACCAGAACGTGATAAAATATTGATTACAATTGCTGCTGATCAATAAGCAAATTGTCTAGGTCGTCCTATTTTGGTAGAGTTTTTGGAGTTCCAGAAGTTTGCGTTAGTTACAGATTACTACAGACTGTTCTATTTTTGACAGATTCTGTTTTTCATGTGTTGTTTGCTTATTTTGATGAATCTATGGCTAGTAAGATAGTTTATAAACCAGAGAGAAGTTGGAATACAGTAGGTTTAACACCAATATAAATAAATAATGAGTTAATTACAGTACCTTGAAGTGGTCTTTTGTTTTCTTTCGCTAACGGAGCTCACGAGATTTTCTGTTGAGTTTTGTGTTGTGAAGTTTTCAAGTTTTGGGTGAAAGATTTGATGAATTATGGAACAAGGAGTGCCAAGAGCCTAAGCTTGGGTATGCCCATGGCACCCCCAAGATAATCTAAGGACACCAAAAAGCCAAAGCTTGGGGATGCCCCGGAAGGCATCCCCTCTTTCGTCTACTTCCATCGGTAACTTTACTTGGAGCTATATTTTTATTCACCACATGATATGTGTTTTGCTTGGAGCGTCTTGTATGATTTGAGTCTTTGCTTTTTAGTTTAACACAATCATCCTTGCTGTACACACCTTTTGAGAGAGACACACATGATTCGGAAATTATTAGAATACTCTATGTGCTTCACTTATATTTTTTGAGTTATATAGTTTTGCTCTAGTACTTCACTTATATCTTTTAGAGCACGGTGGTGGATTTGTTTTATAGAAACTATTGATCTCTCATGCTTCACTTATATTATTTTGAGAGTCTTAAATAGCATGGTAATTTGCTTAATCCTAATATGCTAGGTATTCAAGATTAGTAAAAACTTTCTTATGAGTGTTTTGAATACTAAGAGAAGTTTGATGCTTGATGATTGTTTTGAGATATGGAGGTAGTGATATTAAAGTTGTGCTAGTTGAGTAGTTGTGAATTTGAGAAATACTTGTGTTGAAGTTTGCAAGTCCCGTAGATGCACATATGGTAAACGTTATGTAACAAATTTGAAACATGAGGTGTTCTTTGATTGTCCTCCTTATGAGTGGCGGTCGGGGACGAGCGATGGTCTTTTCCTACCAATCTATCCCCCTAGGAGCATGCGCGTAGTGCTTGGTTTTTGATGACTTGTCGATTTTTGCAATAAGTATGTGAGTTCTTTATGACTAATGTTGAGTCCATGGATTATACGCACTCTCACATTTCCTTCATTGCTAGCCTCTTCGGTACCGTGCATTGCCCTTTCTCACATTGAGAGTTGGTGCAAACTTCGCCGGTGCATCCAAACCCCGTGATATGATATGCTCTTTCACACATAAACCTCCTTATATCTTCCTCAAAACAGCCACCATACCTACCTATTATGGCATTTCCATAGCCATTCCGAGATATATTGCCACGCAACTTTCCACCATTCCGTTTATCATGCACATTCATCATTGTTATATTTCTTAGCATGATCATGTAGTTGACATAGTATTTGTGGCAAAGCCACCATTCATAATTCTTTCATAGATGTCACTCATGGTTCATTGCATATCCCGGTATACCGCCGGAGGCATTCATATAGAGTCATACTTTGTTCTAGTATCAAGTTGTAATCATTGAGTTGTAAATAAATAGAAGTGTGATGATCATCATTTTCTAGAGCATTGTCCCAAGTGAGGAATAAAAAAAAGAGAGAGAAAGGCCATAAAAAGAAAGGCCCCAAAAAAGAGAGAAAAGAGAGAGGGACAATGTTACTATCCTTTTACCACACTTGTGCTTCAAAGTAGCACCATAATCTTCATGATAGAGAGTCTCTTGTTTTGTCACTTTCATATACTAGTGGAATTTTTCATTATAGAACTTGGCTTGTATATTCCAACAATGGGCCTCCTCAAGTGCCCTAGGTCTTCATGAGCAAGCAAGTTGGATGCACACCCACTTAGTTTCTTTTGTTGAGCTTTCATACATTTATAGCTCTAGTGCATCTGTTGCATGGCAATCCCTACTCCTTGCATTAACATCAATCGATGGGCATCTCCATAGCTCATTGATTAGCCTCGTTGATGTGAGACTTTCTCCTTTTTTGTCTTCTCCACATAACCCCCATCATTATACTCTATTCCACCCATAGTGCTATATCCATGGCTCGCGCTCATGTATTGCTTGAAGGTTTATAAGTTTGAGATTACTAAAGTATGAAACAATTGCTTGGCTTGTCATCGAGGTTGTGCATGATGAGAGCATTCTTGTGTGACGAAAATGGAGCATGACTAAACTATATGATTTTGTAGGGATGGACTTTCTTTGGCCATGTTATTTTGAGAGGACATAATTGCTTAGTTAGTATGCTTGAAGTATTATTATTTCTATGTCAATATTGAACTTTTATGTTGAATCTTTCGGATCTGAATATTCATACCACAATTAAGAAGAATTACATTGAAATTATGCCTAGTAGCATTCCACATCAAAAATTCTGTTTTTATCATTTACCTACTCGAGGACGAGCAGGAATTAAGCTTGGCGATGCTTGATACGTCTCCAACGTATCTATAATTTTTGATTGCTCCATGCTATATTATCTTCTGTTTTGGACATTATTGGGCTTTATTATTCAATTTTATATTATTTTTGGGACTAACCTATTAACTGGAGGCCCAGCCCAGAATTGTTGTTTTTTGCCTATTTCAGAGTTTCGCAGAAAAAGAATATCAAGCGGAGTCCAAACGGAATGAAACCTTCGGGAACGTGATTTTCGGAACGAACATGATCCAGAGGACTTGGACCCTACATCAAGAAACAAAGGAGGAGGCTACGAGGTAGGGGGGCGCGCCTACCCCCCCAGGCGCGCCCTCACCCTCGTGGACCCCCTGTTGCTCCACCGACGTACTCCTTCCTCCTATATATACCTACGTACCCCCAAACGATCAGAAGAGGAGCCAAAAACCTAATTCCACCGCCGCAACCTTCTGTACCCACGAGATCCCATCTTGGGGCCTGTTTTAGAGCTCCATCGGAGGGGGCATCGATCACGGAGGGCTTCTACATCAACACCATAGCCTCTCCGATGATGTGTGAGTAGTTTACCTCAGACCTTCGGGTCCATAGTTATTTGCTAGATGGCTTCTTCTCTCTTTTTGGATCTCAATACAATGTTCTCCCCCTCTCTCGTTGAGATCTATTCGATGTAATCTTCTTTTGCGGTGTGTTTGTTGAGACCGATGAATTGTGGGTTTATGATCAAGATTATCTATGAACAATATTTGAATCTTCTGAATTCTTTTATGTATGATTGGTTATCTTTGCAAGTCTCTTCGAATTATCAGTTTGGTTTGGCCTATTAGATTGATCTTTCTTGCAATGGGAGAAGTGCTTAGCTTTGGGTTCAATCTTGCGGTGTCCTTTCCCAGTGATAGTAGGGGCAGCAAGGCACGTATTGTATTGTTTCCATCGAGGATAACAAGATGGGGTTTTTATCATATTGCATGAATTTATCCCTCTACATCATGTCATCTTGCTTAAAGCATTACTCTGTTCTTATGAACTTAATACTCTAGATGCATGCTGGATAGCGGTCGATGTGTGGAGTAATAGTAGTAGATGCAGGCAGGAGTCGGTCTACTTGTCTCGGACGTGATGCCTATATACATGATCTTACCTAGATATTCTCATAACTATGCTCAATTCTGTCAATTGCTCAACAGTAATTTGTTCACCCACCGTAAAATACTTATGCTCTTGAGAGAAGCCACTAGTGAAACCTATGGCCCCAGGGTCTATCTTCCATCATATTAATCTTCCAACACTTAGTTATTTTCATTGCCTTTTATTTTAATTTGCATCTTTATCATAAAAATACCAAAAATATTATCTTATCATATCTATCAGATCTCACTCTCGTAAGTGACCGTGTAGGGATTGACAACCCCTTATCGCATTGGTTGCGAGGATTTATTTGTTTTGTGTAGGTGTGAGGGACTCGCGCGTAGCCTCCTACTGGATTGATACCTTGGTTCTCAAAAACTGAGGGAAATACTTACGCTACTTTGCTGCATCACCCTTTCCTCTTCAAGGGAAAACCAATGCAGTGCTCAAGAGGTAGCATGTGTCAGCCTGATCAGATAGGCTCACAGCAAACCAGCCCTCCGTACGTTGCTGCGTGCATGGGCATGTCCCATCTGCATGCCCAACAGGCCCACCTTTCTCTGATTTCCTGGTCCATGATCCCACCAATCGCGATCCGAAAAAAGCTCCCAAATCCTCCTCGGCCCGCGCGCGAATTCCGCAGCCAGCCTGATCACTTGTCGCTTCCTCCTCCTGCAGGGTTAGGGCCCACTGTTCGAACCTGAGAACCCGCGACGCCCCAGGCGTGGAGGGCGGATCCCGCTCATCCATTGGTTGTAAAGCGCTGAGCCCTGGCCCGCCAAGGCCGTCAGTATGAGAAGAGCCAATGGTCTCTGAGAAATTAGGTTGCAGCACCCCATCACACTCCGACCGAAGTCCCACCGTATCTCTCCTGGGTCCCATGCTACCTCTTGAGCTTGCGTTGGATTTTCTTGAAGAGGAAAGGTGATGCAGCACAGTAGCGTAAGTATTTCCCTCAGTTTTTGAGAACCAAGGTATCAATCCAGTAGGAGGTTACGCGCGAGTCCCTCGCACCTACACAAAGCAAATAGCTCCTCGCAACCAACACGATTAGGGGTTGTCAATCCCTTCACGGTCACTTACGAGAGTGAGATCTGATAGATATGATAGATATTTTTTTTGGTATTTTTATGATAAAGATGCAAAGTAAAATAAAAAGCATAGTAAAAAAGCAAAGTCAATAATAAAGTGATGGAAGATTAATATGATGAAGATAGACCCGGGGGCCATATATTTCACTAGTGGCTTCTCTCAAGAGCATAAGTATTCTACGGTGGGTGAACAATTCATCGTTGAGCAATTGATGAATTGAGCATAGTTATGAGAATATCTAGGTATGATCATGTATATAGGCATCACGTCCGAGACAAGTAGACCGAGTAACGCCTGCATCTACTACTATTACTCCACTCATCGACCGCTATCCAAAGATGCATCTAGAGTATTAAGTTCAAGAAAACAGAGTAACGCCTTAAGCAAGATGACATGATGTAGAGGGATAAATTCATGCAATATGATAAAAACCCCATCTTGTTATCCTTGATGGAAACAATACAATACGTGCCTTGCTTCCCCATCACACTGGGAAAGGACACCGCAAGATTGAACCCAAAGCTAAGCACTTCTCCCATTGCAAGAAAGATCAATCTAGTAGGCCAAACCAAACTGATAATTCGAAGAGACTTGCAAAGATAACCAATCATACATAAAAGAATTCAGAGAAGATTCAAAAAAATTTCATAGATAATCTTGATCATAAACCCACAATTCATCGATCTCAACAAACACACCGCAAAAAGAAGATTACATCGAATAGATCTCCACGAGAGAGGGGGAGAACATTGTATTGAGATCCAAAAAGAGAGAAGAAGCCATCTAGCTACTAACTATGGACCCGAAGGTCTGAGGTAAACTACTCACACTTCATCGGAGAGGCTATGATGATGATGTAGAAGCCCTCCGTGATGGATGCCCCCTCCGGCGGAGTGATACGTCTCCGTCGTATCTACTTTTCCAAACACTTTTGTCCTTGTTTTGGACTCTAATTTGCATGATTTGAATGGAACTAACTCGGACTGACGCTGATTTCAGCAGAATTGCCATGGTGTTATTTATGTGTAGAAACAAAAGTTCTCGGAATGACCTGAAACTCCACGGAACGTCTAGTTGAAAATAATAAAAAATTGTTGCAAAATATGAAGACCAGGGGGCCCACACCCTGTCCACGAGGGTGGGGGCGCGCCCCCCTACCTCGTGGGCCCCCTGGACCTCCTCCGATGCCAACTGCAACTCTATATATTTGCTTTCGGGGAGAAAAAAAAGTCAAGTAGAAGAATTCATCGCGTTTTACGATATGGAGCCGCCGCCATGCCCTAAAACCTCTCGGGAGGGCTGATCTGGAGTCCGTTCGGGGCTCCGGAGAGGGGGATTCGTCGCCGTCGTCATCATCAACCATCCTCCATCACCAATTTCATGATGCTCACCGCCGTGCGTGAGTAATTCCATCGTAGGCTTGCTGGACGGTGATGGGTTGGATGAGATCTATCATGTAACCGAGTTAGTTTTGTTAGGGTTTGATCCCTAGTATCCACTATGTTCTGAGATTGATGTTGCTATGACTTTTCTATGCTTAATGCTTGTCACTAGGGCCCGAGTGCCATGATTTCAGATCTGAACCTATTATGTTTTCATGAATATATGTGAGTTCTTGATCCTATCTTGCAAGTCTATAGTCACCTACTATGTGTTATGATCTGGCAACCCAGAAGTGACAATAATCGGGACCACTCCCGGTGATGACCATAGTTTGAGGAGTTCATGTATTCACTATGTGTTAATGCTTTGGTTCGGTACTCTATTAAAAGGAGGCCTTAATATCCCTTAGTTTCCATTAGGACCCCGCTGCCACAGGAGTGTAGGACAAAATATGTCATGCAACTTCTTTTCCATAAGCACGTATGACTATATTCGGAATACATGCCTACATTACATTGATGAATTGGAGCTAGTTACTGTCACCCTATGTTATGACTGTTACATGATGAACCGCATCCAGCATAATTATCCATCACCGATCCAATGCCTACAAGCTTTTCCTATATTGGTTCTCGCTTATTTACTTTCCCGTTGCTATTGTTACAATCACTACAAAATACCAAAAATATTACGTTTGCTTCCGTTACCTTTTATTACCGTTACCACTACTATCATATTACTTTGCTACTGAATACTTTGCTGCAGATACTAAGTTATCGAGGTGTGACTGAATTGACAACTCAGTTGCTAATACTTGAGAATATTCTTTGGCTCCCCTTGTGTCGAATCAATAAATTTGGGTTGAATACTCTACCCTCAAAAACTGTTGCGATCCCGTATACTTGTGGGTTATCAAGACTATTTCCTGGCGCCGTTGCCGGGGAGCATAGCTCTATTCTTTGAGTCACTTGGGATTTATATCTGTTGATCACTATGAAGAACTTGAAAGACGCTAAGACAACAATTTATCCCTCAACTATGAGGGGGGGTAAGGAACTGCCATCTAGCTCTGCACTTGATTCACCTTCTATTTTGAGTAAGCTTGCGACACTAAACCTGCTTCTGCTATTCGTTCTGATATGTCGCATGTTATTGATGATGCCACTTCTGCTATGCATGATACTTATGATGAAACTACTTCCATGCTTGATACTACTTTGCCCCTTAGTGAATTTCTTGATGAACAAATTCCTAGGGCTAGAGAGAAAGAAATTAGTGAAACTGATTATATTGATGAAAGTGATGATGAAGATATGCCTGTTATTCCTGAGGGTTATATTTTTGATAAAGAAGCTTCTGCAGCTATTTTAGCTTGCAAAGATAACAATGAGCTTAGGAGGTTATTAATTAAATGGAATAAGCAATCGATTAATGATACAATGAGGCCCGACCCTGCTTTTGCTACTTCACCTATTTGTGTTGCCGATAAGAATTATGAGCTGCCGCCTTCCCCCCGGCAGGAGGGCCACTGCCTCCAAGAGCACCCGTCGACCCAGGGCCACTGTGCCCGCGCCCCTCCGAAGGCGGCGAAGGCGGAGGTGGAGGCGGCTGCGCATCCACCTGCGGCCCCAGCCGGACGGCTCCTTCCTCCCGAACGATGGCGATCAGGTACCACAGCGCATCCGCCACACCAACCACCTCCATGGCCCGAGCACTCCTCCTGTCCGACTCCTCCACTACGAGAGTGCGACGGGAAGGGATTCTCGCCGGATCATCAGTACACAGCCACACTCGAAATCCCGACATGTCATTCCTCACCTCCGTTATCGCCGCCACCTTGACCACGATGCCCAGACCATGGAGCAGAGTATCGGCCGTCCTCCTGGTCCAGGCATTCGCCGGCACGCCCCGCAGCGCCAGCGGGACAAGGTACGTCATGGAGATTGCCGTCGCACGATCCCGGCGAAACCAAGGCCTGAGTAGGAGGTCGAAATGCGGCGTGGCTGCCCTGCCCCGACTGACCAGCCTATTCCTGATTTCCACCGAACGGCAGAGCACCAGAAAATCTTGCAGGTAGAACGCCCTGATCGACATGTCCAACAGCGCTAGCTCGAACTCCTCCACCATGACTGCCGCCACCGCCGCTAGATCCGCCAGCTACCTCGAGCCGACAACCGAGACCACCACCGCACGAGCCAGTTCCTCCTCCATGGCCCGGAGATCACGCCCAGCCTCCATGAAACAACAATCAACCTGCTCCTCCACCACGGCCTGTGAAGCACCAGAGGACGCGCCATGCTCCAACGCCGCCGCCGGCGTGAATGGCACCGAGAAGCCCGACCCAGCCACACTGGCCACCAACTCGGACCCCGAGCGAACCACCTGGCTCCAAGAGGCCCCGGTCCTCACTACACCAGGAGAGGTCGGGCCTGGCGGAGGAGGCGGCAGAACCGGGAGTCCTAACGACACCGGGGCCGGCGAAACCCACGAGGGCGGCTGCGCCACCACCGTCGGGGGCAGCGGGAGCTGAGGCTGGAGCGCCGGTGGCGGCCTAGGCCGATCCTCCGGAGACGAACTGCGCGGACGAGGACAATGGCGCGACAAAGTGCAGTCCTTTGAGATGTGCCCGACCTCCCCGCAGGCACGCACACCGGCGGGTTCGTGCACATGGCCGAGATGTGCCTCACATCCCCACAGTTGTAGCAACAGCAGATGAGCATCGCCGGGATGCGCCCATGCGGCGGCCTGGAGGAGGGAAGGATGTCCAGCCACCTGCCCGGAGGGGACCGGCGGATCTGGCGAGGCGGAGACCGCAGGCGCGGCTGATGTCTACTACACAACCTTCTTCTTGTAGACGTTGTTGGGCCTCCAAGTGCAGAGGTTTGTAGGACAGTAGCAAATTTCCCTCAAGTGGATGACCTAATGTTTATCAATCCATGGGAGGCGTAGGATGAAGATGGTCTCTCCCAAGCAACCCTACAACCAAATAGCAAAGAGTCTCTTGTGTCCCCAACACACCCAATACAATGGTAAATTGTATAGGTGCACTAGTTCGGCAAAGAGATGGTGATACAAGTGCAATATGGATGGTAGATATAGGTTTTTGTAATCTGAAAATATAAAAACAGCAAGGTAACTAACGATAAAAGTGAGCGTAAACGGTATTGCAATGATAGGAAACAAGGCCTAGGGTTCATACTTTCACTAGTGAAGTTTTCTCAACAATAAGAACATAATTGGATCACATGACTATCCCTCAACATGCAACAAAGAGTCACTCCAAAGCCACTAATAGCGGAGAACAAACGAAGAGATTATGGTAGGGTACGAAGCTGTCGCGCCCAAGATGCGACCCTATCCTAAAGGAACTCGAAGGTCCCACCAAGGATAGAAGCGCATCTTGAAGACGCTTTTGCAAGGTGGATATCATTACATCAACATTACATAATAGTGGGGATACCTCCAATACATAGAATGTCACATGAATACATCAATACAACATACAAGATCAACATCCGACTACGGATGAAACATAAACCGAAACTCAAACAATATCCACCCTGCTAGCCCAGGCTGCCGACCTGGAACCTATCCCCTGATCGACGAAGAAGAAGAAGAACTCCAAAACAAGTAACATCGCTCTCACGTCATGATCATCGCATAACCTGTACCTGCAACTGGTGGTGTAGTAATCTGTGAGCCACGAGGACTCAGCAATCCCATTACCATGGGTATCAAGACTAGCAAAGCTTAATGGGAAAGGAAGGGGTAAAGTGGTGAGGCTGCAGCAGCGGCTAAGCATATATGGTGGCTAACATACGCAAATGAGAGCGAGAAGAGAAACAAAGGAATGGTCGTCAACTAGTAATGATCAAGAAGTGATCCTGAACTCCTGCTTCGTCGACATAACCCGAAACCGTGTTCTCCTCTCGATCAACCCGAAAAGAGACACTCACGGTTCGTACGGTTGGTGTATTTTAGAAGGGTTTACTTCAAGTTTACTACAACGGATATTAACAAATTCCCATCGCCACATAACAGCGGCACGGCTCTCGAAAGTTTATACCTGCAGGGTGTCCCAACTTAGCCCATGATAAGCTCTCGCGATCAACGAAGGATATTCCTTCTCCACAGGAAGACCCGATCAGTCTCGGAATCCGGCTACAAGACATTTCGACAACAATAAAACAAGACCAGCAAGACCGCCTGATCTTGACAATCCCGATAGGAGCTGCACATATCTCGTTCTCGAGGCAACACCGGATGAGACTAGCTACGAGTAAAACCAGACCTCGAGTTTCTCCGAGGGGCCCCTTGTAGCTTCGGTTTAGGCCAGCACTTAGAGAAGCACTGGCCCGGGGGGGGGGGGCTAAAATAAATATGACCCTCGGGTTGGCCGACCCAAGGGAAGGGTATAGGTGGTGGTGAGGCAAATGGTAAAACCAAGGTTGGGCCTTGCTGGAGGAGTCTAATTCAAAGCGAACTGTCAAGGGGGTCCCATAAACCACCCAACCGCGTTAGGGACGCAAAATCCGGGAACATAATACCGTTATGACGGAAACTAGGGCGGCAAGAGTGGAACAAAACACCAGGCATAAGGCCGAGCCTTCCACCCTTTACCAAGTATATAGATGCATTAATAATATAAGAGATATTGTGATATCCCAACATAAACTTAATCCAACATGGAGCAATCTTCATCTTCACCTGCAACTAGCAACGCTATAAGAGGGGCTGAGCAAAAGCGGTAACATAGCCACACAACGGTTTGCTAGGAAGGGTGACAAAGGTTAGAGGTTCATGGCAATTTGGGAGGCTTGATAAGCAAGTGGTAGGTAACGCAGCATAGCGACAGAATGAAGCAACTAGCATAGCAATGATAGTAGTGAGATCCAGGGTAGCGGTCATCTTGCCTGAAATCCCGCTAGGAAGAAGAACGAGTCCATGAAGAAGACGAACGGGAGTAGTCGAACGAATCCTCACAATCGCAACATTACCGGAACTGAGAGGCAACACCGGAAAGAAACAAACAACATGATAAATGCACAAGCATAAACATGGCATGATGCACAAACAAGTATGATGCATGTCCGGTTTAATGAGCATGGCATGGCAAGTGCAACAAACAATACTACCAATTAAGTGGAGCTCAATATGCAACGAGTTGCATATTGACAAAACACCACTTTCAAGTTATTTAGTTCACTCTCGTTTATGCTACCTAAACAATATTAAATGTTGTTAAACATGGCAAGAGGTGAAGCATAAGTAAACTGTCTATTTAGGCAAGTTTAAATGAGGCCGGAAATAACAAACAACAATTCCGGAAAATCCCCATATGCATATTTTAGATTCGGTACTGTTCTGTCCTAAAACATATTTTATTGTTGTTAAACAGGAAAATAAACTGCACCATGTTAAACTAGGCATTTTTCCACCCCATTTACATATAAAGTTTATTAAAATTGGAGCTACGGTTATTTAGTTATGAAATAAATCATTTTAACATGGCATTTGAGCAAATTTAATCAAACAACATTTTAAACATTTTAACATGGGATGAAAATGGCATATTATTAATCTACACAAAATTCTAAGCATTTTACATGTTTAAATCATTTTAATCCGATGCATGGTTAATGAGTTATTAAATGCATGAACATGAGGGTTTTTCTGTAAAACTACACTCTCTGGATAAATGCTAAAATCGCAGACATGAAAAAAACACTACATCAGGCCGAATCTGGCTGGACTAGCAGTGGAAGGGGGCGCAGCGGTGGCTCACCATGGGCCAAGCCCAGTCGGTGGAGAGGAGCGTTGGCTGGGCCAGATCGGCAACTGGCCCGAGCGAGGAGGTTGGGGAGGCACGGTCAACGCGAGGCGCGGGCGCGGCGTCGTGGCGCTGTCTCAGCTGAGACCGTCAATGACCACGACGACGCACGGGACTTGGCGACGAGGCCTTGGCGGCGATGCAGGAAGGGAAGCGGCGGGACTCGGCGCGGCGAGGAGCTTCAGCGACGGGTCGAGCCGGAGGAGCTCGGGGCCTCAAAGTGCGAGCGAGGAGGCCGAGGCGCCATGGCGAGGAACGCAACAACGGCGGGAACTTGGCGGCATCCATGGCGGCGGCGCTGGCGACGGACTTGGCACAGTCTGCAGGAAGATGGAGGTCGTCGGCGACAGCTGGTCGTGGAGGTCGAGGCAGGGGCGAGGTTGAGCTTGGGGACGAGCTGCTCCGGTGATGAGGCAGGTCAGCAGGAGGAGGCGGACGCGCTCGGGCGACGAAGGGGAGCAGCTGGGCCTGGGCGCGGTCAACGCACGCAGGCGACGCGCGGTCGTGGCTCGAGGCGGGGTGTCGACCTCCTGCTCAAAGCGGAAGCAGAAGCAGAGGAGGAGGCGGATGGACTTGGCGCGGCGGCTCGACGCAGGTGGTCTCCGGCAAGGGCACCGGTGGCCGGGGACGAGGCCCAGCCGGCGGGATCCGGCAGGAACGGTCAAGGGCGGCGGAGGCCAGCCGGATCTAGTGGTTTTCGACGAGGTTCCCTGACGGCAGTTCTCCATCGGGAGCCCATGGCGAACCTGCGACGGGTCAGAGAAGAGGAGGTGAGAGAGAGAAGAACAGGAAGATGAAAGGGGAGGCAGGGAGGAGAGGGGTGGTACGGGTCGAGGAGCTCGAGGACAATGACGTCCGGGCGCGGGAGGCGAGGATGACCGGCGCAAACTCCTCGGGGGCTCCCTGTTGCACGAACAGAGAGAGTAGGTGAGAGAGGGAACCAGATGGAACGGGAGAAGGAGAAGCAACGAGGGTGCGGGTCCGGCTGATGGAGGTGGTTGCCGGCGGTGGCGTGGGTGCAGCTCCGCGAGGGGCTCGATCTTGACTGCGGGCTAGCTCGTCGGCCGGGAGGAGGGAGGAGTCGAGGGAGCCATGGGAGGGCTCTGGTTGGTGGGTTTTGGATCGAGGAGGAGACCGGTGGAATGGGGATCGAGGGAGACCGTTGGCTGTGGGTGGCTGCGAGATGGATCTGGGAAGATCCCGAGGAAGGAGGGGGTTGGTCGGCTGGCGGCGGAGACGGGATGGATGGATTGGACTAGGGTTTGATTGGTATATATATGGCAGGTAGACTAGGCTTAGGGCTATCCGGTCCCTCCGATCGTAATCGGACGGCACGGAATAAAAGGGTTAGGACGTACAAATAAGAAAACGGAGATGTTTTATAGATGTTTGGGGATGATCCGAACCCAACGGTGATGACTGTCCGGGTCAGGTTCGGGGGAGTTTCGGACGCGCGCGCGAGGGAACTGCGAGCTGGCAAGAGAGGTTAGGTGGTCACGGTCAAGAGGGAAGCGAAAACTCGATTGGTCTCGGAACGGTCAATGAAGGCAAGGGGGACGCGACAACTACGAACGGGTGCAAATTTTATGAAAACATGCAGATGCAATGCGCATGATGCTATGAGATGAGATGCACGCCATGAACACAATGCAAAACAATAGACAAAACCCAACCACGGAGGAAATAAAACATCGCATCTCCGGAAACGGCAAGAGTTGGAGTTACGAATATGGAAAGTTGTATCCGGGGCGTTACAGAAGCCACCTCAAAGTTATCCTTTCTGATCGATCTATTCAAGAGTTCGTAGTAAAATAACATGAAGCTATTCTTTCCGTTCAATCTATCATAGAGTTCGTACTAGAATAACATCTTAAGACACAAATCAACCAAAACCCTAATGTCACCTAGATACTCCAATGTCACCTCAAGTATCCATGGGTATGATTATACAATATGCATCACACAATCTCAGATTCATCTATTCAAACCAACACAAAGTACTTCAAAGAGTGCCCCAAAGTTTCTACCGGAGAGTCAAGACGAAAACGTGTGCCAACCCCTATGCATAGGTTCATGGGCGGAACCCGCAAGTTGATCACCAAAACATACATCAAGTGAATCACGTGATATCCCATTGTCACCACAGATACGCACATGCAAGACGCACATGCAAGACATACATGTCTCCGTTTGATATTCCTTTTCTTCGAAACACTGAAACAAGGAAAAAAAACAGGAACTGGGCTCTGGATTGATAGGTTAGTCCCAAAAATAATATAAAAGTGTTTAATAAAGCCCATTAAACATCCAAAACAGATAATATAATTGCATGGAACAAAAAAAATTATAGATACGTTGGAGACGTATCACCATCCCCAAGCTTAATTCCTGCTCGTCCTCGAGTAGGTAAATGATAAAAACAGAATTTTTGATGTGGAATGCTACCTAACATATTTCTCAATGTAATTTTCTTTATTGCGGCAAGAATATTCAGATCCATAAGATTCAAGACAAAAGTTTAATATTGACATAAAAACAATAATACTTCAAGCATACCAACAAAGCAATCATGTCTTCTCAAAATAACATGGCCAAAGCAAGCTATCCCTACAAAATCATATAGTCTGGCTATGCTCTATCTTCATCACACAAGATATATAAATCATGCACAACCCCGATGACAAGCCAAGCAATTGTTTCATACTTTTGATGTTCTCAAACTTTTTCAATCTTCACGCAATACATGAGCGTGAGCCATGGACATAGCACTATAGGTGGAATAGAATGGTGGTTGTGGAGAAGACAAAAAGGAGAAGATAGTCTCACATCAACTAGGCGTATCAACGGGCTATGGAGATGCCCATCAATAGATATCAATGTGAGTGAGTAGGGATTGCCATGCAACGGATGCACTAGAGCTATAAGTATATGAAAGCTCAACAAAAGAAACTAAGTGGGTGTGCATCCAACTCGCTTGCTCACGAAGACCTAGGGCATTTTGAGGAAGCCCATCATTGGAATATACAAGCCAAGTTCTATAATGTAAAATTCCCACTAGTATATGGAAGTGACAACATAGGAGACACTCTATCATGAAGATCATGGTGCTACTTTGAAGCACAAGTGTGGTAAAAGGATAGTAGCATTGCCCCTTCTCTCTTTTTCTCTCATTTTTTAATATTTTTTCTTGGGCCTTTTCTCCTTTTTTATGGCCTCTTTTATTTATTTATTTCATGCGGAGTCTCATCCCGACCTGTGGGGGAATCATAGTCTCCATCATCCTTTCCTCACTGGGACAATGCTCTTATAATGATGATCATCACACTTTTATTTACTTACAACTCAAGAATTACAACTCGATACTTAGAACAAAATATGACTCTATATGAATGCCTCCAGCGGTGTACCGGGATGTGCAATGACTCATGAGTGACATGTATGAAAGAATTATGAACGGTGGCTTTGCCACAAATACAATGTCAACTACATGATCATGCAAAGCAATATGACAATGATGGAGCGTCTCATAATAAACGGAACAGTGGTAAGTTGCATGGCAATATATCTCGGAATGACTATGGAAATGCCATGATAGGTACGTATGGTGGCTGTTTTGAGAAAGGTATATGGTGGGTGTATGATACCGGCAAAAGGTGCGCGGTATTAGAGAGGCTAGAAATGGTGGAAGGATGAGAGTGCGTATAATCCATGGACTCAACATTAGTCATAATGAACTCACATACTTATTGCAAAAATCTATTAGTTATCGAAACAAAGTACTACGCGCATGCTCCTAGGGGGATAGATTGGTAGGAAAAGACCATCGCTCGTCCCCGACCGCCACTCATAAGGAAGACAATCAATAAATAAATCATGCTCCGACTTCATCACATAACGGTTCACCATACGTGCATGCTACGAGAATCACAAACTTTAACACAAGTATCTCTCAAATTCATAACTACTCACTAGCATGACTCTAATATCACCATCTTCATATACCAAAACAATCATAAATAATCATACTTCTCATAGTATTCAATGCACTTTATATGAAAGTTTTTATTATACCCATATTGGATGCCTATCATATTAGGACTAGTTTCATAACCAAAGAAAATTATCATGCTGTTCTAAAAGACTCTCAAAATAATATAAGTGAAGCATGAGAGTTAATCTATTTCTTCAAAATAAAACCACCGCCGTGCTCTAAAAAGATATAAGTGAAGCACTAGAGCAAATGACAAACTACTCCAAAAGATATAAGTGAAGATCAATGAGTAGTCGAATAATTATGTAACTATGTGAAGACTCTCTAACATTTAAGAATTTCAGATCTTAGTATTTTATTCAAACAGCAAACAAAACAAAAGAAAATAAAATGACGCTCCAAGCAAAACACATATCATGTGGTGAATAAAAATATAGCTCCAAGTAAAGTTACCAATGAACGAAGACGAAAGAGGGATGCCATCCGGGGCATCCCCAAGCTTAGGCTCTTGGTTATCCTTGAATATTACCTTGGGGTGCCTTGGGCATCCCCAAGCTTAGGCTCTTGCCACTCCTTATTCCATAGTTCATCGAATCTTTACCCAAAACTTCAAAACTTCACAGCACAAAACTCAACAGAAAACTCGTAAGCTCCGTTAGTATAAGAAAATAAATTACCACTTAGGTACTGTTGTGAACTCATTCTAAATTCATATTGGTGTAATATCTACTGTATTCCAACTTCTCTATGGTTCATACCCTCTGATACTACTCTTAGATTCATCAAAATAAGCAAACAACACATAGAAAACAGAATCTGTCAAAAACAGAACAGTCTGTAGTAATCTGTATCATTCGAATACTTCTGTAACTCCAAAAATTTTGAAATAAATTGGTGGACCTGAGGAATTTTTCCAGTAATCATCTGCAAAACAAATCAACTAAATATCACTCTTGAGTAAAAAGTTGAAGCTAATCTCGTGAGCGCTATAGTTTCTGTTTTTTACAGCATGATCATAAAGACTTCACCCAAGTCTTCCCAAAGGTTCTACTTGGCACAAACACTAATTAGAACATAAAACCACATCTAAACAGAAGCTAGATGGATTATTTATTACTAAACAGAACCAAAAAGCAAGAACAAAAATAAGGTTGGGTTGCCTCCCAACAAGCGCTAATGTTTAACGCCCCTAGCTAGGCATAATGATTTCAATGATGCTGACATAAAAGATAAGAATTGAAACATAAAGAGAGCATAATGAAGAATATGGCTAGCACATTTAAGCCTAACCCACTTCCTATGCATAGGGATTTTGTGAGCAAACAACTTATGGGAACAATAATCAACTAGCATAGGAAGGCAAAACAAGCATAACTTCAAAACATTAAGCACATAGAGAGGAAACTTGATATTATTGCGATTCCTACAAGCATATATTCATCCCTCATAATAATTTTCAGTAGCATCATGAATGAATTCAAAAATATAACCAGCACCTAAAGCATTCTTTCCATGATCTACTTGCATAGAAATTTTACTGCTCCCCACATAAACAAATTTATTCTCATCAATAGTAGTGGGAGCAAACTCAACAAAATAACTATCATCTGAAGAATAATCCAATTGAAAATTAAAATCAAGATGATAAGTTTCATGGTTATCTTTATTCTTTATAGCATACATGTCATCACAATAATCATCATAAATAGGAGGCATGCTTTCATCATAATAAATTTGCTCATCAAAACTTGGGGGACAAAAAATATCATGTTCATCAAACATAGCTTCCCCAAGCTTGTGGCTTTGCATATCATTAGCATCATGGATATTCATAGAATTCATACTAACAACATTGCAATCTTGCTCATCATACAAAGATTTAGTGCCAAACATTCTATATATTTCTTCTTCTAGCACTTGAGCACAATTTTCCTTTCCATCATACTCACGAAAGATATTAAAAAGATGAAGTGTATGAGGCAAACTCAATTCCATTTTTTGTAGTTTTCTTTTATAGACTAAACTAGTGATAAAACAAGAAACTAAAATATTCGATTGCAAGATCTAAAGATATACCTTCAAGCACTCACCTCCCCGGCAACGGTGCCAGAAAAGAGCTTGATGTCTACTACACAACCTTCTTCTTGTAGACGTTGTTGGGCCTCCAAGTGCAGAGGTTTGTAGGACAGTAGCAAATTCCCCTCAAGTGGATGACCTAAGGTTTATCAATCCGTGGGAGGCGTAGGATGAAGATGGTCTCTCTCGAGCAACCCTGCAACCAAATAGCAAAGAGTCTCTTGTGTCCCCAACACACCCAATACAATGGTAAATTGTATAGGTGCACTAGTTCGGCGAAGAGATGGTGATACAAGTGCAATATGGATGGTAGATATAGGTTTTTGTAATCTGAAAATATAAAAACAGCAAGGTAACTAATGATAAAAGTGAGCGTAAACGGTATTGCAATGATAGGAAACAAGGCCTAGGGTTCATACTTTCACTAGTGCAAGTTATCTCAACAATAATACTATAATTGGATCACATAACTATCCCTCAACATGCAACAAAGAGTCACTCCAAAGCCACTAATAGCGGAGAACAAACGAAGAGATTATGGTAGGGTACGAAACCACCTCAAAGTAACCTTTCTGATCGATCTATTCAAGAGTCCGTAGTAAAATAACATGAAGCTATTCTTTCCGTTCAATCTATCATAGAGTTCGTACTAGAATAACACCTTAAGACACAAATCAACCAAAACCCTAATGTCACCTAGATACTCCAATGTCACCTCAAGTATCCGTGGGTATGATTATACGATATGCATCACACAATCTCAGATTCATCTATTCAAACCAACACAAAGTACTTCACAGAGTGCCCCAAAGTTTCTACCGGAGAGTCAAGACGAAAACGTGTGCCAACCCCTATGCATAGGTTCATGGGCAGAACCCGCAAGTTGATCACCAAAACATACATTAAGTGAATCACGTGATATCCCATTGTCACCACAGATACGCACATGCAAGACATACATCAAGTGTTCTCAAATCCTTAAAGACTCAATCCGATAAGATAACTTCGAAGGGAAAACTCAATCCATTACAAGAGAGTAGAGGGGGAGAAACATCATAAGATCCAACTATAATAGAAAAGCTCGCGATACATCAAGATCGTATCACCTCAAGAACACAAGAGAGAGGGATCAAAAACATAGCCCCGAGGGTGAACTACTCGCTCCTCGTCATGGAGAGTGCCGGATGATGAAGATGGCCACGGTGAAGGCTCCCCCTTGGCGGTGGTGTCTTGAACAGGTCCCGATTGGTTTTGGTGGCTCTGAGGCTTGCGGCGGCGGAACTCTCGATCTATTCTGTTCCCAGAAGTTTTTAGGGTATATGGACATATATAGGCGAAAGAAGTCGGTCAGGGGAGCCACGAGGGGCCCACGAGAGTGGGGGGCGCGCCCAGGGGGGCAGGCGCGCCTCCCTGCCTCGTGCCCACCTCGTTGCTTCTCTGACGTACACTCCAGGATCTATTCTGTTCCCCGAAGTTTTTAGGGTATATGGACATATATAGGCGAAAGAAGTCAGTCAGGGGAGCCACGAGGGGCCTACGAGGGTGGGGGGCACGCCCAGGTGGGCAGGCGCGCCTCCCTGCATCGTGCCCACCTCGTTGCTTCCCTGACATACACTCCAAGTCTCCTGGATTGCTTCTGTTCCAAAAACAACTATCCCGAAGGTTTCATTCCATTTGGACTCCGTTTGATATTCCTGTTCTTCGAAACACTGAAACAAGGGAAAAAAAGAAACTGGCACTGGGCTGTGGGTTAATAGGTTAGTCTCAAAAATAATATAAAAGTGTTTAATAATACCCATTAAACATCCAAAACAGATAATATAATAGCATGGAACAATAAAAAATTATAGATACGTTGGAGACGTATCAGCGGCGCCTGCCCCCTGCGGCCACCACGGGTCTGCCACTCCGAGCGCACAACCATCGGCGGCGCAGCGAGGCGGGAAGGCGCCCCATGCACGATTGGCCCACGCGTCGTGCCGACCACGTCAGGAACCACCAGGAGCAAGCGCAGCACCGGCCTAGGGCGCGGAGAAGGCGGAAGGGGGGACGGCGGCAGGTCGGAAGAAGCCGCAAACAACGAGACCCTCTCTGCCATGGCTGGACGCCGGCTCCGGGGTGGAGGCCGGGCGGGGAGAGGTGGCCACCGGGGCCAGAGTAGCCGCCGACGCAAGGAGAGAAAGGGGACGCGCTCAGAGAGGGTAGCGAGGCAAATTCTTATGATTTTAACTCATGATTACGTGGACTTTTCTTGTCAGGCTCCAAATGAGAAGTTGTATTTTGGTCCCACCTTTTGGGGCTGAATAATAAATGAAAGGCTTATGCTATGTGTCGGCCGATCGGTCTTTTTTAAGAGCATCTCTAGCAGACCCCGCATTCCGTCGGTCCGCAAAACGCGTTTGCAGTTCGCGGAAAACAGCTTTTGCGGGCCGGTGCGGACGGCCGCAGATGCAGGCCCCCCAACGGATCCGTATAAAAGTATATTCGCGGAATATGCTTTTTTACGGGTCGGCTTTGCGGTGTCTGCTCTTGCGCCGCTGCATCCCGCATCCCATAGGCCCGCAAATATCAAATCCAACATAAAACAACAAACGGAAGCAAACTAAATAATTATTCAATACCAACATAATACAACAATCATCCACATTACAAATAATTATTCAAATCACCGAAACAAACTTAAAAAATGCAATACAAAATTTGTCATAAATACAAATACAAATGAATACAAAAATGAGTTACTGTCCATCCCTTTGCCAATGGTGCTCAATGAGATCCTCGTGAAGTTGAAAGTGTGTGTTTGCATTTTCAATCTCCTTGTATGTCTGAAGAAAAGCTCTAATGCGGTTAGGGTCTCTAGCTGGTTTGACACAGCTACCCGCATTGTCGTAAAAGAATTCCAAGTTCATTCCTCTCTCATCTTCAAGAATCATATTGTGAAGGATAATACAACATGTCATGATATTTTTCAAGGTTCTCTTATCCAAAAAATGAGCAGGACCACAAACAATGGCATACCTAGATTGCAAAACCCTGAATGCTCTTTCAATGTCTTTTCGGGCTGCCTCTTGCACCCTTGCAAATTCACAATGTTTTCTAGTTTTTGGATCTTTGATGCTCTTGACAAAGGTGCACCAAGGAGGGTGTATACCATCTGCAAGATAGTACCCTTTTGTGTATTCATGCCCATTGATAGTGTAGTTGCAAGCAGGAGCATCACCACTAGCAAGCCTAGCAAACAAATAAGACCGTTGCAACACGTTGATATCATTGAGAGTGCCCGGCATACCAAAGAAGCAATGCCAAATCCATAAATCCTCGGATGCTACGACCTGTAGCACAATTGTTGCATCACGAGACTTGTCACAATACATTCCTTGCCATGTCTTTGGGCAATTTTTGCAAGTCCAATGCATACAATCAATGCTACCTAGCATGCCAGGCCAACCTCTCCTCTCATTAGATGCCATCAATTTCTTTGTGTCATCCTCGTTGGGTGCCCGAAGATACTCATGACCAAAGATGGCGATTCCGAGGAATGCAAAGACGCCCGACGGTCGATCCTCGCCGCCTCTTCCGGTTCTCATCTTCGTGTTTCTTCACGGCAAGTGCCATCGCTAATGTCTGCTGCCGAAAGGTCGCAAGCATGGTCTCAACATCCGAGTCGTCCGAATCGGACGAATCGGAGAGCAAGAACTTCTCGCACGGCTCAATTCCATCTACATGGATAAGAATCGCACGGCGTGTCAATCAACTATGCATACCGCTCGTAAATATCACAAAACAAAAACTAACCGGCGGCTTGTGTGGCTGGTGATCCCGGGCGGCGACGAGGGGCGGGCTCGACGGCGGTCGATCCCCGGCGGCGACAGCGACGAGGGGCGGCTCTTCTCGCCGGATCCGGTAGGGTCGGTGCAGCGTATCGGCGTTGGAGGGTGGGGGACGGCCCCGAGGCGCGATTCCGCCCGCAGATTTGGCCGGATCGCCGGCGGCGGATGGGCGGAAGCAAAGGCGGGCGGCGGCGGAAGGAGATGGGAAAGGCGCACGGGCTGAAATGTCCCTCCCGCCAACCGCTTCTCTGGGATGCGGGGCATCGTAGGGGCGAGGGAGAAACTCGCGTATTCGCAGTTGGGGCCGAGATTTTGCCGCGCCCCTCAAAAAATTTTGCGGGCCGGTCGCGTTTGCGGGGTCTGTTCGGGCGGGATTTTACGCGCCGACCCGCATTTTGACGGTTATTTTTTGGGTCGGATTTTTTACGAGGTCTGCTAGAGTTGCTCTAAAGATCGGCCCGGATCACGAGTTGTTCAATTGGCACAATCGAACGGCCCCATCATTGCGACTCACCTTGCAACATGGTGCATGCCACGAGGCTCCTTTGCAACATGGTCGTTGTTGTGGTCTCTTTCATCCGGATACAACCACTGTCATGAAACAAGTTCCAATAATTTAGTATGGTGAGAAAGATCTTCTTTGTTGGAAGCTAACCCCGTCAGGAAAATTTACAACTAAAAGTGCATACAAACTCTATTTGCGGATTTTGCAGGAAGAAGGAGAACCACAGTCTACAACCATTACAGCCAACACAAGGGAGCTATTGAAACAAATTTGGAAAGCAAAAGATATAGCTCCAAGGACACAAACATTTGCATGGAGACTTATCAGAAAAGCCCTTCCAACACGCATAAGAGCAGGTAAATACATACCCCATATAAGTAAATTTTGTTCAAGGTGTGGAGCGGAAGAAGATGAAAAGCACATTCTTTTTCTTTGCCCTTTTGCTAAGGCTGCCTGGTTTGTCCATCCCTGGTACATTAGAATAGAAGATTTCCTACGGGATAGCAATTCCATCACAAGTATGATTTTAGAAATTCTTAACTCAAATCATCCACATGCCACTTTGAGCAACATATTTACCTTCATGTGGTGTATGTGGAAATCAAGGAACGACAAATTGTTTCAAAAAAAAGAAAGCTCTCCTCTACAAATTTTTTATGCAGCTCAGGCCATAGCGAATTGCATATTACAGGAAGTGGAAATACAGGAACAATCACATAAGAAGGAGGAGAATCAAGGATTGCAAATAACAGGTACATATACACAAGGGACAACAATAGATTTATTAAAGCTAACAACAACAAATAGGGTTTTCACATATGCGGCATGGAAGAATCCGGTTCAACATGCCAGCAACACAAGAACTGGACTGGGAGTTTATATGCACATTAATCAAGGAAGCAGAAAACTGAAGGTCCAAATATATGCTACAGGCAATCATGCAGAATCAGCCATACAAGCGGAAGCACAAGCTTTAGTACTTGCAGCCAACATACTTTTTTTTATTTATTTTTTTTAGAAAAGGAGGATGACCCCCGGCCTCTGCATCTGGAAGATGCATACGGCCACTTTATTGATTATTCTCGAGGATCTTACAAAGTATTACAACAATGTGTCTGAGTCCACCATCTTGACAACATATGCCCCTACTCCTATCCAAAATGATGAAGGGGTGCTAGCTGGGCCACTACCCAAACCACTCACCTAAGCCTAACATCAAAAGCCGGAAGCCGAAACTCATTCGGAAGCCCCAGCCGAGCCACATACCGGTGCAGGGCACAATCCGATCGACGCTTTTCGTGTGTCGTCGTCGCCATCTTCCACAGTCTTGAGATCATATTGAGGCTTCTACCTTGTCAGCCACTCAGCAATCGACGTCACCATGACGCCAGACAAGAACCTCCTCCTCTGCGAGCCCATCTCTGCGCGATCGGGCGCCGAGTCTCCACAGCGCCATGCCATCGATCTCCGCCGCCATCCAATGTGTGAGATGAAACACCGCTCCACCATCCCTCCAGCCAGACTTGCTCCAAGGCGATGCCCCGGAAGGGAAAGCGATAGAACACCATCATCATCCGATCCGGAAGACCAGTGTCCGGTTTCCCCACGAGCATCCGAACTCGATGGCGCATATCGCCGATGATGCCTCGACCATCGGCATTAGCTCCACCAGCGGCGTAGCCTCGTCGCCGCAGCCTCCAAGATGAAATCGACTGAATGCATATGTCGACACCGAACCGCCGCCACTTCCACCGCCGCTGAGCAGCCCCGAGCAACGCCTTCAGGAAGGAGCACGCCACCGTGGTGTCGTCGTCGCTTGGAACAGGGGGGTCTAAGGTTTTCACCTGAGCTCCTGGGAGGGGTGGAAGGAAGGAGAACAGATCGCGACCTTCCTCACAGATAATTTATCGCTAGCAAAAGCAGCTGCTGCAAGATCGCCGAGAACAGATCCAAGACATTGGGAGGCTAGAGGATTACTTGCAGAATTTTGTGCAGCAACAAATGCATATTCAGTTCAGGTTTTTCACATCTCAAGACTCAGTAACATAGAGGCACATGATTTAGCTCAGATAGCACTCACCCACATAACAGATCAGCAAGTTAATTTCTCTTGTAATAATACAGATCATCTTCAGGACAGTTGCCCTTTAAAATTATTGTGTTTAGACATGCAATTACAAGGAATTGTAATTCTCAATGTAAACTATTTGCAGTATGAATGAATGAATGAATTGGCGCCATAGGTGCCTTTGCATGTTCAAAAAAAAATGTATTGTCTTCTTCGTGTCGGCCAGCGCGTGGCTGTTCACCAGCAGCTTCACGTCAGGAAAGCCCGCGGCCTTCTCCACCTTCTCCTCTGGCTCTTCTTCTACTCCATGCCCGTCTTCACCATGATCACCGTCGCGGCGGCCACGGTCACTATCTCCTCCTCCTCCTCCTCCTCTGCTTCGTTGGTTCTCTGCAACCGTATGACAAGCAGTGTAAGATCAAGCTGAGAAGTGACCGATGAAAAAGAAGTGAGCGAGAACACGAACGGAGTGGAATCTATATACCTAGGAGATTGCCTTGAACGGAATCATTCTTCGGTAGTGACGACGACGCGGCGACCGGAATATTCTGCCGATACCCATCGGTAGCCGTGGTGACGCCGTCGTCGGCTACGGATATGGCCATGTCGACACTAAGGGCCTGTTTGGTTAGAGGCCTGACCAGCGTGCCTGGAAAAAAAGATTGCCTGGATACAGCCTGAGAGGATGCAAAAATTTACATGGCCAGGCTTGCCTGCTGGACGTGTGTTTGGTTCATGTCCATGGCCTGGCTGATGTGACTTAATATTTAAAGTATTTTCAAAGCGGACATCGTACAGCTCCCAGGCCTTAATTACCTCCAGGCAGCCGCTGCAGCCCGCCAGGCGCATGGAAAGAGACGCCTGGACCAGGCTAATCTGGCTGCCTGGGCTAAATATTTATTTTTTCCTTTTTTGTTGCTGAGTGGACCAGGCTAATCACATACCAGGGATGGCCAGGCCAGGCAGGATTCGTTTTTACGAGGACATGAAGTAAACAAGTCCCAGGCAGAATCCAGGAAGCATCCAGGCCAGGCGTATGGTGGCGTGGAAGGAAACCAAACACCCCCTAACCCCTTCTTGCTCCCGGGCCACTGTGGCACTGGCGCCGGCGGTGGCGGCATCGTGGTCCTCCTCCTCGCGCGGCGCGAATGAGACGCGGTTGGTGGATTCCGGCGTTCGGTTTGTCACCATTGTTATGCCACTAGAGATAATTGTTCGTGCGTTGTAAACGGGTACCTACCCATATTAATTTAATTGTGTAAAAAATAATATTTTATTTGATAAACATTTATTGGTAAGCACTTATTAACATATCAAAGAAATCACAATTTATTTGATACATAAATAAGAACTGGGCCAGTTGAGCTGGTTTTTCAAGTAAAAAAGAAAATCGAAATAGGAGAGAGAAATGTGAAGCACGTAAATGTTGGACGAAGAAGCGGACTCCAAAACATCATATTTCATATTCTCCTTAAGCAGGAGAGATAATGGTCTCGTCGAATGCTAATTACTGTGATCACACTTTTTTCCATGATTTCTTTCTGCGTTTTCCTTTTATTTACCACAGTCCGTGGACGCCTATACGATTGAGAATAACATTCCAAGCTGCGAGTCAGCTTGGAGAAAAAATATACTTCCCCGTCTCAAATTATTTGTCTCAGAAATGAATGTATTTTGATGAACTTTACATACGTTGATTTCATCCATTTCTACAGCAGAGTAATTGGGGACTGAGGTCGAGACTGAGGGAGTATCTCCGACGTTGCTCGACTGCTCCACCTGAAACTTGCTCCCGGTTGCAAGCAGCTCCGGGTGCCGACACAAAGGTCCATGTAGAGGGCGGCCATCCATGTCATTTTTGGGATAACCCCGTCACGTCGTCTCCCCATCAGCCGGAGCCCCAAAATTTCGACAGAATCATTACCTCCGCGAACGGATCCACAGCGATTTCAGCGTGGACGAAAGAGAAAGCTGGCCTTTCAGCGCCCGGCACGTCGCCTTTCTCCTCCTCCTGCGCGCGTCCCCTTCCCTCTTTACCACCCTGCGCCGCGCCAGTACCACTACTACCACCACTACCGCGCATACACTTCGGCCTCAACATCCAACGACCCACCACCTCTCACTCGTCCCAACTCCCAAGCCGCAGCACGAGAGCCCACAGGCAGCTCCTTGGTCGGGTACCCCGTGACTCGATCCGCCTCCTCCGGGCGCTCCTCCTTCCTCTCCTTCTTCTTTGTCCCATTCCTTGACGCGCGAAGATCTACCACCCCTCAAGGCCTCCACGACGACCCCATTCCGGTGAGATTTCCTGTACCTTTTCTTGTTCTTCCATGGCAGCATTTCCCCTACTTCGATCTCAGGCTCTCGTCCCTCTTCCTCCCGCCGTTACTGGACTGTGATTCCGCCATGTTTAGATCTGCGCCGCCTGGATCCTTCATGCGCGCCCGCTGCTTTCGCTCTCTTATCCAACGAACGCGAGATTCCGTGCCTCTGCATTCCGCAGATCAAAAGACGAAAGCGCAACCTCTGCTTTCTCCAGTTTCATTATGATTTCTTGCTTTCCCTCAGTTTTCTGCAAGAAAGTCTGCGTTTCGATGTGACAGTAAAGGGCGCCATTGATGGCGGTAAAGGACGCCATTGATGCGCCTGCAGTATCGTTTCCAATCGATCGTGGTAAAATGCGCCTGCGAGGGGCTAAAGGCGTCGTTTTCGGGTGGGTGATGGGGGGATTGGGAGCCGCTTTTCTTTCCTCTCCTTTTCTGATGGGAAAGAAAGAAAGAAAGAGGGCGCCCCTCTTTGCGGATCCCTAACAAATCTTGTTTATTCCAGAGTGGGGAGTGCTACATCTTCATCCATAGTGTTGCATGATTACAGTTAGTGGGCGGTTGGACAGGTTCAGTGGCCTCGCCAGTGCCATATATAGGACTAGGATAAGAGGGGCGACATGAACTGTCAAGTGATAACTTTGTTAAGTCCAGTTGTGGCTTGTGACAGGTCTCACTTCTCTCTCACTGTGGTGGGAAGGTTGATGGATCTGAGTGGTGAGTGTGGAGGTTCTTTCTTGATCTTGTTTGGGACTGATGGTTGACTGTTGGTGATCTTTTGCTCTTTGAGTTGATGGCTCATGTAGTCATGCAGTTATTGCCTGCATGTATCTATCTTTGGTTTATAAGATTTTTCTTGCTCCTTTTGCAGATTTGGAATGCACTTCAGTGGTCCATCCAAGCTCAAACCCTTGATTGACCAGTAGTGTTGCAATCTGCGCTTCAGGTTTCAGTTGTCAGAGCAATGACTTCCAAGACAATGCCCCAAACCATCCCAACAATACCCAACACTGAAGAAAAGCAGCAGTATTCTCAGAATGATTCCTCTCTGGATCTCACCAGTTCGAGTAAACCCAGTACAGCCTTGCCAAGAAAATTGCCTGAATCGGCTATCCCCAGCAGTCCAAACAAAGAAATCCAGTCCAGTGACCAGAAACGATCTCACAAGCTGCAGGAGTCCATTGATGTTACATCCAGCAAGGTTCCTGCAGATGATGAGAAGGATACTGTTGAAAATGGAAACACAGATGGAAACGCGAAATCAGACTCGACGGTAGATAAGGATCATGGTGCAGCGAGTGCAAGTGGAAGTGCCAGGTTGACGGGAAGGTCTGAGACTGGAGAAAGAGGTATTAGCAGCCGATGCAGGCCGAGCACAGGCAGTGATGTCAGTGAGGAAAGCGCGTGCAGCAGTTTTAGTAGCACCAGCAAGCCTCACAAGGCAAATGATTCACGGTGGGAGGCAATCCAGATGATCAGGACTAGAGACGGGATTCTTGGCCTCAGCCATTTTAAGCTATTGAAGAAGCTAGGCTGTGGTGACATCGGCAGTGTGTATCTTTCAGAGTTGACTGGAACCAAGAGCTATTTTGCAATGAAGGTTATGGACAAGGCATCACTCACAGGCCGTAAGAAGTTGCTTCGAGCTCAGACTGAGAAGGAAATCTTACAGTGCCTGGATCATCCTTTTCTTCCAACGTTGTACACACACTTCGAGACTGATAAGTTCTCATGCCTTGTTATGGAGTTCTGCCCTGGGGGAGACTTGCATACACTTCGACAGAAACAGCGTGGCAAGTATTTTCCAGAACAAGCTGTTAAGTATGTCTGATCCATCTTTTACGCTGTACATAATATGCTTTACTGTCTTCTTGACTTTTAGGATTCAGCATTTTCTTAGTATTTTAAACATTAGCGTTTATCCGGTTCTGTGTGTTCCCATGTATCGTGGCAACAAAGTGAAGAATAGTGGAAAGTTATTATCCGTTTCAAGTTAGCTGAATGTATGGTAAATTTCCAGTAATGTAGCTAATTGGCGACATGTTGTGTAATCTTGTGCAAATTAAGCAACAGTTGCAAATTTAATTTCCTGCTACAAAATCCATCTGGTCTGCTTCAGATTACATCCATGCAGCAGAACTAAACATGCATCAAATTCAGTGAAGCAAATACAACGTATAGCGACATAAATATCCCAGTAATATTTATGTGAATACATTTTTTAGTATTTCTTTTTACAAGTCATTTCTACTAGATAAAAACTACTGCACACTGATCCGATATTGCATTTCTTCTTAACCGCAGATTCTATGTAGCAGAAATCCTCCTTGCTATGGAGTACTTGCACATGCTCGGTATCATATATCGTGATCTGAAGCCTGAAAACATTCTTGTCCGTGATGACGGGCACATCATGCTATCCGACTTCGACCTCTCCCTTCGCTGTACAGTTAGCCCGACTCTAATCAGGTCATCTAATCCCGAAACAGAAGCACTTCGGAAGAGCAGCCAGGCCTACTGTGCTCAACCAGCTTGTGCAGAGCCATCCTGCATGATACAGCCATCGTGCACAGCCCCCACAACATGCTTTGGCCCTCGGTTCTTCTCAAAGTCGAAGAAAGATCGAAAGCCAAAGCCTGAAGTTGTCAACCAGGTCCGTCCATGGCCCGAGCTCATGGCAGAACCTAGTGATGCACGATCAATGTCATTTGTTGGCACGCATGAGTACTTGGCCCCTGAGATTATCAAAGGTGAGGGCCACGGCAGTGCTGTTGACTGGTGGACCTTTGGTATATTCTTATACGAGCTTCTGTTCGGCAAAACACCTTTCAAAGGTTCAGGAAACCGAGCGACACTGTTCAATGTCATCGGTCAGCCGTTGCGTTTCCCGGAATACCCAGTTGTGAGCTTCTCAGCAAGAGATTTAATAAGGGGCCTACTTGTTAAGGAGCCCCAACAACGATTGGGTTGCAAGCGTGGCTCCACTGAGATAAAACAGCATCCATTTTTTGAGGGTGTCAATTGGGCGTTGATACGCTGTGCGAGCCCTCCAGAGGTTCCGAAGCCTGTTGAGATTGAGAGGCAGACTACAAAGCTGCCTGTGTCAACATCTGAGGCTAGTGCAGCACCTACTGGTGCATCCCAGAAAGGCTCGGATAACTATTTAGAGTTTGATTTCTTTTAGTGAACAGAATGTTCATTTTCTCCATTTGTTTGCATAATTAGAAGTAGGCTTTTCGCATTTATGTGTCTGACAGATGAGTCGTATGTAGATTTTTGTGTCTGTCAAGCTATTTTCTGTTTTGTAGTGAACAAATCGGATGTTTCAGATTTATATTCCTCCACAAGTTTTGAAGTCGCTAGTCTTTGTGAGTTGAAATCTCATACGCCGTGCAGAATTAAGCTCAGTTTTGTACAGCTTATGCTGTCGCAAAAAAAAGTTATTGCTATCAGCAACCAAGGCACCTTATAGGGCCTTGTTTCGTTGGGATTATCCGGCGTTTTTACCTGCTTGGCCGTTGCTGTTGCTCACACTGATGGCTGCATCATTGTGTGCACAATCTGAATCACATTCAGGCAACAAAGTCCTGCTGAAATAGTGTTTGATTGAAGTAGGGTAATCATGTGTATGTCAGCTTGCACTACGGCACTGATGACGTTATTTAACTTTTTAAGTTGCTGAGCTCACTGATTGTCCTCAATATAGCACAGATGCTCCCTATCAACAATTATTCTACTAATTGATTGGCTACACCTTGTGCTTAGCCATGTTCCCTGTTCCTCTGTCCAGTTATGCATGTTGTGCGAAATGTTTATGAAGTCTTAAGACGATGCGTGCATCTATATCATCTGTATGTTTCCAATTGCAATTGCCTTTTTTCATGTAGCTCCATAACCACTACAATTAAGTACAAGGCTCATTAACCACACACACACACACACACACACACACACACACAAAAGAACCCCACAGAGATATGCTGAAAAGCTCCAGGTACGATAAATTATCTCATTTGTACACCATAGATCGAGAAGTTTAAAAATTCAAGATATGACAAAACTTTTAATCACAAACTTTTTGCTACCTGAAGATGGCGCATACAGCATTCCAGCTGTGAAAGTGACCGAAACAGCAATCAGGATGACAGGCACCTGAGAAACTTGGGAATCTTCCTTCTTTCTTTGGTTTTGCTATCATTTTTGCCATCAACTGCCTCTATGCTATTGTGATTTGGCGTACATGATGGCGGTGTCGGGGTGCGAGATCTGCTGTTGTTATTTACAGGGGAAGGTGAAAATGGTGGCGTCGGATCAGCAGTCGTCCCCGCTGCAACTTCTTTGTCATCACAGACAATCTTGACTTCGCAGTAGAGAGGTGCATTCTTCTGTATCTGTCCTGCTATTGTGTTTCCTTTCTTCAACTTCCTGTGCCCATTCAAAATTAAGTAGATATATATTGGCAAACTGAAGAAAAGTAGTTAAATTCCTGCTGATTTGCATGATTCATGGTATATAGACCTTACCGCAAGTTGGATTTTGCAACCCCGAGTACTAGCTGCTTTATATTCAGAACAGGGATAAGTTCAGTGACCGCATCGGCGATTTGATCACTCTCGATGAGGTACACATCGACGTTAACCTGAACATAATTAGCAAGAATGGGATTTTACTAGTATGAAATTTGGCGTCCAGATGCTGCTAGCTCAAAGCGCGGTAGGAAGCAAAAGGGAATTTGCAAAGAACTGATGCAGCCCGTTTACCTGAAAGTTGCGACAGTGGTCCAGAAATTTTTGCAGCATCTCTCGCCTCTTGGATCGCTCTTGGTTCATGTAAGTTTCTACTTGCTCTGGGGTTGCTTGTCTCTTAGGCATCATTCCTACTATTTCAGAAAATTAATGCCACATGTGTCAGATTCATCCAAAACCATAGACACCTTTTATCTAATTTTTGTTGTTGTTCAGTAGTCAAATGATTACATTCAGAAAACTCTCGTATTCAGGACATATAACTATTAAACCACACGTAGAAAGAAAAATACTAACGCCAAAAAGAATTAAAAAATCGACATATTTGTGTCTTGGACCTCGTGATATATAGATAAAAAAGGTGTAATGGTTTACAAACAAATATGTGTATAAATAGCTGTTGAAAGCCTCTATCGGGTTATCGTGTATAAGAAGGATGAAGCTATATATGCCCTCAAAAAAAAAAAAAAAAGAAGATGAAGCTATATATCAAGAAAGGAATCTTATTGTTTTGGATTGTTCACACTTCAGTGGCAGGCTAACATCAGAGACTGGTATGCGTCCCACTCTCCCCGGCATCCCAGGAACCTAACGCCTAAAGTTTGGCATCCTACATACTCCACATATCATTCAGCCTCGAGCTAAAAAGTTTGATCTGATAGCTGAGAATATATTTTTTTCATAAAATGATTGTTGAGAATATATACTTTGAAAATGATACCTAGCACAAGCACTATGCCTTTTCTCTGCAAGGTCTAACCAAAGCATTCATTCTCTGCCTTTTGTGACTATCATTAGACATGTACTTAGGCAAAAGAAAAACACTGGAGATGTCTCTAATCTCCTTTTAAGCGAGAGCCGGATAGCTATCAGCATCAAATTAACCAAGTAAATGTTCTTGGGAAAACACCATGTCCACCTAGTCAGTATAATTAACACCGAAAAGTGCGAGTCTGAACAGATCAGTCCATGAAAACCTAGGTCAGCATCAACAACACTTTAGAACTTCCTCGATTGTAGCTTCACGACGGGCCGATTTTTTCAATCGTTATTCTTCACGGAAGCTCTGAAACCCCTAGCAGCCAGCCAGGTGTGGTGGACTGGCGGTGCCGCCCTTGAAAGTTCCAATCATACAAGCCAAAACCCTCTTGAGACCAGTCCAAGAACATGACCTTGTTTGCAACCACCCTTTGCCAGCCAATCCCTTGTGTATGTGAACGTTGCTGGGACCCATTGGTGGTCGATCCAAGACCAGACTTGTTTCTACCGTGTTCTTACCAACTGTTTCGGAATGTTAGCCGTCGATCTTGATGTAAAACTTTGACTACTAGTAACTTTTTACCTTTTCATTCATGCTGCAAAATCGCTACTGTTTTGATTGCTTCATCGATCTCGCAATGCTAAGGTGAACAAATATTATAGGAGAAATGTTTGATTCAGGAGGTGGTAAAGGGGGGGAGAAGAGGGTTGCCTGATTACATGGGGTGGGGATGGTGGCGACGACGGGGAAGACGTGCACGAGGTAGACGAAGCTCCGTGGCCTCGCGAGCCGCCGCAGCGCCCACGACAGCGCCGCCATGCTCGACCCGCCCTTGCCCACCGCCACGTACACGTCGTCGGCGTCGGAGATGGCCGCGGCACCAGGAGGAGGGGGAGGAGGCGGTCCGGCCGTCCGGTCGTCCGGCTCCAGCTCCTCTATCTCCCACGTATGGCTGTCGCCGTTGTTGCTCGGGCGCAGGCCGGTGCCATCGTCCAAGGCGACGTCGACCGCGTCGCGATGATCGTCCCGGACTGCCTCGGCCATGCCTCGATCTTCTTGGCCAGTCGGCCTCCCTGACAGGACAGCAGTACCAGCTAGCTCGTGGTGGAGTATGGAGCTTGGGAATGAGACGGAGCAACGGAGACGAAGGGAGGAGGAGGGCTTTGTGTGCTCTGTTTCGTCCAAAATGTGGCCAGCTGGAGGGGATCGTGTGTATATGTTCTGGTTTGACTTTTTCCTGAAGATTGTTATACTATTTTTTCTCTTCTAAAACTGGCATATTTTTTGTTATTTTCTAAACCTATGTATAGAGATTAGGCGGTGGCATATTCTGATACCTTTTGATTTACGAGTTGCTGCGGCGTAGCTCTGACTGATGCCCTTTGATAGGGCACAAACATGTACGGTATGAAGAACATACAAGGTGGATGATCATGAATAGAAAAGGTCAAAAATCAACGAATCAATAACGGCGTGGCGAACTGAGCTTACTTCGCATTTTTCTTGATTTATGTCAGCCTTTTCAAAGATGACCGTTCAGTGAGAGGAGGCGCTTCCGTGGACTATGAAGGCGTATGTGATGACTTTGTCGATCCGTGGACTATGAAGGCGTATGTGGTGACTTTATCGATCCCAAAATTATATACCGACCCAATCTCTGACATACTCGTAGTGATAAGGTGTGCGAGTGTTCGTGGGTGTTTATTCGCACGAATTTCGATTGCTGAAACACATATTGTCAACCGGCTCCGTCTTGCAACGAACATGTCGATTAATTTAGTCGTGCGTGTGGTTACACGAACTACAACGAACGGAGCTGATTGACATGTGTTGAGTAGGCCGGTTCCCGACAGTGCACCGGAACACGTTGTTGAGTCGAGCTACTGCATAGCAGAAGGAGATGACGCACATTATCGACTAGTATACGGGGGAAAGATTAATGTAATGCGGATTATTGCTAGGCCAGCGTGGACCAGGAGGGGAATATGCTGGGGGATCTCGGTCGGATCCCTTCGGGTGGCGATGGCGACGCGGGGCTGCGTCGGGGTCAAAGGGGTCGGACGGCCTTTGAATCGTCCGCCGTGACCGCCTAGCGGCTTGGCAACACAGGGTAAGTTTTTCTTTTTAAACATCAGTATAAACATAAGTGCTCATATACACGCGCATACATTCATCCTTATGAACGCACACACGCACACCTATCCTATGAGGACCTTTGAAAAACTGAGTCGGCATATCATCTTGAAATTTACAAAGTCACCGTAGGCACCTCGTCGTCGACGGAAAGTCTCCTCCCACTGAATGCGCATTGCAGGAAATCCTAAAATAAATCTGTTGACATCAGATTTTGGCATGGTCAAAAACACAATTAAGATGACCTCAAATGAAAAAGTGTTCAAAGCAAGAAAGTTCTGTATCATCAAAAGGAGAAACTTTGATATTTGGGCCATAGCCATCCGATCTCATCTCTAAGGCTAAAGTTGTGCTCGAAGTACTGAGATTTTGTATTCAGAACACTATTCGGCTGATTACACCCCCAAGACTGCCTCATACGGAAAAATGATCTACATGGATTGTCTTCGTCTCGTCGAAGCGACGATTTTGATATAAAAATCGTCCCAATCCGAGTTCGTATGCAAAAGTTAGAGTCATCGGAATGCAGCTATGTCAGAAGGCAGAAAATGGCGCGCCCCACCAGACACCCTGTCTGATGGGTAGCGCGAATAATAGCCTGTTTTGCGTGAGCGATTTGACCCTCAAGATGACCTCTGATAAAAAAACATTCAACATGAAAGTTGTCCGTCTCGTCGAAACGTCAAGATTGCTTTTCGACTCGTTTCCCTCCGAGGTCGTTTACCACCACAAAAAAGACCTGCAAGGTGCAGTCAGTTTAAACCGAACAGTTTTGGAAAGTTCGGACAAAACCAATCCGAATTTGACTAGGGTTTTGGACGTGAATCCAAGCCTTTTCCTTGCACGGGAAGTCCAGCCGCCTCTTATGTACCTAAGAGGTGACGGCCGATTGAACAACAACACACAATCGCAAAACCCATCTACAAACTTTCATCTCCTACCCTAGTTTTCTGCTTCTCGTTCACCGGTGTTCTTTGCTTCGGAGAGCTTCGATCTACGAAGCCCTAGGGGCGGGCCAACCGACCTAGGGAAGCCCATCACCGCCGTGAGTCCAGACAGGGTCTCTCCTGGCCGCGTGGGGTTTTGGGTCTTCAAAAGAGCTCGCCGGATTGTCTTGTGTATCGTGCTTCCGGTGAGCTTCCTTCGGCGACGTGTCCTGCGTATCGCGCTCGACGCCAAGGGTACACGGTGATGTGTTTGTGTGTGAACACACTTTTTGGCGACTCCACTGGGGAACAAAAGAGCAATCATCATCATCCATCATGGTCGATCTTCCCAAGCCATCTGAGGTGGATGCTGATAACATCATCAAACCCAATTTTGAGGAATTATCGGCTAAGTTTATAAGGAGTACAAGAAGGCGCGTGAAGAGAAGGAGATGCAGGAGTTCCTTGCTAAGTTCAAAAAGGATCGCCAAGGCAACGTCACTTCAATTGAAGAAATCAAGTTTCCTCCTCTTCACAATGAGCAGGTAGAACCGGTTGTAAGCAAAATCTTCTCTCCTGAAAAGTCGTCTGAAATTACTACTCTTATTGCTCAGAATAAAGATCTTATTTACCAAGCTATCATAGACAATAATTATACTCGAAAAAAAATACTCAATCATATAATGGTAGTGGTAGTATGTCTGCTGGCGTGGAAAACTTTAGTCCAACTTTACCTATTTCATTGGCGCCGCCCATGCCGTTGAATTCTTATCCCAGTCAGACAAACCAACTTGTTGCTCCACCCTTTAATCCTGCCATGAATGTACCAAGTTCAGTGAATCCAACTGCATTGCTAGCTAGGTTACGGTTCGGCAAGTCCAAGTGGGTTGCTACCCAACTATGGTACACCATACACACCACCGTCTCTTCCGACTAGCACTATGCCAACTATTAGAAATCATATTCACCATGCGGCACAACCACATGCAACGCCACTCAATACGAGTGATATCTTGGCTAATGTTAGAGAGGAAATGTCTAGAGTGTTCCGAGAGCACTGTGGGACTGAACTACCTAAACCACGAATTTCCAGGAAACCATATCTAGAAAAATTTTATGCCGTGCCATGTCCTCCCGGATATAAAGTTCTAGATTTTGTTAAATTTAGCGGAGAGGGAACAAAGACTACATGGGAGCATGTTAGTCAATACTTGGGCACAATTAGGTGAGGCAAGTTCACGAGATGAGTGGAAAGTACGTTATTTTCCTTTATCTTTAACATATGCTGCTTTCTCATGGTTTTCTGCGTTACCACCCGGTTCTATTCCTACATGGTTTCATTTGGAGCAAAAGTTTCATGATCACTTCTACAGTGGTGACAATGAGCTTAAACTATCCCATCTTACATCGGTTAAGCAAAAGCATGATGAATCGGTCTCCAATTATGTCAAAAGATTTAGAGATATAAAAAACCGGTTCTATAGTTTGGTGATAACCGAGAGAGATTTGGCTGATCTTGTGCTTAGTGGTTTGAGAACTCACATTAGAGAAAGGCTAGAAGGGTATGCGTTTTTAAATATCAACCAAGTCTTGCAAAGAGCTTTGGCTCAAGAAAGCCGAAACAAAGATCTTAAAGAGGTGCATAGATATAAAACTGGTCGTCCTAAAATGAATATGATTGAGTATGATAGTGACCACTCAGACGATGAGGGTGATATTTATGCTGCTGAATTTGTTTGGCCATCTAAGGCTAAGCCTTTTACATGCATTGATTTAAAGCCGATTCCTAAGTATCGTGATGAAGAGATGAAATTTACTTTCAACATTGCTAAGTGTGATAAAATATTTGATGCTTTGTTGCAAGCCAAGATTATTAGAATATCTCATACTTTACTGCCGTTCGAAGAGCTGAAACAGCGTGCTTATTGCAAGTATCATAATTCTTTTTCTCATGCTACTAATGATCGTAATGTTTTTGACGACAGATACAATCAGCCATTAATGACGGACGATTGAATTTTTTTTAGATGCAACTTGATAATCAGCCTTTCCCAATAAACACCATGGATTTGGAGGGGAAGAAGATGTTAATTCGGCCCAACATAGCCGAATCAGCTAATAAAAATAATATTGTCATTGTTGAGCCCAGGAAAAATAAGGAGAGCGACAAGGTCTTGGGGAGACAAGTTTTGCTTGACAAGCAACCCAGTGGCAAGGAGGTAATCAAGATCACCATCAAGAATCCTACACTCGGGGGCAACCACAAGAGCAAGAGAACACTCATGTCAAATTTGTTAAGCCCAAGAGTCCAGAGGTTGGCAAGTGGAAGACGAATGAAGCTAACGTGCATTGCAAGAAGATCAAGCCAACTTTTGATATGTTGCTGTCCAAATATGTCAATCAAGCGGCCGGTTCTAGCTCTAACCGCTCATCAAATTTGAAGAGCTCAAGGTCACCTCCTCGGGAAGACTTTCAGCATCATGCAAGGCCATATGGGTCGTGGGCACCGGGACCATGGATGGCGCCACCCCCTATGTGTCATACTACATGGGAGGTTTCAATGGAGGATGGGGGCGGCCCCCAATGGCCCCTTTTGCTTTTCATCCGGGGTGGGCAGAACCAAGGAGGCCCATTCGTGAGAGGCTCTCTTATCCCACACGAGGCCGTTTGAACAACGGCGTCAATCGGTCAATGCAAGATAATCATGGAAGGGTTGGCAAGCAAGTGTGAAGTGCTAAATCACCAAGTGCTAAAATTTCAGAGCCTAGCAAGCAAAATGAGAAGAATACTAGTGCTGAAACTATTATGATAGGCACTAAAGAATTAACAATCAAAGAGCCAATTATTGTTGATAATCCGACTGATTCTAATAAAGATGTGGCTGCTGTCCAGCAGGGTCCCATGGCTAATGATCATGAAGTTAGCACAAGCAAGGCCAAGTCGAGGGATCCCAAATATACTCAGCCTAAGTGGTGTCCTTCCGGTCTAACCAAGGCACAAAAAAGGAGATTGCAACGCATGAGGAGCCATGAGAAGGAGGAACAAGAAGCAGAGAAGCAAAGGGATAACTTGTTCAATGAAAGTCGTCCCATGGTACCCCCAAAACAAGTGAGCACGCCTAAGCAAAAGGAAAATGTACCAACTTCTGCATTGATCATAGCAACACCTACACTACCAACGGAGGACGATGCAGCTGCTATTACATCGTCCACTTCACCTATTACTTCCTCTTCACTTGGAGATATTTCGGAGTCAAGGGACATGCTTGAGGATGGAGATGATATGCTTGATTATGAGTCTACACCGGTTCATGAAGTTATGGATATTAATATGGTGTATTACTTACCCGCTGAATTTCGTGCTATAGATGAAGAAGGGGAAGTAGCTCAGTTGGATTTTGTTCCTAAAAATGCTATATTCGAGAAGCCAAAAGAACCGGTGACGCACCTGAAGCCATTGTTCCTTAAAGGTCATATTAATGGATCATCGGTTGCTAGAATGCTTGTTGATGGCGGTGCTGTGGTGAATCTTACGCCATATTCGGTCTTCAAAAAATTGGGGCTGCGTGATGAAGAGTTGATAAAGACCAACATGGTGCTCAATGGATTTGAAGGCAAAGAGAAAACTGAAGCCAAAGGTGTGATGTATGTGGAGCTCACGGTGGGAAGTAAAACTTTGGCTACCGCATTCTTTGTCGCCGAGGTGCAAGGTAACTACAATGTGATATTAGGCCGCAATTAGGTTCATGCAAACCAATGCGTGCCATCTACTATGCACCAGTTTTTAATTCAGTGGGTTGATGATGAAGTAAAAGTCATTCATGTGGATAATTCGGCTTGTTGCTTTGGCCGATGCATCGGTGGATTGGCAACTTCCCAATGCTACTTGCTTGACGGGGCGCGACTTATCAGAATTTGATTTTCTTAGCACCACAAAAAGTGGTTTCGTGCCCATTTCTTTAAAGCCGGTTGGCGATAATCGGCTCCAAGGTATGATGTATTTAAATGGATCCTAACTCAGAGTGGTTACAAAAGTGTCTTGTAGAATATCGGTCCAATGAGAACGATATGTATGAGTCCATAGAAGAGTTAGATGATATGGATAAATTAGGACAAGGTTTTACATCGGCCAATCCATTAGAAGAGATAGATATAGGAGATGGTTCAATTCCTAGGCCAACATCTGGAAACGAAAATTTAAGAGCCAATCATAAAGCTAAGTTGATCGAGCTGTTGAAAGAATATGTTTCTTGCTTTGCACGGGAATATCATGAGATGCCAGGTTTAAGCCGAGAGCTAGTGGAGCATCGGTTACCTATAAAGGCCGGTTTTAGACCATACAAGCAATCAGCCAGAAAGCTTAATCCAAAAACATATGACCGGATCAAGGAAGAGATCGATCGTTTGCTTAAAGCTAATTTTATTAGACCTTGCAGGCATGCCGAGTGGATTTCTAACATTGTGCCAGTAGAGAAGAAAGGCTCTGGCAAGTTGAGGGTGTGCATTGATTTCAGAGATTTGAATAGAGCTACACCTAAAGATGACTATCCCATGCCAACAGCCGATATGCTTATTAATGATGCTTCTGGACATAAGGTCATTAGCTTTCTTGATGGTAATGTGGGGTATAATCAGATTTTTATGGCCGAAGAGGACATGCCCAAAACAACTTCGATGCCCCGGTTTCCTTGGTTTATTTGAGTGGATGCTACCTCTTGAGCACTGCGTTGGATTTCCTTGAAGAGGAAAGGGTGATGCAGCAGAGTAGAGTAAGTATTTCCCTCAGTTTTTGAGAACCAAGGTATCAATCCAGTAGGAGGCTACACGCGAGTCCCTCGTACCTACACAAAGCAAATAGCTCCACGCAACCAACGTGATTAGGGGCTGTCAATCCCTTCACGGTCACTTACGAGAGTGAGATCTGATAGAGATGATAGATAATATTTTTGGTGTTTTTGGTATAAAGATGCAAAGTAAAATAAAAGGCAAAGTAAAAAGCAAAGCAATAATAAAGTGATGGAAGATTGATATGATGAGAATAGACCCGGGGGCCATAGATTTCACTAGTGGCTTATCTCAAGAGCATACGTATTCTACGGTGGGTGAACAAATTACTGTTGAGCAATTGACATAATTGAGCCTAGTTATGAGAGTATCTAGGTATGATCATGTATATAGGCATCACGTCCGAGACAAGTAGACCGACTCCTGCCTGCATCTACTACTATTACTCCACTCATCGACCGCTATCCAACATGCATCTAGAGTATTAAGTTCAAGAAAACAGAGTAACGCCTTAAGCAAGATGACATGATGTAGAGGATAAATTCATGCAATATGATAAAACCCCATCTAGTTATCCTTGATGACAACAATACAATACGTGCCTTGCTGCCCCTCATCACACCGGGAAAGGACACCGCAAGATTGAACCCAAAGCTAAGCACTTCTCCCATTGCAAGAAAAACCAATCTAGTAGGCCAAACCAAACTGATAATTCGAAGAGACTTGCAAAGATAACCAATCATACATAAAAGAATTCAGAGAAGATTCAAATATTGTTCATAGATAAACTTGATCATAAACCCACAATTCATCGGTCTTAAAAAACACACCGCAAAAAGAAGATTACATCGAATAGATCTCCATGAGAGAGGGGGAGAACATTGTATTGAGATCCAAAAAGAGAGAAGAAGCCATCTAGCTACTAACTATGGACCCGAAGGTCTGAGGTAAACTACTCACACTTCATCGGAGAGGCTATGGTGATGATGTAGAAGCCCTCCATGGTGGATTCCCCTTCCGGCGGAGCTCCGGAACAGGCCCCAAGATGGGATCTCGTGGATATAGAAGGTTACGGCGGTGGAATTAGGTTTTTGGCTCCGTATCTGATCATTTGGGGGTACGTAGGTATATATAGGAGGAAGGAGTACGTCGATGGAGCAAAGGGGGGCCCACGAGGCAGGGGGGCGCGCCCTAGGGGGGGGGGCGCCCTCCACCCTCATGGCTGCCTCCTTTCTTTCTTGACAGATGGTCCAAGTCTCCTGGATCATATTCGGTGAGAAAATCACGTTCCCGAAGGTTTCATTCCGTTTGGACTCCGTTTGATATTCCGTTTCTTTGAAACACTGAAATAGGCAAAAAAAAAAAACAGCAATTCTGGGCTGGGCCTCCGGTTAATAGGTTAGTCCAAAAAGTGATATAAAATTGGAAAATAAAGCCCAATATGGTCCAAAACAGTAGATAATATAGCATGGATCAATCAAAAATTATAGATACGTTGGAGACGTATCAGTGGACGGTGATGAACTTTGGATTAAAGGATGCCGACGCCACGTATCAAAGGGCTATGAACTTAATTTTTCATGATTTACTTGGTGTTATACTTGAGGTCTATATTGATGATATTGTTGTCAAATCGGATGCTTTTGAATCTCACTTGGCCGATTTGTGTTTGGCTTTTGAAAGAATGAAGAAATATGGTCTGAAAATGAATCCTTTGAAGTGTGCCTTTGGTGTATCGGCTGGGAAGTTTCTGGGTTTCATTATTCATGAAGATGGCATAGAAATTGATCCCAAAAAGATAGAAGCTATACAGAAAGTAGAGGCTCCAACATGCAAGAGAGATATGCAAAAATTCCTTGGCAAGGTCAATTATTTGAGGAGATTCGTAGCCAATCTATCAGGGAAGGTTGATGCATTTACTCCTATCCTTCGGTTAAAGAATGATGTTGATTTTACTTGAGGGGGGGGGGGGGGGCAAAACAGCAAGAGGCATTTGATATGATTAAGAAATATTTGTGCACTCCTCCGGTTATGAAAGCGCCCAGTCACAGGGAGCCATTTAGACTTTACATTGCAGCGGAGGAAGGTGTTATTGGTGTTGTTTTGACTCAAGAGACCGAAGGAAAGGAGCATGCTATTACTTATTTGAGTCGACGCTTATTGGATGCCGAGAAAGGTATACATTTCTTGAGAAATTATGCTTATGCTTATATTATGCTTGCAAAAATTGAGACATTAGTACTTGCATTATAGCTTGTTAAACCAATGACATCAAATACATGTTGCATAGGCCAATTCTTAGTGGTATAATTTGTTGGGGAACGTAGTAATTTTAGAAAAATTCCTGCGCACACGCAAGATCATGGTGATGCATAGCAATGAGAGGGGAGAATGTCGTCCATGTACCCCCGTAGATCGTAAGCGGAAGCGTTATAAGAACGCGGTTGATGTAGTCGTACGTCTTCACGATCCGACCGATCCAAGTACCGAATGCACGACACCTCCGAGTTCATCACACGTTCAGCTCGGTGACGTCCCATGAACTCCGATCCAGCAAAGCTTCGAGGGAGAGTTCCGTCAGCACGACGGCGTGATGACGGTGATGATGATGCTACCGACGCAAGGCTTCGCTTAAGCACCGCTACGATATGACCGAGGTGGATTATGGTGGAGGGGGGCACCACACACGACTAAAAGATCAACTGATCAACTTGTGTGTCTATGGAGTGCCCCCTCCTCCGTATATAAAGGAGTGGAGGAGGGGGAGGGGCAGGCCCTCCTAGGCGCGCCCCAAGGGAGTCCTACTCCCACCGGGAGTCGGACTCCAACCCTTCCAAGAGAAGGGGTAGGAGAGAGGGAAGGAGGAGAGAGGGGGAAGGAAAGGGGGGCGCCTCCCCCCTCCTTGTCCAATTCGGACTAGAGGGAGAGGGGGCGCGCGGCCTGCCCTGGCCGCCCCTCCTCTTCTCCACTAAATCCCAATAGGCCCATTACACTACCCGGGGAGGTTTCGGTAACCCTCCCGGTACTCCGGTATTTGTCCGAACTTGCCGGAACCCTTCCGAAGTCCAAACATAGTCATCCAATATATCGATATTTATCTCTCGACCATTTCGAGACTCCTCGTCATGTCCATGATCATATCCGGGACTCCAAACTACCTTCAGTTCATCAAAACACATAAACTCATATTACCGATCATCACAGAATGTTAAGCGGGCGGACCCTACGGGTTCGAGAACTATGTAGACATGACCGAGACACGTCTCCGGTCAATAACCAATAGCGGAACCTGGATGCTCATATTGGCTCCTACATATTCTACGAAGATCTTTATCGATCAAACCGCATAACAACATACGTTGTTCCCTTTGTCATCGGTATGTTACTTGCTTGAGATTCGACCGTCGGTATCCCAATACCTAGTTCAATCTCGTTACCGGCAAGTCTCTTTACTCGTTCCGTAATACATCATCCCGCAACTAACTCATTAGTTACATTGCTTGCAAGGCTTATAGTGATGTGCATTACCGAGAGGGCCCAGAGATACCTCTCCGACTAACGGAGTGACAAATCCTAATCTTGATCTATTCCAAATCAACAAGTACCATCGGAGACACCTGTAGAGCACCTTTATAATCACCCAGTTACGTTGTGACGTTTGGTAGCACACAAAGTGTTCCTCCGGTATTCGGGAGTTGCATAATCTCATAGTCATAGGAACATGTATAAGTCATGAAGAAAGCAATAGCAATATACTAAACGATCAAATGCTAAGCTAACAGAATGGGTCAAGTCAATCACATCATTCTGTAATGATGTGATCCCGTTAATCAAATGACAACTCATGTCTATGGCTAGGAAATTTAACCATCTTTGATTCAACGAGCTAGTCAAGTAGAGGCATACTAGTGACACTTAGTTTGTCTATGTGTTCACACATGTACTAAGTTTCCGGTTAATACAATTCTAGCATGAATAATAAACATTTATCATGATATAAGAAAATATAAATAACAATTTTATTATTGCCTCTAGGGCATATTTCCTTCAGAATTGGCAAGCGGGCTTTTGCTTTAATTGAATATGATTTGGCTTATGAATCTCTGAAATCCATGAAAGGCCAAATTGTTGCTAATTTTATTGTTGAGCATCGGATTGATGACAAGCATGATATTGATATAAACCTTGTCTCATTAGTACCATGGAGATTATATTTTGATGGTTCAGTTTGTAGCAACGGCCAAGGTGTTGGTATTGTTTACATATCTCCTCATGGTGCTGTTTTTGAAGCCTCGTGCCGCTTAGAATATTTTTGCACAAATAATCAAGCCGAATATGAAGCATTGTTATTTGGCTTATAGATGTTGCTTGCCATAGTTGTTACACATATTGAGGCTTTTGGTGATTCGTTATTAGTAGTGCAGCAAATATCCAAAGTTTTTCAATGTTTTGACGAATCACTTAATGTTTATCTTGATAAATGTCTAGATATAATTTCTGTTTTGGATTATTTTAGCATTGCTCATATATCAAGGCATGACAATTGGAGAGCAAATGAGTTGGTACAATAAGCATCCGGCTATCATGTTGATCGTGGCATGTTTCATATTTCTGAAAGGCCGATTTCTAGTCTTGCCAACATAGGCGAGGCTGAACCGGAGCCCACCGTTTCGGCCACTAATGAAATACTTAATGCAAGAGAAAATCAAGACTGGAGTAAACCCATTATTGATTATTTTTGTGATCCTAGTAAAAGGGTGGAGATGACTGTTTGGCTATGACTTTCAAATACACAATGAGAGATGATGATCTCTATCGTCGAACGGTTGATGATGTTCTTTTAAAGTGCTTGGACGCGGACCAAGCAAGAGTTGCTATGGGAGAGGTCCATGAAGGTATTTGTGGCAATCATCAGTCCGCTCCCAAGATGAAATGGTTATTACGACGTGCTAGGTTTTATTGGCCGACGATGGTTAATGATTGCTTCCTGTATTATAAAGGATGTGAAGCTTGTCAAAAGTTTGGTGATATTCAGTTGGCTCCGACTGCTATGCTACATCCTATTATCAAGCCGTGGCCTTTTAGAGGTTGGAGATTAGACTTTATTGGAGAGATTCATCCTTCTTCTTCAAAAGGGCATCGGTTCGTGTTGGTGGCAACTTATTATTTCACTTAATGGTCTTAAGCAATACCGCTAAAAAATATGACGCATACAGAGGTAATTCAATTCATAACTGAGCACATTATTCGTAGATTCTCCATTCCTCAAACATTAACTATGGACCAAGGTTCATCCTTTATGTCACATCAAGGTAGAGAATTTGCCAAATCATATAAGGTAAAGTTGCTCAATTCATCCCCATATTATTGAAGGAAATATGCCCTAGAGGAAATAATAAAGTTGTTATTTATATTTCCTTATATCATGATAAATGTTTATTATTCATGCTAGAATTGTATTAACAGGAAACTTAGTACATGTGTGAATACATAGACAAAACAGAGTATCCCTAGTATGCCTCTACTTGACTAGCTCGTTAATCAAAGATGGTTAAGTTTCCTAACCATAGACATGTGTTGTCATTTGATGAACGGGATCACATCATTAGAGAATGATGTGATGGACAAGACCCATCCGTTAGCTTAGCATAATGATCATTAAGTTTTATTGCTATTGCTTTCTTCATGACTTATACATATTCCTCTGACTATGAGGTTATGCAACTCCCGAATACCGGAGGAACACTTTGTGTGCTATCAAACATCATGACATAACTGGGTGATTATAAAGATGCTCTACAGGTGTCTCCAAGGGTGTTTGTTGGGTTGGCATAGATCGAGAATAGGATTTGTCACTCCGAGTATCGGAGAGGTATCTTTGGGCCTTCTCCATAATGCACATCAATATAAGCCTTGCAAGCAATGTGACTAATGAGTTGGCTACGGGATGATGCATTACGGAACGAGTAAAGAGACTTGCCGGTAACGAGATTGAACTAGGTATGATGATACCAACGATCGAATCTCGGGCAAGTAACATACCGATGACAAAGGGAATAACGTATGTTGTTATTGCGGTTTGACCGATAAAGATCTTCGTAGAATATGTAGGAACCAATATGAGCATCTAGGTTCCTCTATTGCTTATTGACCGGAGATGTGTCTCGGTCATGTCTACATAGTTCTCGAACCCGTAGGGTCCGCACACTTAACGTTCGATGACGATTTGTATTATGAGTTATGTGTTTTGGTGACCGAAGTTTGTTTGGAGTCCCGGATGAGATCACAGACATGACGAGGAGTCTCAAAATGGTTGAGAGGTAAAGATTGATATATTGGACGATGATATTCGGACACCGGAATGGTTTTGGAAAGGTTCGGTTATATTTCGGAGTACCGAGGGGTTACCGAAACCTCCCGGGGAAGTAAGATTGATATATTGGACGATGATATTCGGACTCCGGAATGGTTTTGGAAAGGTTCGGTTATATTTCGGAGTACCGAGGGGTTACCGAAACCTCCCCGGGAAGTATTGGGCCTACATGGGCCTTAGGTGAGAGAGAGAGGGGAGCCCGCAAGGGGTAGCGCGCGCCCCCTCCAAGGGAGTCCGAATAGGACAAGGAGAAGGGGCGCAACCCTCTTTCCCTCTCCCTCTCCGAGGGAGTCCTGGATTAGGGGGTGTCCGGATAGCCGAACTATCACCGTTGGTCGGACTCCTGGACTATGAAGATACAAGATTGAAGACTTCGTCCCGTGTCCGGATGGGACTTTCCTTGGCGTGGAAGGCAAGCTTGGCGATACGGATATGTAGATCTCCTACCGTTGTAACCGACTCTGTGTAACCCTAACCCTATCCGATGTCTACATAAACCGGAGGGTTTTAGTCCGTAGGACGAACAACAATCATACCATAGGCTAGCTTCTAGGGTTTAGCCTCTTTGATCTCGTGGTAGATCTACTCTTGTACTACCCATATCATCAATATTAATCAAGCAGGAGTAGGGTTTTACCTCCATCGAGAGGGCCCGAACCTGGGTAAAAACATCGTGTCCCTTGTCTCCTGTTACCATCCGCCTAGACGCACGATTCGTGACCCCTACCGAGATCCGCGGTTTTGACACCGACATTGGTGCTTTCATTGAGAGTTCCTCTGTGTCGTCATCCTTAGGCCTGATGGCTCCTTCGATCATCAACAACGACGCGTCCAGGTGAGAATTTTCTCCCGGACATATCTTCAGATTCGGCGGCTTTGCATCGGGCCAATTCACTTGGCCATCCGGAGCAGATCGAAGCTTCGCCCGCCATCAGTCAGATTTGGGAGTTTGAACTACACGACCGACATCCGGAGACTTGATCTTCGACGGATTCGAGCCACACAAGCGCGCAAGCCTTGTCTCGATGGGCACGATCTAGCTCGCCACCGAGCGATTGCCACGGAGGCTGCACCAGGCGTCCGCTCCGACCCTTAGCTCGGGCCGACTCCGCCGATCGAGGGCGAGTGGCTGGACACCGCCTCGGGGCTCACGATCTCTACAGCGATTGAGCGAACTCCATCCCTGTCCTTTGCGAAGACCGTGACTCCAAGGTGCGGACTCCTCTTGGACTCGAACCCTCCGCGCCCCCAATCGAATCAATTGGGCACGGTTATGGAGTTCACTGCCGCGGACATCTTTCAGCACTCGCCCTTTGGCGACATCCTGAATTCACTAAAGTCTCTCTTTTATCGAGAGCCTGGCCGACTACGGTCGGAAAGGTTGGGATGCGGACGGCGAAGAAATTCAACGCCCACCCACCACCCACTTTGTAGCCACTGTCGATGATTTAACCGACATGCTCGACTTCGACTCAAGACATCGACGGTATGGACGGCGATCTTTGAGACGACCAAGAACCAGCGCCTAGGCACCGGATGGCCACCTCGTCATACGACATATACATGGTGGACATCCCAAAAGATGGGAACAGCGATGGAACAGCGGAGGATGACCCTCCAAGAAACAGCCCAAGCGCCGGCGTCGGCGGCGCCGCTCTAAATCCATAACAGCAAAAACGGTGATTCGGCATGGGAGATAATAACACCCGGACGGTGCTAAAGACAACCTCCTCCAGCGAGGATTCAGCAGACAGGAGGAGGAGAAGCCAGCCCTCATGATAGAGCGGCAGCGGGGAGGTGGAGGGCGATAATTATATGCCTCCTTCAAGATGAGGCAAGCCTCGGCAAAACGAATTTGTCGTGCTCGAGGATCCCGCCAACAGAGCGCTTTCAAGCGCAGGCTTATGGCCACGACAAGCAGCCTCAAGAAAAGCAGCAGATCTTAGAGCTGACCAAGACTTGCTAGTGACAGATGGATGAAGTCCGTGCAGCCAAGAGTACGAACTCGAGCGCCCTCCAAGAGATACCCAAAGCGCAGTATGCTACCCCAATTAGAGGAGGAAGCACCCAAACCTACATCACCAGCGCATGATGCGGCCGACCGCCACCCGTGGCAGCACGAGAGGCCTCTAGGCCCTCCATTCAAGCCGCACCGGCGTCGCTCGAAAAGTACCAAGGCACGGGAAGCGCGCGGACCTGCGAGACATATTGGAGGACAAGGCAAGGCAAACAAGATCGATCTACGGATCGCGTGGGCGCCGACGACACGCGATGATAACCGTGATGCGGATACAGCAATTCCGGCGGGCCGAACACGATGACAAAGCTCATTTGAGCTGCGTCGTGATATAGCTCAATCTGAGGCGCCAGACACCCACTATGCTTCACGCAGGCGAAGTGATGGATCATCAAATCCCCAAGGGTTTCAAACCCGTAAACATCGAATCATACGATGGCACAACAGATCCTGCGGTTTGGATCGAGGACTACCTCCTCCATATCCACATGGTCCGCGGTGATGATCTACGCCATCAAATACCTCCCACTCAAGCTTAAAGGACCAGCTCGGCATTGGCTTAACAGCTTGCCGGCAGAATCAATTGGTTGTTGGGAGGACACGGAAGCCGCATTCCTTGATAACTTCCAGGCACATATGTGCGACCACCGAAGTCGATGACCTCAGCCACATAATTCAGCAGCTAGAAGAATCGCCGGACAATTCGGACACGGTTCCTAACCAAGAAAAATCAAATCGTTGATCGTCCGGATGCAGGCCCTTGCATCCTTCAAACATAACATCTGCGACGAGTGGCTTGCACGGCACCTAGGACAGGAAAAGCCAAATCCATGGCAGCCCTCACAACACTCATGACCCGCTTTTGCGCGGGAGAGGACAGCTGGCTAGCTCGTAGTAACAACTTGACCAAAAACCCTGGTAGTTCGGATACCAAGGACAACAATGGCAGGTCGCGTCGCAACAAGCACAAGCGCCACATTAACGGCGATAATCTTGAAGATACTGACGACCAATGTCGGATTCAGAGGTCTAAACTTCGGTCAGCGGAAAAAGCCGTTCAAAAGAAATACTCGAGGCCCGTCCCAATCTGGACCGAATACTCGATTGCTCGTGCAAATACATGGCACCCCGAAAAACAGCCAACCACACCAACAGGATTGTTGGGTCTTCAAACAGCAGCAAGTTAAATGCGAACTCAATGACAATGGGCTGCATAGCGATGACGAGGAGGAGCCCCGGCCGCCGAACAATAGAGGACAGAAGGGCTTCCCCCCACAAGTGCGGACGGTGAACATGATATACGCAACCCACATACCCAAAAGGGAGCGGAAGCATGCACTAAGGGACGTATATGCGATGGAGCCAGTCGCCCCAAAGTTCAACCCATGGTCCTCCTACCCGATCACTTTTGATCGAAGGGACCACCCCACTAGCATCCGCCACGGCGGATTCGCCGCATTGGTTATTGACCCAATCATCGACGGATTTCACCTCACTAGAGTTCTGATGGACGGCGCTAGCAGCCTGAACCTGCTCTATCAGGATACAGTGCGCAAAATGGGCATAGACCCCTCAAGGATTAAACCCACAAAGACGACCTTTAAAGGCGTCATACCAGTGTAGAGGCCAATTTTACGTGCTCGCTACACTCGAAGTGGTCTTGGATCCCGGATAACTTCGAAGCAAAGAGTTAATCTTGACATAGTCCCGTTCATGGCGGCTACCACACACTGCTTGGACGAACCGCATTTGCAAAGTTTAATGCGGTGCCGCACTCGCATACCTCAAGCTCAAGATGCCGGGCTCTCAAGGAGTAATCACGGTCAATGGAAACACCGAACGCTCTCTCCGAGCGGAGGAGCATCTGGCGACCCTCGGGCGGAGGTGCAAAGCAGCCTCTCATAGCAATTCTCGAGTCCGCTACTAAATGTCCGGACACCGCTGCGCCGGAGTAACCTACAACAAGACCGCTGGCACGATCCGAGCATCGCGTAGTAATCCGGCCCCAACCCCAGCCCTCGCTAAATTGCGAAGCCGATTACTGGCGTACATAACTACGCCCGGAGATACCATGGGCATAAGGAGGGCACGACCACGCACGCCTGCATGCGGCTCAACCGCACTGTGGGCTCCGATTGTGTCATTCTTTTCTTTCTTCTTTTCTCTTACTTTCAGGACTCCGCTTTTCTAGAAGCCCGTCCGCACTAGAATTGCCGAACTCACGATGCAACAGCCGGGGAAGCGAAAGCTACGTCGAGTGTCCAGTGGTCTCTACTACGAGCATTATACCTGTTTTACATACCATCCCACAGCTTACCCCGGAGGGGGACATGTTAAATAGTCCCATCCCTTGCTTATCGCACTATTTGTATCGCTCGCTTTCATTGCAGTACCTTTTGAATAAACAATACATAGCTTTTGCCTATTATTGCACTCCTTTCTTTATCTATATATATGTTCATTCATGACACGTTGCACCCGTACACTTTAGTGCGGCCAATACACCAGGGGCTTAAGTACCCCAAAAATATGGTGTGATAAGTCTGAACACTTTCACAAGTCGGCACCTCAACTTATAGCATTATATGCATCGGCTCCGAATCATGTCTTGGGTCAATAGTTGGGTTTGCTCGGCTCCCATGTTTTGGTACCTTACGTTCCGTTATATCGGCTAAGGTAGCGCTGGGAGAACCACAGCGATTGTGCCCCGGTTGAGCTGGGTTGAGCACCTCGGTGGAAAGCTAAACTGACCGTCATGACAGGCGAGAGCGATCGCTGTTCAATAGGTTTTTCGGTCCCTAAAGACTTATGCCGCTTAGAGCGAGGAGTCGGCATTGTCCGTCCAATGCGTGGATAGCGCCTCGAACTCGGTCTTTCGAATACTAGGGCTTCACCAAATTTAAAATTATAGAATTCTATGGCTAAGTGAGAGTGTTCAAGCACTATAGTCCAGTTCCTTGTTAGTTCGTTGGCGCCTCCTCGAAGGACCCAAGAATGGGAACAAGAGCGCTCAAGTTTATCCCAACACCCCAAAGACTCGTGGCATGGGGGCTGAAGCCAACGACTTGCCATCTCTCAAATTTGATAAACGGCCGCACAGAAGGTAATATTTTAAATTCACAAGCGTTGCTTAGCGCATATGAACAAGTTTTCAGCGTACAGGATAACAAATGTGAGTCTATTAAAAAATTACATCTTTGGAGCATTCACCCGCTATAAGGCGGGCACCCTTCAGGACGCCCTCATAGTACATTTCGGGCTTGCGATGCCCCTTGCCCGGCGGTGGCCCTCCCGTCACAAGCTTCTCAGCATCCATCTTGCCCCAGTGCACTTTAGCAAGGGCAAGGGCCCGACGGGCACCTTCAATGCAGACGGAGCGCTTGATGACTTCAATCCATGGACAAGCGTCCACCAGCCGCCGCACTAGCCCGAAGTAGCTCCCAGGCATGGCTTTCGTAGGCCACAGCCGAACTATGAGGCCCTTCATGGCCTGTTTGGCGACCTTGTGGAGCTCAACCAGCTGCTTCAGCTGGTCGCTCAGGGGCACCGGATGTCCGGTCTTAGCATACTGAGACTAGAACACCTTTTCCGTCGAGCTCCCCTCCTCGGCGCAGTAGAACGCGGCAGCATCAGACACACTACGGGGCAGATCTGCGAATGCTCCTGGAGAGCTCCGGATTCGGGTAAGTAATAGATAATTCACTTTCACATGCTTGCTTTGCATAAAGAATGCCTTACCCACCGCTATCTTCTTTAATGATTCAATTTCCTGGAGGGCTTTTTGGGCTTTGGCCTTAGCGGCTTTGGCACTCTCAAGAGCCGAGGCGAGCTCGGACTCTCGAGTCTTCGAGTCACGCTCCAAACTCTCGTGTTTTTCACGAGCACAGAGCTCTTGCCGCACCTCCGCCACCCGCGCCTCCTGCTTCTCTCGCTCGGTGCGCTCCGCGACCGCTTTGCTTTCAGCTGTGGACACCGCTTCCTTCAGGGTCGCCACCTCGTTCGTGGCCCCTACAATTCCCACGTTAGTCCTGTCATTTTTGCAACCAAATCCTTTTTATAAGGTATTATTTTAATAAGGTATTACTTACCTTCCTTGTCCTCGAGCTGCTTCTTGGCAAGGACGAGCTCGTTCTCGGACCGCTCGAGGCTCTGCTTCAATGCATTGACCTCCGCCTTGCTATACGCGCTGAAGTGGAACAGTAAAAACGATTCGTATAAAGGCCTGGCCGTGGTGTGATGTCACGCCGCGGAATACGTCAGCAGATCTGTGCAAAGGTTATTCTCTCTACGGTGGTATGTGGAACTTGTTTTGCAGAGCTGGACACAATCCTTGTGTTCAAAATCTTCTATGAAGTATTCGGAGGAGGAACCCGCCTTGCAATGCCGAAGACAATATGCGCGCCAGACTCGTCGTCATTGAAGCCTGGTTCAGGGGCTAGTGAGGGAGTCCTGGATTAGGGGGTGTCCGGATATCCGAACTATCACCGTTTGCCGGACTCTTGGACTATGAAGATACAAGATTGAAGACTTCGTCCCGTGTCCGGATGGGACTTTCCTTAGCGTGTAAGGCAAGCTTGGTGATACGGATATGTAGATCTCCTACCGTTGTAACCGACTCTGTGTAACCCTAACCCTATCCGGTGTCTATATAAACCGGAGGGTTTTAGTCCGTAGGACGAACAACAATCATACCATAGGCTAGCTTCTAGGGTTTAGCCTCTTTGATCTTGTGGTAGATCTACTCTTGTACTACCCATATCATCAATATTAATCAAGCAGGAGTAGGGTTTTTCCTCCATCGAGAGGGCCCGAACCTGGGTAAAAACATCGTGTCCTTTGTCTCCTGTTACCATCCACCTAGACGCACAGTTCGGGACCCCCTACCCGAGATCCGCCGGTTTTGACACCGACACTCTCCCTCTCCTTCTCCCTCTCCTTCCTTTTCCCCCTACGATGAGAAAGGAAAGGATGGGGGGGGGGTGCGAATCCTACTAGGAGTGGATTCCTAGTAGGACTTCCCCATGGCGCGCCCCCTTTGTGGCCGGCCTCCTCCTCCCCTCCTTTATATACGTGCGCAGTGGGCACCCCAAAGGACAACAGTTGATCTCTTAGCCGTGTGCGGTGCCCCCCTCCACAGTTTACTCCTTCGGTCATAGTGTCGTAGTGCTTAGGCGAAGCCCTGCGCGGATCACATCACCGTCACCATCACCACACCGTCGTGCTGACGAAACTCTCCCTTGACCCTCTGCTGGATCAAGAGTTCAAGGGACGTCATCGAGCTAAACGTGTTCTGAACTCGGAGGTGTCGTACGTTCGGTACAAGATCGGTTGGATCGCGAAGAAGTTCGACTACATCAACCGCGTTATACTAACGCTTCCGCTTTTGGTCCACGAGGGTACGTGGACACACTCTCCCCCTCTCATTGCTATGCATCTCCTAGATAGATCTTGCGTGATCGCAGGAATTTTTTTGAAGTTGCATGCTACGTTCCCCAACAGTGGCATCCGAGCCAGGTCTATGTGTAGATGATATGCATGAGTAGAACACAAAAGAGTTGTGGGCGATAATAGTCATACTGCTTACCACCAACGTCTTATTTTGATTCGACGGTATTGTTGTATGAAGCGTCCCGGACCAACCTTACATGACCACGTTCATGAGACTGGTTGCACCGACAGACATGCAACTTGTTTTGCATAAAGGTGGCTGGCGGGTGTCTGTTTCTCCAACTTTTGTTGAATCGAATTTCACTACGGCCGGTCCTTGTTGAAGGTTAAAACAACACATTTGATGAAAAATCTTTGTGGTTTTGATGCGTAGGTAAGAACGGTTCTTGTTAGAAGCCTGTAGCAGCCACGTAAAACTTGCAACAACAAAGTAGATGACGTCTAACTTGTTTTTGCAGGGCATGTTGTGATGTGATATGGTCAAGACATGATGTGATATAAGTTCTTGTATGAGATGATCATGTTTTGTAAAAGTTATCGGCAACTGGCAGGAGCCATATGGTTGTCGCTTTATTGTACGAAATGCAATCGCCATGTAATTGCTTTACTTTATCACTATGTGGTAGCTATAGTTGTAGAAGCAATAGTTGGTGGTAGAAGCAATAGTTGGCGAGACGACAACGATGCTACGATGGAGATCAAGGTGTCAAGCCGGTGACGATGGAGATCATGACGGTGCTTTGGAGATGGAGATCAAAGGCACAAGATGATGATGGCCATATCATGTCACATATTTTATTGCATGTGATGTTTATCTTTTATCCATCTTATTTTTCTTAGTACGGCGGTAGCATTATAAGATGATCCCTCACTAAATTTCAAGGTATAAGTGTTCTCCCTGAGTATGCACCGTTGCTACAGTTCGTCGTGCCGAGACACCACGTGATGATCGGATGTGATAAGCTCTACGTTCACATACAATGGGTGTAAGACAGTTTTGCACGTGCATAATACTCGGGTTAAATTTGACGAGCCTAGAATATGCAGTTATGGCCTCGGAACATGTCGGGGGTTGGGTGCGACATATGCCAAAGGATGGCTTATCATGGTGGGAGCGAGTAGAACGTCGCCGGTGCCCGGAAGCGGGATGAGGCGTAGACACGAACGCCGGCATACTTTACCCAGGTTTGGGGCTCTCCTAGGAGATAACACACCTAGTCCTGCTCTACGGGGTCTCCGCATGATCACTAAGGCACTAGTGGATACAATCGTGCTCCTCGAGCTGTAAGCTAGAGGTAGAAGAAGGCAGGCATGCTCTCTCCTTCCTCTAGGTCTGAGTCTAGTTCTAACAGGTTGGGAACCCTTTGCATGGGTGCCCTGGGGGTTTATATAGGCCTACCCCCCAGGGGTACAATAGTAATCTAGCCGGGGTAGGACCCGGCTGTCAGTGTCTCTGGTCGCCGGCTTCTCCGCCGGCTGCTGGGGCCCGCCGCCTGGTGGGCCCTGCCGACCGGTCTGGTACAAAACCGACAGGCCGCTCCCGTCGCTTGCGGGTCTTGCCGGCTGCTGGTTACTATAGCCGTGATGCTAATGACGTGTACTTGGTCAGGGAAGCGTGGCTACAGTCTCGCCAACTGGTGGGAGATCACTGTAGCCACTCCCTATCTCATCTGGTAAATGGCGCATGGACCCCGAGGGAGGAGGGGGCCGCCTGCTGGGGGCCAGCCTCCCTCGGGTCCGACTGGTCAGGCCTCCGCCGTCCTCCGGGCTCTCGTTGCCCGGCAGGGCCCGCCACCTGCAGGCGGTACCGACAGGTCGTCATGGGAGCAGTGCTCCGCCTGCCAGCAGTGACGTCAGGGGTGGAGTGGCAATAGTGCCGCGCTGGGCGGAGATCTCCACCTGTACGGAGCACTGTGGCCACGCCCGGCCCTGGATACGGGGGTGACGGGCTACACTGTAGCCTCACCCTGTCTTGTCTTCTTAATGGGGGGGGGGGACTCTGAGGGCGCCGTGGGCCGCCTGCCAGGGGTCGGCCTCTCTGGAGGCCGCCTGCAAGGAGTTGACCCGTCTTGGTGCCGCCGGCCACCAGAAGGCGGCACTTCATCTGATGTCCTGAGGGGCGCAACCGGCCCCAATGTCTTGAAAGGTTCAGGGACTCGGGTTAGGCTACCCGTGGCCCATTACTCCGATAGTAGTCCCCGAAGCTAGTGAGGCGTCGCAGCTGAAAAGCCGAGAGGCCTCAACAATTTCCTTCTCTGGGTGCTCTGGTTTGAAGCTTCATCCGACTCCTAGCGTGCCGCTTGGAGGGAGTCGACCACGACCAGACAGACTTGTCTGAAAACTTTGAACGCAACGGCGGGAACCAGGTGGCGTGCTGGCTAAGCCTCCAGGCCCGCCGCCCATCGTGGGCACACCACGTGGCGTCAGCCAGCCGGGCCAGCCTGCTCACCCACGCGCACGATGGGACGCGACAGCAGGCTGGGCCAGCCACTACCGGGCCTTGGCACACAAGCGGATCCGCTGCAGTCGAGGCGGCCGGTTGAGCTTCTCCACGGAGTTACTACGCACAGTAACTCACGCGATACACGTGGGGACGTGGGGTTGTGGGCACAGTTAATCCCACGATCCCACGCCCTGCCCCCTCGGCTTCATAGCCCACCGGTTATAAGTAGGGGGAGGAGGGGGAGCGGCGGAGCACGCGCGCCCTCTTGCCCCATTCTCGTCTCCTTCTTCCTCCTCTCGCCGCAGCGCCCCCGAGCCACGCCGGAGTGCTGCCCCAGCTCGTCTCCGTCGAGCTCTTCCGCTCCGAGCCCTCTAGGCCCTGCACCGATCCTCAGTTCCCCTGCCGCGCCATTTTCCTCGTCGAGCTCTTCATGGCGCGCGGGCGGGAAGGAGATTGGGACGGGTTGAACGTCAACGAAGACCACATCGACTTCCTCTGCGACACGTGGCGCCTTCCCGGCATGGGCTACGTGAAGGCGCGCGTGCCTCCTGCGGGGGAGATCTCGCCGGCACCGGGGGAGGGCGAGTGGGTCATCTTCTGCTCGCACTTCATCCACGGATTCGGCCTGCCGGCGAGCGGCTTTCTCCGCTCGTTCCTCGAGTTCTACCATCTCCAACCTCATCACATCATGCCCAACACCGTGATGTTGCTGTCCGCCTTCGTCACGATGTGCGAAGGCTACCTCGGCATCCTCCCCACCATCAAGTTGTGGGGAGCATTCTTCTACACCAAACTAGGCACCTTCGCCAGGGAGAAGGCGGCCCAGTGTGGTGCCTTTGTCGTGGTGCGCCGGCCGTAGCCGAAGAATGTCTTCCCTGCCATCAAGCTGCCACAGTCGGTCAAGATGCGGCAGCAATCTTACTTCTACGTGGAGAACGTCGACCCGGCAGTCGACTTCATCAACCTGCCGGCCTACGAAGCCAGCCCACCGGCTGAGCCTCGGTCCAACTAGGGCTACAAGCCGAAACCTGTGTCAGCAGACGGCGCCGCCGCCATCAACCGACTCCGGGTGCTGAACGAAGCCGAAGGCCTTAAGGCATCCGACTTGCTGGTCGCCTTCGTTGCACGCCGGGTTCCCCTGCTCCAAGGCCGGCCTCACTTGATCAGCCGGATGAGCGGGCATCGCGACCCGTGCCGGCTGAGCACCAAGGAGATGCCGGCTGCTGAAGTGGCGAACTTGGTAAATGAGATCTCCGACCTCAAGCTGGAGGGGTCCTGGTGGTTCAACAAGTAGCCGTACTCCCACGCGGACCCGTTGTCTGCCGTAAGCTCTTCAATCTTTTCCCTCTTCAATACTTCATCTTGATTCTGTCTTGTATATCGATCAGTTGGCCTCTTGTTCTTTTGAAACAGATCTTCATGTCCGAGGCGACAGACGCCATCGTGGGGGCGAGTGGCCCCTACGAACCGGACCGGGGGGTGATCGACGTGGACGACCCTGACCTGGGGGCGGCCGCCTTGGAGGACGATGCCACAGGCGGCGTCTATGGAGCCGGCGGCTCCGAAGAAGGGGGCGGCGTCGAGACGTGGCCGGACGACTTCAAGGAGGAGGAGGACGAGCCGCGCCCTTCACGGGGCACCGGCAAGGAGGACGTGGGCCGTTCCGCTGAGCCGACTGCTCGAGGCGGCACGCGAAAGCGTAAGCAGGGCGCTGCCTTGTTCGGCAGTGCGCCGAAGAAGGCCAAAAACCCGACCGATGCGACCAGGTGGAAGGAGGCCGCCGCGAAGGCGGCCAAATATCAGAGGCTTACGAAGGCGCCTCCCATGGTGTCGGCGTAAGTATCTTTTTCTCGTGCTTTCCTTTCTTGTTGATTCTATCTTAGCTTCATCTCCTCATCTTCTTGGCTTAGGGCTCCGCTCTCACTTGAGAAGTCGGCCGCCGCCTTCATTATCGGATCGGCGGAGACCTCCACCACTAGCCGGCGAATCGATCCTGCGGCCGACCTCCGGGAGGCGCAGGAATGAAATGCGCGTGAGGCGCGTGAGGAGAAGGAGGCCGCCCGCCTGGAGAAGGCAGAGGCAGACAAGGCGGAGGCCGCTGCACTGAAGAAGCTAGCGGAGGCCGAGGCCGATGTTGCCGCGAAGAAGCAGCTTGAAGAAGCCGCGCGCCGCCAGGAGCCGCTATTCGTCGTTCCTTTGAATTCCGCACCGCCTCCGCCAGAATTCACAGCACCGACTGGAGGAGCCGGCGATGAGCACCCGACCATGGAGAGGGAAGGCAGCGACGTCGTTATGCCAGACGTAGTCGTGCCTCCGCCACTGCCGTCCGAAGGAGCGCGGGACAAGCAGCCGGCTGACCCGTCGATGCCACCGGCCAGAGACGAGATGGTGACGGGCCCGACTCCTGGGGCCCTCACACCAACGCGCCGTCGCTTTGCAAAGGCGGCCTCAGCGCCACGGCCGCTAGAAGCCAACGCCGCGAGCTCATCAATCCCCGATGCCGAAGCGACCAGCGCCGCGCCCGCTGACTGGGTGCGAGGAGGCGGGACGGGCCCTTTGAATCATGCGATCATGGACGTCCAAGGAAAACTCCGAGCCGAGCCCGACGCTCTGAAGCGGTGCAATAAGGCCTTCTTGGAATCGCGTGCAGCCATCCGGGTATGCTTCTCACCTCTTCATCTTTGATTTTTGTACTTCTCCGTGGGGGTGTGCCAGCGCACCCACTGGGTGTAGTCCCCGAGTTTCGGGCCGGCTGCTGAGCAGGCGGCTCGGGACTTTAACTGGCAAGCTCCGAGTACTAACATTATCTGATATCTTCATTATAGGACTATCATAACCTCCGCGCAGTCGCCTTCAACTCTAATATCCGAGATCTGGACAACAGACCGCCGACCTGGCGGAGAGCCGGAGTAAGTCCTTGTTTTCTTTCTCTACGGGGGCGCGCTAGCGCACCTGCGGGCTGTAGTCCCCGAGATTCGGGCCGACTGCTGAGCAGTTGGGCCGGATCTCCCCGGCAACTGTTCTTCTTCTTTGTTGATATTGGTAATTTCTTTCTCTGCGGGGGCGCGCTGGCGCACCCGCGGGCTGTAGTCCCTGAGATTCGGGCCGACTGCTGAGCAGTCGGGCTGGATCTCCCCGGCGACTGTACTTCTTATCTGTTGGTTGCTGACACCTTTTTCTTTCTCCCTTCTTGCAGAGGCCAACACTGCCCTGCAGCAGTAGCTGGGTGAAGGCAACACCGCCTTGTGCGCCAAGGAGGTGGAGTGCAACGACCTGGCCCAGGAGCGTGACCGGCTGGTCAAGCAACTGACGGAGCAGGCGGAGCTTCTCCAGAAGGCCTAGAAGGAGGCAGAGGTGAAAGAGTCCAATCTCCTCGCCGAGTTCGAGACCGAACGCTCCGCCTGGACCGACAAGGAGGCACTGCTGACTGCCGGCTTCGGCAAAATTGAAGACATGGTTGACGGTTGATACGTCTCCAACGTATCTATAATTTTTGATTGTTCCATGCTATTATATTACCTGTCGTGGAATTGTCACGGCAGATGTCCTCATGAAAGGACTTAGTCGCAGGGCCATCGTACGGGTTAACCTAGAGGGGTTAATGCGGACACAAGACACGGAATTATCTCGGTTCGCCCTTCGATGAAGGTAAAACCTCGTCCGGTTGTGGTGTGATTGATATGATTCGCGACTAGGGAGCAATAGCTTTGCCTTAGCCTCGAATCCTCTCCCCTAACTTCGCCGCTGGTCGTCCCCTTATATACACGGGTTAACGCCTGGCGGCTTCTGAGAATCCCAATCCGGCTCATACAAGAGTCCGCTTGGTCTCTCCTTTCTTGTCTTACAATACAAGTTCTGATGCCAGGGCGGTTTACATGTATGGATCTTAATTCCCTTCGGGCTCGAGCCTCCATATGGGCCTGGATCACGCCTGAGGTAAACCGGCCCCTCAAGGCGGTTCACACTCGTAGTTGTATCCTCAACATTAGGCCCCTGATTGACTTGAACCGGTTCAGCAATCTTCTCGTCTTCAGCAACCCTTGATCTCCTTGTAAACCGCCATCTGCTTGAACCGCCGTGACATCATCCTCGATCTTCGTGTCGGGGCCCCGACGCGTCATTTTGAACAAAAATCTAAACAGTAAGATTCCCTTCATTAAGGCTATCCCGGAAATCGAGGCGGCCGCTGCACCTTCCGCCGCTTTTGGCTCCTCAATTCTCGCGCCCATTGATTACTCCGGTCCCTTATAAATAGACCGGTCGGGTCATTCTCTTCTTCTCCTTCCTCTCTTCTTCTTCCTCGCGACCACCGACCACGAAGCTCTTGCCGTCGCCTTCAACCTTCGACCGACGCTTCCCGCCGGGCCGCTGCATCAACCGGATCTGACCAGAGTTTCAGCGCTCCTCCGCGGTTCCCGCTCGTCAGGTAAGGTCATCTTTGAACCCTAGATCTCATCTGGAAACTCGGTTCGTCGCATAGCTCATGAGCGTTCATGCCGACCCTTCATGCCAGTTCCGCCATGGCCGTACGGCTCGGCCGTACCGCTCCTCATATGCAAGCGGCTGCTTTCGCCGTTTACCCGATTCTAGGCACCTTCCCCTTTTGTTCAGATCTTTCACTTTAACATACCTGAACCTTCCTGCGCTGTAGGAGGTCTGTATAGGTCGCAGAAATTTTCTTTACTGAACCCTGGTAGATCTAGATTATTTCCTTTTGCATGGGAAACCTGTTTCCGTCTACACTTAGCAACTTTTTCAGCACTACCTCCTCTGGCGGTTTATCTTCTGATATCTAATCCGACCCTCCATTAGTCCTTAGTTAAACCGGACCGGGAAGCCGGCTGCCGAACTGCCGGTTTAACAATATTAAATAACGCCTGACCTTTTCAACGATGAACCGCTTTTCTTCCTTTCTTTCGCAGCTTTAATCTTCCTAATGGCTCCTCAATTTTCCGCTTGCAACCGGGTCCGGTCGAGTCACCAAACGCAGCTCAACGGCTATGTCACCACCGGCGGTTTGGCTCCAAAAAGTGTCCTCCATTGGCGTGTTCGAAGGCGAGTTTCCTCCCGAGCATGAGCGGGAGAAATGTCGTGTTTATGCAGCACTTAGACCGGGGTTCTGTCCGCCCGGTTCAAAATTTTTCCGGATGTCCTTGCCGATCTGCAACTTCATCCTCGGGACATCGGCCCGAATGCATGTCGAATATATGCAACTTTCAAGTCTTACGTGAAGTCTATCTTCAAGAAGAACCGTCGTGGAGTTGTTCCGGATTTTTCCATTTGAACCGCCGCACGAGTTTTCGACGGTCCTAACACGGAGCTGGGCGGCGTTTCAATCCAGAAGAGGAAGGAAGTCGATTTTCCTCACGCCAAGCACCACAGCCATCAAAGGAATGGAACCAAACCTGGTTCTACTGCGGAACACTGCCCTCGCCAACGAAAACCCTTATCGGGTTACCGTTCTCACCGGCTCAGCAACCAGCATCCGCTGCCTTCCCGCTTAACCGCCGCGGAACGGAAGAACTTCGCACCGCAAATAATCAAGCTCCGGGCTCTAATGGCCAATGGCTTAACCGGCGTGGATCTTGTGCGTTGCTGGGTCTCTTGGGGTGTTTTGCCACTAAGCCGCCGGCCCGGATTGATGCACGAGTACACCGGCAGCCTCAAAGATCCTCAAAGGCGTCACGAGCTGCCTATAACTGAACAGGAGGTCACCGAGATCGTCAAGAAGATGCTCGATGAGCCAATCTCCGTCTGCAGCCTAACCGGGTTGGCTCCATTTTGTGCCACCAACAAACCGCCGGCGGTAAGTTCTACTCACTGCCTTTCAAGCTCTTAATACTCCGTTGATACACGTTAATCCTTATTCCTTCTCAGGCCGACAGCTCCTTCTGGAAACGAACCAAACCGGTTCGGGCGCCTCGTGTAAAGTCCAAGGCCACTAAGAAAACGGGCAAGAAGAAGACCGCCGAGTCCTCTGATCCGCCGGAGGACGAAGAATCAGAAGCTGAGGTAAACCGGCTTGCCGCTTTGTGTTTCTTCCTGCATATGCTTGGCCCTTTTACAATCTTTTTACTGACAATTTTCTTCCCAGGATGATGCTGAAGCCAGCCATGCCGACCCTGTTGAGGTAATCTTACTTTCTTCGAATCCGATCTTGCGCGGTTAAGAGAATTAAATCGCGCAGTCCGGAAAGTGAAAAAATACCATTCTGTGCTTACTTGAATCCAAATCTTAACTTGAAGACACAACAGGCTGAAGAGCGCGTACAACCCGCACAAGGGCCAACAGGTTACCTCAGCCGGTTTACGGACACACCTATCCGGAGCGTCGGCCGAGGTGACTTGCTCTCCAAAAGCGTTATCCCTTAAAAGGTTTCTTCCGATGTCCTCTCAATCCGTCGACCAATTATCAGGCCTCTTCCAACTCGCTCGGCGGTTCATCCACCACACAACCGCCTCCGCTGAACATCGCCGCGGGGTATGTAATTACTGTTTGTCAATTCGACTCACCATCACCTTGGTCAATTTGTCTTGATCCGATTCTGAATATTGCAGCACCAAGGCTCGCTTGAGCAAGAAAGCGAAAACTCTTGATCCTACCTTGGATGTTGATCCGGAGAAAACCCCAGAACAAACACACGAAAATCCTGAAGCCGCCAAGGAAAGCTCTGGAGAATTATACAAAGACGACACTGCTGATCCGCCAGAGGTTGAACCGGAGGTCCAAGTGGAAACTTCCCAGCCTGCTCCATCAAACCCGTCCGCCGAGCGGGTCGTGACTATTGAACCACCGAGCCAAAGCAAAACGACGGCAAGCCCAAACAAGACCGCTGAAAATGACGATGTTATTGTGACAGGTACTGGCTACACTGCTCCCAGCCAACCGGTCGCTTTAGCAAAGCACAGTATCAAAGAAGGTTCCACTATTATGAGCAAGGACAAGGGGAAGACTGATATGTCGGCTTACGACAATTTCTCTGCCCAAGAGCTTCATTCCGGCTTTCTGAACCGGCTTTACACAAGCCGCGACTTTGAAGCCGGTCTAGTAAACCGCATGAAGGACCGCTATGAGGTAATGAACTGACCTTTCTTTATTTTAACTGCATAGTAGCCCCCAAGGGTCGGTTTAACTTTGTAAAGTTAAACCGGGACTTAAGGTGTGTCTCTTCATAGTAAATTGAGATCAACTAGCCATTAGCCCCCAAGTGCCAAGTTGAATACTTGTATTAATCTTGGGACTTGTATAATAAACCCACTAACATGCTTCCTTTGTCATCAGAATGAAATACACCAGCAAGCTGTGCAACTAAAGGACCTCCGAAGCAATCTGGAAACCCAAATAACAGAAGCCACCAAAGCCAAGGATGAGCTAAAAACTGCCCTGACCACCATGGCACAGCTGAAGGAGTGGTACAAATCCGAGCGGGTCAACTGGGACACCGAGAAGGCCGGTTTAGTAAAGCGGGCGGAGGAAGCTGAGGCGGCCCTTAAACCGGTGACTGAAGAACTGACGGACTCAAGCGCCAAGTGCATGCTATGACTTCGCCATCTTTGGTAAGCAAATTTATCTGAATATGCTGTGTTAATGCTTCCGCCGGTTTAACTTGAGCTGTCTAAACCTGGTGTAGGCAAGCGTATTGCTCATCCGGGCTCGGCGTGCGGAAAAAGCTCAAGGCTTCGTACACTCGATTGAGCAGCTATATACGGCGCCCAGCCGGGTTATATGCGCCACTTCATACGATAACACGGCGCCGTCCCTGATCGAGAGGCGCTGGACCGGCTGTCCATGATTCCGGGCAGCTTGAAGAGATGAAGCGATCCGCAGCCGGGCTGGCACGCCATCGGCTCGACTCGTGCCAAAGCATGGATAGCGGATCTTGATCCGGTGACATAGCTAAAGGCTTTCCGGTGCTCAAGAGAATGGTGAAGCCTTTGATAACAATGCTCAAGCGGATTACCAAGGAAGTGCGTCCGTTGGCGAGTCAAGCGGCGGCTGAAGCCAACACGGAGGTTCACCGATCTTTTATGATGCCAATAACAAGCGGGTGGAGTTTGTCATCCCGAAGTGCGAGCCTGATCCTCAATCCGTAAGCACACTTACGCCCACGACGTTGATCCGGCTGAACGATAAGTGAAGAAGCTGTCTTCGAGCCTTAACCGGATTGGTGGTCTACCAATGACTTCCGGCTTTGGGTGAGGAAGAGGAAGAAGCTGAACCGGCGCCAGCGCCCCTCCACCTCGCGCCAACCCGGTGAAGCAGCGTAATCCGTCAAGCGGGTGACATATCCAAAACCTCAAGGCATAACTCCGCGTAAACGCCGGGCCTCGAAAGGCTTTTGTAATAGGATAGCAAGTGTATTTCCTTGAACAATGCGGTACAACTCTGGTCTCAGAACTTTTGCTGGCGGTGCTAGATCCGTTGGCTTTTGTAGTGAATCCTGCCACATATTTTGCCTGCAATCACAATTTCTTATACCGCCATGGCGGTGTATACCTCCAACCAGGCTGATACCAATATTTATATGAGAGAAAACTAAGGTATACGATCAAAATTATGTGATACAAACATACCTGCCAGCATCGAGCACACAGTTGGCTGTAGCCAATCCAAGCGGAGGTCTTATAAACCATCATCGTCAAGGAGGCAATCCTGTATAAGACCGATTTACCGTGTAAACCGTGCGGGCATAATAAGCCCCTGTTACTCCACAATGGGATGTTTTAACGGTAAAATCAAACGGAACAAAATCGCCCGCTTAAAAGCGGATCAACAACGTAAATCCGGTTTCTGAAGGCCGACAAAAACAAATGATAGGTATCAAAACCACATGAAAACAAAATCAATGAGAAAAAACGCTTTCTGAGACAAGGCTGTCTTGAGCGGATCGGATGGTGTTACCATGGTCGGACAGGACCAAGCCCCTATCTGGCGTAGCGATGGTTCAAGTCAGCCAGGTCCCCAAGCTGAACTTCGTGGCATGATGCCGATCAAGTGGCATTGCAATGGTTGGGTTCGACCAAAGCCCCAAGTGATTCTATGGCCTTAGGCCGACCAAAGGCGTGGCGGTTCAGGCGTGACCATGTCCCCAAATGATCTGGTGGCTTTACGCTTTGTCAAGAGGCATTGCATTGGTTCGGATCGACCAAGCCCCAAATGACAAAAGTTTACGAAAACAAGGCTAAGGGTTGAACGGAGGCCGCTTCACAACAACATCTCCATGTACCCAAGCGGTCTTTGATCTGAGAACAGATACCCGCTTTAGCCGAGGATCCGGTTTATTGCTTTTATTCATAATATATACAGTCTTGATATGTACATAAGTGGAGCCAATGGCTCCAAGTATAATAAGGCGAAGATGAGCTATGTTCCATGGCTGTTGGTCTCCTCCTCGGCGTGCGTGAGTCCTTTTCGCTCTCGAACATCAATCGGATAGTAGGACCCGTTGTATAGATTCTTCTGACCACAAAGGCCCCTCCCAAGGTGGGGATAGCTTGTGCATATCTTTACGATCTTGAATGAGCCGCACACCAAGTCTCCTTCTGAAAGGTTCTGGTTTTAACCGCGGGCTGTGATATCGGCGAAGATCCTGCTGGTAGACCGCCCGAAGCGAGCTGCTGCCATATCGCGCTCTTCGTCGGTCGATCCAAATCATCTTGCCGTGCTGCCTCGCTATCTGCCTCAACATAAGCTGCTACTCGGGCGAGTCGTGGCGGATATCCTTTGGGAAGAACCGCCTCCGCTCCATAGATCATAAAGAATGGCGTATATCCGATGGATCGGTTGGGGTAGTGTTTATACTCCATATCACGATGGCAGCTCTTCCACCCAACAACCGGCGTCCTCTCTAAAGGGACCATAAGCGGGTTTGATACCCTTCAAAATTTCTGATTAGCTCGTTCCGCTTGACCATTGGATTGCGGGTGGGCTCTGAAGAAACATCAAGCGGATGTGCTCGTTCACAAAATTCCTTCATAGCTCCTTTGGATAAATTGGTGCCATTGTCCGTGATGATCTTGTGTGGAAACCCAAACGGAAAATCACCCGTTTGATGAACTGAACCGCCGTGGCTGCATCACACTTGCTAACAGGCTCTGCCTCGACCCACTTGGTAAACTTATCCACCGCCACCAACAGGTGGGTCTTCTTATCTTTGGACCTTTTGAAAGGTCCAACCATATCCAACCCCAAATGCGCAAATGGCCAAGTAATTGGAATCATCCTCAATTCTTGGGCTGGCACATGAAACACGCTGGAGAACTTTTGGCAACCGTCACATCGTCGACCAAATCCTCCGCATCGGCATGGGCGGTCAACCAATAGAAACCATGGCGAAATGCTTTGGCCACGGGGACTTTGAACCGGCGTGGTGACCACAATCCCTTCATGAATCTCTCGCAATATCTCACAGCCCTCTTGAGGGGACACACAACGCTGAAACACCCGACACACCTGCGACGGTGCAACTCGCCATTAACAATGGTCATAGACTTAGACCGCCGAACTATCTGCCGGACCAGCGTCTCATCCTCTGTAACTTCGCCCGGTTCATGTATGCCAAATAAGGGAGCGTCAATCCGGGATGACATGCAAGGCCGCCACCAAATGAGCTTCGGATCAGGAATAGCCAAATCAATTTCATCGAAACCTAAGCGGCGGTTTGTGCAGCACATCAAGGAAAAGCGTTAGGCGGGACGGTTCTGGCTGGGAACCTAGCCGGCTCAAAGCATCAGCCGCCTCGTTCTTCCGACGATCCACATGGTCCACGATACCCTTTAAAATGTCCTGCAACAACATCTACTTCCGACGATATGCAGCCATGAGTGGATCTTTGGAGTCCCAAGTACGGATACTTCTTTGGGCCACCAAGTCCGAGTCACCAAAGCATTTAACCCGGCTGAGATTCATTTCCTTGGCCATCCGGAGACCATGGAGCAAAGCTTCATACTCAGCTGCATTGTTAGTACAAGGGAACATTAGACGGAGAACATAACAGAACTTGTCACCTCGTGGGGAAGTTAATACGACTCCAGCCCGAGCCCTCAACTGCTGGACCCATCAAAATGGATGGTCCAATAGGTGTGATCCGGCTTCTCCTCTGGTGCTTGCAACTCCGTCCAATCATTAATGAAATCCACAAGTGCCTGAGACTTTATGGCCGTCCGGGGCACATACTTTAAACCGTGCGGCCCAAGCTCTATAGCCCACTTAGCAATCCGGCCAGTTGCTTCCCGGTTCAGTATGATATCGCCTAAAGGAGCCGAGCTGACCACCGTGATGGGGTGCCCTTGGAAATATTGCTTCACTTCCGACGCCATAAAAACTCCATATACCAGCTTCTGCCAATGTGGATACCTTTGTTTTGATTCGATGAGAACCTCGCTGATGTAGTAAACTGGCCGCTGAACCGGATACTCCTTCCCTGCCTCCTTGCGCTCCACCACAATGGCCACACTCACTGCCCTGGCATTAGCAGCAACATATAACGAGGCGGCTCCCATCAATAGGGGCAGCAAGAACAGGCGGGTTGGCCAGCTGCCGCTTTAGATCCTCAATGCCTCATCGGCAATTTGAGCTCCAAACGAATTGATCCGTCTTCTTGACATCTGGTATAAAGGATAGCCTTCTCTCTAGGCGTGATAAACCGGCTTAGCGCAGCAATCCGGCCTGCCAAGCGTTGAACATCATTGATGCACTTTGGCTTAGCCAAGGAGGTGATAGCTGTAATCTTCTCGGATTAGCCTCAATCCCCGGTTGGACACGAAAAACCCAACAATTTGCTGCGGAACACCAAAGACGCATTTGGCGGGTTGAGCATCATCTTGTACACCCATAAGTTGTCAAAGGTTTCCTTTAAGTCCTCAATCAATGTTTCCTTCTGCCTTGATTTCACCACGATATCATCCACATAGGCGTGCACATTACGGCCGATCTGTTCATGCAAACAATTACATGCATAACGCGATAAGTTGCTTAGGCGCTTGAGCCCAAAGGCATGGACACATAGCGAAGGCTCAAAAGGGGTGATAAAGCCGTCTTCTCCTGGTCTTTAACCGCCATCTTAATCGATGATAACCAGAATCGCATCGAGCTCAAGCGCTCACAACCCGCCGTTGCATCAATGATCTGGTCAATGCGGGGGGGCGAAAGGATCATTGGAAAAGCTTTGTTAAGATCTGTAATCCGCTTTGCGCCAAGTGCCATTTTCTTAAGGACCAACACGGATTAGCAAGCCACTCGGGTGAAAGACTTCAGCGATAAACCCTGCTGCCAAAAGTCTAGCGACTTCTTCTCCGATGGCCTTGCGCCTTTCCTCGTTAAACGGCGAAGAAACTGTTTTACGGTTTGTATTTGGATCCACATTAAGAGTGTGCTCGGCGAGTTCCCTCGGTACACCGCATGTCGGAAGGTTTCCATGCAAAAATGTCGATTCTCACGGATGAACTTCGATGGTAGCGCTTTCCTATTTAGGATCGAGGTTGGCGCGATGGTGAACTGCTTGGATGACTCGCGGGCACAAAATCAACAAGCTTTGTCTCAGCCGCCGATTTGAACTTCAAGTCCGGATCATGCTCTGTAGTTGGCTTCTTCAAAGGGTCATATCCGCGGATCAACATTATCCTTATAATATTTTAACTCCTCCGTGGCACAAACCGACTCTGCATAAGCCGCATCACCTTCCTCGCACTCGGAGCGATCCGGCGGCTCCATGAACCGTTATTGTCCCTTTGTGACCCGGCATTTTCAGCTGTAAGTAAACATAACGGGCCGTGCCATGAACTTAGCATAAGCCGGCCGCCCAAAGAGGCGTGGTAAGGGCTTTGAATTTTCACCACCTCAAATGTCAACGTTTACGCTCGGAATCATGCTCGTCTCCAAAGGTTACCTCGAGGGCTATTTTACCGACCGGGTATGCCGACTTACCGGCACCACTCCGTGAAATACTGTACTGGATGGCCTGAGATGCCTATCTGTTAACCCCATCCGTCGGAAAGTTTAGTAGTACGGGATGTTGATGCTGCTTCCTCCATCCATAAGAACCTTGGTAAACTTGTACCCGCCTACAGGGTGCCACCACCAGGGCTAAGCCCGACCGGATTGTAAACCGGGAGGATGGTCCTCTCTGCTCCACACAATCGGCTGCTCGGACCAGCGCGGTGTCTGGCGCAGCAGTTCAACTTCTGTGACCGCCCGCCTCTGAAGTTTCCGGTCTCGTCGGTCCAAGCTGGTGGTAAAGGCGTGGTCTTGTCCGCCATTCAATTGCTTTGGATTGCTCGATAACCCGATTGCTGTTGTTGTTGATTGTAGCCCCTTAGTTACGGCTATTACGATTACCTTGATTATTCGATTGCCTTGCCGCCGGATTACCACGAATCCGGGCGAATTTCCTCCGCCGTAACCGGGCGGACCACGAACCGCCGCGGACCCTTGATCATACCGGAAAGAGTTGGAGTTTTAAACTCCTGCATAATATAACAATCCTTCCAAAGGTGGTTCGCGGTACCTCCTTCGTCCGTGCTTCGGACAAGGTTGATTTAATATGAAGTTCAAGCGATCCGGGTTATGACCGCCCGGTTTGACTGCCTACCCGGCGCCACTGACCCTTGTCCTGCGGCGTTGGTGTTAGCCTAAAGCCCATGTTGCCGTTAAACTGCGCTTGTGCTCTCCATTGCTGCCGGTGATGCTGCTGGCTCCTGGAATTGCCGTTCTGTTTTCCCTTCCCTACTTCATCATTCTCTGATTCAGGATCCTTGGTACTATCAGAATCAGCGTACTTTACCAAAACGCCCATTAGGGTGCCCATGTCATGACAAAAACGCTTCATGCGACCCAGCTTCAGCTTCAATGGCTCGAACCGGCAATTGGCTTCCAAGGTCATGATCGCGGAACCAGGGTTGATCGGTCGAAGAATGTAAAACTTCGAGACACGGCGCACCCAATGGGTTGTAGACTCTCCGTCCGCTGGGCGCGAGCCGCCAGATCCACCACGGACATGGGCTGTTTACAGTGTCTTTGAAATTTTGGATAAACCGGGTTCTCAAGCTGTGTCCACGAGTTGATAGAGTCGAGGCGGCAAGTTTTTCAACCAAGTTCGGCAGTACCTTCCGGCATCATTGTGAAGTACTTTGCACATGCTGCTTCATCCACGTCCAGCATCTCCATGGCCATCTCGTAGCTTTCTATCCATGCCTCGGAGCCAAGTCGGCGGTATAATTCGGCACCTTGCGTGGCCCTTGAAGTCCTTGGGCAAGCGCCGCGTTGCGTAAAGCGAGGGGCGAGGCAAGGTACCCCCAAAGAGCGGACGTGACCCCGGTTCGAAGATGGTTGGTCGAACCGGCGCGGCGGATGATCCTCCGCTTGTGCTGCTAACTCGGCCTCCCTCGTGCCTGGCGCGGTCCACTACCACTTGAGCATCTTCAAAGCCGCTGCGGATTGTTGCCTTGGCGGTCCACGCTGCGCATTGCTCGACACGGCCAGTTCATCGGCCGCGTCGGCTGTAGCTCCGACTTCGGGCGGGGTGGAATGGATCCGATCTCGGCTGTCGATGCGCTTCTTCTTGAGCCAAGGCCGTCTGAGGAGCTCCTTAACCGGCGTGTCTCCACCGCACATGGTGAATCGCCGATTGAATTGCCTCTAACCGTGCCGCAGCCGCTCGAGGTTATCCATCGGGTTGGAGTAATGACCGGAGGTGTGCCGCAGATGCAGAAGCGCGCCCGGTATGATGGCGGTAGATCTATCATCCGGGGCTGAACCGGTGCGGCCGTCCCTGTGCTTCGGCGGTTTACCAATGGCGGCGATTCTGGTCCCTGCCAGGGTATTGAAAAGCTCCTTCCCTCAAAAGCGGAAGGTAAACGGGACCTGTACTTCCTTTTCATGACTTCTGTGGCGCTCTCTGGTCGGCTGAGCCTATAAGCTGCGCATCCAGCGGCCCGTTCGCTGCCATCCTTTCGTCGCGGCTGCCAAGTCCGCTTTAGCATTAGTGATCTGTTCCCTCACCTTTGCAATCTCCGCGTTGTGAAGGTCCTGATCCGGCGGATTAGCTTCCGCCAGGAGCACAGCTAACGCGTCGAAAAGCTCTGACAAAACTTGAGCCGGCGGGCGCCCAGGGCCTCCTTCGGCTGCGGCACGGCTGTTGAACCCGGCGACCAGGCGCCCTGGATCGAAAGTGAAGCACCGCCTGTGTACCGGCCATGAAGATCCCAACCCGGTTGGGTAGATCGAAAGGGTCCGGAATGCTCTCCCCATCGGAACTACCCCCGATCTGGCCTTCTCGTAGCTGGTATAGAGACTCAGTTTCTCCGGCCGACGATTCGTCCCCAGAGTAGACCACAGTTTACGTCACCCGATCTTGATCCGTCCTCGTAGCCTCCGTGAGCGACTCCCACGAAAACATGCACGACGCGGTTTAGCGAGCGGGACTCTTCTTCGACCGCTGAGCCGTCTCGGCGAGGTCGGTGCGAGCGTCCGGCCAGGCCCTGATTCGCCAATCTTGCCGATGAACACGTGTATACCGCCAAGCGGGACCCGGTACCCATACTCAGCCGAGCGGCCTCGGGGCCCGATCCGCATCGTCGATGTAGAGTTTGCCGCGACGACTTTTAGTCATCCGGCCCCTTTGCATAACCTTCGAGTCCCTCGAACTTGCCCTCTAAGATCATCAAACCATCGTGCGATAGCCCACGGTGGCGCCAACTGTCGTGGAATTGTCACGGCGGATGTCCTCATGAAAGGACTTAGTCGCGGGGCCATCGTGCGGGTTAACCTAGAGGGTTAATGCGGACACAAGACACGGGAATTATACTGGTTCGGCCCCTTCGATGAAGGTAAAAACCTACGTCCAGTTGTGGTGTGATTGATATGATTCGGCGACTAGGGAGCAATAGCTTTGCCTTAGCCTCGAATCCTCTCCCCTAACTCGCCGCCGGGTCGTCCCCTTATATACACGGGTTAACGCCCGGCCGGCTTACAGAATCCCAATCCGGCTCATACAAGAGTCCGGCTTGGTCTCTCCTTTCTTGTCTTACAATACAAGTTCTGATGCTTAGGGCGGTTTACATGTATGGATCTTAATTCCCTTCGGGCTCGAGGCCTCCATATGGGCACGGATCACGCCTGAGGGTAAACCGAGCCTCAAGGCGGTTCACACTCCGTGGTTGTATCCTCAACATTACCCCTTTTGGATGTTTATGGGCTTTATTTTACACATTTATATCATTTTTGGGACTAACCTACTAACCGGAGGCCCAGCCCATATTGCTGTTTTTTTTGCCTATTTCAGTATTTCGAAGAAAAGGAATATCAAACGGAGCCCAAACGGAATGAAACCTTCGGGAGCGTGATTTTTGGAACGAACGTGATCCGGAGAGCTTGGAGTGCAAGTCAGGAAGCTTCCGATGAAGCCACAAGATAGGAGGCCGCACCCCCCTGTAGGTCGCGCCCCCTGTCTCGTGGGCCCCTCGGGCGGCCACCGACGTACTTCTTCCTCCTATATATACCTATGTACCCCGAAAACATCCAGGGGCACCACGAAACACAATTTCCACCACCGTAACCTTCTGTATCCGTGAGATCCCATCTTGGAGCCTTCGTCGACACTCTGTCGGAGGGGGAATCAAGCACGGAGGGCCTCTATATCAACATCCTTGCCCCTCCGATGAGTTGTGAGTAGTTTACCACAGACCTACGGGTCCATAGTTATTAGCTAGATGACTTCTTCTCTCCCTTTGGATCTCAATACAATGTTCTCCCCCTCTCTTGTGGAGATCTATTCGATGTAAACTCTTTTTGTGGTGTGTTTGTCGAGATATGATGAATTGTGGGTTTATGATCAAGTTTATCTATGAATAATATTTGAATCTTCTCTGAATTCTTTTATGTATGATTAAGTTATCTTTGCAAGTCTCTTCGAATTATCAGTTTGGTTTGGCCTACTAGATTGGTCTTTCTTGCCATGGGAGAAGTGCTTAGCTTTGGGTTCAATCTTGCGGTGTCCTTACCCAAAGTGAAAAGGGTTGCAAGGCACGTATTGTATTGTTGCCATCGAGGATAACAAGATGGGGTTTATATCATATTGCATGAGTTTATCCCTCTACATCATGTCATCTTGCTTAATGCGTTACTCTGTTATTATGAACTTAATACTCTAGATGCATCTGGATAGCGGTCGATGTGTGGAGTAATAGTAGTAGATGCAGGCAGAGTCGGTCTACTTGTTATGGACGTGATGCCTATATACATGATCATGCCTAGATAATCTCATAACTATAAACTTTTCTATCAATTGCTCGACATAATTTGTTCACCCACCGTAATACTTATGCTATCTTAAGAGAAGCCTCTAGTGAAACCTATGGCCCCAGGTCTATCTCTTATCATATTTGCTTTCAATCTACTTTTATTTGCGTCTTTACTTTTGCATCTATATTATAAAATACCAAAATATATTTATCTTATCTTACTATCTTTATTAGATCTCACTTTATGAAGTGGCCATGAAGGGATTGACAACCCCTTTATTGCGTTGGTTGCGAGTTCTCGGTTGTTTGTGCAGGTCGTGGGACTTTTGAGGAGCCTCCTCTTTGGATTGATACCTTGGTTCTCAAAACTGAGGGAAATACTTACGCTACACTTGCTGCATCACCCTCTCCTCTTCAAGGAAAACCAACGCAAGCTCAAGGCGTAGCAAGAAGGATTTCGGCGCCGTTCTTGTCGGGAGGTCTTCGCTCAAGTCAAGACATACCAAGTATCCATCACAAACCCATCTCCCTCGCATTTACATTATTTGCCATTTGCCTCTCGTTTTCCTCTCCCCCACTTCACCCTTGCCGTTTTATTCGCCCTCTCTTTCCCAACCTCCTCCTCTCTTTTTGCTCGCCGTTTTCTTATTTGCTTGTGTGTTGGATTACTTGTTTCCATGGCGCAAGATAATACCAAATTGTGTGATTTCTCGAATACCAATAATAATGATTTCCTTAGTACTCCGATTGCTCCTCTTAATGATGTTGAGTCTTGTGAAATCAATACTGCTCTGCTGAATCTTGTTATGAAAGATCAATTCACCGGCCTTCCTAGTGAAGATGCCGCTACTCATCTAAACAATTTTTTTGATTTGTGTGATATGCAAAAGAAGAAAGATACGGATAACAATATTGTCAAATTGAAGTTATTTCCGTTTTCACTTAGAGATCGTGCTAAAGTTTGGTTTTCGTCTTTGCCTAAAAATAGTATTGATTCTTGGAACAAGTGCAAAGATGCTTTTATCTCTAAGTATTTTCCTCCCGCTATGATCATCACTCTTAGGAACGATATTATGAATTTTAAACGACTTGATCATGAGCATGTTGCCCAATCTTGGGAAAGAATGAAATTGATGCTTCACAATTGCCCTACTCATGGTTTGAATTTATGGATGATCATACAAAAATTTTATGCCGGTTTGAACTTTGCTTCTAGAAATCTCTTAGATTCGGCTGCGGGAGGCACGTTTATGGAAATCACGTTAGGAGATGCTACAAAACTTCTTGATAACATTATGGCTAATTATTCTCAATGGCACACCGAAAGATCTTCTAGTAAAAAAGTGCATGCTATAGAAGAAATCAATGTTTTGAGTGGAAAGATGGATGAACTTATGAAGATGTTTGCTACTAAAAATACTCCTCTTGATCCCAATGATATGCCTTTGTCTTCTTTGATTGAGAATAATAATGAATATATGGATGTGAATTTTTTTGGTAGGAATAGTTTTGGAAACAATGCTTATAGAGGAAATTTTAATGCTAGACCGTTCCCTAGTAATCCCTCTAATAATTATGGAAATTCCTACAACAACTCTTATGGTAATTTTAATAATTTGCCCTCTGATTTTGAGAATAGTGTGAAAGAATTTATGATTTCTCAAAAGAATTTTAATGCTTTGCTTGAAGAAAAATTGCTCAAAGTTGATGATTTGGCTAGGAACGTTGATAGACTTTCGCTTGATGTTAATTCTCTTAAACTTGGATCTTCTTCTCCTAAGCATGATATCAATGAGTCTCTCAAAGTAATGAGAATTTCCATTGACGAGTGCAAGAAAAGAACTGCTAGATTGCGTGCTAAGAAAGAAAGCTTTATAAAAGCGTGTTCTTCTAGTTTCCGTGAAAATAATGATGAGGATCTTAAAGTTATTGATGCGCCTCCGATTAGATCTATGTTTTGCAATATGAATTTTGATGATTATGGGACTGATGATGAATCAACTTTGCCTAGAAGGCGTCCCAAGAATTCGGAGTCTTTAGATCTTAATGTTAAATTTGGTAAAAGTGAGATTGGAGAATCCTCAACTTCTAATAATATTGAACCCACTATCTCGGATTTCGAGGAATTTGATTATGATAATTGTTCTCTAAAAGGTTGTATTTCCTTGTTGCAATCCGGTGTTAATTCTCCTCATGCTTACAGTCAAAACAAAGCTTTTACCAAACATATTGTTGATGCCTTGATGCAATCTTATGATGAAAAACTTAATTTGGAAGTTACTATACCTAGAGAACTTAATGATGAGTGGGAACCTACTATAAAGATTAGAATTAAAGATTATGAGTGTTTTGCTTTGTGTGATTTGGGTGCTAGTGTTTCCACGATTCCGAAAACTTTATGTGATATCCTAGGTTTCCATGATCTTGATGATTGCTCTTTAAATTTGCACCTTGCGGATTCCACCATTAAAAAGCCTATGGGAAGGATCAATGATGTTCTTATTGTTGCAAATATAAATTTGGTGCCCGTAGATTTTATCGTTCTTGATATAGATTGCAATCTTTCTTGTCCTATTATTCTTGGTAGACCTTTCCTTAGAACGATTGGTGCGATTATTGATATGAAGGAAGGGAATATTAGATTCCAATTTCCATTAAAGAAATGCATGGAGCACTTTCCAAGAAAGAAAGTCAAATTACCTTATGAATCTATCATGCGTGCTACTTATGAATTTAGTGCCAAAGATGGCACTCGTTAGATCTATCCTTGCTTTTATGCCTAGCTAGGGGCGTTAAACGATAGCGCTTGTTGGGAGGCAACCCAATTTTATTTTTAGTTTTTTGTTTTTTCTGTTTAGGAATAAATAATCCATCTACCTTATGTTTAGATGTGGTTTTACGTTTTAATTAGTGTTTGTGCCAAATTAAACCTATAGGATCTTCTTGGATGATAGTTATTTGATCTTGCTGTAATTTCCAGAAACTTTCGGTTCACGAAAACAATTGTTAAAAATCACCAGAACGTGATAAAATAGTTATTCCAATTGCTGCTGATCAACAAACAAATTTCCTAGGTCTTCCTATTTTGTCTGAATTTTTTGAGTTCCAGAAGTTTGGGTTAGTTACAGATTACTACAGACTGTTCTGTTTTTTGACAGATTCTGTTTTTCGTGTGTTGTTTGCTTATTTTGATGAATCTATGGCCAATAAAATAGTTTATAATCCATAGAGAAGTTGGAATACAGTAGGTTTAACACCCAAATAAATAAAGAATGAGTTCATTGCAGTACCTTATGTGGTGGTTTTGTTTTCTTTCACTAACGGAGCTTATAAGATTTCCTGTTGAGTTTTGTGTTGTGAAGTTTTCAAGTTTTGGGTAAAGCTTTTATGGACTATGGAACAAATGGTGGCAAGAGCCAAGCTTGGGGATGCCCAAGGCACCCCAAGATATTCAAGAATAGCCAAAAGCCTAAGCTTGGGGGTGCTCGGGAAGGCATCCCCTCTTTCGTCTTCGTTCATCGGTAACTTTACTTGGAGCTATATTTTTATTCGCCACATGATATGTGTTTTGCTTGGAGCGTCGTGTATTATATTAGTCTTTGTTTTTTAGTTTAACACAATCATCCTTGGTGTACACACCTTTTTGGATAAGCCTACTTGATTAGAATTTGCTAGAATACTCTATGTGCTTCACTTATATCTTTTGAGCTTGATAGTTTTTGCTCTAGTACTTCACTTATATTTTTTAGAGCACGGTGGTGACTTAATTTTGAAGAAATTGCTAGTCTCTCATGCTTCACTTATATCTTTTTGAGAGTCTTTTAGAACAACATGGTATTTGCTATGGTCATAAAGTTGGTCCTAGAATGATGAGCATCCAAGTTGGGTATAATAAAAACTATCATAGGAAGTGAATTGGATGCTATGATCAATTTGATACTTGATAATTGTTTTGCGATATGGAGGTAGTGATATTAAAGTCATGCTAGTTGGGTGATCATGAATTTAAAGAGTGCTTGTGTTGAAGTTAGCAAGTCCCGTAGCATGCACGTATGGTTAAAGTTGTGTAACAAATTTGAAACATGAAGTGTACCTGGCTTGTGCATCCTTATGAGTGGCGGTCGGGGACGAGCGATGGTCTTTTCCTACCAATCTATCTCCCTAGGAGCATGCGCGTAGTACTTGATTTTTGATGACTTCTAAATTTTTGCAATAAGTATATGAGTTCTTTGACTAATGTTGAGTCCATGGATTATCGCACTTTTACCTTTCTGCCTTTGCTAGCCTCTTGATGCCGTGCATTGCCCTTTCTCACCTTGAGAGTTGGTGCAAAATTAGCGGTGCATCAAACCCCGTGATATGATATGCTCTATCACACATAAACCTCCTATATCTTCCTCAAAACAGCCACCATACCTACCTATTATGTCATTTCCATAGCCATTCCGAGATATATTGCCATGCAACTTTCCACCGTTCCGTTCATATGACACGCATTACTTTTGTCATATTGCCATTGCATGATCATGTAGTTGACATCGCATTTGTGGCAAAGCCACCATGCATTATTTTTCATACAGGTCACTCTTGATTCATTGCACCATCCCGGTATACCGCCGGAGGCATTCATATAGAGTCATATCTTGTTCTAGCTTTGAGTTGTAAATTGAAACACCCTCAGTGTCATGCTATAGTAATCCCCTGTTAATGGTGCCAGGTCACCATGCTTACTGAGCTAATTATCACTTGATGAAAAATCAAAGTCAAATTCAAATTCTAATTATGTGGGAAATTCAAAATTTCTCAAACATGAAAACAAAAATGTTCATCATGTGCCAAATATTCCACAACTAATATTGGTGGTGAACCAACATTTTTGCAAAGGGTTAAGTGGCCTAAACTACTTAAAATAGTGACCTAAGCAATAAATTAAATGCCCTTTTTAATTTATAAAATTGGCAACTATTCCAAAAGCCTCCCAACCTTTTTGTGGCGGTGCACAATAATTTTATGAAATTGTTTTGGCCAATGGCATATTTTTGCAAAGTCATTAATGGATAAAAGGAAAAGGCAAAATGCTGCTGGAAAAAGAAAAACAAAAAAAAAAGGAAAGAAGAAGGGGTGGGAGAGCCCCTGGCCTCCCCTTGGGGTTCGGCCCATCCCAGCAGGCCGGCCCACCTCACCCGGGCCAACTGGCCCAGGCTAGGTCGGCCCACTCCCCCCCCTGTCGTCTTCCCCTCCTCCATTGTCTGCGGCGACAGCGATCACACAAGACATCGCCGAACCACCTCGCGGCCACGCGCCCACTTCTGAGCGCCATGGGAGGATAAGGGCAGCCCGACGCCTCGGGCTCCCTCCCCACTCGCCCATTTGCCCCCTCTCCCCCAGATCCAGCTCTCTCCTCTCCCTCTCCTTCGTTCTAGAGAGGAGACCGACGCGGTCGCGCCATTCTCCGTCGTCCTCGCGGCCACCAAGACCCGTTCGCCTCGCCGACCTGTCCAATCGCTCCACCTCCCTCGGCTACGCCTCCCCGACAAGCTGCAAGACGCCGGGCGCCCCCGAACGCTCCCCCGGCCTCGTCTTCCACTTCGGATCACAGGAGCTCGCCGGAATCGATCCACTGCACTGCAGCTCCTAAACCTCCGAGGGCCACCGTGTGTGCCGCCCGGTGAGCCCCGCTTCTCCTTCGCTCGCTCCCCTAGCCTCTTGCGCTACCGTAGCTACCGCGCCGCCATGGCAGAGCTCGGCTCCGCCGAGCAGCTGGCCGCCGTCGTTGCCATGCTCGCCTGAGCACGGGGACGTGCTTAGTGCAGCCCGCCGAGGCCTCCCGTGCCGCTTGCCCACCTCGTCGACCCCCAAAGCGCGATCCCGACGACGTCCCGAATCCCACCGCCGCCTCCACTCGTTGCCTACGTAGTTCCGGCCAGCCGCGAGCCCAACCGACCACACCACGCGACGCGACGTTGAGCCCTCCTTCGAACGCAAGAAAAACCGCGCGAAACGGTGCCCCGTAGCGATTTTCCGAGCATCTCCGGCGAGCTCGCCGCCGCGGAAGGCCACCGGAGCAACTCCAGCGCCGGCCATCTGCGTGGCTAGGTGGGCCCCGCCCTTGGGTCACTAGCTAGACGGCCCTGGGGTCCCCGTTGACTGGGTTGACCCAGTCAACGTGCTGACTAGGCAACCCCAGCCACTGACATGTGGGCCCCCTCTGTTATATTAGTCTAATAACGTTTTATAAATAAAAATGATTAGTTAACCTAAAACACTCACTGACGCCCGGGGCCCACTCCCCTAATTGACCATGTTAGTTTAGTTAATCCACTGTTAAGCCAACAGAGGCTGACATGTGGGTCCCGTGCCCCCATTGGTCAGCTTTGACCAGTCAACCGGACTGTTGACTGCTGACGTCACACCTATGTCATACTGATGTCATAATTCCTTTTCTGTTAATTTAGGTAATACCAGAAAATTGTTTAATCTTTAATAATTCATAGAAAATAAACCGTAACTCCGATGAAAATGTTTTCTATATGAAAGTTGCTCAGAAAAATCCAACGAATCTGAATAAGCGGTCCGTTCATCTGTCAGATGCCCCTAGCATGCTGAACATGGGACTTTGCCCCTCCGGTCGTTTGTCTGACACAGGTCCGGAACCGGGAAAACATTCCCGATTGATTTCCCCCCTTCACCTTTATCGTGTATCCATACGTTAGGTCACTCCCGAGACAACATATTGCCATGTTCTGCTTTGTGATGCTATATTTGCTTTATATTTACCGTTTCTTCCCCCTCTTCTCTCCGGTAGACCCCGAGACCGATGCTGCCCCTGTGATCGACTACGTCACCGACGACCCCTCATTGTCAGAGCAACCAGGCAAGCCCCCCCTTTGATCATCCCGATATCGCCCATTCCATTCTCTCATGCTTGCATTAGATTTTGCTATTGTTATTATTAGCTCCTATTCTGATGCGCCTGCTTTTGTAACCTGCTTATTGTTACCTTACCTGCTTATCCTAAACTGCTTAGTATAGGTTGGATAGTGATTAGTGACCCCCCCACCTTGTCTTTGTTGCCCCTGCTTCATCATCGAAGACCCGATCAACGTTACCGAAGACCAGGCCCCGGCATCGCACATCACTTCCCCCTTAGTTGCTCGACACTACTGGGTTACTATCGAGTACCGAGGGTGAACCTCTTCAGACTTCTGATGTTAACCCTGTAGTGTAGTCATTCGGTCATGGTCATCGAGGGTGATTTCCTCCTTAACCACTTCCGATACGACTCTGTCGTGCAACACCTCAAGTGTGAACCTCGGGGGTGATTCCTCTTACGTTCACCTTGATGACTACATCTAGTGGAATTCATCAGGGGTGATTCCTCGGGTTTTCCCCTTGATGTTTGGACACACGGATACTTGTACTTTACCATTTGTTACTTGGAAAGATGGGTCGACCACGAGGGTACCAGCGAGCTTAATTGCAGTGATGTGGAGTCGGGTTGACACGGAGGGAGCCAGCGAGATAATTACGGCGTGGCGGGCATTCCTAGCCCTTACCGCAAGTCCTCGAGGCGGGCAACGGGTCACATCTTCGTGAGTCTCTGCTTGTTACCGCGTTCCTAATCCACTATGATTTGGATATTTGATCCGAGGGCCTCGGCCGATAGCACTAACCATCACGTGGGCATAGTATGGGCGTTCTGCGTCGTATGCATCAGCCGAAGCTTAATAGGCGTCGGCGACGCGGCCGCGCGGGTTGGACTGCGTGGCGCTGCCTTGTTGAAGGAGGTAGCTAGGTCTGCTCACCGGCCGCCCTCATAGCGTCAGGGAGTTCGGGGAGATGGCCCATGACCCACAGGGACATAGGTTTAGTCCAGCGTGCTGGCCTCTCTATTAAGCCTAGGTCGGGTTGCGGCGTATTGTTTGGCGAGGCGGGCATGACCCAGAAAGTGTGTCGGCGGAGTTAATCGGCGTGGTGGGTAAGTTGGTGCACCCTGCGGAAGAAAACATCTATCGATAGCCTGTCCTATGGTAACGGATACTTGGTGTTGTATCCCGATCGATACAACTAGAATTGGATACTTGTGATGAGAATTGGATAGTTATGAGTAATGGGTTGTCATGATAACTGGATAGTATGGCTCTGGGATTTCTTTCTCGCAGGGAGTCGAGAAAGGATCTCCGACCGAGGTTGATAACACTACTTCTACCTTACTTTGCGCTACTCTACTCCCTCCTATTTGCTGCAAGAAGGTGGTTTCCAGAAGATGCTAGTCTTCAATAGGACTAGGCCTTCTCCCTATTCTGGCATTTCTGCAGCCCAGTCCACATATATAGCCTTCCTTTGATAATGTTGCATATGTAGTGTAGATCCTTGCTTGCGAGTACTTTGGATGAGTACTCACGGTTGCTCTGCTCCCCCTTTTCCCCCTTTCTTCTTCTTTCCGGTTGATGCAACCAGATGACGGAGCCTAGGAGCCAGATGCCACCTTTGACGACTGCTACTACCACGAGGGTGCCTACTACTACGTGGAGACCGTCGACGACCAGGAGTAGTTAGGAGGCTCCCAGGCAGGAGGCCTTGCCTTTTCGATCATTGTTGCTTTTGTGCTAGCCTTCTTAAGGCAGACTTGTCTAACTTATGTCTGTACTCAGATATTGTTGCTTCCACTGACTCTTGTGTATTCGAGCTTATGTATTCGAGACCTCGAGGCCCCTGGCTTGCAATATAAAGCTTGTATTATTTTAATTTGTGTCTAGAGTTGTGTTGTGATATCTTCCCGTGAGTCCTTGATCTTGATCGTACACATTTGTGTGCATGATTAGTGTACGATTGAATCGAGGGCGTCACAAGTTGGTATCAGAGCCGACTGCCTGTAGGTAGCCCCCTTTACAACTCCTTGGCCGAAGTTGAGTCTAGTCACTAATTTTTTTACTAACATGGCTGTGTGGCTTACGGGCCCACGCCGCCATTGGGTGGTATTAGGATCTTTTATTCCTCGTCTATACTCTGGGACTCTGATCTCTCGTCTATTCGGGTTAAACATTTTGCTAACTCTGACATTAGGCTCTCGTACCCACTTCCTCCCGGAGAGCCTTAACATTATCGGTGATCACCTGCTTCACAAGAAGACTTTGAAGATACTCTTCAATGTTACCCGTGATCCTTGTGACCACCGCCTTTGCAATTCCCTACCACCAATATATCCTTGTGTATAGCTAATACACTTGCCATTTATACCTTCATCCTTGTTGCTCTTGTTATCACAAGATGCCTCGAAATACTCTCGGTTGTTCTAAGAGTCCCTTGTGCAACTGCCTTAAAGCTCTTTGCTGCATGAATACCCCGACAAATAATGCCTCACACTTATCGAGGATTCATTCATCCCCAGTTGTTCAGGTGTTTTGCAAAATTCTTCGAAATGCTATTCGATCTTCCGAGAATCCTCTGCAGCCTATTGCTTTGGAAAGTCTTACGTACCTGCACTACGGTTACTTCCATATGTCTAGCAAAATTCATTAGCATCCTTTGCCATCGTCATTTTGAGCATTTGATTCAATATATTTGTGAATGCTCGCAATTTCCATCGAACTAGAATTCGTTTGTCTGGCTCAGATGTCCCGGACATGAACTGGTTCTCGGCAAACCAAACCTTAATTGATTGTCGATCTATATCTATTCAACTTACTTGTCTTTTGATCAGAGTGTCTCCTTCTGATCTTCTAACTTGGAAATCATAATTTCTTTGCATTAAGCATCGAATTATTCAGATGTTTCTATAATCCAATGCCTTTGCATTCTTTCCTTCTTCTGATTGAGTACTGATACTCAGATCAGATCCATTGAGGACCGTTGAATCCTTTGTTGGATTATTATCCGGCAGTTTCCTTCATATTCAAAATTTTGTGCGCTCTTCCCTTGATACATATTGCCTTCGGTAAATTGTATTCTCTGCTTTGTCAATCATGCTCTGCTTTCGAACTTGAGTTAATTACCCCTAAAGTTTTTGCAAATGTTCCTAAGATGCCCTGACGGGTTGAACTAATGCTTTCCCTAATTTGTGTGAACCCGGAAATTTCTATGGGTCATACTCTACTAGTGTTACACCGGATAAAAATTTCTACACTACAACTTTGTCAAAAGCGAGAAGTAAATGAGAGGTTATGCATTGAAGAAGTGGGAGTCGACCTTGAACTTTGTGTTCATGCCCATAGACACGATGTAGATCTTATCATGGAAGCTTCTATTATAATCTAATGTTCCCTTGGTATAAGCTCATCTTGCATCTTTAAATTGATTCTTTGCAATCGTGGTTTCGACCATATTTTTCTCCTTGATTCCATTTCCGGGACAATTTAAAATACTTGTCTGCTGCAGATCATTTCATCTGTCCAACCTCTATCTTGATCTACCTCTAGTATTGCCCCCAGTTATCTCGAGGATATTGTGTCATTGCACTACCTCTTGTGAATTCTCATTGGAATGATACTCCATCACATCATTCCTTTCCTGATCGGTTATATCATTATCGAGCTAATTTTAACGGTGCTACCCGACCCTTTTTCCCGGAGCAACTTCCGACGACGAGCTAAGCTTACGTCGATCTTCCTCGTCAATATCATTTTTCCTTGAACAACAAGCTTGATTTCAAGTTTGTGTCATACCCGTGGTTCGAATAACCTTTCGCGTCATCATTCCTTTGACTTGATGTCGTCGCCAATCGATTACATCTACTAGAAATCTCTCAACAAATGTGTCGTGATTATCGCTAACATTTTGATGCTCCTCCGAGATATCAATCGAATTCATGATGAGAAATACCATCCGTGCCCCTCGATGATTTGGGTTATCATCAACAACATTCTTGCCTCCCCCCAACACAATTTTGTTCATAGCATCTGGACATTACATCCTTTTGACTTGTCGATGGATTGCTGCTGAACCCATCGGCCACATCCTCATCCTTCAATGATGAAATTGTACGAACTATTCTAGCAGTTCCCACGGGATCCTTTGTGAATTCTAAAGTCTGACTTCTACCCGATGACCATGTCAATGATATCCCGAAGCATGTCTGTGGTACTACAATCGTCAACAAGAACATTGGGAGCGCAATGCTAACTGTTCTTGATCAATTATCCAAACACCGTTGTATGGGTAAACATCATGATTCTCCTGGCCCCATTAACTAAATGGATTAATACTTGATGTCCTGTCATGTATATCATATGCTCTGTTTGTTCTTGGGAAGCATATACTCTAATACTTTTGTATAAGCACCTTTTCCTTTCCACTGGTCTGGTTAAACTAATAACCACTTTTTTCCTTTCCATTGGTTTGTTTAACCTTCTTGTGATCTATATGATATAAGCAGGAATAATTCCCTGCTTATAAAACACCCCGATGTACAACCTTGTCAGTGAGACCTTTTTACTATTGTTGACGACATTCCGGTAGCCACCGATGGATGAGAACTTTGCCTATTGGTCCGCCTCGTCTTACGAGCAGGAAAATGGTTCTCTTCGTCCCTCGCCCTTGGTACCAACGTTGTTGCCAACATAATTGGCAGGCTATCCTCTGACCTGCCTTGCTATCATGGCCGTGCAAAATTTTAGCGCCTTCCTGCTTTTAACCCACATGGTGGGCCCATAACCCACAGTTCCACACGATCGAATGACTCTACTGTATATCTTTGATTCCAAAATATTCTTGCATTTGGCTTCGTATCATGTCACAAGCCACCCCCCGAGGGATGATCTATTCCTGATGCTCTGAACCCCTTCTCACACTCTGTTCAGGTATCGATCGTTTGTCCATCCGCTTGAAACTTCTTATTGTACCTTCATATTTTGCTCTCGGCGTTATTCTTAAATTTCAAATCGAGAGATACTTCTGTCACATTACCTGCATTGTTCACCAGACAATTAAACCTATAAGCGTCAGTTCTCCTGAAGTTACTCTTTTCTTCCCCACTTAAATCTCGGGACGAGATTTCTTGTAGTGGAGGAGATTTGTAACACCCTCAGTGTCATGGTACAGTAATCCCCTGTTAATGGTGCCAAGTCACCATGCTTACTGAGCTAATTATCACTTGATGAAAAATCAAAGTTAAATTCAAATTCTAATTATGAGGGAAATTCAAAATTTCTCAAACATGAAAACAAAAATGTTCATCATGTGCCAAATATTCCACAACTAATATTGGTGGTGAACCAACATTTTTGCAAAGGGTTAAGTGGCCTAAACTACTTAAAACAGTGACCTAAGCAATAAAGTAAATGCCCTTTTTAATTTATAAAATTGGCAACTATTCCAAAAGCCTCCCAACCTTTTTGTGGCGGTGCACAATAATTTTATGAAATTGTTTTGGCGAATGGCATATTTTTGCAAAGTCATTAATGGCTAAAAGGAAAAGGCAAAATGCTGCTGGAAAAAGAAAAACAAAAAAAAAAAAAAAGGAAAGAAGAAGGGGTGGGAGAGCCCCTGGCCTCCCCTTGGGCTTCGGCCCATCCCAGCAGGCCGGCCCACCTCACCCGAGCCAACTGGCCCAGGCTAGGTCGGCCCACTCCCCCCTGTCGTCTTCCCCCTCCTCCTTTGTCGAGCGATCACACAAGCACGCCGCCAACCACCTCGCCGGCCACGCCGCTACATGCGCCGCGGGGAGGATAAGGGCAGCCCGACGCCTCGGGCTCCCTCCCCATTCGCCCACTTGCCCCCTCTCCCCCAGATCCAGCTCTCTCCTCTCCCTCTCCTTCGTTCTAGAGAGGAGACCGACGCGGTCGCGCCATTCTCCGTCGTCCTCGCGGCCACCAAGACCCGTTCCCCTCGCCGACCTGTCCAACCGCTCCGCCTCCCTCGGCTACACCTCCCCGACAAGCTGCAAAACGCCGGGCGCCCCCGAACGCTCCCCCGGCCTCGTCTTCCACTTCGGATCACAGGAGCTCGCCGCATCGATCCACCGTGCTGCAGCTCCTAAACCTCAGAGGCCACCGTGTGTGCGCCCCGTGAGCCCTTCTCCTCCCTCGCTCCCTAGCCTCTTGCGCTACCGTAGCCACCGCGCCTTCATGGCCGAGCTCGGCTCCGCCGAGCAGCTGGCCGCCGTCGTTGCCATGCTCGCCTGAGCACGGGGACGTGCTTAGTGCAGCCCGCCGAGGCCGCCCGTGCTGCTTGCCCACCTCGTCGACCCCCGTAGCGCGATCCCGACGAGGTCCCGAATCCCACCGCCGCCTCCACTCATCGCCGACGTAGTTTCGGCCAGCCGCGAGCCCAACCGACCACACCACGCGACGTGGCGTTGAGCCCTCGTTTGAACGCAAGCAAAACCGCGCGAAACTGTGCCCAGTAGCGATTTTCCGAGCATCTCCGGCGAGCTCGCCACCGCGGAAGGCCACCAGAGCAACTCCGGCGCCGGCCATCTGCGTGGCTAGGTGGGTCCTGCCCCTGGGTCACTAGCTAGACGGCCCTGGGGTCCCCGTTGACTGGGTTGACCCAGTCAACGTGCTGACTGGGTAACCCCAGCCACTGACATGTGGGCCCCCCTCTGTTATATTAGTCTAATAACGTTTTATAAATAAAAATTATTAGTTAACCTAAAACACTCACTGACGCCCGGGGCCCACTCGCCTAATTGACCCTGTTAGTTTAGTTAATCCACTGTTAAGCCAACAGAGGCTGACATGTGGGTCCCGGTGCCCCCATTGGTCAGCTTTGACCAGTCAACCGGACTATTGACTGCTGACGTCACACCTATGTCATACTGATGTCATAATTCCTTTTCTGTTAATTTAGGTAATTCTAGAAAATTGTTTAATCTTTAATAATTCATAGAAAATAAACCGTAACTTCGATGAAAATGTTTTCTATATGAAAGTTGCTCAGAAAAATCCAACGAATCCGAATACGCGGTCCGTTCATCATCACATGCCCTAGCATGCTGAACATGGGACTTTCCCCTCCGGTCGTCTGTTCGACACAGTGCAGAACAGGAAAATATTCGATTGATTTCCCCCTTCACCTTTATCGTAGCCATCGTTAGGTCACTCCCAAAGACATATTGCCACGTTCTGCTTTGTGATGCTATGTTTGCTTTATATTTACTGTTTCTTCCCCCTCTTCTCTCCGGTATACCCCGAGACCGATGCTGCCCCTGTGATCGACGACGTCACCGACGACCCCTCATTGCCAGAGCAACCAGGCAAGCCCCCCCTTTGATCATCCCGATATCACCCATTCCATTCTCTCATGCTTGCATTAGATTTTGCTATTGTTATTGTTTTCTCCTATTGTGATGCAGAGCCTGCTTTTGTAACCTGTTTATTGTTACCTTACCTGCTTATCCTAAACTGCTTAGTATAGGTTGGATAGTGATTAGTGACCCCCCACCTTGTCTTTGTTGCCCCTGCTTCATCATCGAAGACCCGATCAACGGGACCGAAGACCAGGCCCCAGCATCGCACATCACTTCCCCCTTAGTTGCTCGACACTACTGGGTTACTATCGAGTACCAAGGGTGAACCTCTTCAGACTTCTGATGTTAACCTGTAGTGTAGTCATTTGGTCATGGTCATCGAGGGTGATTTCCTCCTTAACCACTTCCGATACGACTCTGTCGTGCAACCCCTCAAGTGTGAACCTCGGGGGTGATTCCTCTTATGTTCACCTTGATGACTACATCTAGTGGAATTCATCGGGGGTGATTCCTCGGGTTTTCCCCTTGATGTTTGGACACACGGATACTTGTACTTTACCACTGTTACTTGGAAAGATGGGTCGGCCCTGAGGGGTACCCGCGCGAGCTTAATTGCGAGTGATGTGGAGTCGGGTTGACCTGGAGGGAGCCCGCGAGATAATTACGAGGCGTGGCCGGGCATTCCTAGCCCTTGCCGCAAGTCCTCGAGACGGGGAAACAGGGTCACATCTTTCGTGAGTCTCTGCTTGTTACCGCGCATTCCTAATCCACTACGGTTTGGATATTTGATCCGAGGGGCCTCTGGCCTGATAGCACTAACCATCACGTGGGCATAGTATGGGCGTTCTGCGTCGTATGCATCAGCCGAAGCTTAATAGACGTCAGCGAATGAGGGGCTTGCGCCGGGTTGGATTGCGTAAGCGCCTGCCTTGTTGAAGGAGGTAGCTAGGTCTGCTCACCGGCCGCCCTCATAGCGTCACGGAGTTTCCGGGAGATGGCCCATGACCCCAGGGGCATAGGTTTAGTCCGCGTGCTGGCCTCTCTATTAAGCCTAGGTCGGGTTGCGGCGTATAGTTTGGCGAGGCGGGCATGACCAGGAAAGTGTGTCCGGCGGAGTTAATCGGCGTGGTGGGTAAGTTGGTGCACCCTGCGGAAAGAAAATATCTATCGATAGCCTGTCCTCTGATAACGGACACTTGGAGTTGTATCGATCGATACAACTAGAACTGGATACTTGTGATGAGAATTGGATGGTGATGATTAATGGATTGTGATGATAACTAGATAGTATGGCTCTGGGATTTGTTTCTCGCAGGGAGTTGAGAAAGGATCTCCGGCCGAGGTTGATAACACTACTTCTACCTTACTTTGCACTACTCTACTCCCTCCTATTTGCTGCAAGATGGTGGTTTCGGAAGATGCTAGTCTTCGATAGGACTAGGCCTTCTCCCTATTACGCATTTCTGCAGCCCGATCCACATATATAGCCTTCCTTTGATAATGTTGCATATGTAGTGTAGATCCTTGCTTGCGAGTACTTTGGATGAGTACTCACGGTTGCTTTGCTCCCCTTTTTCCCCCTTTCTTCTTCTTTCGGTTGATGCAACCAGATGATTTGAGCCAGGGCCGATGCCACCTTTGACGACACTACCCCGAGGGTGCCTACTACTACGTGGAGACCGTCAACGACCAGGAGTAGTTAGGAGGCTCCCAGGCAGGAGGCCTTGCCTTTTCGATCGTTGTTGCTTTTGTGGTAGCCTTCTTAAGGCAGACTTGTCTAACTTATGTCTGTACTCAGATATTGTTGCTTCCGCTGACTCTTGTGTATTCGAGCTTATGTATTCGAGCCCTCGAGGCCCCTGGCTTGTAATATAAAGCTTGTATTATTTTAATTTGTGTCTAGAGTTGTGTTGTGATATCTTCCCGTGAGTCCTTGATCTGGATCGTACACATTTGCGTGCATGATTAGTGTACGATTGAATCGAGGGCGTCACATAAATCCATAAAAGTGTGATGATCTTCATTATTAGAGCATTGTCCTAGTGAGGAAAGGATGATGAAGGCTATGATTCCCTCACAAGTCGGGATGAGACTTCGGACTTTACAAAAAGAAAAAAAGGAAAAAAAGAGAAAGGCCAAAAAGAAAAAAAAGAAGGCCAAAGAAAAAGAAAGAAAAAAAGAAGAAAAAGAAAAGAAAAAATAATAAAATGAGAGAAAAAGAGAGAAGGGACAATGCTACTATCTCTTTTTCCACACTTGTGCTTCAAAGTAGCACCTTGTTCTTCATGTAGCGAGTCTCATATATTGTGCTTCAAAATAGCACCATGATCTTCATATAGTGAGTCTCATAATTTGTCTTTTTCATACTAGTGGGAATTTTTCATTATAGAACTTGGCTTGTATATTCCTACGATGGGCTTCCTCAAATGCCCTAGGTCTTCGTGAGCAAGCAAGTTGGATGCACACCTACTAGTTTTCTTTTGTTGAGCATTTATAGCTCTAGTGCATCCGTTGCATGGAAATCCCTACTCCTCATGTTGACATCAATTGATGGGCATCTCCATAGCCCGTTTATTATCCTCCTCAATGTGAGACTTTCTCCTTTTTTGTCTTCTCCACACAATCCCCATCATCATATTCTATTCCACCCATAGTGCTATATCCATGGCTCACGCTCATGTATTGCGTGAAGGTTGAAAAAGTTTGAGATTATTTAAGTATGAAACAATTGCTTGGCTTGTCATCGAGGGTATAGAAGTTGGGAATATCTTTGTGTGACGAAAATGAAGCATAGCCTAACTATATGATTTTGTAGGGATGAACTTTCTTTTTGCCATGTTATTTTGAGAAGACATGATTACTTTGATTAGTATGCTTGAAGTGTTACTATTTCTTTTATCAATATGAACTTTTATTTTGAATCATTTGGATCTGAACATTCATGCCACAATAAAGAAAATTACATTGAGAATTATGCTAGGTAGCATTCCACATCAAAATTTCTTTTTATCATTTACCTACTCGAGGACAAGCGGGAATTAAGCTTGGGGATGCTTGATCGTCTCCAACGTATCTCTAATTTTTGATTGTTCCATGCTATTATATTACCCTTTTGGATGTTTATGGGCTTTATTTTACACATTTATATCATTTTGGGACTAACCTACTAACCGGAGGCCCAGCCCATATTGCTGTTTTTTGCCTATTTCAAGTATTTGAAGAAAAGGAATATCAAACGGAGCCCAAGCGGAATGAAACCTTCGGGAGCGTGATTTTGGAGCGAACGTGATCCGGAGAGCTTGGAGTGCAAGTCAAGAAGCTTCGAGGAAGCCCACGAGATAGAGGCCCCCCATAGGGCGCCCCCGTCTCGTGGGCCCCTCGGCCCACCGACGTACTTCTTCCTCCTATATATACCTCGTGCCCGAAAACATCCGGGGCACCACGAAACACAATTTCCACCGCCAGAACCTTCAGTATCCATGAGATCCCATCTTGGAGCCTTCCTTGACACTCTCTGGGAGGGAATCAAGACGGAGGGCCTCTACATCAACATCCTTGCCCCTCCGATGAGTTGTGAGTAGTTTACCACAGACCTACGGGTTCATAGTTATTAGCTAGATGGCTTCTTCTCTCTTTTTGGATCTCAATACAATGTTCTCCCCCTCTCTTGTGGAGATCTATTCGATGTAAACTCTTTTTGCGGTGTGTTTGTCGAGATACGATGAATTGTGGGTTTATGATCAAGTTTATCTATGAACAATATTTGAATCTTCTCTGAATTCTTTTATGTATGATTAAGTTATCTTTGCAAGTCTCTTCTAACTATCAGTTTGGTTTGGCCTACTAGATTGGTCTTTCTTGCCATGGGAGAAGTGCTTAGCTTTGGGTTCAATCTTGCGGTGTCCTTACCCAGTGACAGAAAGGGTTGCAAGGCACGTATTGTATTGTTGCCATCGAGGATAACAAGATGGGGTTTATATCATATTGCATGAGTTTATCCCTCTACATCATGTCATCTTGCTTAATGCGTTACTCTGTTCTTATGAACTTAATACTCTAGATGCATCTTTGGATAACGGTCGATGTGTGGAGTAATAGTAGTAGATGCAGGCGAGTCGGTCTACTTGTTATGGACGTGATGCCTATGTACATGATCATGCCTAGATAATCTCATAACTATGCGCTTTTCTATCAATTGCTCGACAGTAATTTGTTCACCCACCGTAATACTTATGCTATCTTGAGAGAAGCCTCTAGTGAAACCTATGGCCCCCGGGTCTATCTCTTATCATATTTGTCGGATTACGGGTTCCGGCAAACCCTTAAGGTTCGAACTCTGGGGTGCGCGCGGAGATCCAACCCTCCACCGTCTCATACCTCGCCGAATCGCGGGGACCAAAACTACTAGCAAGAACAACACAAGAGACGCAAGATTTATACTGGTTCAGGCCACCATCGTGGTGTAATACCCTACTCCAGTGTGTGGTGTGGTGGATTGCCTCTGGGGCTATTGAGGAACAGTACATGGAAGAACAGCCTCGCGAGGGTCTGTTCTTGGTGGGAGCGATGAACTGCTAAGTGGTATCCCGTCGCTCTAGCTTGAGGATCGGGTCTCTATCTCTCTCTCTGGATTCCGAATGGCGGATCCTCTGTCCTACTATGGTGGCTAGCTCTACTTATATAGACGAAGGCCCTGGGCCTCTTCCCAAATATTGAGCGGGAAGGGCGCCAACAATTAGCCATTTGAAGGGAAAGCGGGTACACTTATCGACTAAAGTTGGTCCCCGCCTTTGCCAAAACTCTGGTGATGGCCTTTGCTTGGGCTCCATGATGACTGCATTCCAACCGTTGGGGCTGGTCTTGGTCTTGTTGCACAGCGGATGCCTTTGCTTGATGCTCTTGCTGCGCTCGCTCCTTTGCACCAAAGAGGAAAGAAGGGCGCTGCATGGCTGGCGCTGGCTGGCGCCTTGGTACCCCGCCTTGAACTCTCGCCTCTTCATGAGCCAGCTGTGAGGCCGTGCACGAGGAAGCTCTGGCCGTCCGCCCATGTCTTGGCCCCTCGCGAGGTCTTGAGCATCGTTGATGAAGATGGGCTGTCACCATGCCTCCTTTGAGCCACGCCCGCGGGCGCGAGCGAGCAAGTCTGGGACCCCGTTCCCGAGCGCGCCGACAGTAGCCCCGGGCCACGGCGGCGCCGGACTTAGCCGTCTGAGAGGCGAAAGGGCAAGTCGGCGTCGTGGGCCCTAACAACTGCGGCCTTAGGCGCCTGCGTCGCGATTGATTGGGCGTGGGCGCCTCTGCAACAGCGCTGGTTGATAATAGGCGGCATCTTCCTTGCCTCCTTTACTTTCTCGATTGCTGCTCGAGATCCCTTTCTTGCGCCTCTCCTCCTGCTTCCAAGACCTTGAGATCCCTCCGCCTTTGTGCCCTAGCCAGTCATGGCTCCTCGTCAAACCCCGGTGAGACTGGTACTCTCCTGCCTTGGACCCGCCGAATGTGTCGGCCGAGCCTTGCCTCAATCTTGTGGGTTGGCGGGCCGCAGGCGTCAATGGGACGGCGGTGTTCAAGGCCGGCTCCTCCGCCCCTAAGGGTCGGGGGAGTACCTTCTACCCGTTCTTCGCGAGCGCCATCATTGCTGGTCTGTCGCCTCCCTTCTCTGAGTTCTTCTTCTCCGTCCTCCATCACTACAACATTCACACTCTGCACCTTCATCCCAACTCCGTCCTTCTTCTGGCAATCTTCGCCTACTATTGTGAGGCCCATGTCGGGGTGAAGCCCTCGGTGGCCTTGCTGCGCCACTACTTCTTCCTCCGACTCTCCCGTGGTGCCATCTCCCGCGTCTGAAGCTTACGCATATGGCGGAGCCATTGCCATTTCAAACACCGGGAAGCGGATGGAGGCTTGAGGAGCAAGTGGGTCTTGGTGGATGCAGGCGGATCCACCCTCGGCTGATCTGCGCCCACGGAGCCCGCCGAGAGTTCCGACGACTGGTCCCGAAAGCCAGGATCCTCGTCTGGCTGTTCTTTGGAAGGATGGATCTGATCTGAAGCAGACGACCTGGGCGGCGCGAGGCTGACAGTGCGTGCTCTTGAGGGAGTTCTGGGGCACCAACTGGCTCCACTTTGCCAGTACTCGCTTCCGATGTGGAGACCTCACCCGAGCCTCGTGGCCCTAGCCAGGGAGGATCTGGCGACGGTCCTCCAGTCCTTGGTTGGGGGCGATGTAGCGAGACGGGGCGCCCAGCGCCTGTTTCTTCGAGGATTGGGAGCAGGTTGTGGGGTCCATGCCGCCTTCAATGGGGCGAGATTGTGCCCTGGAGGCTCCGGAGGACCTGGTGGGCGTGTCCTCTTCCGACTCGGCGAAGAGGTGGAGGAAAGGAGCCAGGAGAGGGTTGATTGGGGCGGAGTCAAGGCTCCTCCCCTGCGGCGCAGGCCCGCGTTCTCCGCCTCCCCGAGTGGCGGCAGCGAGGATGAGGTGGCGGGGAGGCAAGACTGCCCCGATCCCGAAGAAGGACCGGTGGGCTGGTCCCCCGGGTCCGCCGGCCCGGGCGATCCTTGACGACGCCTCCGCTCCTGGTCCCCTTGAAGCTGATCCCTGCAGCCGGCTCTCGGGCTTCAAGTATGGCCGGAGGCTGCTTGAGTCCACCAGCGACGACTTGTAAGTTCCTGCTTCCTGTCTTGATTATTGTTCTGTCGACGAGATCTGATGTCCACGCTCTTCGGCCAGGCTGGCGCCCGCGGCGAAGAAGCTGAAGGGGGCTCCTGAGGCCCCATCTGTGGCGGTGCCTCTGCCCGAAAAAGAAGATGATCCCGACGCCCAGGCCTCTCCCGCCCGGGCGTCCTCGCGAGGCCTGGCTGAGCCTGTTGGGGCGAGCTCAGCCCCCTTGGTCCAGGCGACCTCCGAGGTGGCCTTGCTGGGTGCTTCCTCCACCGTTGCCGTGGCGCCACTGGTTCCGGCTCAGGGCGCAGTGGTTACGCCGCCGCCAACTCCTCCTACTCCGCCAACTGCTGTCTCTCCGACTCCTCCCGCGGTCCTGGATCGCGCTGCTGCTGAACTGGACCGGCTGCGGCAGGATCTTCTGGGTGCCGACCCTCGCTTGGTGGCCGGGCGCTTGGAGCTGGCCTCTGGCTGGATTCGCACCGACGCTTCGATTCGGGCGCGCTGGTCCAGGCTTCGACGACTTGTGACGAGGAGAAGCAGGCTGTTCACGAGGCGAAGGTAGCCCGCGATGCTGCCCTGGGGGAGGCAGCCAGCATCCGAGGCCGCTGTGAGACGCTGGAGGGTGAGCTGAAGGGCCTGCAGAACCAGCTCGCCGAGGAGGCCCGCCTCCGCCAGGAGCAGGAGGAAGGCATGAAGGCTTGCGAGGCGGCCATCAAGGACCGGGAGGCCAAGCTGAAGAGGCGTCGTGACCGCCTAGGCGCGCTGGAGCAGGAACTGGAGGCGAGGAAGGTCGAGCTGGACGCCAAGGCGCGGGTCCTTGCTGAAGATCGCATGGCCTTCATGGATATGGAGGTGAAGGCTCGTGTCCTGCTGAGGGAGCTTTATGACAGCGGCCTAGAGAGCCTTGGCGGCGTGAGAGGGCGGCCCGCCAAGCTGCTTCCTTCTGATCCGCGCTCTTGAAGATGTTTCCCTTGGTCTTGGCCCCAGGCAGTGAGGCCGGCGTGTCTTGTCTTCTCGCGGCACCAGCGCGGATCCTCACCCACATCTATCTTTGCGATCCCAGCCGACATGGATAGCTTCTTTGGAGCCGGCAGCGGCGAGCATGCAGCTACCGCTGCCGAGGCTGTGAAGGGTCGTGGAGGCTCTGTTAGGGAAGTTCGGGCCTTCAGCACCAAGCGAAGCGGCGCCTGCCAGCCTGCTGCTTTACAAGGCGAGCCCACTCCACGCTGCTCCACCGCCGACAAGTGACTCCGGCTGCGGCTCTGTCTTGCTTTTAATTCCTGCACATGTATCATGCCTCGGGGCGTTTAAACTTGCGTTTGATACTGCGATAACAGTGTGGACTGTAATATTTGCTTTTAATTCCTTGAAATTTGTGCTTCCTACTTGCTTATGTTCTCGCCAGTGAGCCCGGCCCGATGCATACCTCGGCGCCCGTTAGCCCGACCGGAAACCAGGGGCGGGACCAAGGAGTGAGGGCTACGTGACAAGTTAGGCTCTGAGTCGCGATGCTCGAGAGTCCCCTTAGCGCCAACAGCAAGTAGGGAGGTGAGGCGCAGACGGATCCACCGTTCTCGTCTGCAGAGCCCGGCCCCGCATACCCCAACCGTCGTTAGCCTTTGGAACTAAGGGGTGAGGGGCTACGTGACCAGTTAGGCTCCTGATTACGCAATGCTCGAGGAGTCCCCTTAACGCTCAAGCGACATCGCGTACCTTGGCTCCGCTCGGGGAGTGGCGTCACGACGAACCAGGCCGAGGGCCTGGCTGGGTGGCGTCGTGCAGGCGTGACCAGGCGCAGCCCGTGCCAGCCCCTCACGCAGGCGCTCAGGGGGCGTTGCGGCAGGCGACACTCGAGCTCTGGGCTCCCCGAGGTTGATCGACCCGAGGCCACCTCGGTTGTTTATCACCAGCCTTGAACATAAGCGCTTCTGCATGCATCTGGGCATAGCCGCTCCTCGGCGGTGTCGTCGGCCAGTAGGGGCATGGTGCTTCCTTTGGAGCGTGGGAGGGGCTCCCCTCGGGGAGGCCCCCGGCGTATCAGCCCCCCACGACACGTGGCTGGCAGTAGGGCTGGACGAGGTGTGTCTGGGCACCCGTGAGCTAGCGGGACTCACGAGGCCCTACCTCAAAGGCGGGTTGCGCTGGCTCTGAGCCTTATCTTGAGTGTGTTCTGCAAATTTGGCGGATCTGGGTGCTCTCGTCTTGGTCCGGCTCTCGGGCTGGTCTCGGCCGTGTTGGCAAGCCAGGTCGCGATGCCATGGACAAGACCGGAGGGTGAGGGCGGAGGCGGTGGGAGCCCCTGGTCGCGATACCAGGCACCCCCCTTTAACGCATAAGCTAGGTTAGATGACGCAACTCTCGTCCTCGGGTCCCGGCTCTCGGGCTGGTCTCACCGTCGCTGGCAAGCCAGTCGCGATGCCATGGACAAGACCAGAGGGTGAGGGCCGAGAGCGGTAGGAGCCCTGGTCGCGATGCTCGGGCACCCCCTTTAGCAGCAAGCCAAGGCCGACGCAGCAACTCGTCCTCGGGTCCGGCTCTCGGGCTGGTCTCTACCGTCGTGACAAGCCAGGTCGCGATGCCATGGACAAGACCAGAGGGTGAGGGCGGAGAGGTGGTAGGAGCCACGAGTCGCGATTCTCGGGCACCCCCCTTTAGCGCAAGCTGGATTGGATGGCGAAACTCGTCCTCGGGTCCGGCTCTCGGGCTGGTCTCGGCCGTCGGCCAGCAAGCCAGGTCGCGATGCCATGGTCAAGACCGGAGGTGAGGGTCGGAGGGCGGTAGGAGCCCCGAGTCGCGATGCTCGGGCACCCCTTTAACGTGCAAGATTTCGCCACCGGAGAAGGCACCAAATAACAAGCATGGTGGAGCAGAGCATAATCCTAAGGAAAGCATGAAGGATACATGCCGCTGGGGTGGCCCGAGCGGCTTGGGGATGATGCAGCCGAGGCGCGCCCAACGGATAAGCTAAAGACATGAAATGAAAAGGTATACATGCCGCAGGGACGGACCCACGCGGCCTGGGAATAATGCGGCCGTGAAGGCGCTCCCAGCCGGAAATAAAACTTAAAGATGTCACTGGTGATGTTGAGGATGAAGGGTTGTTGATGTAGCAGACTCGGTGGGCTGCGGGCCGATCCTCACGAGCCCCCAGCCCCTGGGCCTCGGGAGGCTCGGGAGGCTGGCGGCTCCTCATGGGCCATCTCCATCTCCACGGGGCTGCGGCGTGCGACCTCTTGAGCCTCGGGATGGTCCTCATGAGGCGGTCAGTGCGCAGCAGCCCGCGTTTGGCGAGCCATAAGGCATGCGTGCGTGGGCAATGGGCGGACCCTGCATAGCGTCCCACTCGCGAGGCAGGCGCTCTTGAGATCTGGCTCGGTTGAGCCCTGGTATGTCGATCTGACGCTGGCAGCCCACCATCCTCGCTGGATGGGGGCCCACAGCCGAGTGGCGGCGGCTGCCCTCATGACCCTTGACTCCTGTAACTCCTGAATGGCCTTGGCGATGAACTCTTGGGGTTCTGTCCTCCGGTCTTGCTCCCCGCGGGAAGCGTGCTTGAAACACGCCTCACGTGGTGCCCAAGCGCCTCCCTCGAGACCTTGGCGAGGTGGCGGCCCTCCGGGAGGCCCCAAGCCACACTGAGGAGGCGCGGCAGGCGCTTTCCTATGCAATGGAAGGAGGCTCCCCTGGCACAGTGCAGGGCCACGAGGGCCTATCTCTTGAAAAGCCGGGCGGTCGATGCCTTCTTCTTCTTGGGTGCTGCCTCGGGAGGCATCCTGCTGCTTGTGGTGCAGGTCTTCCGGCGATGCGGCTTGAAAAGCTCGCTCGGGGAGCCTGCATCTCTCTCTTCACAGAGGCACCGTGATGACCCGCCGCTTCTGGCATCTTGAGGATGTTGTAGCCATGGTGGGTTCTGACCATGAACTTGGCCAGCGCTGGGTACCCGGGATGGCGTTATCGGCTGGCGAATGGGCGGCGTCAAAGTCGATGAGCTCGGTGTTGTAGTTGTCGCGGGCCCGAAGGTGACGGAAGGTGGACCTGCCCGATCGGGACCGTGGAGCCGTCGGTGACTCGGAGAAGGGCTTGGTTGGTGAAGGTGTTGTAGGGCACTTGAAGATTGTTGAATGTTTCCACAGACGGGGCGTTGAGCCATGCTCCGCCGTCGATGAGGTCTCGGTGACCAACACGTTCTTGATGATTGGGGAGCAAAGCATTGGGAGAACTCCGGCTGTGGCTGCGCTCTTGAGTTGATCCGCTGAGCTGAGCGTGATGGCGCCGCCGACCACTTGAGAGGCGCGTGGACTCGAGCTTGGGAGGACTGCATTCACTTCCGCAGGCGAACTGCTTGAAGATGTGGTGAGAGGTGGGCTTGAGCTCCGCCCGGGATCTGCGATCGCGCTCGCTTCTGAAGCCCCAGCCCCTCGTCTGATGGCGGTCTTGACTCTCCTTGGTGGCGGCGGCAGCGGAGGGAGGCTGCGTTCCCTTGGGACGATCCTCACGAGGCTGATCCTCCAGCCCCTCGCGAGGTGGGTCTTGCCAGCGGTCCTCGCGAGGTTGGTCGCGCCACCCTTGGCGCGGGCCGCTGTCATTCAGCGTCCTGCATTCCTTTCTCCTCCTCGGCCATAGCCCGTCGCTGCCTGGGCGTCTGCCGACCCTTCCCAGCGCACGGGCCGGAGCTCTTGACATTCATTGGTGTTGTGGGTGTGGAGGTGCGTGGTACCGCGTGATGCCGGCTGCCCTTAGAGGACTCGGGCTAATCTCGCCTCGCTTGGTGTATGCGGTTCGGCGCGAAACACGGCAGCCCCTGCGCTTCACGTCCTTGGCCTTGGCTTCTTTTCTTGAGATCCGCGGCAGGCAGCTCGAGGAGGAGAGCGCCCTTCCTCAGCCCTGGCGCGCCAGTGCGCCAAGTTGAACAGCTCGAGGGAGGTGCATAGATCTTCATGCATCGCCAGGCTCCTCCTTCATCTTGATGTCGCGCCGCGCGTCGGAGAAGGCGAGATGATGGCCTCCTCGGTTACCCCGGGATCTTGAGGCGCGCGTTGTTGAGCGCTGGATGTACTTTTGCAGCGTTTCCCCGGCTGCTGCTTGATCCGCGCATGTCACTCACGGCGGTGGCGGTCGCGAGTACCTTGAAGTTAGCGATGAAGCGGGTGCGCATCTCAGCCGAGAAGAGATTGTGCTCGGGGCCAGATTCAGGAGCCAGTGCGGGCTCGTCCTTGGCGCCATGGAAAACCAGTTCGCCATGACCTTTTCATCCCGTTGGCAGCCTCGATGCCCAGCTCGTGAAGCTGGAGGAACTCCGATGGGGTCAGCCGTGCCGTCGTGGCGTGGAGGCAGGTCGGCTTGAACTTGGCGGGCCCAGCGATGCTGCGCAGCTCGGTGGTGGCGGCTGCAGCTTCGCGCCGTGGCGCGGGGGCCTCGGACGGCAGAGAGGTTGGTCTTGCAAGCCTCCTGCGCCGCCGGGGAAGGGGCAGCGCAGGAGTCTTGACGTCTGGAGCGGGGGCGCTCGGGCAGCTTCTTGCGGGCGAGAACTTCTTGGCAGCTCTACTCTTGTCGCTGCGGCGTGGCGGAAACAGGTTCCGCCAGGCCGCCTGCGCCAAGGGGCTGGCGCCGTCTTGAGGAGGAGCGGTGGCGCCGGGAGCTCATCGCCCGCCCGGGCGAAGTGCGGTGCGCGAGACAGACGGCGGGAGTCGCCTCCTGCAGCGGGACGAAGCTCGGCGACTCGGTCGAGCCATTCTTCGTAAACGTCGTCGGCAGAGCGGTAGCGCAGGAGGCTCGTTAGCGCGATGAGTGCAGCTCGGGCCTCCATGGCAGCGCTGGGCGCGCGCGACGAAAACCAGCGAAGGTGGCGAGGCGGGCGGTGCGGTCGTCCCGCCTCATGGACGGGTCTTTGGGGCGACGCTTGCTGCTCGTTCCCGCCGGGCGATGGCGGCGTTGACAACGGCGGCGAGGAGCAGCGAGGCGCCCGCCGGCGGAAGCCGTTTAAGCGACATGGGAAGCGAGCGGCTCGGCGCTTCAGCGAGCCCGACAAGCGTCGAACATGGTTGCGGTGGCGAGGAAGAACGAAAGCGGCGAAAGGCAGATTCCGGCGCACCTACAGCACGCCCAATGTCGATGCACGGGTTCCGGCAGACCCTTAAGGTTCGAACTCTGGGTGCGCGGAGATCCAACCCTCCACCGTCTCGTACCTCGCCCGAATCGCGAGGGACCTAAACTACAAGCAAGAACAGCACAAGAGGCGTAAGATTTATCTTGGTTCATGCCACCATCGTGGTGTAATACCCTACTCCGGTGTGTGGTGTGGTGGATTGCCTCACAGGCTATTGAGGAGCAGTCAGGGAAGAACAGCCTCCACAGTGCATTCTTGGTGGTGGAACAAACTGCTAAGTGGTATCCGTCGCTCTAGCTTGAGGATCGGGTCTCTATCTCTCTCTGATTCGAATGGCGGATCCTCTCGTCCTACTATGGTGGCTAGCTCTACTTATATAGACGAAGGCCACAGGCCTCTTCCCAAATATTGGCGGGAAGGCGCCAACAATTAGCCATTTTGAAGGGGAAACAATGGTACACTTATCCTGACTAAAGTTGGTCCTCGCCTGCCAAAGGCTCTGGTGATGACGCCTGCTTGGGCTCCATGATGACTGCATTCCAGCCGTTGGGGCTGGTCTTGGTCTTGTTGCACCGAAACGGATGCCTTTGCTTGATGCTCTTGCCTGCGCTCGCTCCTTTGCACCAAAGAGGAAAGAAGGGCCTGCTGCGTGGCTGGCGCCACTAGCGCCAGGTGGCGCCCTTGGTGCGTCATGGCTTACGTCATGGGCACCTCGCGAGTACCCGCCTTGAACTCTCCGCCTCTTCATGAGCCAGCTGTGAGGCCGTGCTGAGAAGCTCACGGTCGTCCGCCCATGAGGCTTGGCCCCTCGCGGGTCTTGAGCATCGTTGATGAAGATGGGCTGTCTGGGCCTCCTTTGAGCCACGCTTGCTGGGCATTGACGAGCAAGTCTGAGGATCCCGTTCCCGAGAACACCGACAATATTTGCTTTCAATCTACTTTTATTTGCATCTTTACTTTTTGCATCTATGTTATAAAATACCAAAATATATTTATCTTATCTTACTATCTTTATTAGATCTCACTTTCGCATGAAGTGGCGTGAAGGGATTGACAACCCCTTTATTGCGCGTTGGTTGCGAGTTCTCGGTTGTTTGTGTAGGTGCGTGGGACTTTGAGGAGCCTCCTCTTTGGATTGATACTGTAGTTCTCAAAACTAAAGGAAATATTTACGCTACACTTGCTGCATCACCCTCTCCTCTTCGAGGAAAACCAACGCAGGCTCAAGACGTAGCAACGGTAAGCTTCCTTCTTTATTCTTTCTTCAAGCCGCCGGCTGCTGATCGAGCCGGCTTCTCATTTCTAATTTTGGCTCTTTTGCTTTCTGTTTGAGCAGACTTCTTCCCTGGTCACTCTGGCGCTGCCAATCAGGCCATCGAGGCCGATCGCGAAGGGCGGAGGGCGGAAGGTGCGCAGATTGCTGCCAATGCCCCCGGACCCGTAGCGAATAGCTTCTCAGCATCCAGGCCCGTCTTCAGCCGGCTCATCGGATGCTGCGCAACCATCTGCGTGTCGGCGCCCAGGCGATCTCCGCCCTGTGGCCAGACATGCCAGTTCCACGTACACCCAGCCGGACTGCCGACTGGCTAGAGGTGGCGGACGGCCGTCTTGAGGCTTGGAAGGGTTCCTCGGCCAGCACCTGCTGGACCTTGAGTTTGTCAAGGCGTGGTACCCTGGGCTAGATCTAGCCCAGTTGGCCACGCTTCGACTGGAAGTGTGAGAAGAGCTGGTGGCGGGTAGCATGATCTTATCCAGCGGGCCGCGGCGATCGCCGAGTACACCAACACCAGCATCTTCATTCACGAGTTGGTGAGGAAACGGTGCTGGCGCCCGCGAGGTGGTTCGGGTTGAACCGGAGGGCGGAAGGACTTCGGCGAAGTGATCGACTCCAGCAATGAGGGAGAAGACGAGGAGGACGAGGAAAGTGAAGAGGAAGCGCCAGAGGTTGAAGCAGACGGCCAGCCTCAGCTCGGCCGCGCCTCCAGCAACGAGCCACGCCCGACGAGCCGACTGCTGCTGAAGGTGACCAAGCGGGGACTGACCAGCCGTCCGCTCCACCAACCGGCACCACCGACTCCACCGTTCCGCCGAACCCGTCTGCTGCTCCCTAGGCTGCCAATTTATCTTTTGTTTTTACCTGCTTATCAGTCTCGACAAACTTTGTTAACTTCGCACAATTCCACCCGCGGGGTGTATTTCAAACTTCTGTTGAATGTTGGCCAAGGGCCTTTTGATATGTAAATATTTTTGCCGAGTTCTATCTTTCCTTGCTTTCTGCTCCTTGGCTTTTTTACTTTGCCGCCCTCCCTGGGCTGCCGTCTTTCCAGCCGAACAGTCGCTCTGCAGACTACCGCTGGGTCAAGTACTTGGCTGCTTTGGGAGGGTAAGTACTTAGCCATTTAGAGCATTTAGCAAATTAAGTAGAAGCCGGCCGGCCGGCTGCTCAGCCGCCGGTCGGTGAGGCGGGAAGCCGGCTTGAACTATGTGCATGCTTTTGGGTCCTTATCCATTTTTCATGTGGGCACCCTTTCTTGCCTTTGACTCCCACCTACCATACAGCCGCTCTGCGAGCTGCGGCTTTGGCAGGAGAGGGCTTAAGTGCCATCACATTACTTGTCCGGCTGCAGGAAGCATCACATAGTACGAGGCGGCAAGGCCCCGGGCCGACTGGTCGAACCCGGTGCCAGGCGGACTAATGAAATAACACATTCATAGGCATAATACTTATCATATAGATAAAAGAGGGTAGTCCCCGAGCTCTTCTCGGGGGACCCGGAGTCTTCGTACTTAATACAAAAGGTAGCGTGGTACATACTGCATCAACTGTAAAACCTTCGAAGGAGATTTGCATTCTATGGCCACTCTGTCTCCTTGCCGGAGTCGTCTCTTTTGCGTGCTCGAGGCTTCTGAGCATCGATCAGGTAGTAGGAATCATTGCCCAACACCTTGCTGATGATGAAGGGGCCCTCCCAGGTGTCGAGGAAGCTTGTGCTGGCCGGCTGTTCATGGATCAGCGGAGCACAAGTCTCCTCTTTGGAAGGATCTTGGCTTGACCTTCCGGTTGTAGTATCAGTGTAGACTCTGCTGGTAGATGGTGGACCGACTAAGTGCCAACAGCTGGCCCTCTTCCAGCAGATCAACGCCGTCTTCTCGTGCTCCTCTTGCCTCCTCTTCGGTGTACATGGTGACTCGAGGAGTCGAATTCTATGTCCGTCGGGATGGCGGCCCGGCACCGTGAAGCGAGGAAGAAGGGCGTGAAACCGATTGACTTGTTCGAGTTGTGCGCGCAGCTCGAGAGGATGGTGGCAGCTCGTCGAAACCAACAGCCGGCGAAACGCTCGTAGGCTCGACGGTCGGGGCTTGATGCGAGACAAAATGAGGCCGTTTGCTCGCTCCACATTTGCGGATGGGCAGCGGGCGCTAGGTCGATCGGATGCCCTATGTCGCGCAGAAATGGGCCAAGGCGCCTTTGGCAAAGTTTGTGCCGTTGTCGGTGATGATGCTGTGTGGTATACCATACTGGATGGTGATGTCGGAGATGAAAGTCACAACAGTCATACCATTCAACTTCTTAATTGGCTTTGCTTCTATCCAGTTGGTGAACTTGTCCACCGCGACAAGCATGTGAGTCATGCCGCCGCGTGTTGTCTTGAATGGTCCCACCATGTCCAGCCCCCAAACTGCAAAGGGCTAGGCGACGGGGATGGTCTTGAGTGCAGAAGCCGGCAAATGTGGCTTGGAGCAGAACTTCTGGCACCCTTTACACTTCTGGACCAAGTCTTTGGCATCTTCTAGAGCAGTCGGCCAGAAAAAACCATGGCGGAAAGCTTTGGCAATGAGTGCTCTTGAAGCCGCGTGGTGACCACACTCGCCTTGGTGGATATCTTTGAGCATGAGCGGAACGTAATTCACGGCCACTCGCTTGTTGCCGTTTGCTATGCTGACGACCGTGGAGTAGTCGACCAGCCAGTCCTCCGGCTTCACGGTGCCGGTGTACTTGGGCGTATCTCTTGGGAGTGTGAACCCTTTGGGGAAGGGCTCATCTCGAATGCGGGGGCCAAAACAAGGTGGACCCAGCTCGTCTTCTTCTTCTAGTGCCAGGGATCGGTTGAGGCGGTCGATCCGGTGGCGGGCGTCGTTCTCTCCGACTCCTTCTCGGTGAACAAGGCGGTCGCCGAGCATCGGGTGGTCGACAAGCGGCGGGAAAATGCGCCTCTCCCTACGAGAAGGGGGAGGCGGACAGTCGTCTCGTCGCTGCACTGCTCTTGGGCGGTCATCTTGGTCGTGCTCGATGGTGATGCGAGTCCGACTGTGGCTCGCAGCCGGCTCCTTGTCTCTTCTATCACAGACGCCACCAGTCGGCGTCCGAGATGTCGCACCTTGCTCTCAGCAGGGAGGCGGGTCGTCGTTTCGCCGGTTGGGCGCCTCAGTGCGGCAGCCGGCTTCGTGCTGCTCGGCGGCCGTGTCAAGGAGCTGCTGGGCGGCGGCTGCGTCGTGTGGCGACACGTCGTCCCTCGGCTGTCTGGCTTGTCTGCCGCCGCCTGGGCAGCTCGAATGTTCTCCACGGGCGTGGTGTAGACGGGGCGATCTGCCCCGAACATGCTGGCAATGGCCGCGCCGCGCTGCCGGATCATGCCAACGCGGCTAGGCCCACCAGGAGCCGGCGTGCCGCCGACAACACGATCCATCTCACGCTGGTAGGCCTCCGAAAGGCGTCTCATGCTGGCCAGCCTGTTGGCGCTTTCGATGAGCTGGGCGCGGCGTGCTTCCAGCGTCTCAGCGTCGGCGTCTTCAGGAATGGGCGCAGTCAGGTCTTGCAGCGCCGTCTGCAGCGGATCCTGGCCACCTCCGCCAGAGTGCTCGCCGTGGCTGATGACGAGCACCTCCTTGACGGTGCTACCGCCGCTATCGCCTGTGAGGGCGGTTAAATCGTGAACCACTGCGTTGGTGAGGGAACACATCAGCGGCGCCGTGTCGGAGTCGACAAGCATCGGTTGATGGAGCCAACCGACTTCAAGTCGGCAGCAGAGCTCGCTGGCGGCGTGGAGCTGATCGAGGAGGATCACGAGGTGGCTCGGGGCCTATACGTACCCGCATCGGATGTGGGCTCGTCGGAGAGGCAGATCTCGCCAACATGATCGGCGAGGCAGCTCGCCGCACAAATGACCTCCGTGCCACGCAGCGCATCGGTACCAAGGAACAAGGTTCCTGTCCAGAACAGGTCTCCGGACGATGGTGCACCTCGCCCCATGGTGGGCGCCAACTGTCGTGGTATTCTCACGGGGGTGCAAGACGACAGATGCCACAGGATGGCTTAGTGTGAGGGCAAAGCTTTGCTGATAGGCCGGGGCGGGTATCTTGAGTATCTGATGGTTACCCAGTTTAGGGCTCTCCGAGATAATACCCCTACTCTGCATGTCTGAGTATATGTGGTATATCGTCTGAGTGCACACAGGCTGTCACGAGGTTAGTGCATGACATTTGGCCTCGTATATGCATATGGGCACAAGTATGTGCTTGGCCGTGGGTGGATGGATGAATGGATGTATGTGTGAGCTAGCTAGCTGTCTTAATAGCTAGCATGCATGCGTGAGAGTGTGTGTGAATGGCCAAGAGGCCATAGTGGCACTCGTGGCTGTGAGCCTCTCCTGGATGGATGGATGGATGCTCATATATATAGTGTGGCTAGCTTACTATCTATGCTAAGTGGTGGCATGGGTAAGGCATGGTGGGGTGTCATGCTTGTCCCCTGGGTCACTTCATAAATAGTTCCAGGGGACAAGTGACACTATACATGATGGCTGGGGTGACAAATGAACAATGCTCAGGTACAGCCGTCTCGTCGGTGTCTTGTCGGCGCAATCAGCAGCCGACGGTGGCCGAAGCGAAGAAGCGGTCGGACGGGGAGCGGCAGGGCGGCGGACAATCATCTTGAGGCTTTGCTAGCCCCGATGTCTTGAATTTTTGTCTTACCGTCTTCGGGGTACCCGTAGTCAATAACTCCGACAGTAGCCCTCGAGCCTCCGGGCAACTTGGCAAAGTTGGGCGAAGGTTCTTTGGCAGGTGTTAATGTAGCCTCTGAGCCTCCGAGCGAGGAGGGGGGTTCCCCACGGAAATTATCATGCAAAAAGACAAAGTTAGTCCACGCAGATATATCAAATGTTTCCTTTTAGCATTGCAAGTTTATGCGGAGGGTGCCGACTCGGTTTCATCCAAGCCCCCTTAATCTTTTTCGTGTTCCCTCCATTCTTTGGCATGTGCTCTCGCTTGCTGGGCAGCCGCTCTGCGGTCTGTGACTGAGAGTGGGCTGCGAAGTGGAGTGTACAATACTCAGAGTCTGGGAGAAGATTCGACTGAGCAGATACTTGTAAAGGAAACGGCCGGGTCGCCCGAACCGTTTTTCTTGCCGGACGTTTTTCGCGTGGGTGGCCTCCAGCGTTCACTCTTGCCAGCCGGACAGCCGCTCTGCGGTTTGTGACTGAGAGTGGGTCTTTGGTACCACGCACGCTACTAAGCCGTCTGCGGGAACTAACGTTTCAGGCCAAGCAGCCAGCCCCCGGGCCAACTCTGGCTGGCGCCGAGGCGAATAGTGATGCAACTGTAATAAAATGCAGAGGTAGCCCCGAGCATCGCTCGAGGTTATCCGTGCTCTAGCGGTGCAAAAATATGCGGGTGAGGAGCTCACATTGATTTTCGTGTAGGCGAGGCAGAAGGTCGTCGAAGACAGCCGACGCGGCTCCGTGCTCGCGGAGCACGTCAGCGCACCCCCTGGGTGTAGGCCCCGAGCCTCTAGGCGCTCGAGGAGGGTCCAGCCGGTCGGGCTTGACCGGCGTGGCGGCAGCGGAGCAGCGGCGAGCGGCTTAGCACAGCAGGCCCGAGGCGGCGAGGCGTCGCGGCGCCTTTTCTTCCTTCTTCTCTTCTACCGGCTCTTCGGCAACCGGACAAAACTCTTCTTTTGTTTCTTGCAATCTTCCGTAGAGCGGCGTGAGCGGACCCAGCAGGTGTAACCCGAGATTCGGGCGGCTGGCGGCGATCGGGCGGATCTCCAGCGTATTTTGTCTTCTTCGTTGCGGGGCACGTCGGCGCTTTTCTGGGTGTAGCCCGAGATTGAGACGATCTGGCTGAGCAATCGGGCGGATCTCAGCGATACTTTGTCTTCTTCTTCGCGAGTAGCGCGTCAGCCAGCTGAGTGTAAACCCGAGATTGGGCCAACTGCAGCAGTCGGGCGGATCTCGGTGACTACTTTGTCTTCTTATTCAGCGAGTAGCGTCAACGCTTCACCTGGTATAGCCCGAGATTCGGGCAGCTGGCTGGCAGTTGGGCGGATCTCGAACAACTACTTTGTCTTTTTTTGTTCTTGACCCGGTGGTAGGCGGACCCGACACAACATCAGACTCTTTGCAACCGGCACAGCAACCAGCGGTCGGACACACATCTGGCAGTCGGACGCACATTTCTTTTCTCTTTCTTTTCTTGCCAGCAGTCGGTTTTGGGCAGTCGGCCCTTTTCTTGTAGCACCTGGCCACTTTTCTGCAGACTTTTCTCCAGCCGCACCCCACTCCTTTTTTTTCGGGCACTCGGCCACTTTCTCTGTCCGGGTGAGCAGCCGGTCTTTTATCTTGTTTTCTTAACATGGAAACTCTTTCCAGCCGGCCCCTTCTCTCTTCTCGAACAGCCGGCTGGGGCGTGACCCGGCGGGTGAGCCACAGCGCTCGCGTGAAGCTGGCTGGTGGCAAGCGGCTGGGAAGTAGGCGGCCTGCAATGGGAGTCGGCGGCGAGGCGAGGCGGGCAGGTCAGCCGGAGGCAGGCGGAGGCAGGCCTGAGGAGGCCCGGCCAGGCGAGACGGACTCGGCAGCCACCCGGCCGCGTGGGAAGCGGCAGCGGCAGACCAGACAGCGGCGCCGCTGGCGGCGCGGGCAGTAGTGAACCCGGCAAGGCGGGCGAGGCAGCGAGGCAGCGCGCTTGCGGAGCACCCAGCAGCCGGCGGGGCGGAGCCAGCCGGTGCGGGGGCGGACAACCATAGCAGTCCAGCAGACGAAGCGCGAGGAGGAGCGAAAGGCGCGAGCCAGAGAAGCATGCCAATGCAGGTAGTAGCGTGCTGCGCGTGAGGTGCTGGCAGCGGCGATGCAAGAGCGACGGGACGCTACGGTCGGAGCAGCGTTGCGGGGGCGGCCAAAGCCTGCGTGGCGACGAGGAGCCGAGGGAAGCTGCAACACCAGGCTGTGGGGCTTGCGCAGAGAGGGGTGTAGGCGCACGGACAGCGGGAGCGCCGGCACGGTCGGCCGCGGCGCTCGCGGGCCTTAGTAGTTGCAGGAACAAGCATGCAGCGGGCAATAATAGCAGCAAACCAGCGCCATAGTCTGGGCGTGGTCTGAATGTTATCTGATGCGTGTACAAGGCACGTATGGCCATAATCTGACTATTATATGGCCATTGTCTGGCTTGCATCAGGGAAGTGTTTTGGGTAGTGTATGACTGTGGTTGACTTGCATCTAGATAGCTAGTGTAGATGATATATGGAGTAGCGACACGCAGCGGTCTTGCGGATGGATGCGACTGAGCTAAGCAAGGCCCCATGCGTGGCGGCAGCGGCATTACTCGGCGTGCCGCGATGGTGAAGAAAGGTGAGACCGACGGTGAGGCGGCGTCTTGCTGTACACGTTACTACTAAAATTCCACGGCAACCCATAAGCTACACATAGTAGTAGCGATCTATAATGAACAGCGCTACCTTCTCGCTGTTTTGTAGCAGCGTTTTAATATAAACTTCGTTGCTGCTAAAGGTTATAAAATTAAATGGAAAGAAAATGGAAAGGTAATTGAAAATGAAAGAAATAGAATAAGGTGAAAGGAAACAAATAAAATGTGAAGAAAACTAAATGAAAAAGGGAAAAAAGAAAGGAGTAGCGTGTGTGTATCGTGACGTCAGCTTGTAGCTAAAAAATAGCAGCAAGCTTTTCTCGAGCAGCCTCTGCTACTTCGACTTAACCACGGGTTCGTCCTTCCCCACGCCACTTTCCCCAAATCCAACTCTCTCAGTCTACTTGCCGCCGCCGTCCCGTCGGCCACGCCGCCTCTCCACCCTCTCGCCCCGACTCCGACCTCAACGCCGCCCCTTCCCGACCTCGCCGCCCGGAAGCCTCCCGACCCAGTTCAAGCGCCGCCCGCCCCGACCTCAAGCGCCGCCCGGACGCCGCCTCGACCCGACCTCGGCGCCCGCCATCCGCCTGAGCGCAAAAGCCCCGACCCGACCTCGGCCGCCGCCCTGCCCCTCCCTCGTCGCAGAGCACCCGAGGTGAGCACGCCCCTCCTCCCTCTCCCTACCTCTGCCTAGGGTTTCTTTATATTTTAGTTGCATATTAAGTTTATTTTTATTTATAGTAAGTTTATTTTAGTTGCATATTAAGAACTTGGTACCAATTAGGTATTAGAATATTTTTATTTATAGTAAGTTTATTTTTAGTAAGAACTAGTTGAATTAATAGAACTAGTTAGTAAGAACTTGTTGCTATTTTTAGTTAAAGCAATTTTCCCTGCCTCGGCGTGGGCGATGCCTATCCGCATCCTCGTCAAATCGTAGTCGGCGGAGGGCGACACCTTGACCAGATCGGCCATGTCGGGACTGGGCTCCACCGAGGTAATGACTGGGGCGCTACCTCAAGGCGCGCGAGGTTGGTGAGGCCAGCTGTCGTTGACCCGAACCTTCTTTGGTGGCGATCGCGTGGGCGGTGGCGATCGAGGCTTGAGGACTCCGCGGAGGTGGTGCGTCACCGTGTCGATGAGGAGGCGCGCCGTCCGTCGCTACTTGTTTGCGTTGGAGCACAGGTCGTTCTCCAATACACAGCAGGTTCTCGAGGATCTCACTTGGAGCTATGATCCGTGATGGTTCCTTCTCTGTGGGTGTCCACCGCCGCGCCCGATACCCGTCGTGTGCTAGGGTTTTAGTTGTATTAGTGATGTTATATGTGACACTATTCGTGATGTATTAGTGATAATATTGACGATGCAGGATGCATGAGATGATTTACTTTTGCTTATTGAATGCATGCTAATTTGAGTCCTATAAGATATTTTGAAATGTATATCTTGTGTTGCTCTATATCCAAGTGGCGGTCATGTTTGCATGTTACACCTCGAGTGGCCTATGTTTTGCGGTGTTGATTCATTTCTGTTCCGACAAATTTCAGGCGCTCGATATGTCCTATTTTAGCAAAGGTCATGCGGATTTTCCGTGAATTTTGGCATGACTTGTGCCAAAATATGTAAAATATCGAGTGCCCAGTTTGTGTGTTGAGTATCCTGGTAGTTGTCTTGATCAATTTTCAATTAATGTTTTAACTATGAACATAGAAAATGTCGGATGACGAAAAGGATTTCGGTATTTACAAATACTGCGAAGGCAATGGCGGCTGTGTGTGGAATCTTCCTAGATGATGATAGGCGCTTCACATCAAGCTGGTCGAGAACTTTGAAGTGGATACGAGGAAGTCATAACGACAAGTCTTTTTTCGTAGCTAAGCATGACATCTGCTTCATTTGCTTGAACTTATTTTTTACTATTCTACTAGCGTATCCCTGCCATGCAAGAGTTTTGTATTGGATAAGATAGGTTTCAGTCATCTGCGGAGGTAAAGAAAGTTTATTTGAAGACCGAGCATTGTTGTATTTTCCATGCAAAATTATACAATTCAGACGACTACACCTATTTTGGATGCAAAACATGGTGAGCACTATGCAAGACTTATGCATTTGAGCCTGATATGGTTATCACCTTTGATATTAAATCCGGAAGATGATATTGAAGGTAATACCGACATCTGAGTCGATGTCGCGAGCATACTCGAGTTATACCATTATGTAAGTTTCTCAACCATATTTATGTCTTTGATATTGTTTATTCAAAAATAGTTGACAACTAATTTGTATTGTCACTTATTTCGGTGCAAACAAACATGTCCAGCGCTTGGTAGACATGACCTACTCTGTCCGAGGCTGAACTAAACTGCGAGGAGCTAAGTCATTATGTTTCATGGCTTGAGGATCTTGATCTTGTCAAGACAAATTTTCTTCCTGGATTTAGAAATGTTAGTACTGAAAAGCGTGCGACCAATAGTGTTAAGTAATGAACTACGGTCACATCCATTTAGGAAGGATGGTAAGATTTTTACTATTTGTCCTCATTGCATCTTTTCCATACATTATTTTTGAAGCTAAACTTCATTGCTAAGTATGTTACCATACGATGTTCTTCAACAGGACTCTCGATGAATGTTGTGCCTTATGGGATCGAGACTAAAGGTACCATGAGTATTATCGACTTCGGCCAAGATATCCTCTGATTACTTTAGTGCATTCAAGATTAGCGACGGATGCTTAATAGTGCAAGACTGGACCAAATATGTGTTGGGGGCGAGAGAAGTACTAGGGGCAGCAAACAGGCGCTTTCCACGATTAGGAGACAGGTTCATCTGCATGCTCCAACTTGATCAAGGAGGAGAGCTACACATGTTTTATGTTGTTTTACCTAAGAGAGAGCATCGGGAGTGATTAGCTAGCTAGAAATGAGTTTCAGGATGATGATGTGCTACACTATTACTATGATGATAAAATAGCTAGTGTTGGTGGTAATGACTATGATGATTATTATTAGCTAGTGTTAGTGGTGATTAAATAAATCTTTGTTGGTGGTAATGACCATGATGATGATTAAATATCTTGTCTTTGGCGGATTAGATTCAAGTGGAGGCAACATGTGGTGCACATCGAAAGTACTACTAGTCCAAACTAGATCAAGTTTGGATTAGTAGTATACTTTTGACATGCACCACATATTGCCTCCACTTGAACCTAATCCACCTTCATTTGACACACTGTTATGGACATAATGATGTAACCCTCATAACTAGTATTGTACCAATATTTGTATGATGGCGCATAAATACACTAAAAATAAAAAAATATTTTTTTTACTAGTAGCGATGGGCAGAAAACACGCTGCAAGTAGTTACCTTAGCAGCAGCATGGTAACGAACAAACGCTGCAGCTATTTGTCCTAGCATGGCGGGCTGTGCAGCGCTGCTGCTAAGCAATAACTGCGACGCCTTATTAGTAGCGCCTATACCCGCTCTTGATACATCTAAAACCAGCTGCTGCTAGCCTTTTCCCTAGTAGTGTTAGGCTACCATGGCCCATTACTCCGACGAACCTTTGAGGCCGAAAGGTCGAGCGTGAATCATATAGTAGATATGATCAACATAGAGATGTTCACCATTGAAAACTACTACATCTCACGTGATGATCGGACATGGTTTAGTTGATATGGATCATGTGATCATTTAGATGGTGGAGGATGTCTATCTAAGTGGGAGTTCTTAAGTAATATGATTAATTGAACTTAAAATTTATCATGAACTTAGTCTGATAGTTTTGCATATCTATGTTGTTGTAGATCAATGGCACGTGCTACGTTCCTTGAATTTTAATGCGTTCTAGAAAGCTAAGTTGAAAGATGATGGTAGCAACTACGGACTGGGTCCATAACTTGAGATTATCCTCATTGCTGCCTGAAGAATTATGTCTGGAAGCACCGCCGGTGCAAGGCCCGCTATAGGAGCAACTCCGGACGTTATGAGCGTTTGGCAAACTAAAGTGATGACTACTCGATAGTTCGATGTGCCATGCTTTACGGCTTAGAATTGGGGCTTCAAAGGCGTTTTGAGCGTCATGGAGCATATGAGGCGTTCAAGAGTTGAAGTTAATATTTCAAGCAAACGCCCGAGTTGAGAGATATCAAGTCTCCAACAAGTTCTATAACTGCAAGATGGAGGAGAACAGTTCTGTCAGTGAACACATACTCAGAATGTCTGGGTACCATAACCACTTGACTCAGCTGGGAGTTAATCTTCCGGATGATAGTGTTATTGACAGAGTTCTTCAATCACTGCCACCAAGCTATAAAGGCTTCGTGATGAACTATAATATGCAAGGGATGGAAAAGACAATTCCTGAGCTCTTCTCAATGCTTAAGGCTGCGGAGGTAGAAATCAAGAAGGAGCATCAAGTGTTGATGGTTAACAAGACCACTAGTTTCAAGAAAAAGTGCAAAGGAAAGAAGGGGAACTTAAAGAAGCAAGCACGTTGCTGCTCCCGGGAAGAAGCTCAAGTCTGGACCTAAGCCTGAAACTGAGTGCTTCTACTGCAAAGGGACTGGTCACTGGAAGCAGAACTGCCCCAAGTATTTGGCGGATAAGAAGGATGGAAAAGTGAAAGGTTTACTTGATATACATATTATTGATGTGTACCTTACTAATCCTCGTAGTAGCGCTTGGGCATTTGATACTGGTTTTGTTGCTCATATTTGCAACTCGAAACAGGGGCTACGGATTAAACGAAGATTGGCTAAGGATGGGGTGACGATCGCGTCAAAAATGGTTCCAAGGTCGATGTGATGGCATGTCGACGCTACCTCTACATCTAGCCGGGATTAGTTGTTAGACCTGAATAATTATTATTTTGTGCGGCGTTGGCGTGAACATTATATCGGGATCTTGTTTGATGCAAGGCGGTTATTCATTTAAATTAAAGAATAATGGTTGTTCTATTTATCTGAGTAATATCTTTTATGGTCATGCACCCTTGATGAGTGGTATATTTTTGTTGAACCTCGATCGTAGTGATACACATATTCATAATATTGAAGCCAAAAGATGCAAAGTTAATAATGATAGTGCAACTTATTTATGGCAGTGCCGTTTAGGTCATATTGGTGTAAATCGCATGAAGAAACTCCATGCCGATGGGATTTTGGAATCACTTTATTATGAATCACGTGATGCTTGCGTACCATGCCTCATGGGCAAGATGACTAAGGCTCCGTTCGCCGAAACAATGGAGCGAGCCACTGACTTATTGGAAATAACACATACTGATTGATAACCCACAAGTATAGGGGATCGCAACAGCTTTGGAGGGTAGATTATTCAACCCAAATTTATTGATTCGACACAAGGGGAGCCAAAGAATATTCTTGAGTATTAGCAGTTGAGTTGTCAATTCAACCACACCTGGATAACTTAGTATCTGCAGCAAAGTGTTTAGTAGAAAAAGTGGTATGATAATAAAGGTAACGGTAGCAAAAGTAAAGATAAATGTTTTTGGGTTTTTGTAGTAGTTATATGATGTAGCGGAAAAGTAAATAAGCGAAGAACAATGAATGAAAAGCTCGTGAGCCTTGGATCGATGATGGATAATTATGCGGATCGATTCCTCATGCAATAGTTATAACATAGGGTGATATAGAACTAGCTCCAATTCATCAATGTAATGTAGGCATGTATTCCGTAAATAGTCATACGTGCTTATGGAAAAGAACTTGCATGACATCTTTTGTCCTACCCTCCGTGGCAGCGGGTCCTTCTGAAACTAAGGGATATTAAGGCCTCCTTTTAATAGAGAACCGGAACAAAGCATTAACACATAGTGAATACATGAACTCCTCAAACTACGGTCATCACCGAAAGTATCCGATTATTGTCACTTGGGTTGTCGGATCATAACACATAATAGGTGACTATAGACTTGCAAGATAGGATCAAGAACACACATATATTCATGGAAACATAATAGGTTCAGATCTGAAATCATGGCACTTGGGCCCTAGTGACAAGCATTAACCATAGCAAAGTCATAGCAACATCAATCTCAGAACATAGTGGATACTAGGGATCAAACCCTAACAAAACTAACTTGATTACATGGTGAATCTCATCCAACCCATCACCGTCCAGAAGCCTACGATGGAATTACTCACACGGCGGTGAGCATCATGAAATTGGTGATGGAGGATGGTTGATGATGATGACGGCGACGAATCCCCTCTCCGGGCCCGAGCGGACTCAGATCAGCCCTCCCGAGAGAGATTAGGGCTTGGCGGCTCCGTGTCGTGAAGCGATGAAACTTTCTCTCTGATTTTTCTCCTCGAGGCGGAATATATGGAGTTGGAGTTGAGGTCGGAGGAGGTCCGAGGGCCCACGAGATAGAGGCGCGCCTCTGAGCGCCCCTGTCTGTGGACAGGCCTGAGCCCCTGATGTATTTCTTTCGCCCATTATTTTTTATAAATTCCAAAAAGTGCCTCCGTTGATTTCTAGGTCATTCCGAGAACTTTTCTTTTCTACACATAAAACAACATCATGGTAGTTCTGCTGAAAACATCGTCAGCCCGGGTTAGTTTCATTCAAATCATGTAAGCTAGAGTCCAAAACAAGGGCAAAAGTGTTTGGAAAAGTAGATACGTTGGAGACGTATCAACTCCCCCAACCTTAAACCTTTGCTTGTCCTCAAGCAATTCAGTTGATAAACTGAAAGTGATAAAGAAAAACTTTGACAAACTCTGTTGCTCTTATTGTTGTAAACATGTCAAGCCAGTGTTCAGGTTTCAGCAAATATTATGAACTAACCATACTCACAATAACACATAGGTCTCACAATTACTCATATCAATAACATAATCAGCTAGCGAGCCATAATAATAAAACTCGGATGACAACACTTTCTCAAAATAATCATAACATGATATAACAAAATGGTATCTCGCTAGCCCTTTCCGAGACCATAAAACATAAATCACGAGCACCTTTAAAGATCAAGGACTGACTAAACATTGTAATTCATGGTAAAAGAGATCCATCAAGTCATACCCAATATAAACTAAAAGTAATGAATGCAAATGACGGTGTGCTCTCCAATGAGTGCTTTTTAATAAGAAGGATGATGACTCAACATAAAAGTAAATAGATAGGCCCTTGAGGAGGAAGCGAGGATTTGTAGAGGTGCGAGCTCGATTTTAAAATAGAGATTGAATAACATTTTGGCGGCATACTTTTGCTGTCAGCGTAACAACTATGAGATGGCTGTATCTTCCATACTACATGCATTATAGGCAGTTCCCAAACAGAATGGTAAAGGTTCATACTCCCCTCCTCCACAAGCATCAATCCATGGCTTGCTCGAAACAACGAGTGCCTCCAACATTCAACAGGTCCCAGGGGGAGTTTTGTTTGCAATTATTTTGATTTAGTTTTGATCTTTTTGGATCATGGGACTGGGCATCCAGTTCTGGCCCTTTCTCGTGAATGAGGAGCGGAGTCCACTCCTCTTGAGAATAACCCACCTAGCATGGAAGATATAGGCAGCCCTAGTTGTACATGAGCTGCTCGAGTATACAAAACAGAATTTCATTTGAAGGTTTGGAGTTTGGCACATACAAATTTACTTGGAGCGACGGGTAGATACCGCATATAGGAAGGTATAGTGGACTCATATGGAACAACTTTGGGGTTTAAGGAGTTTGGATGCACAAGCAGTATTCCGCTTAGTACAAGTGAAGGCTAGCAAAAGGCTGAGGCGACCAAGCTGGGAGAGCGACAACAATTGTAAACATGCATTAAAATTAATTTACACCAAGAACAAGCATGAATAGGATATAATCTACCATGAACATAAATATCATGAAGGCTATGTTGATTTGATTCAACTACATGTGTGAACATGTGCCATGTCGAGTCACTCAATTCATTCAAAGGAGGATACCATCCCATCATATCATATCATAATCATTCTAATAGCATGTTGTACGCATAAGGTAAACCATAGTAACTATAATCTCTAAATGTCATTGCAAAATATGTTTACTTCATAATAGCTGACTCATGAACGATGAACTCATCATATTTACAAAAACAAAAGAGGTCGAGTTCATACCAGCTTTTCTCATCCCAATAAGTTCATCATATATCGTCATTATTGCCTTTCACTCGCATGACCGAATAATGTGTATAATAATAAGAGTGCACGTGCATTGGACTAAGCTGGAATCTGCAAGCATTCAACTCAAGAGAGAAGACAGGGTAATATAGGCTCTAAGTTAAATAAACATTCATGCATATAAGAGCCACTAAGCATTTTCAATATGGTCTTCTCGACCCTAAAAGAAAAGAAAATAAAACTATTTACAGGAAAGCTCCCAACAAGTAAGAAGAAGAACTAGAATATTTTTGGATTTTCATTTTAATTTCTACTACAAGCATGGAAATTAAACTAACTAATTTTTGGTTTTTCTTAAGGTTTATCAAACACACAAGAAGAAAACTAGAAAAAGAAATTTAAACTAACATGGATAATACAATGAAAGAGTATGAGCACCGACGACTAGTGTGTGAACATGAATGTAAAGTCGGGAGAAATCGTACTCCCCAAGCTTAGGCTTTTGGCCTAAGTTGGTCTAATACCAAGGACCGCTGGCTGATATCCATAAGTGAAGCTGGGGTTGTCTTGAGATCTGAGGCGATCGCCTCTGGCGGCGGCGTGTTGGCGAGCTGCCTCCATTCCTCTCTCATACTCGGTTGCTTCTTCCTGGTGACAACGTATCTTCCTCTTGCTGATAATCAAAAAGGTAGGGGCAGGAAGAATGTGAGGGGCGATGTTGCGTCTGTCATAGATTAGTCGATAATGGAGGAATTGTTCATTCCTCTCAAGAAAATGATGTTGGAACATAGCTTTTTATCCAAATAAACAGGAGGTAAAATCATATCCCCCTCTCGTGGAGCTATATTAAGAAAGTTAGCCACACGGGTTGCATAAATTCCTCCAAATAAATCTCCCTTCGTACTATTAATTTGCAACCTACGTGCAACTATTGCCCCCAAGTTATAACCTTTATAACCTGACACAGCACTCTTGAGGACAGAAAGATCAGGAGCACACATGTGACATACTTCGTCCTTACCGTTAATGCATCTACCAATAAAGAGAGCAAAGTAATGTATAGCAGGAAAATGAATGCTCCCTATGGTAGCTTGTGCTCGTCCTAGATTCTCCCACAGTAATACTAGCAAGAAAATCTCTAAATTCAGATTTGGGAGGATCATTAATATTACCCCACTACGGGAGTTTGCAAGCAGTTGTGAAATCCTCTAAATCCATGGTATAAGATGTATCATAAATATCAAACATGACACTAGGAGAATTACATGACGATTGTATCTAAACCTCCACACAAAAGAATAAATCAATGATAGTACTGCGGACACTTATCTTGTAAGAAGTCCTCCAGCTCGGCATTACGCACATATGCGTCAAATTCCTCCTTGAAGCCGGCTTCGACCATAAAATCATCGGATGGCCACTCACAAGCCCGTACATTTGCGTCCCTCGGCAATTCAACATCTTGCTCACGTATAGCAATCCTTGGACCTTTCTTTGCTGAGGAACCTCCTTGGTACATTCTTCTAAGCATATTTCTTTTTCTGAAAATTTCTGAAATTTTAGTAACTTCAAAATAAAAGTGAATAAAACTAAACAAGATTGATAGCAACTACTCCTACAAGTGCCTAGAGCCTATATCATGCATTGGAATTGCTTGGGACCTCAAAGATTTAACATGCAAGCTCAAGAACATGGTCACCTATGCAGCAAAAATTTACAATGAATAAAGCACTAGAACAAAAACTAATTGGACCAATGGAGGAGTCACATACCAAGCAACAATCTCCCAAAGCAGTTTTGTGAATGGAGCTTTGAGCAAGGAGATCGAAAATCACAGCAAAAGTGGCTAGGAACTCGTGCTTGAGTTGGTTTTTCGGGTTTGTGTGAGAAGAGGAAGAAGATGGGGACATGGATAAGTGGAGGGAGCCACGGGGGCCCACGAGGCAGGCGCGCCCTCCTCTCTCGTGGCACAGGCTTGCCCTCCTGCAGTGTTTTCGGTGCCTAAAATCCTCAAATATTCAGAAAAAATCATACTAGATTTGCAGGGCATTTGGAGCACTTTTATTTTGGGCTATTTTTTAATGCACGGATAATTCAGAAAACAGATGGATAATACTAATTTTGCTTTATTTAATCTAAATAACATAAAGTAAAAAGAGGGTACAGAAGGTTGTGCCTTCTAGTTTCATCCATCTCGTGATCATCAAAATGAACCCACTAACAAGGTTGATCAAGTCTTGTTAACAAACTCATTCGAATAACACGGAACAGGAGAAATTTGAATAACACTAAGTTACCTCAGCGGGATATGAAAATCCCTAACAATAAGAATATCATACTTTTCTTGATAGTAGGGAGAGAAATTAAAACCTCAAAAATTATAGTTGGAACTTTTCCAATTGAATTGATGCTATGAACTTGAGATTGTTTCCTCGGAAAGTGTACCGTATGCTCATTACCATTAACATGAAAATTGACATTGCCTTTGTTGCAATCAATAACAGCCCTGCAGTATTAAGAAAAGGTCTACCAAGGATAATAGACATACTATCATCCTCGGGAATATCAAGAATAACAAAGTCCGTTAAGATAGTGACATTTGCCACTACAGAGCACATCCTCACAAATACCGATAGGTATAGTGATTGATTTATCAGCCATTTGCAAAGATATTTCAGTAGTTGTCAACTTATTCAATTCAAGTCTACGATATAAAGAGAGGCATAACACTAACACGGCTCCAAGATCACATAAAGCAGTTCTAACATAATTTGTTTTAATAGAGCATGGTATAGTTGGAACACCGGATCTCCAAGTTTCTTTGGTATTCCACCTTTAAAAGTGTAATTAGCAAGCATGGTGGAAATTTCAGCTTCGGTATCTTTCTTTTATTTGTGATGATATCCTTCATATACTTAGCATAAGGATTTACTTTAAGCATATCGATTAAGCGCATACGTAAGAAAATAGGTCTAATCATTTAAGCAAAGCGCTCAAAATCCTCATCATCCTTTGACTTGGATGGTTTAGGAGGAAAGGGCATGGGTTTACGAAACCATGGTTCTCTTTCTTTCTTGTGCTTCCTAGCAACAAAATCTCTCTTATCATAACGTTGATTCTTTGATTGTGGGTTATCAAGATAAACAGCAGGTTCAATCTCTACCTCATTATCATTGCTATGTTGAGCATCAACATGAACATTATCATTAACATTATCACTAGGTTCATGTTCATCACTGATTGAGTTTGAGCATCGAAATAGAAATATTATTGGGATTCTCGGGTGTGTCTCTGATGGGTTCACTAGAAGCATGCAAAGTTTTATCGTTTTCTTCTTCTTCTTTTTAGAAGAACTAGGTGCCTCTAAATTATTTCTCTAAGAATCTTGCTCGATTCTCTTAGGGTGGCCTTGAGGATACAAAGGTTCTGAGTCATTCTACCAGTTCTAGTAGCCACTCTAACAACAAAGTCATTTTATTATTTAATTCATCAAGCAAATCATTTTGAGCTTTAAGTACTTGCTCACTTGAGTAGCAACCATAGAAGCATATTTGCTAGCGCGGTGAAGTTCATCTTTAACTCTTGCAGATTATCACCTCGCGTCCTATCTAAAAAGCATTATTCTTTAACTCTCTACCAACATAAGCATTAAAACTTTCTTGCCTTGCCATAAAGTCATCAAATTCATCTAAGCATGGGCTATGAAATTTAGTAGAGGTATTTCAACTTTATCATATCTATAGAGAATTTACCTTTACTACGTGTCGGGTTATCAAGACAATGTGGTTCTTGATGATGAAATTAAGACCATGTATTTCTTCAATAGGAGGTAAATTCTTAACATCTTCAACTTTAATACCTTTTTCTTTCATTGATTTCTTTGCCTCTTGCATATCTTGGGACTGAAATAAAACACCTCTCTTCTTGAGTGGGTTTAGGAATAGAATCAGGAGTTGGCTCAATTGGTTCAGGAATTACTTGAGGCGGCATAGGAAGAGTCAATTATTTTCATTAGTCAACATATTATTCAATAATATTTCAGCTTCGTCATTGTTCTTTCCGTGAAAACACAACCAACACAACTATCCAAGTGGTCCTTGGAAGCATCGGTTAGTCCATTATAAAAGATATCAAGTATTTCATTTTTCTTAAGAGGATGATCAGGCAAAGCATTAAGTAACCGAAGAAGCCTCCCCCAAGCTTGTGGGAGACTCTCTTCTTTGATTTGCACAAATTATATATTTCCTGCAAGGTAGCTTGGTTCTTATGAGCAGGGAAATATTTAGCAGAGAAGTAATAAATCATATCCTGGGGACTACGCACACAACCAGGAGTAAGAGAATTATACCAAGTCTTAGCATCACCCTTTAATGAGAATGGAAATATCTTAAGGATATATAAATAGCGAGACTTCTCATCATGAGTAAATAGGGTGGCTATATCATTCAACTTGGTAAGATGTGCCAGATTCAAGGCCATAAAAAGGATCAGATTCAACTAAAGTAATAATATCGGGATCGACGGAGAATTCATAATCCTTATCGATAACACAAATAAGTGAAGTAGCAAAAGCGATGTCGGGTTTCATTCTAGCATTAAGAGACTGCTACTTCCATTTAGCTAATAATTTTTTAAGATCATTCCTATCATTGCAAGCAAGGATTTCCAAAGCAGTTTTTCATGCATAACATAACCCTTAGGAACAACAGTAAAACATAATCATTAGGGGCCTTCATCATCACTATCATCGATAATAGGATCTTGATAATTTCATCCCCTCTAACTCTAGCAAGTTATTCATCTAGAAATTCACCTAATGGCAAAGTGGCATCACACGAAAGTAGTTTCATCATGCATAGCGAAGTGGCATCATCAATAACATGCGACATATCGAACTCATAGCATTAGCAGGTTTAGGTGTATAAGCTTATTAATAATGGAAGGAGAATCTAGTGCGAGCTAGATGGCAGTTCCTTACCTCCCCTCGTAGTTGAGGATAAATCTTGGTCTTAACGTCTTTCAAGTTCTTCATAGTGATCAGCAGATATAAATACCAAGTGACTCGGAGAATAGAGCTATGCTCCCAACAGGCGCGCGAAATTGGTCTTGATAACCCACAAGTATAGGTGATGCATAGCAGCTTTCGAGGTAGAGTATTCAACCCAAATTTATTGATTCGACACAAGGGAGCCAAAGAATATTCTTGAGTATTAGCAGTTGAGTTGTCAATTCAACCACACCTAGATAACTTAGTATCTGCAGCAAAGTGCTTAGTAGCAAAAGTGGTATGATAATAAAGGTAGCAGTAGCAAAAGTAAAGATAAATGTTTTGGGTTTTTGTAGTAGTTATAGCGAAGCAGCGGAAAAGTAAATAAGCGAAGAACAATGTATGAAAAGCTCGTAGGCAATGGATCGATGATGGATAATTATGTGGGATCGATTCCTCATGCAATAGTTATAACATAGGGTGATATAGAACTAGCTCCAATTCATCAATGTAATGTAGGCATGTATTCCGTAAATAGTCATACGTGCTTATGGAAAAGAACTTGCATGGCATCTTTTTCCTACCCTCCGTGGCAGCGGGTCCTTCTGAAATTAAGGGATATTAAGGCCTCCTTTTAATAGAGAACGGAACAAAGCATTAACACATAGTGAATACATGAAATCCTCAAACTACGGTCATCACCGAAAGTAACCCGATTATTGTCACTTGAGGTTGTCGGATCATAACACATAACAGGTGACTATAGACTTGCAAGATAGGATCAAGAACACACATATATTCATGGAAACATAATAGGTTCAGATCTGAATTCATGGCACTCGGGCCCTAGTGACAAGCATTAAGCATAGCAAAGTCATAGCAACATCAATCTCAGAACATAGTGGATACTAGGGATCAAACCCTAACAAAACTAACTTGATTACATGGTGAATCTCATCCAACCCATCACTGTCTAGCAAGCCTACGATGGAATTACTCACACACGGCGGTGAGCATCATGAAATTGGTGATGGAGGATGGTTGATGATGACAACGGCGATGAATCCCCCTCTCCGGATCCCCGAACGGACTCGAGATCAGCCCTCCTGAGAGAGATTAGGGCTTGGCGGCGGCTCTGTGTCGTGAAAGCGATGAAACTTTCTCTCTGATTTTGTCTCCCGAGGCAGAATATATGGAGTTGGAGTTGAGGTCGGAGGAGGTCGAGGGCCACGAGATGAGGCGCGCCCTACCGGGCGCCCCTGTCTCGTTAATGAGGCCACAGGCCCCGATGTATTTCTTTAGCCCAATATTTTATAAATTCAAAAAGTATCAACGATGTATGCGGTCCGATGAATGTGAGGCTTTCATGGCGGTATCGTTATTTTCGACCTTCACGAGATAATTTGACGGATATGGGTATTCTACTTAATGAAACATAAGTTTGAAACATTTGAAAAGTTCAAAAGAATTTGAGTGAAGTGGAAAATCATCGTAACAAGAAAATAAAGTTTCTACGATCTGATCGTGGAGGTGAATATTTGAGTTACGAGTTTGGTCTTCATTTGAAACAATGTGGAATAGTTTCGCAACTAACACCACCTGGAACACCACAGCGTAATGGTGTGTTCGAATGTCGTAACCGTACTTTATTAGATATGGTGCAATCTATGATGTCTCTTACCGATTTACCACTATCATTTTGGGGTTATGCTTTAGAGATGGCCGCATTCACGTTAAATAGGGAACCATCTAAATCCGTTGAGACGTCACCAGATGGACTGTAGTTTAGCAAGAAACCTAAGCTGTCGTTTCTTAAAATTTGAGGCTGCGATGCTTATGTGAGAAAGCTTCAACCTGATAAGCTTGAACCCAAATCGGAGAAATGTGTCTTCATAGGATACCCAAAAGAAACTGTTGGGTAAACCTGTTGGGGATTGTTGCAGAAATCAAAAAATTTATACGCATCACCAAGATCAATCTATGGAGAGACTAGCGAGAGAGAGGGAGTGCATCTTCATACCCTTGAAGATCGCGGCAGAAGCGTTACAAGAACACGAATGAAGGAGTCGTACTCACATGGCGATTCAGATCGCGGTTGATTCGATCTAGCGCCGAACAACCCGCGCCTCCGCGTTCAACACACGTACAGCCGGGGCGTCTCCTCCTTCTTGATCCAGCAAGGGAGAGGAGAACTTGAGGAGAGATCCAGCCTGACCTGCCAGGCGTGGTGGTGGAGCTTGCGATTCTCCGCCAGCCGCCAAGCACTACGGAGGAGGAGGGGGTGTTGGAGAGGGAGGGCTACGCCAGGGGAAGGGTGCTGCTGCCCTTGCTCCTCCCCTCTATTTATAGGGTGAAGGGGGAAGGGGGCCGACCCCTCTAGATGAGATCTAGAGGGGGGGGGGGGCGGTGGCCAAGGGGAGGGGGCTTGCCCCCCAAGCCAAGGGGGGCACCCCCTTTAGGGTTTACCCCCAACCCTAGGCGCATGGGCCATAGGGGGGATGGCACCCAGCCCACTTAGGGGCTGGTTCCCTTCCACATACAACCCATAGGGCCCTCCAGGGCAGGTGGACCCTCCCAGTGGACCCCCGGAACCCCTTCGGTGGTCCCAGTACAATACCGGCGAACCCCCGAATAATTCCGTTGACCGTATGATGACTTCCCATATATAGATATTCACCTCCGGACCATTCCGGAATTCCTCGTGACGTCCGGGATCTCATCCGGGACTCCGAACAACATTCGGTAACCACATACTATTTCCCATAACAACTCTAGCGTCACTGAACCTTAAGTGTGTAGACCCTACGGGTTAGGGAATCATGCAGACATGACCGAGACAGCTCTCCGGCCAATAACCAACAATGGGATCTGGATACCCATGTTGGCTTCCACATGTTCCACGATGATCTCATCGGACGAACCACGATGTCGGTGATTCAATCAATCCCGTACACAATTCCCTTTGTCTACCGGTATGATACTTGCCCGAGATTCGATCGTCGGTATTCCTATACCTTCACTACAAAAAAAATACACTTCCGTGATGATACCTGTTTGTCACAGTAGGTCGCGTTTTTTGTCATGCATGTTCATCCATGACGATTTTATGACAGAATCAAGATAGTCATACACGTAACTGTCGTAAAAAGTGTTCCATGACATTACCAAAATTATCATCACGGAAGTGTCCACTTCCATGACAATAAATCGTAGCGTCCGAAAGTGCTTTTCGTCAAGGGTGACCGACCGTGGCATCCACCGTAGCGGAGCGCCATTAAGCTATCGGGTCGGTTTTGGATCCGATAACCCGTCTGACAACCCGGACCAATGGGGATTTTCCGTGTAAAATCATCATTGGCGCGAAACTGCGTGTTGCCTCCTTGTTGGGACAGATGTCATCTACTCATTGGTGGAGGAGCCTATGATAGGTCGACCGTGTACGGCCCAACGTGGCCCATTCCGATGAAAAAGGCGGCCCGGTAAAATTAGCGAGCCGGCCCATATAAAACCTACTTGTGTCGAGTCCATTTAAGCCCATAGCCCATCTGAGATGTGCCAATTGACCCGTTAAGATTTGACACCATTGCAGCCATCGTCGATTCGAGCCCGTTAACAGCCGCTATATATTTGGGCTCAATATTGGCCGATGAGATTCGGCTGTATAACGACCCATTTAATGGATGGGCCAAATTTCAGGATGTACATCTTTCGGCCTTTTAGCGAACCATTTAAATGTTGGGCTAATTTCCGGCCCGGTGTGTCTTTCAGCCTGTTGACAGCCCATAAATCTGATGGGCCATTTGTAGTCGGACCAGAGTTTCGGTCTTTTAGCGGCCCATTTAAGTGTTGGGCCAATTTCTGGCCCGGTGTCACTTTCAGCCTGTTAACGGACAATAAATGAGTTGGGCCATTTGTAGTCAGACCTTATTTTTGGCGTTTTAATGGCCCATGCCCTTCATGGTCCAATACCAGCCCGGTTTCTCTTCGGCTGCTAAAGGCCCACAACCTGATTGGGCGTTTACAATCTGACCTGACTTCGGCCTCTTAGCGGCCCATGCTGTTCATGGTCGATACAAGCCCGCTGTCTCTTAGGCCTGCTAAAGGCCTACAGTATAGTTGGGCCATATGTAGCCCAAACTTAGTGACACATTAACGGCCCGTGAAATAAATTAGGGCCACACTGTTGCCGCTTGATGTCGGCTGTTAACGACCGGGAGGTAAGAGGGCCGACCATTAACTTCGGTCTAATGTGACCCATTAACCAATGGGCCCACTAAAGTTCGTTACATGTATTTAGGCCAAATTAGATAATTTGAGCCCATTCGACGAACAATTATACAGGGACCAAAACCAATCAAGCAAAGGTGCGGCATCTGAGAATAACGTTGCACTTCGAGCATATATTACAGGAAATTACATCCACTGGGCAATCAAAGATTGATGCCAGTGCAAATAAATGAACATAACCTAACGATCTATAACGTCACAATCTGCAACCACAGCACGGATGACGCCCATAGGCATGTGGGCAAGTTCTTGCTGCTTTGCTACACTGTCTCTGAAAACATTGGTCAGTTGTTGTGTCGCACTACTCTGCACCTCTGATTCCTCCACCATTTCCATCATTACTTTAGCCATTAATTGGTTCACAAACATACATTTATTCCGTTGCATTAAGGGCGGAGGATCTTGAACAGATTAGGATGGCGATTTTGTGAAGGAAATATGCCCTAGAGTAGCTCTGTGCAGAGCATTGTAGACACAGAATATTTGCAAAATACATACGGCTCTGAATATGACAGACACCTTGACTAAGCTTCTCTCACGAGCAAAACATGATCATACCTTAGTACTCTTTGGGTGTTAATCACATAGCGATGTGAACTAGATTATTGACTCTAGTAAACCCTTTGGGTGTTGATCACATGAGATGTGAACTATGGGTATTAATCACATACAGATGTGAATATTGGTGTTAAATCACATGGTGATGTGAACTAGATTATTGACTCTAGTGCAAGTGGGATACTGAAGGAAATATGCCCTAGAGGCAATAATAAATTTATTATTTATTTCCTTATATCACGATAAATGTTTAATATTCATGCTAGAATTGTATTAACCAGAAACATAATACATGTGTGAATACATAGACAAACATAGTGTCACTAGTATGCCTCTACTTGACTAGCTCGTTAATCAAAGATGGTTAAGTTTCCTAACCATAGACATGAGTTGTCATTTCATTAACGGGATCTCATCATTAGAGAATGATGTGATTGACTTGACCCACTCCGTTAGCTTAGCACTTGATCGTTTAGTATGTTGCTATTGCTTTCTTCATGACTTATACATGTTCCTATGACTATGAGATTATGCAACTCCGTTTGCCGGAGGAACACTTTGTGTGCTACCAAACATCAAAACCTAACTGGGTGATTATAAAGGAGCTCTACAGGTGTCTCCGAAGGTACATGTTGAGTTGGCGTATTTTGAGATTAGGATTTGTCACTCCGATTGTCGGAGAGGTATCTCTGGGCCCTCTCGGTAATGCACATCACTATAAGCCTTGCAAGAATTGTGACTAATGAGTTAATTCTGAGGATGGCCTTGTTCTGAGCGAGTAAAGAGACTTGCAGTGCGATATTGAACTAGGTATTGAGATCTTGTGATCGAATCTCGGGCAAGTAACATCTAGATGACAAAGGGAACAACATATATTGTTATGCGGTTTGGTGATAAAGATCTTCGTAGAATATGTAGGAGCCAATATGAGCATCCAGGTTCCGCTATTGGTTATTGACGGAGGCGAGTCTCGGTCATGTCTACATAGTTCTCGAACCCGTAGGGTCCATACGCTTAACGTTCGGTGGCGATCGGTATTATGAGTTTATGTGTTTTGATGTGCGAAGGACTTGAGTCCGGATGAGATTGGGGACATGACGAGTCTCGAAATGGTCTATCGTAAAGATCGATATATTGGGCGAATATATTCGGACATCGGAAAGGTTCGAGTGATTGAATTATTTTGAATCTGGGAGATTCTGAGAATTCGTATTAGGCCTTAATGGGTCATACGGGAAATGAGAGAAAGGCCTCAAAGGGTGGTCGCATCCCTCCCCATGGACTGGTCCGAATTGGACTAGGGAGGGGGGGCGCCCCCTTCCTTCCTTCTCCTCTTTCCTTCCCTTCTACTACTCCTACAAGGAAAGGAGGAGTCCTACTCTCGGTGGGAGTAGGACTCCCCCTTAACATGCCCTCCTCCTAGGCGGCCGCCTCCCCTTGCTCCTTTATATCTGAGGCGGGGGCACCCTAGACACAACAATTGATCATTGATCTCTTAGCCGTGTGCAGGTGCCCCCTCCACTATATTTCACCTCGGTAATATCGTGGCGGTGCTTAGGCGAAGCCTGCGTCGTAGCATCATCAACACCGTCATCACGCCGTCGTCTTGTGGAACTCTCATAAAGCTCTGCTGGATCGGAGTTAGTGGGGCGTCATCCGAGCTGAGCGTGTGCGAAACTTCGAAGGTGCCGTGCGTTCGGTACTTGGATCGGTCGGATCGTGAGGCGTCGACTACATCAACAGCGTTGTCATAACCGCTTCGCTTTCGGTCTCACAGTGCGTGGATAACCTCTCCCCTCTCGTCGCTATGCATCACCATGATCTTGCGTGTGCGCGGGAATTTTTGAAATTACCATAGGCTAGCTTCTAGGGTTTAGCCTCCTTGATCTCGTGGTAGATCTACTCTTGTACTACCCATATCATCAATATTAATCAAGCGAGGGTAGGGTATTACCTCCATCGAGAGGCGAACACTGGTAAAAACATCGTGTCCCTTGTCTCTGTTACCATGCACCTAGGCGCACAGTTCGGGACCCCCTACGAGATCCGCGGTTTGACACCGACATTGGTGCTTTCATTGAGAGTTCCTCTGCGCGTCGCCGTCGGGAAGGATGCCTCATCCGTCTTTAAAAGGCGATACTATAGCCAAAGGAGCCTTGGCCATTGGTGGAGACTCTTGACTAGGTGGTTTCTTATGACCGCCGGTTAAATACCATGCGGCGATAACTTCTCGAGTCATCGAAACCAATCTTCACGTTAATTGAACTTGCTGAGCAGTTAGATCCGATCGAGCTCTCCTCAGTAAACAAGCTCTTAGATCGCGCCATGCGACACAGGAGTCGCCACAGACTATGAGTGGATTGGGCCTAAAACCGATCGAGAGATCAACTCTCCCGGGCTACCCATCATGTTGCTGTGATAGAGGAGCAATCGCGGCGATTCTTCTTCTATCTTAAGGACTAGTTACGTCCGGTTCGATCCCTCCATGCGGATTCCGGAGAGGGCGGATGTCGATCAAGCCCTGAACTTAAAGTCGAGGCGGACGGGATGGATTCATTGGATAGCACTCAAAAATCCAAACTTCGAGTGAAGAATAGAAAGGCAAAGACCGGTTTATTCGTGTCCACTGTCCTCCTCCATGCAAGTCCAGTACCCACATTATCAAAAGATAGCATCTGGCGGTGTTCATGGCATCTCGGAAGCTGCGACACTAATTTCAAGAGTGTTTGATAACGGTAGCCTCGAAGTACCTCTTAGCGACATTATAAACAACCCGCGTGTGACGGGCGGATTGCTAAATGGGCCATAGAGCTCCTTCCATTCGACATAACCTATAAGCCACGACGAGCTATCAAATCGCGAGTTTTGGCCGACCGTGGCGAATGGACGAAGCGAACACCTAAAAATGCGGCGCATACTCAATTGGATCATGCACTTTGCGGCTCCAAAATGTTGGCGGCACAGAGGGCTGGCGTCGTCTGGCGTCTGGCTGAGGACACCACGGTCCATCGTCCTTGAGATAATATATGGACTCCAACAACGCAGCGAATCGAGGCCCATACGCACGGCCTCCGGATGGCGATCTCCATGGGCATTAAGCGCCTAGAGGTGCAGGGGATTGAACCTCGCGATATCTCAAATAAGCGGAGACTTTGATGCAAAGATCCGAAAATGGTAGCATACCATAATGCGGTCCTAAAAATGTCGGCCGCAGTTGAAGGGCTCGATTTTCATCATATAGCTGGGATAACAACAAAGGCGGCGGACATATTAGCGCGCGCCGGTGCAAAAGCAGCGATGCCGTCCACCCAATATCTTTACAGGCAGTTGTTCAAGCCATCCGTACTATGGGAAGAAGTCCGTAATAACAATCCGGACCCAACGCCTTGCGGCGAACACTCGACACAATCGGAGGCTCTGCACGAGATAACACCCTCATACACGAAATAATGGCGGTTATCGCCACTGTGGGCGGAGCCATTCCTAACCTACCTAACTAGGCGGGAACTCCCGAAGACCAAAATGAGGCTCGCTGCATAATCAGGCGATCTAAAGCCTATAAAGTCCACGAGGAGAGCTTTATAAGAAAAGCACTCTGAGTCCTTCAAGGTGTATCTCCAAGCGAGGAAGGCGAAACCTCTGGCTGAAATTCATGCGGACTGGGTGGGCACTGCGCGCCCGGGCCCTTGTAAACAAGGCCTTCCGTACAGATTTTATTGGCCAGCCCGGCGGATCTTGCATGATTTAGTCAACGATCGTCGGTTGCCAGCTTTTGCTAACCAAAGCCACATACCACCCACCTCCTCAAAACTATACCCATCACTGGCGTTCGCGATGCAGGGCTTGACATGGTTGGACCCCTTAAGGGAACCCACAAGCAAAAATACCTATTGGTCATGGTGGATAAATTCACCAAATGGATAGAGGCCAAACCTGTTAAAGCAGACGAATCCGGACCGGTGATAGACTTCATATCGGGGTAGTTCACCATTATGGTGTCCCCACAGTATCATCATGATAGCGGCACCAACTTCACGGCCGATGAGGTCAAATTATGGTTCAAAAACATGGGCATCAAGCTCGATTACGCCTCGATCTATCACCCTCAAACCAGCGGCCAAGTCGAGCGAGCAAGCGGTCTAATCATGAGCAACATTAAGCCCGGACTAGTGCGGTCCCTCAAGGAATCTAACACGCCTTTGGGTTGAGGAGCTCGACTCCGTACTCACAGGGGCTGCAGACCACGCCGAATCGTACTACGGATTCACACCATTTTATGGTGTCGCGGCGTAAAGCAGTCCTGCCCGCGACATAATTCATGAGTCACCTCGCGTGCGCATGTATGAAGAAAAGAAGCCGAGCTCAATTGGCGGGACAGTTTGGGCGCATTGGAGGAGGGCGGCGTGGCAAAAGCTCGTTCGCATTCTATCAGCAGCGAGCTCGAAGATATCAAAGCGAGGAAATGCAGGCCAAAGCTTATAACGTTGGCGAACTAGTTCTCGCTGCGGACAAGAAAAAGGACAAACTCAAGCCCAAATGGGAAGGTCCCTTCATCATCGACCAGAGTCTGACCGGCGGAACATACCGTCTGTAAACGCGCCGGATAACCGACTCGAGCCAAGCCCATGGAACACAGCCCGTCTCTGAAGATTCTCGCCCTAAGCGCGGACTCAAGTTCAATTCCTTCCTCCGTCCACATTTTCTATTTTGCTGTCTTTTATTTCTCTCCTTCCTCCCCTTCTCCTGAAGCCTTTAGAGGCTCGTTTGCCCTTTGTTAGCACATATTTGGCCTGCGCGCTCACTATACCTGAGGCTTCTTTGCGAAGCTTATTTATCTGAGCTTCATGCCCAACACATCGTCAAACTTCGCATGCACCTTTTATTCACCATTATATGCATCGATATGACTTAAGTTTGGCCAAGCTGGGTTGCTGGCTCACAATGTGTAGCCCTACTTTCCCGATTGTTCGGCTAGGTGGTAAAGGAGCACCTCTGCGATTATTCTTGCGGGTCAGCGGATGTGTACCTCGGTAGGTGAAGCGGCTAAGCGTTCTTAAGGGAATATTCGGTCGGTGAACTGAAGATGATTTTAACTATTTACCCATCTGCCCCGGATGATTTTACTTTCTAGCAGTTTTGACATGCACTTTAGGGCATCCCAGCGAAAGGAACCCTAAGAACTATTCTCCTAGAAGATGTTTCTTACTATGCATGTAATATAACATAACTAGTTGGGCACTTATGCGATACAGCAATAATGACCCCTCGCCTTGTCTCCATGCATACCCGGTTCTTATATAACCACGAAGGTATTGAACACACTCCAGGACTATTGGGTCACGAATTGAAGCGAAAAGGTCCGCTATGACAAATGATCTACAATCGGCTAGAAGACATTTTCATGTCATATTTTACATAGTCAACTCGACTCATTGTATTCCTCCTCAATGCCATCTAACAGGCTATCTAATTTACAATCTTCTGGGAATACTTGGCGTAAATTCTACTTGGCCGTACACTAAACTTACTGGGATCTCCTTCCCATCAGGCCCCACAGGTCCGACCTCGGCCATGTGGTTTAGGTCAACAACCGTGTACAGCGTCTTTACCATGGCCCAGGCCTCCTGGCGCCTTGGCGGCAGGCGAAATCTTCCATAGTCGGAGCGCCGCCGTGCTCCTTGAAGCCGCTCTGCCAGCTCCCCAATGCCTTGAGCGAGGGAGATAGATAGCCACAAGGCCTGGCGGCGCCTTTCATCACCTGCGAACTTCGTTAAATGCAGGTATGTGATTCGGAAGAAGATCACCCGAAGAACTGGGCATCTCCTCCTCGGGGCGACACAGTGAGCAAACCTACATACATGTTTATGTTAGTCGCCTTCCTCATGAACTCATTCAAAGTTCGCTCAAGCACTCTTGAAAATGCCGTGTGAAGCCGTCGATTCTCCTTCTGGTCGGATAAGCTGAGCACGAACATCTTTTAGTTCCTCACCCAGTTTGGTGTTGGAATTTTGGAGGTTATTTTCTCTGCCGCACCCTCGTAAGCGCGCTCTGCCGACCTTTAGCTGGCGCAAAAGCTGTTACTGTCGGATCTAGTTAGCGCTATCTGCAATATTTTTGTCGAGTTACACACCGCACTTCACAAACTATTTATCTTTTGAAGCATATATTACGAGAGGGGTCTCTGGCTCCCCTGTGGCGGCTAATCTGACCTCAAGTTGGGCCTTGCATTCTTCAAGCTCTGGGACAGTCGGGTACTCTTTTTGTAGATCTGCATAACAAATGATCCTTAAATCAGTTATTCTAACTATTTTAAGTCTCGGGAGACTCTTGGCATATATAGCTGTCGATTTTCTCACCGTATGTCCTTTACATCTTGCTGCGTGGCTCTGGCTAGACCATCTTGAGTGTAGCAGTGCGCATCTCGAATTGAAGGCATTCAAGGCCTCTTGGGAGAAACATCGTCACGAAGAACTATCGGCGGCCTTTGTGATTGAGTGGCGCTCTCCACTCGAGTTGGTGGCGGACAATCTGTCGGCATCCTCTTTGGAGAGCATCCGGCGTCGCCTCGTCTTCGCCTCCGCTTGGACCCGACTTTGGAGCACAGGCTGGCGGAGGTTCGATTAGCAACCTCTCGGACTCGATCCGTGGCGCTCTTTCTGAAAAGAGCATCAGCGTTAATCGCCTTCCTGGAATCAATCCTAGGAACATGGTGGCCGCGCCATACCGTTACGGCGGAGTTTCGATCCGGACCGCACTTATTTTTTAGCTGCGAGGCGTCTTGCCCCTTGTTGGCAAGCAGCATGAACTCGGCCTCCTGCCTCGAAGGCACCCCTGCGAAACACCATTGGTATATGGTGATCAAAATTAACACGGATGGGTCATTATCAAAGTATTGGGACCTCGGTCTCAATTACTGCGAGCTGGAAGTATTCGGGGTGTCGGCCGTAATAGCAACAAAGGCATTATCGATACTAAGTTGGTGGAACACCCCATCGATCAACTCCACCTTTATATCCGGATCCTCTTGGAGGCGGATCGAGGACCGTTCGGATCCTCGGGTTGTGAGGCGGGCTGTATATTCTCCACAGTCCGGCGCAGTTCTGCTGAAAACCATGAAATGAGATATTTAACCACGGGAACATGGATCGGACGAGGCCACAAAGATGTTTGCTTACCTGGCCGAGGATTATTGAAGAAAACTCCTTGATGGGTTGGCGGAGAAATCCTCCTCGTCCCTTTATACATAGCGACAAAGGTCTTCACCGGTTCGGTGACCGATCCGGCCCTTCTGCGGCCATGGCGGGTGTATCGTCCTCCCGTTGAAGTCCCATGGGGTGGCCCCTATATTGGGCGGCTGCACTCCTCATAATGCAGGTGCCATGACTCAATCATGGTCAATCCGGCATGAACCGATAATCTTATTCGGCTCATCAAGTGAAGAGACATCGGTCATTTCCCCTCGGGGGCTCCGGCGCCCGGCAAGCGCTTCTTGAGGCGTTGCTAAACTCCGGAAGGCGATCCGAACAGGATCCGGCAGCGGAACATCCTCCATGTAAAACCATTCCGAAGGCCAGTCTTGGACGCCTTCTTCGGGGTTCCGGATAGATATCCGGTCGGCGATCGCCATAGTTGGCTCCGCCCACTTGATATATTGACCCCTCATGAGAGCAGGGTACTAGGAAGAATAATCTCTTCCTAGCGAAATGAGCCTCGGCCGCAAAAACAGTTCGCAAAGGGCCACGAAGCCCTTGATGTGCAAAATGGAGGCAGGCGTAGGTGGTGCAAGCTGGAGCCGTAGAACTCCAAAGCCCGGAGAAAGCGGATGGATTGGAAATCCGAGTCCTCTTACTAGATAAGAGATGAAGCATACCGCTCTCCTTTAGAGGATCGGGGACACTCTCGCTTGCTTTCCGCCCTTGTAGGTGGCGAGTCGGCTCGAACCCGGAACCATGAAGGCAGGGAAGAAATCCCTTGGTTTGGAGTATAACTAGCTCGCTATCTTGGGTGAGCATCTCACCCAATTTCCAGGCTGGCGGGCTGGGAGGCGCGAAGGAGGAGCGCGTCGACTCTCCATGATGGAATGGGCTTTGGTCGGGCGCTCAGATGAAAGCTTCATGAAGGGGGATGGGTGACTCAGATCTAGATGCTCGCCCTTTTATAGGCAACTAATTGCGCAACTAGAGAGGTAAGTATAAAAATACCCTGGCTTTTCGCATTCGTTCGAACACGTGGAAGATGGCCATTATTGGGCGTAAGCGCAGCATTTATCGAAGCAGGACACTATTAGACAAGTATATGGAATTTGGAGAAGAACCCGCCTCATAATGCGAAGACAATCAGCAGCAGACCATCGTCATTGAAGCCTGGTTAAAGAGACTCTTGAGGAGTCGGATTAGGGGTGTCAGGATAGCGAACTATCAGCATTGGCGGACTCTAGACTATGAAGATACAAGATTGAAGACTTACGTCCGTGTCAGGATGGGACTTTCCTTGGCGTGGAAGGCAAGCTTGGCGTCTGGATATGTAGATCTCCTACCATTGTAACCGACTCTGTGTAACCCTAACCCTATCCGGTGTCTATATAAACGGAGGTTTTAGTCCGTGGGACGAACAACAATCATACCATAGGCTAGCTTCTAGGGTTTAGCCTCCTTGATCTCGTGGTAGATCTACTCTTGTACTACCCATATCATCAATATTAATCAAGCAGGGTAAGTATTACCTCCATCGAGAGGGCGAACCTGGGTAAAAACATCGTGTCCCTTGTCTCTGTTACCATGCACCTAGGCGCAGTTAGGGACCCCCTACCGAGATCCGCGGTTTGACACCGGCAGTAACCCTTGATTCTAACATAGTCGTCTTCCCTTGCATGCCTTGTGTAGAAGAATGGTGCTTTAATTATAAAACATGCGACAACGAGAGAGATGGAATAGAGTCTTGAAGAATAGAAAGGCATGACATATTGACATGTATTCCCTCCATCAGGAAAAAAATGGATGGGTCTAAGCGTATTTCAGTTCTAGATACATCCTTTTTATCCATTTAACAACATGTAATCCGGACGGAGGGTATGGTGTAAGAGCTAGGGATCACGGCGGGACAACACAGCAAAAAAACACTAGTTGAATGTAAAACAGTATGCTAGCGGAATACGTCTGAGAAATAACTAAGGCAACATACGTGTATGATTGGGAAAATAAGATGGCATTACAGCGAGCACTAGAACATCACTTCAATGTAAAAAAACATGGTATGGTAGACAGATGAAGTACATCTTGATGAATAACAATGCATAAGATATTGAAGCATGATGTCCAAATTAAGCGAGATGGCATTGTGATAGAGTAGAATGACAATACTTGAATTTGAAAACATGTTATCATGAATGGAATAGATCTTGAAAAACAGGAAGGCATGACATATTTACATGCATGATCGACATGCTAAGCACATGGCATTGCAGCGAGTATATACACTCCAGGACATTATATGCATGTTGTACCCATATCACAGGCCAAGTTAGAGCAAGGACCTTGTGGGGTGAAGAGGATTCATCATCTTTACGCAAGTCTTACGAAGAACTGCCTTTACATGTTCCATCATATTGGGTATCATTGACATCAAGTTTATTGGCCTTTACATTGCTCCGTGAGGTTCTTGTGGATATATCGGTGTGTGCAATTATATCGACATGCATGGAAGACAACTAGTAGTTAGATTTATGTAATGAGTTCACATAGGAGCGACATAAATAGTAGATGCAGGGTTAACTAGCAGCAACAGGTCTCATAAACTAAAGGAGAACACAGATGAAAGCTACAAAATATGTATCGTTTGTACTAAAGATTAACTAGATGGCACACAAAAGTATTAAAGAACAACATAGGAATAATACTATAATCACCAGCCCTGTGGGATGGCATTGGCGATGGATGATAACTATGGAACAACGTTACCTAAAGAACAAGTATCTTAGCTGAACTATGGAACATCGTTAACTCACGAAAAAGACCCATAAGAGATCAGCATGCATGAATATACGATGAAATGTGATGATCTATTTTCCATCATTTAGATGAATAACAAAGCCATAAATGTTGCACACAAGTAAGATGAGGTACAACCTATCTGGCTGCCATCCATAGGAGTGAGCATCATGTCTTGACTTGTCGATGGACTCTGCAGTTGTTGTGGCTGTCCATATCGAACAGCGCATTCGGTGCGAGGAAGCTGTTGAGTGGGGACTATAGCTCCCTTCTGGTCTATGCTTCCCTTGTTGGAGCAGCTCTGCGGTGAGTAAATGAGGCGGTGTAATACGAAGATCTGAGATAACACATAATGTTAAGACGACATATCTATTTGATCTGAAGAAATACACTAAAATATCAACAGCAAAAGTGCGAGTGGTCACCGTCATTGGTGAAGAAGAAAAATTAGGGTCACGATTTTATTTTATTTTAGTCTTTATCCGATCTCGCCGGATGGCTGGCGTCTTATGCCTCTGGTGACATTGGAATCTTCCCGAAGAGCCGGCGACCAGCAGCGGCAACCTGCCTCCACTGCCCATGTCCCGACCAAAACCCGCTTCGCCGCCCCTTTAGTGGTTGCGCCACCCAGCCAATCCACAAAGACTCCCGTCATCCAGATCGTGGCGGCGGTACCTTCAACCGCAACTCTAAAGATAGCCATCTAAGCGCTGCTTCCGTGGCGAACTTGTGGTCCCGCACCCTTCGTTAGACACCCAGCCAACGGCAGCCTAGGAGCTCGCCGTCTCGAGGTGCTGCTTCCCATTGAGAATCGATTGGCCCAGAATAAAAATTCAGACAAGCGGCGCCTAAATAAAGTGATTTGAGATGGGGTGCGACCTATCTGGCGGCATGGTGAAGTAAGCGAGTCCAGCTGCCGAAGTCGGTGAAGGCCCGGTGTTGCAGTGGCGACCGGCGGCGAGGAAAAGAAGCGATGTCGCTGACGATGTGCGGCTCTGTGAGCAGCGGCGGTGTCACGCCCAATATCGACCCTATCCAAAAGAACTCGAAGGTCCCTGAGATAGACCGCATATTGAAGCGCTTTTGCAAGGTGGATATCATTACATCAACATTACATAATAGATGGGGATACATACATAAGGCACAAATGCCACAAGAATACATCAACATCATATACAAGATCAACATCCGACTACGGATGAAACATAACGAAACTCAAGCGACATCCACCACTGCTAGCCGGGCTGCCGACACAGGAACCTATCCCTGATTGAAGAAGAAGCGAAGAAGAACTCCAAAACGAGCAAACATCGCTCTCGCGTCAAGATCATCGCAAGAACTGTACACTGCAAGCTGGTGGTGTAATGTCTGTGAGCCACGAGGACTCGGCAATCCCATTACCATGGGTATCAAGACTAGCAAAGCTTAATGGGAAAGGAAGGGGTAAAGTGGTGAGGTTGCAGCAGCGACTAAGCATGATATGGTGGCTAACATGCAAATGAGGCGAGAGAGAGAAACAAAGGCGATGCGTCAACTAGTAATGATCAAGAAGTGATCCTAAACTCCTACTTCGTCGGACATAACCCGAAACCGTGTTCTCCTCTCGATCAACCCGAAAAGAGACACTCCGATTCGCACATGGTTGGTGTATTTTAGAAGAGTTTACTTCAAGTCTACTACAACGGATATTAACAAATTCCCATCGCCACATAACGCAGGCACGGCTTTGGAAGTTCAAACCTGCGGGGTGTCCCAACAAGCCCATGATAAGCTCTCGCGATCAACGAAGGATATTCCTTCTCCCGGGAAGACCGATCAGTCTCGGAATCCGGCTACAAGACATTCGGCAACAATAAAACAAGACCAGCAAAAACCGCCCGATCTGCCGACAATCCCGATAGGAGCTGCACATATCTCGTTCTCGGGGCAACACGGATGAGACATCCTCTGAGTAAAACCAAACCCGAGTTTCCCAGAGGCCCATGATCTACTCGGTTGGACCAACATTAGACAAGCATTGGCCCCGAAGAGTGGGGGCTAAATAAAGATGACCCTTGGTTAATTACTCCCAAAGGGAAAGGTAGGTGGTGGTGAGGCAAATGGTAAAACCAAGGTTGGGCTTTCTTTGGAGGAGTCTTATTCAAAGCGAACTGTCAAGGGGTCCCATAAATCACCCGACCAGCGTTAGGGGCATAAAATCAGGAACATAATACCGATATGGCCGAAACTAGAAGCGGCAAGAGTGGAACAAAACACCGGGCATAAGGCGAGCCTTCCACCCTTTACCAAGTATATAGATGCATTAATTAAATAAGATATATTGTGATATCCCAAACAAGTAAACATGTTCCAACAAGGAACAACATCTCCATGTTCAACAAGGAAGCCGCCAAGGCACTCACGGAGGAGGAGGGGTGTTGGAGAGGAGGGCTACGCCGAGAAGTAGTCTGCTGCCTTGCTCCTCCCTCTATTTATGGGGTGAAGGGGAAGAGGCCGACCCCTCTAGATGAGATCTAGAGGCTGATGGCCAGGGAGGGAGGGCTTGCCCCCAAGCCAAGGGGCACCCTTGGGGTTTACCCCCAACCCCTAGGCGCATGGGCCATGGGGGGATGGCACCCAGCCCTTAGGGGCTGGTTCCCTTCCCATACAACCCTTAGGGCCCTCCAGGTGTGGTGGACCCTCCCGGTGGACCCCGGAACCCGGTGGTCCCCGTGTACAATGCGTGAACCCGAATAATTCCGTTGACCGTATGATGACTTCCCATATATAGATATTCACCTCCGGACCATTCGGAAGATTCCTCGTGGCGTCAAGGGATCTCATCCAGGACTCGAACAACATTCGGTAACCATACTATTTCCCATAACAACTCTAGCGTCCTTTGAACCTTAAGTGTAAGACCCTACGGGTTAGGGAATCATCAGACATGGCAGAGAGACAGCTCTCCGGCCAATAACCAACAATGGGATGCTGGATACCATGTTGGCTTCCACTATCATTCCACGATGATCTCATCGGACGAACCACGATGATCGGTGATTCAATCAATCCGGTACACAATTCCCTTGTCTACAGGTATGATACTTGCAGAGATTAGATCGTCGGTGTTCCTATACCTTCACTACAAAAAAATACACTTCCGTGATGATGCATTTTGTCCACGGTGAAGTCGCGTTTTTGTCATGCATGTTCATCCATGGCGATTTTATGACAGAATCAAGATAGTCATACGTACTGTGCGTAAAGTGTTCCATGACATTACCAAAATTATCATCACGGAATGTCACTTCCATGACAATAAATCGCGCGTCACGGAAGTGCTTTCGTCAAGGGTGACCGAACGCGTGGCATCGCAATAACGAGCGCCATTAAGCTGCTCGGGATCCGTTTTGGATCCGATAACCGGTCGCGACCCGGACCAATAGAGTTTTTCCGTGTAAAATCATCATTGGCGCGAAAGGCTGCGTGTTGCCTCCTTTGTTGGGACGGATGTCATCTACTCATTGGACTGGAGGAGCCTATGATAGGTTACCGACCGCAAACTATGGCCCAACAGTGGCCCATTCCGATGAGAAAAGCGGCCCGAAAAAAGTAGCGAGCCGGCCCATATAAAACCTACTTGTAACGAGGTCCATTTAAGAGCCCATGGCCCTCTCGAGATGTGCCAATTGGCCCGTTAAGAATTTGACACCATTGCAGCCCATCGTCGATTCGAGCCCGTTAACAGCCGCTATATAGTTGGGCTCAATATTGGCCCGATGATTTCGGCTTTATTAACGACCCATTTAATGGATGGGCCAAATTTCAGGATGTACATCTTTAGACCTTTTAGCTTGAACCATTTAAATGTTGGGCTAATTTCGGCCGGTGTGTCTTTCGACTGTTGACAGCCCATAAATCGATGGGCCATTTGTAGTCGGACGAGGTTTAGTCTTTTTAGCGGCCCATTTAAGTGTTGGGCTAATTTCATGCCGGTGTCACTTTCAGCTGTTAACGGACAATAAATAGGTTGGGCCATTTACAGTCAGACCATTATTTTTGGCGTTTTAATGGCCCATGCCTTCATGGTCCAATACCAGCCAGTTTCTCTTCGACTGCTAAAGGCCCACAACCTGATTGGGCCGTTTACTGATCTGACCTGACTTTGACCTCTTAGCGGCCCATGCATTATTCATGGTCGATTACAAAACCCGGCTGTCTCTTCTGGCCTGCTAAAGGCCCTACGGTATAGTTGGGCCATATGTAGCCCAAACTTAATGTGACACATTGACGGCCCGTGAAATAAATTAGGGCCACCTGTTGCCCGCGATGTCGGCTGTTAACGACCGGGGAGGTAGAGGAGCCGACCATTAACTTCGGTCTAATAACGACCCATTAACTTAATGGGCCCACTAAAGATCGTACATGTATTTAGGCCAAATTAGATAATTTAGGCCATTACGACGACAATTATACCAGGACCAAAACCAATCAAGCAAAATCGGCCATACGGGAATAACGTTGCACTTCGGCATATATTACGGAAATTACATCCTTTGGCAATCAAAGATTGATGCCAGTGCAAATAAATGAACATAACCTAACGATCTATAACGTCACAATCTGCAACCACAGCGCGGATGCGCCCGGCAGGCATGTGGGCAAGTTCTTGCTAACTTTGCTATTGTCTCTGAAAACATTGGTCGGTTGTTGTGTGCTTTCTCTGCACCTCTGATTCCTCCACCATTTCCATCATTACTGTAGCCATTAATTGGTTCACAAACATACATTTATTCCGTTGCATTAAAGGGCGAGAGGATCTTTGCAGATTAGGATGGCGATTTTGTGAAGGAAATATGCCCTAAAGTAGCTACATGCGAGCATTGTAGACCTGAGAATATTTACCAAAATACATACGACTCACGAATATAGCAGACACCTTATTCTAAGCTTCTCTCACGAGCAAAACATGATCATACCTACAGTACTCTTTGGGTGTTAATCACATAGCGATGTGAACTAGATTATTGACTCTAGTAAACCCTTTGGGTGTTGATCACATGAGATGTGAACTATGGGTATTAATCACATCGAGATGTGAATATTGGGTATTAAATCACATGGTGATGTGAACTAGATTATTGACTCTAGTGCAAATTGGGATCTGAAGGAAATATACCTAGAGGCAATAATAAATTTATTATTTATTTCCTTATAGATAAATGTTTAATATTCATGCTAAATTGTATTAACGAGAAACATAATACATGTGTGAATACATAGACAAACATAGTGTCACTAGTATGCCTCTACTTGACTAGCTCGTTAATCAAAGATGGTTAAGTTTCCTAACCATAGACATGAGTTGTCATTTCATTAACGGGATCTCATCATTAGTTGACAATGTGATTGACTTGATTACTCCGTTAGCTTAACTTGATGCGTTTAGTATGTTGCTGTTGCTTTCTTCATGACTTATACATGTTCCTATGACTAGGAGATTATGCAACTCCGTTTGCGGAGAACACTTTGTGCTACCAAACATCAAAACCTAAGCTGGGTGATTATAAAGGAGCTCTCTGGTGTCTCGAAGGTACATATTGAGTTGGCGTATTTTGAGATTAGGATTTGTCCTCCGATTATCAGGGAGGTATCTCTGAGGCCCTCTCAGTAATGCACATCACTATAAGCCTTGCAAAAATTGTGACTAATGAGTTAATTCGGATGATGGCCTTGTTCTGAGCGAGTAAAGAGACTTGCCGTGCGATATTGAACTAGGTATTGAGGGAATCTTGATGATCGAGATCTCGGGCAAGTAACATCCCAGATGACAAAGGGAACAACATATATATGTTATGCGGTTTGGTGATAAAAGATCTTAAGATGAATATGTAGGAGCCAATATGAGCATCCAGGTTCCGCTATTGGTTATTGACCGGAGGCGAGTCTGGTCATGTCTACATAGTTCTCGAACCCGTGAAGTCCATAACGCTTAACGTTCGGTGACGATCGGTATTATGAGTTTATGTGTTTTGATGTACGAAGGACTTGAGATCCGGATGAGATTGGGGACATGAGAGTCTCGAAATGGTCTATCGTAAAGATCGATATATTGGGCCGAATATATTGGGACATCGGAAAGGTTCGAGTGATTGAATTATTTTGGTCTGGGAGGATTCAGGAATTCGTATTAGGCCTTAATGGGTCATACGGAAATGAGAGAAAGGCCTCAAAGGGTGGTGCATCCCTCCCCATGGACTGGTCCAGGTGGACTAGGGAGGCGCCCCTTCCTTCCTTCTCCTCTTTCCTTCCTTCTACTACTCCTACAAGGAAAGGAGGAGTCCTACTCTCGGTGGGAGTAGGACTCCCCCTTAACATGCCCTCCTCCTCTGCGGCCACCTCCCCTTGCTCCTTTATCTCACGAGGCAGGGGCACCATGAAGCACAACAATTGATCATTGATCTCTTAGCCGTGTCGGTGCCCCCTCCACTATATTTCACCTCGGTAATATCGTAATGAGGTGCTGTGGTAAACCCTCGTCGTAACATCATCAACACCGTCATCACGCGTGTCGTGCTGTGAACTCTCTCATAAAGCTCTGCTGGATCGGGAGTTAAGTGGGGCGTCATGGAGCTGAGCGTGAACGAACTCTGAAATTGCCGTCGTTCGGTACTTGGATCGGTCGGATCGTGAAGGCGACTACATCAACAGCGTTGTCATACAGCTACCTTTCGGTCTCACAGTTACGTGGATAACCTCTCCTCTCGTCGCTAGCATCACCATGATCTTGCGTATGGAAATTTTTTAAATTACCATAGGCTAGCTTCAGGGGTTTAGCCTCCTTGATCTAAATGGTAGATCTACTCTTGTACTACCCATATCATCAATATTAATCAAGCAGGGTAGGGTATTACCTCCATCGAAGGGCGAACACTGGTAAAAACATGGTGTCCCTTGTCTCTGTTACCATGCACCCTAGGCCTACGATTCGGGACTTCCCTAGAGATCCGCGGTTTGATTTTGACATTGGTGCTTTCATTAGAGACTCTCTGTCTGCGTCATGCGTCAGAAGGATGCCTCATCCAAATCTTTAAAAAGGCGATACTATACAAAAAGGCCTTGCCATTGGTGGAACTCTTGACTAAATGGTTTCTTATGACCGCGGTTGATTACTGTGACGATAACTTCAGGTCATCGAAACCAATCTACGTTAATTGGAACTTGCTTGAGCAGTTAGATCCGATCGAGCTCTCCTCAGTCAAACAAGCTCTTAGATCGCATCATACCTAGGAATGCATACAGGACTATGAGTGGATTGGGCCTAAAACCGATCACGGAGAGATCAACTCTCCCGGGCTACCCATCATGTTGCTGTGATAGAGGGCAATCAAAACGATTCTTCTTCTATCTTAAGGACTAGTTACGTCGGATTCCCGATCCCTCCATGCGGATTCCATTGAGGAGGGCGGATGTCGATCAAGCCTGAACTTAAAATCGAGGCGACGGGATGGATTCATTGGATAGCACTCAAAACCAAACTTCGAGTGAAGAATAGAAAGGCAAAGACCGGTTTATTCGTGTCCATTGTCCTCCTCCATACAAGTCCAGTACCCACATTATCAAAAGATAGCATCTGCAGCAGTGTTCATGGCATCTCGGAAGCTACGACACTAATTTCAAGAGTGTTTGATACAGGTAGCCTCCAGAAGTACCTCTTAGCGACATTATAAACAACCGCGTAGCGACGGGCGGATTGCTAAATGGGCCATAGAGCTCCTTCCATTCGACATAACCTATAAGCCATGACGAGCTATCAAATCGCAGGTTTTGGCCACTTGGCGAATGGACCGAAGCGACACACCCTAAAAGTGCGGCGCATACTCAGAATTGGATCATGCACTTTAGCGGCTCCAAAATGTTGGCGGCACAGAGGTTGGCGTCGTCTGGCGTCCCAAGCTGGGGACCGAGTCCAATCGTCCTTGAGGATAATATATGGACTCCAACAAGCGCGGCGAATCCCAGGCCCATACGCACGGCCTCCGGATGGCAGATCTCCATGGGTGATATAAGCGCCTAGAGGTGCAGGGGATTCGAACCTCGCGATATCTCAAATAGCGGAGACTTTGATGCAAAGATCCGAAAATGGTAGCATCTGCACTTAATGCGGTCCTAAAAATGTCAGCTTGACAGTTGAAGGGCTCGATTTTCATGCATAGCTTCTGGGATAACAACAAAGGCGACGGACATGTTAGCACGCGCCGGTTGCAGCAGCGATGCAGTCCCACCCAATATCTTCTGGAGGCAGTTGTTCAAGCCATCAGTACTATGGGGAAGGGAGTCCGTAATAACAATCCGGACAACCGCACTTTGCGGCGCGAACACTCACGCACAATCGGAGGCTACCTTGCCAAGATAACACCCTCGCTTACGAAATAATGGCGGTTATATAAGCCTGTGGATGAAGCCATTCCTAACCTACCTAACTAGCAGGAACTCCCGAAGATGAAAATGAGGCTACAACTGCATGATGCAGCGATCTAAAGCCTATAAAGTCCACGAGGAGAGCTTTATAAGAAAAGCACTAGGGAGTCCTTCAAGGGTGTATCTCCGAGCGAGGAAGGCGAAACCTCCTGGCTGAAATTCATGCCCGGACTGGGTGGGCACCACGCGCAGCAAGGGCCCTTGGCAAACAAGGCCTTCCGTACAGGATTTTATTGGCCAGAGCCCGGCGAGATCATGTATTTAGTCCAACGATCGTCGGTTGCCAGCTTTTGCTAACAAAGCCACATGCCACCCACCTCCCTCAAAACTATACCCATCACACTGGCCGTTCATGATCAGGGCTTGTTTATGGTTGGACCCCTTAAGGAGACCCACAAGCAAAAATACCTACGTGGTCATGGTGGATAAATTCACCAAATGGATAGAGGCCAAACACTGTTAAAGTGGACAATCCGGACGGTGATAGACTTCATATCGAGGGTAGTTCACCATTATGGTGTCCCCGATATCATCAACGATAGTGGCACCAACTTCACGGCCGATGAGGTCAAATTATGGTTCAAAAACATGGGCATCCAAGCTCGATTACGCCTCAGATCTATCACCCTCAAACCAGCGGCCAAGTCGAGCAGAGCAAGCGGTCTAATCATGGCAGCATTAAGCCCGGACTAGTGCGGTCCTCAAGGAATCTAACTACGCCTTTGGGTTGAGGAGCTCGACTCCGTACTCAGGGCTCTGCAGACCACGCGAATCGTTACTACGGATTCACACCATTTTTATGGTGTCTGGCGTGAGAGAGCAGTCTGCCCGCGACATAATTCATGAGTCACCTCGGCGTGCGCATGTATGAAGAAAAGAAAGCCGAGCTCAATTGGCAGGACAGTTTGGGCGCATTGGAGGAGAGGCGGCGTGGCAAAAGCTCGTTCCGCATTCTATCAGCGGCGAGCTCGAAGATATCAAAGCGAGGAAATGCGGGCCAAAAGCTTATAGCGTTGGCGAACTAGTTCTCGCCTGCGGACAAGAAAAAGGACAAACTCAAGCCCAAATGGGAAGGTCCCTTCATCGCCGACCCGAGTCTGACCGTGTAGCATCTGCGTCTGTAAAGCGCATGGATAACGACTTCGGTAAACCAAGCCCATGGAACACAGCCCGTCTCTGAAGATTCTCGCCCTAAAGCGCGGACTCCAAGTTCAATTCCTTCCTCCGTCCACATTTTCTATTTTGCTGTCTTTTATTTCTCTCCTTCCTCCCCCTTCTCCACAGAAGCCTTTAGAGGCTCGTTTGCCTTTGTTCGCACATATTTGTGCCTTGCGGCGCTCACTATACCTGAGGGCTTCTTTACGAAGCTTATTTATCTGAGGCTTCATGCCCAACACATGCGTCAAACTTCCGCATGCACCTTTTGTTCACCATTATATGCATCGATATGACTTAAGTTTGGCCAAGCTGGGTTGCTGGCTCTGTGTAGCCCTACTTTCCGATTGTTCGGCTAGGTGGTAAAGGGCACCTCTGCGATTATTACTGCGGAGTCAGCGGATGTGTACCTCAGGTGGGTGGCTTGGCTAAGCGTTCTTAAGGGAATATTGAGTTGATGAACTGAAAGATGATTTTTAACTATTTACCCATCTGCCCCGGATGATTTTACTTTCCTAGCAGTTTGACATGCACTTTAGGGCATGCGTCCCACGAAAGAACCATTAGAGACTATTCTCCCTAGAAGATGTTTCTTACTATGCATGTAATATAACATAACTAGTTGGGCACTTGACGTACGTATAATGCCCCTCGCCTTGTCTCCATGCATACCCGGTTCTTATATAACCACGAAGGTATTCGAACACACTCCAGACTATTGGGTCCTGAGGTCGAAGCGAAAAGGTCCGCTATGACAAATGATCTACAATCTGGCTAGAAGACATTTTTCATGTCATATTTTTACATAGTCAACTCGACTCATTGTATTCCTCCTCAATGCCATCTAATGAGGCTATCTAATTTACAATCTTGCTGGGAATACTTGGCGGCCAATTCTACTTGCCGTACACTAAACTTTCTGGGATCTCCTTCCCTTCAGGCCCCACAGGGTCATACCTCGTATGCCATGTGGTTTGGAGCAACAACCGTGTACAGCGTCTTTACCATGGCCCGGGCCTCCTGGCGCCTTGGCGGCAGGCGAAATCTTCCATAGTCGGAGCGCCGCCGTGCTCCTTGAAGCCGCTCTGCCAGGCTCCCAATGCCTTGAGCAGCGAGATAGATAGCCACAAGGCACAGCAGCGCCTTTCATCACCTGCGAACTTCGTTAAATGCAGGTAGCCATGATTCGGGAAGAAAGATCACCCGGCTGGGCATCTCCTCCTCGGGGCGACACTGTGAGCAAACCTACATACATGTTTATGTTAGTCGCCTTCCTCGCGAACTCATTCAAAGTTCGCTCAAGCACTTCTTGAAAATGCCCGTTGTGAAGCCGTCGATTCTCGCTTCTGGTCGGATAAGCTGAGCACGAACATCTTTTAGTTCCTCACCGGTTTGGTGTTGGAATTTTGGAGGTTATTTTTCTGCTGCCACCCTCGTAAACGCTCTCGCCGACCTTTAAATGGCGCCAAGCTACTGTTGCTGTCAGGGATCTAGTTAAAGGCCTTCTCTGCAATATTTTGTCAGTTTACACACTTGCATTCACAAACTATTTATCTTTTGAAGCATATATTACGAGAGGGGTCTCTGTGGCTCCCCACTATGGCGGCAAATCTTGACCTCAAGTTGGGCCTTGCATTCTTCAAGCTCTACAGGACGGTCGGTACTCTTTTTGTAAGATCACTGCATAACAAATGATCCTTAAATCAGTTATTCTAACTATTTTAAGTCTCGGGAGAGCTCTTGGCATATATAGCTGTCGATTTTCTCTCACGTATGTCCTTTACATCACTGCTGCGTGGCTCTGGCTAGACCATCTTGAGTGCGCACGGTGCGCATCTCTCAGGTGAAGGCATTCAAGGCCTCTTGGGAGAAACATCGTCTGACGAAGAACTATCCGGCGGCGCTTTGTGATTAATGGCGCTCTCCACCTCAGAGTTGGTGGCGGACAATCTGTCGGCATCCTCTTTGGAGGAGCATCCGGCGTCTCGCCTCGTCTCTACGCCTCCGCCACGGACCCGACTTTGGAGCACAGGCTGGCGGAGGTTCGATTAGCAACCTCTCGGGACAATCGATCCGTCGCTCTTTTCTGAAAAGAGCATCGGAAAATTAATCGCCTTCCAGGAATCAATCCTAGGAACATGGTGGCCGCGCCATACCGTTCTGCGGAGTTTGATCCGGACCGCACTTATTTTTTACTAGCCTGGGCCGTCTTGCCTTGTTGGCAAGCAGCTCGGCCTCGGCCTCACCTCGAAGGCACCCTACTGCGAAACACCATTGGTATATGGTGATCAAAATTAAGCTAACGGATGGGTCATTATCAAAGTATTGGGACCTCGGTCTCAATTACTGCTTGCTGGAAGTATTCAGGGGTAATCGGCCGTAATAGCAACCAAAGGCATTATCGATACTAAGTTGGTGGAACACCCCGTCGATCAACTCCACCTTTATATCGGATCCTCTTGGAGCGGATCGAGGACCGTTCAGGATCCTCGGGTTGTGAGGAAGCGGGCTGTGTATATTCTCCACAGATCCGGTAGCAGTTCTGCTTGAAACCATGAAATGAGATATTTAACCACGGGAACATGGATCGGACAGGCCACAAAGATGTTTGCTTACCGAGCCGAGGATTATTGAAGAAAACTCCTTGATGGGTTGTGCGGAGAAATCCTCCTCGTCCCCTTTATACATAGCAGACAAGGTCTTCACCAGTTCGATGACCGATCCGGCCCTTCAGCGGCCATGGCGGGTAGTATCGTCCTCCCGTTGAAGTCCCACATGGGGTGGCCCCTATATTGGGCGGCTGCACTCCCCTCATAATGCAGTTGCCCATGACTCCATCATGGTCAATCCGGCATGAAACGATAATCTTATTGGCTCATCAAGTGAAGGACATCCAGTCATTTCCCTCTGGGAGCTCCGAAGCGCCCGGCTTAGGCGCTTCTTGGGAGGCGTTGCTAAACTCCGGAAGGCCGATCCGAGCGAGGATCCGGCGGAACATCCTCCATGTAAAACCATTCCGAGCCAGTCGGGCGCCTTCTTCGGGTTCGGATAGATATCCGGTCCGCGATCTCGCCATAGTTGGCTCCGCCCACTTGATATATTGACCCCTCATGAGAGCGAGGTACTAGGAAGAATAATCTCTTCCAGCAGCGAAATGAGCCTCGGCCAGCATAGAACAGTTCGCAAAGGCCACGAAGCCCATGATGTATGTGCAAAATGGGGCGGCGTAAGGTGTGTGCAAGCTGAGCCGTAGAACTCCAAGAGCCCCAGAAAGCGGATGGATTGGAAATCCAGGTCCTCTTACTAGATAAGAGATGAAAGCATACCGCTCTCCTTTAGAGGATCGGGGACACTCTCAGCCCTTTTCCGCCCTTGTAGGTGGCGAGTCAGCTCAGAACGGAACCATGAAGGCCGGGAAGAAATCCCTTGGTTTGAGTATAACTAGCTCGCTATGCAGGACTGAGCATCTCACCCAATTTCCAGGCTGGCTGGCTGGGGCCTTGAGGAGGGCAGCGTCGACTCTCCATGATGGAATGGGCTTTGGTCGGAGGCGCTCCGATGAAAGCTTCATGAAGGGGGATGGTGTGACTCAGATCTAGATGCTCGCCCTTTTATAGGCAACTAATTGCGCAACTAGGGAGGTAAGTATAAAAATACCACAGCTTTTAGCATTCGTTCGAACCGTGGAAGATGGCCATTATTGGGCGTGGCCAGCAGCATTTATCGAAGCAGGACACTATTAGACAAGTATATGGAATTTGGAGAAGAACCCGCTTTCGCAATGCGAAGACAATCAGCAGCGCGGACCATGCGTCATTGAAGCCTGGTTAAAGGGGGCTCTTGAGAAGTCCGGATTAGGGGTGTCGGGATAGCGAACTATCAGCTTGGCGGACTCCTAGACTATGAAGATACAAGATTGAAGACTTCGTCCCGTGTCGGGATGGGACTTTCCTTGGCGTGGAAGGCAAGCTTGGCGATCTGGATATGTAGATCTCCTACCATTGTAACCGACTACGTGTAACCCTAACCCTATCCGGTGTCTATATAAACGGGAGGTTTTAGTCCGTGGGACGAACAACAATCATACCATAGGCTAGCTTCTAGGGTTTAGCCTCCTTGATCTCGTGGTAGATCTACTCTTGTACTACCCATATCATCAATATTAATCAAGCGAGAGTAGGGTATTACCTCCATCGAGAGGGCCCGAACCTGGGTAAAAACATCGTGTCCCTTGTCTCCTGTACCATGCACCTAGGCATTGCAGTTCCAAGGGACCCCTACCGAGATCCGCGGTTTGACACCGGCAGTAACCCTTGATTCTAACATAGTCGTCTTCCTTGCATGCCTTGTGTAGAAGAATGGTGCTTTAATTATAAAACATCGACAGCAGAGAGATGGAATAGAGTCTTGAAGAATGAAAGGCATGACATATTGACATATATTCCCTCCATCGGAAAAAAAATGGATGGGTCTAGGCGTATTCAGTTCTAGATACATCCTTTTTATCCATTTGACAACATGTAATCCGGACCGGAGGTATGGTTATGAAGCTAGGGATCGGCGGGACAACACAGCAAAAAAAAACACTAGTTGAATGTAAAACAGTATGCTAGCGGAATCACGTCTGACGAAATAACTAAGGCAACATACGTGTATGATTGGGAAAATAAGATGGCATTACAACGAGCACTAGAACATCACTTCAATGTAAAAAACATGGTATGGTAGCAGGGATGAAGTACATCTTGATGAATAACAATGCATAAGATATTGAAGCATGATGTCCAAATTAAGCGAGATGGCATTGTGATAGAGTAGAATGACAATACTTGAATTTGAAAACATGTTATCATGAATGGAATAGGTCTTGAAAAACAGGAGAGGCATGACATATTTACATGCATGATCAGCATGCTAAGCACATGGCATTGCAACAAGAGTATATACACTCCAGGACATTATATGCATGTTGTACCCATATCACGAGCCAAGTTAGAGCAAGGACCTTGTGGGGTGAAGAGATTCATCATCTTTACGCAAGTCTTACGAAGAGCCTTTACATGTTCCATCATATTGGGTATCATTGACATCAAGTTTATTGGCCTTTACATTGCTCCGTGAGGTTCTTGTGGATATATCGGTGTGTGCAATTATATCGACATGCATGGAAGACAACTAGTAGTTAGATTTATGTAATGAGTTCACCGTAGGAGGCGACATAAATAGTAGTGCAGGGTTAACTAGCAACAGCGAGGTCTCATAAACTAAAGGGAGAACAGGATGAAAGCTACAAAATATGTATCGTTTGTACTCGAGATTAACTAGATGGCACACAAAAGTATTAAAGAACAACATAGGAATAATACTATAATCACCAGCCTGTGGGATGGCATTGGCTGATGGATGATAACTATGGAACAACGTTACCTAAAGAACAAGTATCTTAGCTGAACTATGGAACGCCGTTAACTCTGAAAAAAAAGACCCATAAGAGATCAGCATGCATGAATATACGGTGAAATGTGATGATCTATTTTCCATGTTTAGATGAATAACAAAGCCATAAATGTTGCACACAAGTAAGATGAGGTACAACCTATCAAGCTGCCATCCATAGGAGTGAGCATCATGTCTTGACTTGTCGATGGACCTGGGTTGTTGTGGCTGTCCATATAGACACGCAGCGCATTGGTCGCGAGGAACTGTTGAGTGGGGACTATAGCTCCCTTAAAGTCTATGCTTCCCTTGTTGGAGCAGCTGCGGTGAGTAAATGGGCGGTGTGTGCGAAGATCTGAGATAACACATAATGTTAAAACGACATATCTATTTGATCTGAAGAAATACACTAAAATATCAACAGCAAAAGATACGAGTGGTCACCACGTCTGTTGACTGAAGAATAAATTAAGGTCCTACACGATTTTATTTTATTTTAGTACTATCCGATCTCTGGCCGGATGGCTGGCAGCGTCTTTATGCCTCTGGTACGACCTTTGTTGAATCTTCCCGAACCGAGAAGCCAGCGACCAGCGAACAACCTCCGCTGCCCATGTCCCCACCAAAACCCGCTCGCCGCCCACCGCACTGCCCGTGGTTGCGCCACCCAAGACCAATCCACAAAGACTCCCGTCATCGAATCCGGCGGCGGTACCTTCAACCCACGCAACTCTAAAAGATAGCCATCTAAGCGCTGCTTCCGTGGCGAACTTGTGGTCCCGCACCCTTCGTTAGACACCAACCAACCGGCAGCCTCAGGAGCTCCGCCCGTCTCGAGGTGCTGCTTCCCATTAGGAATCGATTGGCCCAGAATAAAATTCAGGACAAGCGGCGCTAAATAAAGTGATTTGAGATAGAGTGCGACCTGTCTGGCGGCATGGTGAAGTAAAGCAGGTCCAGCTGCCGGTCGGTGTGAGCCGCGGTATTCTTGCGGTGGCGACGGTGGCGAGGAAAGAAGCGATGTCATTGACAGTCGTGACTCTGTGAAGCTTAATGGCGATGTCACGCCCAATATGCGACCCTATCCAAAAGGAACTCGAAGGTCCCACCAGGATAGACCGCATATTGAAGCGCTTTTAAAGGTGGATATCATTACATCAACATTACATAATAGATGGGGATACATACATAAGGCACAAATGCCACAAGAATACATCAACATCATATACAAGATCAACATCCGACTACGGATGAAACATAACACAAACTCAAACGACATCCACCACCTTTAGCCAGGCTGCCGACACCAGAACCTATCCCACGATCGAAGAAGAAGCGGAAGAAGAACTCCAAAACAAGCAAACATCGCTCTCGCGTCATGATCATCGCAAAACACATGCACTGCTGGCTGGTGGTGTAGTAATCTGTGAGCCACGAGGACTCAACAATCCCATTACCATGGGTATCAAGACTAGCAAAGCTTAATGGGAAAGGAAGGGGTAAAGTGGTGAGGTTGCAGCGGCGACTAAGCATATATGGTGGCTAACATACATAAATGAGGCGAGAAGAGAAACAAAGGCAGTCGTCAACTAGTAATGATCAAGAAGTGATCCTGAACTCCTACTTCGTCGAGACATAACCCGAAACCGTGTTCTCCTCTCGATCAACCCGAAAAAGAGACACTCCGCGATTCACGCACACGGTTGGTGTATTTTAGAAGAGTTTGCTTCAAGTTTACTACAACGGATATTAACAAATTCCCATCTGCCACATAACCCGCAGCACGGCTCTCGAAAGTTCAAACCTGCAGGGGTGTCCCAACAACCCATGATAAGCTCTCGCGATCAACGAAGGATATTCCTTCTCCCGGGAAGACCGATCAGTCTCGGAATCCGGCTACAAGACATTTCGACAGCAATAAAACAAGACCAGCAAGCCCGCCCGGTCGCCGACAATCCCGATAGGAGCTGCACATATCTCGTTCTCGAGGGCAACACCGGATGAGACATCCTCTGAGTAAAACCAAACCTCAAGTTTCCCGAGGCGGCGCATTGATCTACTAGGTTGGGACAACACTTAGACAAGCATTGGCCGGGGGGGCTAAATAAAGATGACCCTTGGGTTAATTACTCCCAAGGGAAAGGTAGGTGGTGGTGAGGCAAATGGTAAAACCAATGTTGGGCCTTCTTTGGAGTCTTATTCAAAGCGAACTGTCAAGGGGTCCCATAAATCACCCGACCCAGCGTTAGGGCCTTAAAATCCGGGAACATAATACCGATATGGCGGAAACTAGAGCGGCAAAGTGGAACAAAACACCAGGCATAAGGCGAGCCTTCCACCCTTTACCAAGTATATAGATGCATTAATTAAATAAGATATATTGTGATATCCCAACAAGTAAACATGTTCCAACAAGGAACAACATCTCCATGTTCCAACAAGGAACAAACTTCATCTTCACCTGCAACTAACAACGCTATAAGAGGGGCTGAGCAAAGCGGTAACATAGCCAAACAACGGTTTGCTAGGAAGGGTGCAAAAAGGTTAGAGGCTGACATGGCAATTTGGGAGGCTTGAGCAGCAAGTGATAGGTAGGCATGCATAGCGATAGAACAAAGCAACTAGCATAGCAATGATAGTAGTGAGATCCAGGGTAGCGGTCATCTTGCTGAAATCCCGCTAGGAAGAAGAAACGAGTCCATGAAGAAGAGCGAGCGGATGAAGCGAACCAAGCGTGAGCGAGCGAATCCTCACGATCATAGCAAGCAGAGGAACTAACAAGAAGAAGCACACAACATAGTAAACACACCACACATGAACAAGACATGATGCACAACAAGCATGATGCATGACAAAGCTACATGAAGCTACTCATGGCAGAGATGATGCAAACAAGAGCAACACATCAAAGCAAGTTTAAATGAGGCCGGAACAACATATAACAATTCCGGTAAGTCCTCATATGCAAATTTCGAAATTGGTCCAGATCTGAATAAACCTTATGTTCAAGTTGTTAAACAGCAAGTTAAGATGCACCACGATGATCTACACGAGATTCTAGTCAAGTTACATATAAAGTTCATTTAATTGAGACTCGGCCTAGAAGATATGAGCAAAACAAGTTAAACATGGCATTGATGCAAAATGCATACAAACATCAAGAAAACACCTCAAAACAAGGATGCAACATGATAATATGAAACTACATGCAAAATCAAGCAAGTTTCATATAGAGCACACTCAAAAGCAGACAGCGGTTCAACACATACACTCTATACAAGTCATAACAACAATCTGTCCAAAACAGCAAGTAGGCATATTGCAAGCATCAAAACAACATGCTACAGAATCTCAACATGAAAACAAAAGGCATGGGCATGATGTACAGGTAAAGCATGACAAAACATGAACACTGAGCTATCTCCGAAACAACTAGAACATGCTCAAAATGACATGGCAAGATTGCAAATAATAACAGTTTCAGACTTATCAGGAAATAACATCAGGTTGCAATGTTTAGAGCTATCAAACAACATGTTACAGGAACTTATCATGGCAAACAAAGGCATGGCATGAATCTACTAAATGCATAGAACAAAAGTCCTTTACTGACCATGAGCCAAAAGGATCGAGAAAATATGATGGCACCCATGTAAACATGGCAAGTTATATTACAGATTCATACATGGCAGGAACAACAATAAGTAGGCATGTTGGTGAGCTTGAACCACTCACCACAGAGCAATACATGGCATGGCAAGGCAACCAACAGTAAGAAGACATGGCATAGAAGCTATACATGGCAAGAACAACATCATAGCATGCATGGATCAACTACAACAACCTTGGCAAAATTGAATAACATGTAAACAATCTGCCAGAAACATTTTATAGCAAAAGTAGAGCTCGATTGACTCAAGCTATGGCACTCCATAATTGCAAACAAGGGCATGGATGGATAGAGAATAACCATATGTTCAAAACATCCTTACTGAAGTATCTCAAAATAAGCATGGATCTCTCGTAGCATCAAGTTTACATGGCATAAAAATATCAATGAGCAGGGCTGAAATCAGCAACATCATGAAGCCTAGTTTGCATGCTTGTGCTAGTCACCAGAGATCACAAAAATACATGGCATACACCCTGTAAAGATGGCATGGCATATTACAAAACACATGTAGGACTCAAGTTCATAGGGTGCACACATCAATCATGGCAAAAATGACAAAAGTGCATGTTACGATAAGAATCTGAAACTAACATCACATAGCCCTCTTCTAACAGCATTTCGGGCATCAAGATGAGCTCAAATGAAAATGATGCAATGAGATGAAATGATGTACTCGTCGAGGCGAACAATTTGACATATTACGCACAAAGCGGAGCTATGGATGCGAGATATGACATGATGAATATGGCATGAAAATGACAAAAACTTGGGACTTGGAAAATTATACCCCTCGGTCGAGAAGTCAGCAGGGTTGTGGGATCCGGAACCAGGCGTGGCCGTTTGGTTAGTGGGCTGAGTGGATCTGGTCGAGCCACCGGATCAAGCGGGGAAGCTCATGCGAGCAACCTCCCGACGGGGAAACTCCGTGAGGCGGCTTCAGAGGGAGCAGCCTGGAGTCGGGAGGCAGGAGGCGGATCGTTCGAGCTTCGTAGGGAAGGCGACGCTCAGCCGAGCCTACGTAAAGAGGTGGTCGAGGATGAATGGCAGCAGGCGGCTGTCGTGGCCAATGGCGAGCCGGTAGGCAGCCCGAGGAGGAACCCAGCCAGGGTCAGCCCAGCGAGCAGTCAGGAGGCCACAGCCTGTGAGCGACCGGCGAGAGTGCATGGCGGCGAGGTGAAGTCCAGCGGCCAGTGGCAGCGATGCTGGCGTGGCCCAGGGAAAACAGAAGCGCGCCTTCAGGGAGCGAGGGGCAGATCACAGGCCTTGCCAGCCCAGGATGGGCTCATGGGCAGCGGCGCAGGGGCAGGCGGAGGACACGTGTCAGCGTGGGGATTAGCTGAGGGCAGCAGCGGACATGTTTGGCCCGATCCGGGCGTGTCGTGGCGGAAGGGCGGGGCTAGGGTTAGGGGATTTCATCAGCGAATTTGAATGAGGAGGCATATTTATAGGTAGAGGGAGCTAGGAGAGTCCAAATGAGGTGCGGTTTTGCCCACATGATCGTGATCGAGCGACCGGAGGAACATGGAGGAGTTTGCTGGGTTTTAGGCCACTTTGAAAGGGGTGTTGGGCTGCAAAGAAGGAGGCTTTTCACGGTTACCGGTTAACCGTTGGAGTATCAAACGACCTCAAATGCCCGAAACTTGACAGCGTTCTACGGTGCTATACCAAGGCCGCTTGACAAACCTCGGTCCATTCGAGACCGTTTAACACCGCTTTACGAAAAGAGGCAAAAAGAGGCCGGGAGACATAGGAGTGCGGATTGCAAAGCGGACAACAGGGAAAATGCTCGGATGCATGAGGCGAACATGTATGCAAAATGAAATGCACATGATGACATGATAAAAATGCAGATGATGACATGGCAAAAGTGCAACAACGAGAACATGACATGGCAAAAGGCAGACGAATAAGCTGGCGGACACTGGCGCGTCGAATCGAGGGCGTTACAACACTCCTCCACTAACAAGAGATCTCGTCCGAGATCTTAGGACGAACGGAAGAGAAAAGGGATGAGGTGAAACAAAACAAAAGAGAGAGAGATGAACAAAGTCGAGAACACTCGAGAAGGAAGAGGAGCAGCGATTCGTGAGCGGAATCAAAACTCAATGAATAAGATAGAATCTGAAACCACTCGGTTAGAACAAGATGTAAAAGGAATAATACTGAAGGAATTTAGACATCCTCCGGGTTAACAAGGAAAGAATAGAAGTATGAACTTAACAAGATGCCATTACACTTGGCGAGAGGAGGAACAACTAGCGCCTCGGAAGAATTAGAATAGTTGAGCGAAAAGGAAAGGAGAAAAGATGACAACTTCGCCAAGAATGACATAAAAAGAAATCTTAGGAGAAAAGATTGAGCGAGTTGTTGAAATTTTCAACAACAAAAGAATAAACTTGTTGTGGACTTATGGATAACATCTCAAAATTATGGTGATAACCAGCATAAGCGGAAATGATTGGATAACTAGAAGAGCGAAGAAATGCAAAACTCAATTCAAAGAATACGGAGAATTAATTACACTTGAGATGCGAAGAAAAATACTTGAATTCCACCAACAAAATCTTGATGAACTCTTGAAGAATGAAATAAATCATGAAGAACCACCATGAAGAACTCCGGTAACAAAATGATGGAAAGAATAAGATGAGCCTTGCGATGATTTAGATGGAGGTTCCGATGAAATGGCTGAGGAAATTTGAACTCCGGAAAAGAAAGATGATAACACTTAGAACTAGAATTTATTCATCAAGAACAAACTCGAAGGAAGGATTAATCACTTGGATGAAATAAGAATAAGATTTATTGTATGCTTATCCTTCATCAAATTAAATTGATGACAACCAATGGATTTTGCATACTACTTATTCTTCTTGAAAATGATTAGGGGGTGACATATGGTGAACTTGAGAAGGTCTTACTGAACCACGGTAGGATTGAAAAGAAGCGAATGGATTAAAATGATAAACAAGGAAAAGAATCTTGAGCGAACCACCGTAAGAATTCGGAAATGGTGATGGAAGAATGCCGGGAAAAATAGAAGAACAAATAAACTAGAGGAATTTAGATGCAAAGAACAAAGAGATAATGAGCTGATTAAAGAACACTTGAGCGAAGCACGGGATAAATAGAGAATGATAATTGGAATGATGGCCTCGGTGAAAAGAAATGAAAAAAAAAACAACTCTGAAATACTCCGGATGGGTAAGAAGAATATCGACAAATGGAATAATTGAGAGAATAGCATCGCTAGAACCACGAATCTTGAGAAAGCGGACAAGATTTAGAAAGAACTCTACTTCGGTCTTCAAAGAGCGACGAAACACCACCAAAATTGTTAAGGCACTCCGGAGAACACAAAAAGCGAAGAGGTTGAGCCAACAATGAAAAGAATTGAGGAATAGCTAAAATTAGAAGAGTCGGGTAAGATCACGGGAAAAGAGACACGTGGGTTAGGGCCCACTAAAGGAAAACACCGTTGGAAAGGGATGTTGAGCAGATAGATGATGCACGGAAGAATTGAAATATTTGAATGAGGTGACAACCTCGAATTAATTGGAACACGGCGAATCTCTGAGATGTCTTCGAACTCCGATAATGATAAACTGGCGAGGCGAGCGAGCAGGAAAACACTTGAAGGAAAGAATATGATTAACCGAAAAACTTGAATTGAGTCCACGGAGAAGAAAAGAGATGATGAATGTCAAAGCGAGGCGAGATTTCACGGTTGAGATAATTTCGAAAAAGCTGAAGAGGTTCCGCTGAATGAAATTGATGGTTGAAAGAGACTCGAACTCCGGGAAGAAAAGGGTGGGAGGCGGAAAACAAAGGCAACTTGGAAGGGAACCGGCAGATATCTTGAAGAAAAACACGGTTGAAATCATTGAGGAAAGAAAGCAAAGACTTTGCAGTAGGATGGATACTCAATAGCGGACTCCGGTTCCGAGAGAGAAGAAGGGAGAATGGTGGGAAAACAAGGACAACCGGACAAGGAAAAACAACGGCGTCAGAAGAGGCGAGGATTGAACTTGGCAAAGATGAAGATGGTGAAGTCGACTTGACGCACACGGATGAAAAGAGCTGAGGAACAACTACCGGAAAACCAACTGCGTGATCCTAAAGAAAAATTTGAAGGGAAGAAGTAATTCAAAACACCTCGTCAAGATTCCTTACGAGGAAGCGGACGAAGGGCAGAGGAGTAAAAAATTCCTACTCTCGATATAACTAGACTCGAAAAGTTTATTCTAGACTCAACAACGGCCAAACTACACGATCAATCAAGGGGCTCCTATGGTGGGTCAAGGCTCGATACCAACTTATCACGCCCAATATGACCCTATCCAAAAGGAACTCGAAGGTCCCACCAAGGATAGACCCACATATTGAAGCGCTTTTGCAAGGTGGATATCATTACATCAACATTACATAATAGATGGGGATACATACATAAGGCACAAATGCCACAAGAATACATCAACATCATATACAAGATCAACATCCGACTACGGATGAAACATAAACAGAAACTCAAACGACATCCACCACTGCTAGCCCAGGCTGCCGACACGGAACCTATCCCTGATCGAAGAAGAAGCGAAGAAGAACTCCAAAACAAGCAAACATCGCTCTCGCGTCATGATCATCATGCAAAACCTGTACCTGCAATGGTGGTGTAGTAATCTGTGAGCCACGAGGACTCAGCAATCCCATTACCATGGGTATCAAGACTAGCAAAGCTTAATGGGAAAGGAAGGGGGTAAAGTGGTGAGGTTGCAGCAGTGACTAAGCATATATGGTGGCTAACATACATAAATGAGGCGAGAAGAGAAACAAAGGCAGTCGTCAACTAGTAATGATCAAGAAGTGATCCTGAACTCCTACTTCGTCGGACATAACCCGAAACCGTGTTCTCCTCTCGATCAACCCGAAAAAGAGACACTCCGAGTTCGCTTTACGGTTGGTGTATTTTAGAAGAGTTTGCTTCAAGTTTACTACAACGGATATTAACAAATTCCCATCTGCCACATAACATGAGCACGGCTCTCGAAAGTTTATACCCTGCGGGGTGTCCCAACAGCCCATGATAAGCTCTCGCGATCAGCGAAGGATATTCCTTCTCCCAGGAAGACCGATCGATCTCGGAATCCGGCTACAAGACATTTCAACAGACAATAAAACAAGACCAGCAAAAGCAGCCCGATCGCCGACAATCCCGATAGGAGCTGCACATATCTCGTTCTCGAGGGCAACGGATGAGACATCCTCTGAGTAAAACCAAACCCCAGAGTTGCCCAGAGGCCTCGCGATCTCTCTCGGTTGGACCAACACTTAGAACAAGCATTGGCCGAGGGGGGCTAAATAAAGATGACCCTTGGGTTAATTACTCCCAAGGAAAAGTAGGTAGGTGGTGAGGCAAATGGTAAAACCAATGTTGGGCCTTCTTTGGAGGAGTCTTATTCAAAGCGAACATCAAGGGTCCCATAAATCACCCGACGCGTTAGGGACGCAAAATCCGGGAACATAATACCGATATAGCGGAAACTAGGGCGGCAAGAGTGGAACAAAACACCAGGCATAAGGCCGAGCCTTCCACCTTTACCAAGTATATAGATGCATTAATTAAATAAGATATATTGTGATATCCCAACAAGTAAACATGTTCCAACAAGGAACAACATCTCCATGTTCAACAAGGAACAAACTTCATCTTCACGCAACTAACAGCGCTATAAGAGGGCTGAGCAAAGCGGTAACATAGCCAAACAACGGTTTGCTAGGAAGGGTGCAAAAGGTTAGAGGCTGACATGGCAATTTGGGAGGCTTGAGCAGCAAAGTGATAGGTAGCGCAACATAGCGAAAAAACGAAGCAACTAGCATAGCAATGATAGTAGTGAGATCCAGGGTAGCGGTCATCTTGCTGAAATCCCGCTAGGAAGAAGAACGAGTCCATGAAGAAGAAGCGAATGGATGAAGCGAACCAAGCGTGAGCGAGCGAATCCTCACGATCGCTAGAAACAGGAACTAACAAGAAGAAGCACACAACATAGTAAACACACCACACATGAACAAGACATGATGCACAACAAGCATGATGCATGACAAGCTACATGAAGCTACTCATGGCAAGAGATGATGCAAACAAGAGCAGCACATCAAAGCAAGTTTAAATGAGGCCGGGAACAACATATAACAATTCCGGTAAGTCCTCATATGCAAATTTCAAATTGGTCCAGATCTGAATAAACCTTATGTTCAAGTTGTTAAACAGCAAGTTAAGATGCACCACGATGATCTACGAAATTCTAGTCAAGTTACATATAAAGTTCATTTAATTGAGACTCTGACCTAGAAGATATAGAGCAAAACAAGTTAAACATGGCATTGATGCAAAATGCATACAAACATCAAGCAAACACCTCAAAACAAGGATGCAACATGATAATATGAAACTACATGCAAAATCAAGCAAGTTTCATATAGAGCACACTCAAAAGCGAACAGCGGTTCAACACATACACTCTATACAAGTCATAGCAACAATCTGTCCAAAACAGCAACTAGGCATATTGCAAGCATCAAAACAACATGCTACAGCAATCTCAACATGAAAACAAAAGGCATGGGCATGATGTACAGGTAAAGCATGACAAAACATGAACACTGAGCTATCTCCGAAATCAACTAGAACATGCTCAAAAATGACATGGCAAGATTGCAAATAATAACAGGTTTAGACTTATCGAGGAAATAACATCGAGGTTGCAATGTTTAGAGCTATCAAACAACATGTTACAGGAACTTATCATGGCAAACAAAGGCATGGCATGAATCTACTAAATTCATAGAACAAAAGTCCTTTACTTGACCATGAGCCAAAAGGATCGAGAAAATATGATGGCACCCATGTAAACATGGCAAGTTATATTACAGATTCATACATGGCAGGAACAACAATAAGTAGGCATGTTGGTGAGCTTGAACCACTCACCACAGAGCAATACATGGCATGGCAAGGCAACCAACAGTAAGAAGACATGGCATAGAAGCTATACATGGCAAGAACAACATCATAGCATGCATGGATCACTAACAACAACCTTGGCAAAATTGAATAACATGTAAACAATCTGCCGAGAAACATTTTATAGCAAAAGTAGAGCTCGATTGACTCAAGCTATGGCACTCCATAATTGCAAACAAGGGCATGGATGGATGAGAGCATAACCATATGTTCAAAACATCCTTCTGAAGTATCTCAAAATAAGCATGGATCTCTCTGTAGCATCAAGTTTACATGGCATAAAAATATCAGTGAGCAGAAATGAAATCAGCAACATCATGAAGCCTAGTTTGCATGCTTGTGCTAGTCACCACAGAGATCACAAAAATACATGGCATACACCTGTAAAGATGGCATGGCATATTACAAAACACATGTAGGACTCAAGTTCATAGGGTGCACATCAATCATGGCAAAAATGACAAAAGTGCATGTTACGATAAGAATCTGAAACTAACATCACATAGCCCTCTTCTAACAGCATTTGGGCATCAAGATGAGCTCAAATGAAAATGATGCAATGGAATGAAATGATGTACTCGTCGAGATGAACAATTTGACATATTACCGCGCAAAACGGAGCTATGGATGCAGAGATCGGCATGATGAATATGGCATGAAAA